>OW285220.1:8772500-10022500 GCA_935421205.1 Xylocampa areola
GTCACGTGACACATAGATTAAAAATTATGAATTTGTTTATCGAATTAAATGTATTTACGAGTTATTAATATTATTTTCAAAAATACCAAAGAGTCAAATAAAATACATTCTATCATTATAGCTAAGTTTCATATTTTATTTCCATCAGTGTTAAATACCCTATTGCGACATCTAGCTAGATTTTTCATATACCTGGCGACTTTTTTTGCCTAAATGACAACACTGCAACTCTGCGTAAGTACCGAGTGCAACTCACTTCAGTTTCATTTGTTTGAGTGCGAAAAGTTTTGTTGTTAAAGTTTTTTGTGTGTTTTCTTAGATTTTCTTGTGATACAATTGATTTGGTGACTTACAATGGAGGTAATTGTACCTTGTGAGGATTTAAAATGCGTTCAAGTTTTGATTGGCGAAGATAAGGTAAAATCTTTAAACTTTGCTCAGAAAAAACAGTTAATTTCTTCATTAAAACCGACGCCTAATATGTGTATTTCTCAGACTTGTAAATCGCATAAACGAAAATTTTATAGATCAGTGTATAAAACTAGTTGGATTGTTGGCTGTTCGCACACTAATAAGTTGTATTGCTGGTGCTGCATATTTTTTTCGAATGAAGATTCCGAATACATCTGGTTATAATGATTTAAATAACATATTTGGCGCCATTAAAAGGCCCGCAAATTCCCATAAACACCTGTGTGCAATGGTTTCTTTCGGTAATTTTGGTAAACAACGAATTGAGACATCTATATCACGCCAGTTATCTGAGGAAATTTCAAAATATAACACGCGCGTTGATAACAACCGTAGTGTATTTCAAAGATTAGTCGATATTGTTTGTCATTTAGCACAACAGGAACTTCCTTTAAGAGGACATGATGAGTCCAAAACTTCATTAAATAAAGGCAATTTTTTAGAACTGGTCTCGTTAAATTCAAAATACGATGTCGTTTTAGAAAAGCATATGCAGCATCAGGAAAGTGACAAACCGGGGCCGAGAAGAAGACGGATGAATTCACTTTTAATTTATTGTACCTAACCAGTAGTTTATGAGAAAATTGCGATGATACATACGTAGGTACCTACATACTCAGTCGAAAACTGAACTTTCTTTTTTTGAAATCGGTTAAAATTTTATTGGGCTTGCCTTATTTTGAAACCCTAGGCACGCCACTGCACAAAATGTACCTAATCGTAATTACACATGAACACAATGATTTAAAAGACGGATTTATACACGACCGCGTCGGCGCGCACGCGCACGTCTGATCTTAGCACTTGACTGCAACGGACTCAGGGTGTACAATCTTCGAACAAGTGAGTAGGAAACTGGACAATTATAAATCGACAAAATATAGTAGGTCATTTAAATATACCATTGTCGTATGGCAATCATTCTTTTGCAATTTGGTAGGGTTATATCAATATTTTTTTGCCTTCGTAAATCAATAGATGGCGCTTAATGCTAATTTAGAACAGATATCTCAAATATGTAAGGAAGTATTCTGTAAAAGTGAACTTGAATTTATTAAATATCGGGAATACGTTGGTCGGAACTGGTTTTGCAGTCCCAGTTGCTCATTCATAAAGTGCACATCCGAATTACAAGACATTTATGATGACATATTAAAAGCAAATATATCATTAAATAATTTAAAACAATTTATAAAACTAATAATATTTGTACATATTAGTTTCGACTTCCTGCATTGCCAAATCCATAAAGAAAACTTGATAGATTTAAGATTAATTTGTATTCCGATTTTTTATTCGCCATTATTGCAAAATTTAAATAAAATATTATGCGGAAAGAAGGTCTGTGACGATTTTAAGGACAGCAATCCATTAAAGGCAAAAAATTATGTGATTAAAGATAAATCTTTGAAAAGCATTAATTTCATTTCATTATATTCCAAATTATTCATAAGATATGAGCAATAAAAAAATGAACGGAACAATATATTAGAATCGGTTGAATGACGTATTTTTATTTTTTTGTTGTTTGAACCATAAGTAGATACCTATATCTACCATATCAATGCACCCGTTTCTATATAAACATATCGTTTACAGCAATAAAAGAGCGGACTGTATAAATATAGAGTAATTATAATAAAAAACAAAGATAGATCAAACGGCGCCCGATCGTGCTACGTGACGTGCGGTAGTCAGCGCGGTCCGCGTTGTCCCGTGGTGTGGCATGATCCGAGCGTAGACAATGCAGTAGTGCATTCGTAAAATTATAGATGGCGTCTTGGTGCCCTGTTTCCTAAATAGAAAGCGAGAGAGGTCTCTATTTCCTATATTATAAAGTACTCTGTGAACGGGCTCCTTTACTTAAGCAACGTGCGAGGATCGTGCGGTACCGGCGCGGCGCGGGCTTCGAGCCGGGCCGAGCGGCGAGTCGGCTGTAAGGGCTGTGGGATACGCGGAGCTACTACTTTATTAAGACGCGCTACAATACGTAATAAAACATCAAAGTTTAAAGTTTTTAAAAGTGAACCTGCCGCTGTGTAATAGATCATCGTATCTATAAAATACTTACCAAACCAAAGTCTACCGTTAGCGTCGACCTTGCCGTCATTGCACCTGTTGTCTGGCAGGCCTAAGTCAACAGCAGTCAATAATCTCAGTGCACCGTCACCTTCCGGTGCGTCCCAGTGAAGAAAATACAGTTCAGATCTGACTGTTATTAAGATCAGCTTGGGATTGTTCTTCACCGTTACTACCATCGAAGTCGGTCCATAAGCTGTAACGTAAATATATATTAAGGTATTATAATAAAAATATTATAGTTCTATCTTTGGATTTCGCGATCACTGCACTATTCGTCATCAAAATAATATATAATGGCCATAAAAAGAGTAATGTTATAAATATAATGTACGTCAAACAATGATATTCAATAACGTCAATTAAAGAAATTAATCCATTAAAAAATTACAAAATTAAAAATAAATGAATGTCGATTAAAGAAATTAATTTATTACAAAATGTCAAAAATGAAATCTCAACAAATAAGAATCCAGAAGAAATCTATTCACTCCAAGTAGAGTGACTAGATTTGGGGAAAACGATAATTTGGGAGTTGATGCAACTGCCCAGACCCGTCGTCGTCTCCTCGCCAGAGTTGTGTTGCCTGATTTGCACCACCCAGGGGCCACGTGTAGGGATTTTATTTTAAGGGTGCACTCCTACGGACGCGGGTAACTCAGCCGACTGTGTAAACAAAGATGTTATTTCCGTATTTAATACAAGAACTACAAATACTGCAGTGTGGTCAGGTGTGCTACCGAAAACACCTGACCACACTGCAGTATTTGTAGTTCTCAGCTCTCGTTCAAAGGTGTATGTTTATTTGTCAATTCAAATGTTTAAAGTTTAGTTTATTTAAAATTCTATTTAATTTTGTATAAGTGGTGCATAATGTGCTTACCTGTAACAAATTGTTACACTAGGATTTAAATATATATTTAATGTTATGATACATTAAATATATATTTAAATCCTAGTGTAACAATTTGTAGTAGTGTAACCAAATGTTGGTGCGCCAAATAAAAAATAAAATAAATATCAACACGTAACAAAGTGGTGTGAAACATCAGGTCAGGAAAAAAAAAACAATAATACACGCCATTAATCCGGTTAAAAGTAGTTTTATTATAATGTGCAGTGTTCGCGAAAACCTAAGATATTACTATAGTGTGAAACAGTTATTTTAATTCAAATTTCATATTTTTTTAATATTACGACATTGTGTTTGCCGACATTCACGCGGGCGGATTCGTGAGCACAGCCGGTAAAATAATAAAAAATACAAGACCAGTAGAAATGACTGTACAGACAGTAGCACCAATTGGATACCTCTCGTGTGAACATTATAGCATTAACAACCTTACCGATATATTTGGAGGTTATATTGTTGGTTTCAGCATCCAGTCTGTACACACGTTGTTCATGTATGTCAACCCAATAAAGAGCATTCTCGGCAGTTGACCAGTGAGGACCCTCGAAGTGTGTTCCTCCTCTCTGCACCTGATTTCATACATTAAAATGATTTAATATGAAGTTTTTTATGGAAGGAAGAAACATTTATAACTTTAAAGTTCCGCTATGTATGCGTTAATCCATCATATTATGACATATCATCACCGTACTCCCGAAGGGTTAGAGGAGTAACGTGGCACACCCAGACTTCACCCATGCAGTTATTAAGTACCATGTAATTGGTGGTGACTGTGATGAGCCTTTTGTCGTTAGTCGGACAACTCCCAAACTACGGGATGCTACCGACTGAAAGTTTCCAAACATAAAACTCATCAACACTGCCGGACCCGGAAATTAATCCCAGGACCTCCCCCTCAGCAGCCACGCTTGCGACCACTAGACCAACGAGGCAGACCAGAATACCCTATTTTTTTTTAAATAGTAGTTATTAGTAGTTGGTAGAGCATTTTTAGATGTTCGGTTTTGATGATCATGACATAATAGATTTTTTTATGATATTATGTATATTAATAATTTATATAAATTCATAATATCATAAAAAAACTATATAATATATATTAAATTTTATTATTATAACTGTTGAAGAACTGAAAACGTATTTTGGAATTCTCTTTTTATCTAGTTATCACACTGCCTCTGGAACGACTTTATTGATCTTTAGACGAGGACTGCGACATGCCTATTGTTACTAAGGAAATTTGTTGTACCGTAATTTTATACGAGGTAAAAACTAGTGGTGGGTATTGTTTACGTATATGTTTGATTTATCAGTTAGCAATGCCTGGCGTCTTCAATAAATATGCTTTGTAACGACGTGATGGTGGACCAACTACAGTTTCGACGTAGCATTGCTCGTTATTACTTGTGGCAGGAAATTGATCGACGTTCTCGTTCAACAGCCTCTGTGGTGCCAAGTCTAAGTATGTGATGACTTTGGTAACTTCCTTCAGAAGTTAACAAAACAGCTACGATGTACTATTTATAGTAAACCACACTGGCAGTGCAAAAAATGCATAAAATCATTACCTATGCACTGAGAACCCATGTTTCGAGAAATTCAATACTTTATGAGCCCACTTGCCCTTATTTAAGCACGGCTTGTTTGTCTTACTAAATATAAAGAAATAACTTTTTTAGATTTTTATTCCTTATTCACCACTAAATAATACAGGTTATTTCATTTTTCTACGAAAAGTAAGGCTAACCTTGGACGCAAATGTTTTAATATCGTCAAATGAATTACTATAAATTGTTTAGATTGACTCCAACATCTTTGAATGTTACCAATTATGTAACAAACATGTTTGCATGCAACATAACCTCCTCCTTTTTGGAAGTCGGTTAAAAACTATGGTAAAGTATGATAAGATTTTATGTTATAAGTAAATCGATTTAGGCAGGATCGTCTTATTTGCTTAAGGTCGTTTATTTTTTTTACAATAAGTAGTCAATAACAGGTCTACAAGTTTCGACCCCATAAAGCCGCCGTTAGTAATGGGGTCGCAAAACTAGCTTATTTTGCCAGTGCATAAATAATGACCAGAATGTAATAATAATAAAATTTAAAATACTTGCATTTTTGATAAGAGGTGATTTCGATCTGGATGCTAAACAGTTCACTATTATAAGAGTTAAAATAAACTCTTTTATTAACACTGTCATTGTAACCATGTTCGATCCAACTACGGTTTTATTGTACGGCAAGGCGAACGTCTCGCGCGACAATCTCTCTCGCACTGGTTGCTAAGTAAGTGGTCACTGATGTTCTTGAGCGAGTGAATGTATGGCTGTACAACCTGTATGCACAAAGTATAACGAGCCTATTATACCATCATCATAATCCACTGTATACATTTGAAAAATCCATCTATTTATATTAAACTATATTGCTATTGATTGAATTTGGCTCACAATTTGTAAGTTTGGCTGGAATATAACTGGTCTTTGACAATATTTAATATTATTATTTATTATAGTTGGGACTGGTTATGTAACAAGAGACATTAGTGTGTCATCATCATCTTTTTTACTAGCTTGCCCAAGTTGATAGAAGTAGTACACAAGTATATTGAAAAAGTGGTACTACTGGAATGTGTATTATTGTTGTTATGTTTGGTTTGTCTTTGGAAGTTTTGCGTTATGGCGTTATAGGAGTAAAAATATAAAAATATTGAATACAGTGTGTCGCACACTGATCACTTCGATTACTATAAAATACTAATTAATTTAGGAAGGTCGCAATCTTAAATGTTCGGTCATGGCTCGAGAGCCACGATTCCGCGGAAGTATGACCTCAAACAAGGCCTGCCGTCTAAGGAAGTATCTTTCAGCTATTTTTTTATATATCCATAGTGTCGGCATTTTTTATTTTTCTGTAAGTTGCTGGTTCTTACAATGTTTTCAAAAGGCAATAAGAGAGTTACTTTTAGTGCGTTCTAATTAAAAGTAAAATTTTTGCTAATGGTTTTTACTTAGTCCACGTAGTCTTTCTTAATTATGTGACAGCATTTTTAAAAGCTGCATTATAAAAAATATAACATAGCATCATACCTGTATTCCCCGAAGGGGTATGCAAAGTTGTACACAGTTGTACACCTACATTTTACCAATGCTGTTTTTAAGTCCCATGTAATAGGTGGTGAGCCTATTGCCATCTACCGGGCACAATTTCAAGGTCCGGGCTGCAACTGTGATTATCGTATCAGAAAAACTCAATAACACTGCCCGACTCGGGAATCAAACTTGATACCTCACGCTCAGCAGTCGCGCTTGGGACCACTAGACTAACTAATATGTGAAGCAAACGATAGTTATAATTTCAAAGCTGTATTTATTGCAACAACGGTAAAGTAAATCAACAAAGCGACACCGTTTTATGAACATAGTACCTATCAAATATCGAGTACATATACAAAGAAATTCAAATGTTATGTAATCTATAGGTTCCTGTCTTTGCCTTACCATGACCGAGAACTAATATCTTACGTTACACATCCGACATGTAGTGCTACATATCCGGTCGTGTAAACTGCCACATCTAATCACATTAACATCCTTCATACATGTTTGTTGATTAGTACAGTGACTACATGTTCTTTTTTTATAATATATTATACAGTTTATGACTGCTGAGAAATATGATGTCAAAACAGTCAACTGAAACATGCTACATACATTACATTAAATTGTGCAACTTCAATATCTATATTTTATTGTGTACCTGTATTTAGTTAAATCGCTTTATTTTTATAAATAAACGGCAATACTTAGTTAACGGAAGTGCATACGTAATTATTGAATGGTCGATATTGATTGTGTGTATTATACGATTAGTGATAGATATGTGTCTATATAAATACAACTGTTAGCCATTTTGCAAAGCCAAATGGCCCATTGTCAAACAATTGTCACTTTTTTCCTAACATGGTTTACAATAAAGTATTTTAAGTAACTGTATAGTGTCGTGTGACCATGAACTTGTCTTGTGAAACCGCATGAATTATTTTTAGGGTTCCGTTCACCAAAAGGAAAAAGGAACCCTCATAAGATGAACTGTCTGACTATCAAGACCTTTTTACTCAGGAACGCATGATGGCATCAAGTTGAATTAAATATCAAAAACGTAGGCATACGGTCCCGTCGCGCTAAAAAATACATCAGGAACTAAGTCAAAGCAATTTAAAAATACGGTAATTTATGGGCCATATCTTGACTTTCGCTAGTAGAGTCCCGTTGACCTGGAACGTAAAGCAAATAATCGTTAACGTGTAGTTTAGTCACATAAAAAAATATAAGAAAGAAAGAAATAAGTTTAATGGCACATAACAGTAAAAAACACAACAGATTACAATATTAGACACATACACATGGTATAACAATATGCTATAGGTATAGACAGATGTGGACAGATGTTTCTGTCAAACACGACAAAACATTGTAGTGGCCGCAGCTCCTTACATTTTCAGTTTGAGAATCGATCGTTTACATAATTACTGAACTATAACACGCAGAATTGAATGAACGTTTTGCGTTTATCAATGCAGCGGGTCAACGATCAGAGATTATGTAAAACAGTGTGAAATGACCTGTCAGATTGTTGATATTAGTTCGAAATTTTGTCGCATATAGGATGATGGGGGCCAGTGAGTGATCGTAGCGAGCGAACAGCCTCCGTCATCCTCTTCGTGTTTAGGTTTTTTCTAACCGTACAGACACAAAAACAGGAGCCCCGAGAAGCGGGGCTCCGTCGACCCAGCCACGGAAAGTCAAATCAGAATACAGTATAGTTTTTTTACTTGAATGGTGACTATCCATTTAATATACCTATACAATAAACAAACCTGTCCCACTGTAGATATGTA
The DNA here is from genome assembly GCA_935421205.1 of Xylocampa areola. Classification (NCBI taxonomy): domain Eukaryota; kingdom Metazoa; phylum Arthropoda; class Insecta; order Lepidoptera; family Noctuidae; genus Xylocampa; species Xylocampa areola. The sequence continues at coordinate 8,780,867 of OW285220.1, forward strand.
ATTCTGCATTACGTCTAAAGGTGGGTAGCAGTTTTGTTAAACGTATCGCAATGACAATCCAGCTGAACGTTGTTCAGCTGTTTTATAAAACAGTACTGTTTTGTAAAGCAGCTGAGATTTTGTAAAACAGCGGATTCTACAATCCATCTGCGACATATAGATGGTTTGGATAGTATGAGAGAACATTTTTTCAACTGCACAGTTAGTTGTAGTGTTTGTATTTTCCTAATCGTTTGAGCAATGTTCGGTTAAACGGTTTATGAATTTCAGCAGTGTTAATTGTACGGATCACTCGATGCGCGAGTCAAACTCTTATTTGTCCGGTTTCTTTTTGTACATATTTGGCGACTCTAGGAATTTATTTAGTTTCGTATGAATGCGTAGACACGAATCTTATATATCCTAACCCAGATCAAGAATAATTATCTGTAGGTCATAAAAGTACTTATTTCCTGTTGGAGTCGAACCTGCGATCCCCAATGGAGACACCGATCTCTCAACCAGTGCGCTAATCACGACGTCAATAGTGCAGTATTTTGTGACTAACTAATAATACATATCTTATTCCAGATGAAAGCATTTATGGACATGAAGCCAGGCGGGTCCCTGTGCACGGTGCTCGCCACCATGTTCCGCTTCAAGTCGGAGCAGCGGTGGCGCAAGTTCGACTTCCAGGTCGGTAAGGTATGCACTACCCCGCACGCCGCCTCGCTCACCGCCAGCCCCCGCCAGCCGCCCCCGCAGACCTTGCCCCGCACCACGCGGCTCTATAACAATGCATCACTTGTGCTGGAACAACATGCGTTTGATTATAACACCTTAAATTGGACACCCTCCATAAATTGGGCTGGCATGCCCAATTATTGCGTTAAATGTAAATCTGTATTATAATTTTTTATTTGCCTTAATTCAGCTTTTCAGATTACAAATATAAACAGAATCATGTGTAAAATAAATTGATTAGTTATATTAGAATTGGTTGCGAACGATTTTGGCTCATACGTCAGACGCGTGTTGTAGCTAGTTCAAATGCACAAAATGAAATGAGGGTATAAATTAACATGAAGGTACAATTGAGACATTAAAAAAAATACAATTACTACTTTTATTAGAATTAAATATTGAATTAATTATACCGTAGTTTTTTTTTTTATATCATTATCAGTACAAATATTACGAAATTTGCTCCCTTACCAATTTAGTAATGCAATTTCTAATTTGTAAGAGCAACTATTATGTTTCTATTGACACAAGTAATGCACAATTATGAATTACTTTCTTTAGTGATGTGTTGTTATTGATAAAATTTCTCCTAGATCACACACACGGGATCTTTAGAGTAACACTTGATGAACTCTTCTCTTGCTTGAAGGTAGCAGTCCCCGTTTCTCATACTTTTACCATTTCATGCAAGGGTCATTATGTTGCCAAATACTTGTTTTGGGATTATTGAACTATGGGTGAATTGATCTGTGTGTAAATAATGGGCATTTCCAATAACAAGTACTTTGTGTGTTTGTGTGATTAATAACCTTAACTGTATGTTTTGTCACTAATACATTGTGGGATTTCAAATCACCTTTACTGTCTATATTGCATGCGTAAATTGTACTCTCTTAACCTTTGTGAAACATATTTCTTATCTACAGAAGTAGCATATTTTTATTTGGAGTAATTGATTGTTGTAACAATATTTAAAAAACACAGTTAACACTATAGTAATAAAAAAAAAAAACAATAAATTTAGCATTCATAATTTTTGAGCTGATTAAAATTACAATTCATACTCATCGTAATATTTAATGAATACAATTGAGTTATACTTCTATAATTTTCATTCTTCTAAGATCATCATCTAATACTAAACTCTTCTCTGGTCCCCTCCCCCACTCCCACATTTGCAGAACCCGTCCCGCAAGGACCTGAACGTGCAAATGATGATGGAGATTGAATCTTCACTCCTCGGCGCCGAGGTCATCCGGTCACCGTGCGTGTTTATACGACCTGACGTCGACAAAGCGACTGCGAACAAAGTGAAAGATATCGTTGTCAATCATCAGGGAGAGATTTGCGGTAAATGTCTATTGAACTTTGGTGTTATTAGAAGTAAAATACATGTCGGTTTCCTGTAGATCGATGAGTTCCCTAAATGTTCTGACCGACCATAAAATAATAAGAATAAAAAAAAAAACAAGTTTTACTAAAATTCAACACACTTACGAGTAGATTGTTGCTTTACCTACCTAATTTTGTTTATCATGAACTACACAGTCTTCGTAACCTGCACTGCGATAATTTGCATTTACTTTATGTAGAAGATGAAGAGGACGCGACGCACATCGTGTATCCGACAGTGGATCCGCTGGAGGAAGAGTACGCACGTCCAGTGTTCCGACGCAACAACCACGTACTGGTGCACTGGTACTACCTGCCTGACAGCCACGACACCTGGGCGCAGACTGAGCTGCCGGTATGTGTATCATAGTAGCATGTTCATCTGCTGGAGGAGAAGTAGGAGTGGCGCCACAACCACGTGTTGGTGCACTGATACTACTTGCCCAACAGCTACGAGACCTATGGGCACACGAATATCCCAAATCATCATATTGTGGCCGTCGTCACATATGATACTAAATAATACATTATGACACAAGTGAGCTAACTTGGTGTTTACAGTGGAGGTTAAATTGTAAGCCGAGCCATAGGCTAGGGTAGTTGTGCTGAGACGTTATAATGATCACAGTTACCTTATAAACAGATAAGATCCACTTTACGAACTAGTGTGTTGAAAAATAAATTACTAATGTAAACACAAAGTTACTAAATACAAGTTGGATCAAAATTCCTGCTCATAAAAGTGTGTACGTTTCTTTGCAAAAACGCTGTTTATAGTGGATATCGATAAATCTTGCAGGTACATTATCTACAAATCTACATACATTGGCACAAAATGAGTCCTTGCCTCGTTGTAAGGAGGAGAAAAATTAATTATTTAGAGAAAATGAAAATCAGTACAATAGCTAACCACTTAACGTCTTTGCAGGTGGACGTCCCAGAGACAGTGAGTTGGGACTGCAACCGCTCGGAGCCGTGGCGTGTATCGGCCTCGTGGGCGCTTGACCTGCCGCAATACAACGAGTGGATGAACGAAGAGGACTACGAAGTAGATGCTAATGGCAAGAAGAAGGTAACACAATAAAATTATTAATAACTAGAAGTGCCACGACTTCGTTCGCGCAGGACATGTACAACAATACACTTTGTATGTTGGTCGTGATACCTGCTAGATGGCAGCAGTAATAGCTTTACAAATATTTGTATTAATATCTTCTGAACCCTGCAAGATATCGCAATGGAACATACACGAAAATTTAAGTAAGAATTCCCGTTTTAATCCCTTAACTTGTCATTTGAATTCGTTGAGTTTTTTTGGAGCCTATTCGAGAGACTTTCAGACGGACAGACAAAAATTCTAAAGCTGACATTTATGATTTGGCATCCTATAAATAGCACTTATATTTAAATTTTATTTATTGATATAGATAACACTCTGTAATTGTGGATGCGTCAAAGATAATGTTTCTTTCCAATATGTTGATGCGCTAAAGATAGTGTTTGCATCCCAATAAGTCAGAAGATATACTAAGTCAGTACAGAAAGAGAAGATTCTAACTTGCAGCTAGATGCTGGTTAAGGCAAACAGATAAATTTCTCATAATGTAAGTATTAACTACATTTCTTTTTCAGATTCACAAGTTGCGTCTATCGGTGGATGATCTGATTCCGGGCGGTGAACCGTCGAGCAAGTCCAAGAAGGGTAGCAAGAGGAAGCGGTCCCCTTCACCACCCCCGCAGAAACATGGGAAGAGGAAGAGGTATGAACGGCTCACTAACATATTAGAAACACAATATGTCCTATTAGGTTCGGATCCAGGAAAATACGAGTCTAGAAAACGGCAAGAAATGTATGAAATAAATTATTACCTTTCGACACAGGTGTAATTGTAGTTCAAATCAAATGAAAATAATAAATAAATTTCAAATAAACCATTTACAGGCACTTTTGAATTGTCAGAAGTTAGTTGCCACGTTCCAAAGTGTAGATTCCTATGGAGAAGAACAAGCAAAAAACTCCACGGTTACTCTTTTTCATCATATAGGTTTTTACAATACTGAGATATTATAACAACCGATACCTTTTTTTTATGGAGCTGTGTAATTCTATCCATGAAATATATATTACATATATTATAACATTCTAACGATTCGTTCACAACTAATAATGTTTCTAGTCGAACTACTAAGCGGCGAGAAAATGACGTGGACGAAGAAGAGGATAACGCATCCAGAGACAATACCGACGCTGCACCCACGCCGGAAAATGAACGATCGGCAGAAAGTAAGTATACGTCGAATACATTCATAGTAATGTAAAAATAAAAATTAGTATAATATAATATTTATTGGGATATATCATTTTGAAGTAAATTTGATTGAGTCGCGTTGCCAATTTCAGACCATCAAGTCCAGATTTCCTCACGATGTTTCTAAATAAACAAAAAAAAGTAAAATTCTTCATTGCACTAATTATGGTTCCATAACCATATGTTTGTGATGTCTTTGACTAACTAAGAAACTACATATGACATTGAAAATATAACATAGATCATCTCTGCTTACCTCAATGGGAAACAGACGTGATTATATGTATGTATATTATGTGAACAGCGCCTTCAGGTCCGCCAGCGGAGGCCGCGGCCGAGGCGCCACACACGCCGGCGCCGCCGCTCGATGCACACGATGACTCGCAGGGCAAGCACTCTGACTCCAACACGCAGGTATGACATCAATATTACATAGGTACTATTGCGGCCTTATCCGCCTGCCTTTTATTTTTTTATTTTTCTCTTTTTCTTAAGTGCTGCGCCGGCGCCATGCCATGCCCCCTTAAAGTGTTCGCCTATTAGGAAACCGAGAATGTAATTAGTTGCAATCTGCACTGCGCAGCTTAGTGACGCATCACGTGTACTCCCTTTTGTGAATTTTAAGGACGATCTAATTTGATCTTGGCGGGGCTACAGAGCGGTTCTATTTTTTGAGTGCAAGCAAATATGAACTTAGTGGTCAGGCGGGAGTGTCTGCGATAGTACCCGTTTTATATGAATTCTTTCTTAAAACATATTCCACAATTACACATGGATTAACCGATCTCGGTCAATCAAAGTCCAGCTGTTCCAATCGAGTTCGTAATTAATCAGAATATCTTGAAAAAGTGAGTGACGATTCAAAAATGCTTACAGCGCTCCATTTGTGTTTAGATTCAGATTGATGATACAAAATAGAAGTTTAGACCCAATAAAACTATTTACAAACCAAAAAAAAATTATATTCGGCACAGGAAATGCTAACTAAGGAGGAGTTGGAAGATAACGTGACGGACCAGACGCATCACATCGTGGTGCCGTCCTACTCGGCGTGGTTCGACTACAACTCCATACACACCATCGAGAAGCGCGCTCTGCCGGAGTTCTTCAATGGCAAGAACAAGTCCAAAACACCCGAAATATATCTGGCCTACAGGTAAGAAATATAAATAACCAGTAGTATTGTTTTTGTGGAATGTAATAACTCGGAACATGCAAAATGTCTTGTGTGTGCCAAATTGAGAGAATTTTTAAAGTTTTCGTAATATCGTGAATGTCTGAAGTTAGGCTTTCCAAAGGACCGCGCAGGTACAAATTCAAAATACAGTAGTATATATAATTGTTAACGTACTAAAATATTTAAATTTGTTAGGAAAATTTACAAGAGCACGAATAATCTCGGTCCCTGAGCGAACAAGAGAAATGTATTGACGTAATACCCTACTACCCCTCCCCCCCCTAGTATTTGCGTACAACTTCAGACGTGCACAGTTTTAATTACGATGAGTGTATTTAAACAACTAAAATTACGTCACGATTTTTCTTCATATTTTATGTTGCATCCTCTTACCTAGAAAGGGAAGAGAACCGCTGGCCCTAATCTATCATAGAGAGTATTTATTTCTCTGTTATACAGAAACTTCATGATCGACACATACCGGCTGAACCCGACAGAATATTTGACGAGTACGGCCAGCCGCCGCAACCTAGCGGGAGATGTCTGCGCCATCATGCGCGTGCACGGCTTCCTGGAGCAATGGGGTCTTATCAACTATCAGGTCAGTGCAGTGGATAGTGTTTTTTATGTGTACTGTAGTCTAGATTACCTTGTCTATTTGCGATAATATTGTACTATTTCGGTTGGAAGTTTTTATTTTGTGTAAGGCTCCTCGAAATTCAACCTAAGATGTCGACTGCTCCGGGTATTCTTGTAGTTGCCTTAAGAATATTATGGCCTCCAGCCAGTACGCTAAGGGCACCCCTTGCGGGTTTCGGGTATCAGCTTGGAGGACAGCAAGAGACAAGCTGGATCGTATTCAGATTATTATTATTTAGGGACGAATTTAAAGCTACATGCTCAGCTGTGTGGACTGGCACGAGCAAGGGTCGGGGCTGAGTCGGTTGGATGCGGCTAACCTGGTATTTATGTTGTTTGTCACTCGTCATCTAACCGAGTTCAACGACTGTTAACACACTTAATTGACAACAATTACGGGGCACGTGTTCTTCAAACTATGGAGAAGTTTTTATGGAAATGCATTTAGCTGCTGTCCGTCCACAGACAAGTCGCTTCAAGCGCTGTTTCTCAACGATCATTTACAGACCAGAGAATATAAACGGGCTACAAGTGCGTTAGTAAATGTTGGTGAGATTAAGACAGGCGATTGGATTTGTAGCGTTGTGTTGGCAACATTTCTTGTGTGCATCAAGTAACTTAATCTATGTTGAAGTAATGTCAGCATCAAAAATATAGTGATACTAAAAAAAAACAAAATAATCTCAATACCATCTTATATTAACTAGGTTCTATTCTATTTTGAACCTCTTAATACCATTATAATTTTGAAACTGAGTCTACGCCTACCATAGTGCTTTCTGTAGTGAGGTCTTATCTACATAGGTCGCCCTGAATGTAGGTTTTCCGAACTTTTGTGCATGTAACAAATAGTAGGTGGGTGGACCACCTCGCTAAAGTATTGGCACTTGGTTGGTTCCTTCCAAAATATTCTATCTGCGCAACCATTCGAACAAACTTCAGGTCGGTCTAGCTAGACATAGACTAGGCTGCATTGTGGTACTTTTTACAATAGTTGAATATGAATATGTAATGTTTAAAAGTTGGAGACGGAGTCTCGGCCGACGGCGATGGGTCCGCCGCCTACGTCTCACTTCCACGTGCTGTCGGACACGCCGTCCGGCCTACAGCCTCTCGTCACCAGGCCCACGCAGCCAAGACCTGGTATGTCAACATTCATATCTACTACGAACAAGTTTACACCGATTTTACAGCACTCTCTTTGGTTCTTTGTGAGATAATGCCGAGATGCATATGTTATTTTTAAAATTCCGGCGCTTGAATGTGTTAACAAATAAACAAAGAACAATGGCGAACTCCCATACAAAGTTTTGTTGACATCATTATTTTGTGTCTGCTTATGAAAAATATTTAAAAGTATAGTGTTTTAATCCCTGAACAGCTTTAGTTAAATGTAGTAAACATTAAGATAAGTCTGTAATTAAAGATATTCCACTTTAAAGTCTTGGAGGTTATGTCTTGTCAACTTAGAAAATCAAATAGACAGGGCATTTTTAAATAGAGTAAATAGAATTATTAGAAGCTAACTGATGCTGTTGGCTTACGACGTGACGTCGAGAGTTCAGATGAAAATAATTAATATTATGAGTATTGCCGATTTTTGATTAAATAATGATAATTGCAATATTCTTAGCGCAAAAATATTAACGACATTTTACATATAATCTAATGCGTAAATACATTTCGAAAATGTGTAATATAGGCAAAGCACTTTGAGTAACGTTAAGTTTAGTTTAACTAGATTTAATTTCAAAAATGGCAACACTAAGTCAGTTCAACTGAGAAAATACACATTATTAGTCAATTGAGTATTCAATAAAATGCTTTTATTTTCAAACTTATAATGGCCTTTAGCATAATTTGAAAAAACTTATATATTTATTTTATTTATTTCTACAATAATGACAATTGATGGCAATAGATGCTTTAGAATTTTATTAACAATTATTTCGCCATTATTCTTTCAGTGCATGTTATTTGTTTCTGAAGCCATAAGATACTTCGGTTTTAAAATTATCATTCTAAGTCTTCATATACCCGAATACCGAGTTCCTTAATGAAATCGCTAGTTAGTGGAAGCTTACCTGGTTTACCGTAGTATAAGTTTTAGTATTGTAAACAAAATTTAATGTTGTAACAATCATCATCATGTCCTTATTTCAATTTTGTTTGGGCCAGAGAGAAACAAGCATGCTTTGCTTGTTTCTTCTTGAATTTTGTAAAAAATAGACAGTTGTTTGATAATTTAGAAGTACCAAATTGTTGTTTTAGCGGAAAATGTGCCGAAGGTGGAGCCTGGTCTACCGAACGGTGCCGAGGCCGGAGCCGCGGCCGCGCCGCCCGCGCCGCCCATCAAGCCTGAACCTGCGCTTGACCTCGGCGCCGCGCCCGGGCTTAAACTGGACCAGGTACACACACACACACATTATTTAACATAGCATCACGCTTGTATTAAAGAGAGCGTAACCACAAGTGTACATAGTTTTCACCCATATTTCACGGATGTAGTTGTTAAGACCCATGTAGTTGTTAAGACCCATATGGTGAGCCTATTGTCATCAGCCGGAAACAGTTCCAAACTCCAGGCTGATTCTTAGAATTTTCTAACAGAAAATCGTAGGAGAGAGTAGAGTGGTTCGTTAGCCATGTAGTTAGTCTTTTAAGGGCTACTTGTTAAAAAACACACAACACACTTGCTGTTATAATGCGTGCGCCAACGCTGCTGGCTTTGAGGCTAACATTCTGCTATGCTAACATGACTGTAACCGACGTTGAATCAAGCATTAGTACAAAGCTCGCTCGCTAACATGAATGAAAATGTTGTGTAATGATAAAGATGTTCCAATGAATACAGCTCCAGAATTCTGGAACATTTGCCATTTTCCAAACGAATTTTCACTAACATTATAAATTGTTTGTGGAAAAAGAATATGGTCGCGAGCAGGATTCGAACCTGTGCCTCCCGGATAAATACTCCAGGCGCGCTAAGCCCTCTCAACTTCTGCTCTAGATCCCGGAATTCTTTTTCCACAAAAATTTATAACTTTAGAGTTCGCTATGCATGCGCTAATGCTTTTCGAAGATTTATCAGAATTTTCACTAATACGCAAAGTGATGCTCTCGGTGGAAATGTACGTTTAGGTATAAGTTAAGAAAGAAATATGCATTTCTTCCATGTAGTACCGTGGTGGTGCTCGCGGTCGCGAATGGACGGAGCAAGAAACCCTGCTGCTGCTGGAGGCGCTGGAGCTGCACCGCGACGACTGGAACCGCGTCGCCGCGCACGTGGGCACGCGCACGCAGGACGAGTGCATCCTGCACTTCCTGCGCCTGCCCATCGAGGAGCCCTACCTGCACGACGCGCAGCCCGGTACGTACACTGTTACATCGAACAAACATATTGGGTAATTACCTACTTAGCATGCTACAGGGTAACTGCAGAACTGTCTGTAATAGTAACCGCTTTCGTTCATACATTAGGTTGAAATCAGTGTCAATCATTGTTTTCAGAATTCCTATGAGTTATGGAGGAGAATTGAAAAGATTTTCATGGATTTTCAGATTTTCAAATTTATCAAACGTGATGTAAGCTTAAATCTAAATTTAAGCTTACATCACGTTTGATAAATTTTTAGGGTTCCGTACATCAAAAGGAAAAACACTGATCCCATATAAGATCACTTTGTTGTCCGTCTATCTGTCTGTCTGTCAAGACCCTTTATCTCGGGAACGCGGTGAAGTATCGAGTTGAAATTATAACAATATACTCAGGTCTACAGTCCCTCGAAGCTGTGAAAAAATCATACTCCTAAGTTAACGTAAAAAAAAATACGGCCGTTTATGCCGCAAAAACGTACATTTCGACTCTCTCAAGGGAATCAAAATTTATAGGGTACTTTTCGATGACCTAGAACTATGAAATTTGGCAAGTTACGAGTATATCGTCTTATACTACAAGTACAGGGAAAAATCTGAAAACTACAAAAATATAGTCTTTTAAAGTACCTAATCAATCATCGAGGTTAAGCAACAGTATGAACGATGATTCAAAACGACTCGATTCCTTGGGCTTTTTCTTGAAAATAATTCCGCTTGATTAACATTGGAAATATGTCAGTTTGTACTTTTAAATGCCAAGGAGTCTAAATAATTATTGTAGATTCGAAATTGAGGCAACTGTAATGTAGTGAAATTTATTTTAAAATTACGCGTTGTTTTAAGGCGTCTATTTAATATTGAAATTGGATTGGAATTGGTATTAGTTTCAAGAGTAACCCCACTGAATTATTTATAATATGTAGTTACAAATATGTACAGAACCCTCGGTGGGCGAGTCCGCCGCGCACTCGTCCGGATTTTTGTATTCACGATCAAAGAAACTGAAATATGTTGGCAGCCAGGCCGTTGCTCTAGCGTTGATCTAGTGATCCCAAGCGCGACTGCTGAGCATGAGGTCCTGGGTTCGATTCCCAAGTCGTGTAAAGTATTATTCAGTTTTCCTGTTAATAATTTCTGGAAAGCAGCCTAATGTTTGGAATTGTGCCCGGTAGATGGCAATAGGCTCACCACCTATTACATGGGACTCAATAAAAGCATTGGTGAAATGTTGGTGTACAACTTTATACACATTTGCCCTTCGGGGAATACAGGTGTAATGCTATGTTATGTTATAATACTGGCTTCGTTGTAGCTCAGTTGTGTATTTATCTAAGCCTCGCAAAACGCTTGGAATTTCCCTTTTCCGTGAAAACTACAGTACAGAGTACAGTAAAATTAGGTGTACCACAAGGATCCATACTAGGCCCACCATTTTTCATTATTTTTATAAATGACATAATTGACTATATTCTTAATCAAATACCTGACATTAAATTGACTATTTATGCGGATGACACGAATGCCATTGTTTCAGATTGTAACATTAGCCACCTTAACTCAATGGTGAATGAGACATTAAAATGTTTTGATGACTGGTTTACTGTAAATGGTCTAAAAATCAATGCCAATAAAACCAATATAATACTGTTTCAGTCAACTACAAAAACTACGGACAATATTCGTAGTACCTTAAATGGAGAAAAAATTGACACTGTGAAAGTAGTAAAATTTCTGGGTGTTTATATGGATAGCTTACTAAATTGGAAACACGAGCTGTCATCCTTGGTTAGCACTATTAGTTCGGCTTGTTATGTTTTAAGGAGTTTAAGAGCCTTGATTGACTTAGAACAGCTAAAGACTGTTTATTATGCCCTGGTGGAATCTAAATTGCGGTCCAGTATACTTTTCTGGGGAGGTAGCTATCAGTATAACATTGATAAAGCTTTTATTGCTCAAAAACGTGCCATCAGAACTATGGTACGAATAAAACAAGAAGAATCGTGTCGGGAGCATTTCGTGAATTTAAATATTTTGACTGTACCTAGTTTATATGTAATGGTTTTGTTAATAAACTTGGCGAAAAATATTGACAAAGTCGAAACATATGAGGAAAGAAAAAAAAGGGAGAAAACAAGAAGACTAGATCTATCATCGAACATAACACCCCACCTCAAAGTAGTCAGTCATTGTTCTCAAATCAATGCAATAAAGCTGTATAGCAAATTGCCTACTTCATTAAAACAGGAATTGTATAGTAGTACTTTTAAAGCCAGTCTTAAAGCGTTTCTTTTAGAAAAGTGTTTGTACTCAGTCGGTGATCTATAACATTGTATGAATTGAGAATGTATATAATTTGTAATTATAATAATTTTATGATTTAACTGTATTTGTGACAATAATGTTATGATTTTGTTTATTTTAGAATTTAAATTAATATAGTTTTAAGGACATTTTATATTTTATAATTATCAATCTGTTCAACACAATTAATTTGTTATGAATAAAGATACTACTACTACTACTAAAGAATAAAAAGTATATGAAAACATTCTTCTATTAAAAAGCAACGTTGTGTAAAAATTTCAAATCAATCCATCGACTATTTTTCGAGTTTTGTGGACACAAACATACAGAAGCAAATTTCTTATATATAAGGCTTATTAGAACAACTTTTTTTATAGTCACAACACCTTTAGTTACATTCTACTTGTGTTTTACTTTAGGTGGTGTATTAGGACCTCTAGCATATCAGCCAATTCCATTCAGTAAGACGGGCAACCCAGTGATGAGCACGGTCGCGTTCTTAGCGTCTGTGGTCGATCCACGCATCGCGTCCAAAGCCACAAGAGCCGCCATGGAGGAATTTGCTGCTATCAAGGTAATATACTATGTTATTTATCTCACAGTATTGCTATTAAGCCCCATACTTGTATATTTAGTATAAGAAAATAATTACTTTCACACCTCAACTTTGCATCGTATTTGAAACAACCCAACTCAACATCCGTAGGGGCGCTATCAAAAGACGAAACTCCTTTTATTTGTAAGAAATGATTTCCCAAATTCTATTTCTCTTTGCGTTCTTGTCCGTCCAAAGGTTGTCTGTCAGAGATCACTATTAGCGATAAAACCGCCCGTTGTACTTATATCGATTTTATAAACATTGTTCTGTTTTTGTATTGGTGTACAATAAAGCATATTTGTATTGTATTGAACAACATCTCTGTAATTTCCTTAGTGGTATAATTCCTATGTTCCATGCAGGACGAGGTCCCAGCAGCTATGATGGAGGCACACGTGAAGGCGGCGGGTGCACACGGGCCGGCAGCCGCACTGGCCGCCACCGGCATCGCCGGCACCGCACCTGAACTGTCGCCCACCGGTAACTATACGGATCTGAGGGAAATCGAATGGATACTATGGTCCCGAGTTATGATACTGTAGCTCGGGACCTACAAGGAGACTGTTAAAAATCTATTTTAATTAATTTAATAAAAAAGAAAAACGATTAAACTAGGCGTCTCGCTTCAGTATTAGGGTCCCTAGTGTTATTTAAATTTCCCACTGCGATCGAGAGGTTCCCCTCTTAAAAAGAATCACTTACAAAAAAATCCAAATATTTGCAATTGTTTAGGTGAAACAAAGAAAGAGGGTGCTTCAGACATTAAGGCTGAGCCCATGGAGGTGGAGGAGGGGGAGGCCAAGGTGAAGGACGAACCGCAGGACGCGCCCGCCGCTACGGAACCCGACAAGGAACCCAAGGAGGAACCTGCTGCACAACCTGGTAACACACTGCCAATGTTGCGGTACTAGTAGAACGTGAAACTTTATGCGTAATAAAAATATATTAGATTTTAGCTGTTGCCCGTTACTTCGTCTGCGCGACAAAAGGAAGCCTATGTCTTTCTCCAACGTCCAATTTATATTCATAGTATTGATTTGTTCGGCTATTTAGGCGTAGAACCGAAACAACCAAACAGACAGTCACTTTCGCATTTATAATATTAGTTTGGATGAAACTTCGTGAGTAGACCTTAAAGATGACCGCCTTAAAAAAAAACATTATTCTAGTTTAGTTGTAATATTCGTTGACTTATATTTATTGATCACATAAAAGAAAAAAGAAAAATTGTTTGCAATTTTAGATTGTTAGATATCACAACTTCACGATAAGCAGCTATATTTTCAATTTATTTTTAAATAGACGACCAACTGTTTTTATAATCATATTTTTTTATTTAGCTGAAAAGACAGAAGCTCCAGCGACGGTGGACTCTAAGCTCCAATCTGCAGCAGCGGCAGCCCTAGCTGCAGCCGCAGTCAAAGCGAAGCATTTAGCTGGCGTCGAGGAACGGAAGATCAAGTCCTTGGTCGCGTTGCTCGTCGAGACACAGATGAAGAAGCTAGAGATCAAACTCAGGCACTTTGAGGAGCTAGAAGCTACTATGGAAAGAGAACGAGAAGGTAAATGAAATGAAATTGTTAATTCTGTAAATAGGTAGGTATTTTCAAACTCGATATATATATAATTATCGATAACGATACATGTCACTATGATCTAGATGGCGCTAGTGAATATGTATATCTGCAAATATTTATAGGACCATACTCATAGGTCTTCTGATTAAAGATGCCATGAATATTCGGCAACTATTCGGCCACATTTTTTCACTATTCAGTATTCGGCCGAATATCGCAAACTATTCGGCCAAATACCGAATAGCAAATCATGAAAAAAAAAGAACTCCAAATATTACTCACAAACATGTTTATTTAACCAACAAATTAACATATAATATAATATTTATAATTTACCAGTGGTAAGATATGATGGATGAAAACAATTCTTTCAGCATTTGTTTTCACTACAAATCGTCATTATATTTCCAAACAGGTGATTTTTTATTTAACGGAATAATTTTGCTTTTGTCTAACAAAAAATGATAATTCTTAAGGTAATCAATCACATTAAAAGTAATATTTAGTTTACACTCAGTATGTAAAGTATGTTGCACTAAGAATCAACAAATAAAACGTGTTGTGACACGACCGCTACCTAATCACAAGTGCAACAAAACTACCCGCGCCTACGTGCTACTTCAGCGATGCAAGTTTAAACTATGACGAGTTTGTCAACCGCGAAAAGTACTAAGTGTTGCCGAATATTCGGCGTTTCGCCCACGAGCCTCGCCGAATATTCGGTATTCGGCCAATTAACTATTCGTGGCATCTCTACTTCTGATGATCACTTCTGCACTAAACCGTCATACTGTAAGAGGATTGTAGAGCGTGCCAATAACGCATGAATTGCTATCTTCAAGATTTATTTAACTAATTTTGTGTGCACGTAGGTCTGGAATACCAGCGTCAGCAGTTGATTCAAGAGCGACAACAATTCCATCTAGAACAGTTGAAGGCCGCAGAGTTCCGTGCAAGGCATCAGGCACATCAAAGGTACTTCAATACAATCACTCGGAACATATCGCACAATACGCATACAATAAACCTTAATCAGCTATTTAGGTTGCTATGTTTACAAATAAACGCTTTTGTGCGGCCGCCTTATTAGCAAATTGGTCGCTTACACGGCCGTTTTTTAATTTTTTTGCAAAACTTCTATTTCGTGGCACTCAAAAAAGTTTTGAAATAATTATAGTTAGTAAGAGTAGTTTTTTAATTAATTTAAGTGATTACTCGATGTTTTATTAAATTTATCTGCAAAATATTATTATTTTTAAACTTCTCGTATATGAATGACTCATCTCCAATATCGATGAAGTGGCAGCATGTGTACGGTTTCCAACTATTTCAGTCTAACATCTTTATGTTCCACACAGGCTACAAGCAGAGAGCGGCGTAGTGGTAGCGGCAGCGGGTGGACCGCCAGTAGCGGGCGCCGTGCCCGAGGCCGCGCCCGAACCCGCGCCGCCCGTGCACGCCTAGCCGCCGCGAACACTACCACACACCGACAACATTACCGACAGACCTTAGAATTACAACCCATGTAGAGAACACCCTACTAGCATGAAAATTTGACGTCATAACAAACAGTTAACGTTTCGGTGTAAACATAAACTAAGCAAATAATATAAGTTTAGATTTCCAATTTATTATTAGTATAGAATATCTTTGTGACGGAGAGATCTGCGTGAACGGCGAGTGCGGTATGAAATTAATATGATTAGTTTTCTTAACTATTTAATTGTAAGTCTATATTCGTAGGAGCCGCTATTGTGCATAACGCGACGTTATGAAATAAAAGGTGTCGACTCGACTGGAATTGTTTCATTCTCCGCTGTCATTTTGTCCCGCGCTATCGATCACGCTTACTGTTTGCGTTCACTTTTATTTGTCTGCAAAAAACATTCTGAATCATTTTATTGCTTTGACATGTTTTGGAAACATTTGATACACAGTTGTACAGAAAACAATCTTAGGTGTACTACTGCACGGAAAAACTATAATTAAAATTATTTTAAATAGCATTTTAAGATTAAATAAATAATGTTTTTAATCATTTATTTTGTTACTATAATAAATTATTCGTTCGCGGCGGATACACAAGAGACACTGGAAACACAACAGTATTATAGAATTTCTATGGTAAGTACTTTTCGAAGGTGCCCGATAATTTTAATCACCCATTTAAAATCATTGGCATGTAATAATAATACATTCTGAATAATATATGTATTAAAATAATTTGATATTTTTTCCATTTAAAATAAAAACTTTAAAATAATTTGAGAATTTTGTATTCTCCATTATTGTAAAAAACATAACTAATTAATAAACAAGAATTCACACGATAGACATGTTAAATCTACGTCGGGATGTGTTGATTTTTTGCTTAAACGACCTTCACGGGTCGTCACCTTTAGATTTTTAGTTAACTATTAGCAAAGCGCAACAATGCCAAAAATTTTATAAATTTTATGTGTTAATTTGTTAAGAACATACACACGAGTCATAGTGCAGTCATTAATGCAGCGAAACATAAAGTAAGATGGAATAATTCAAGCTGACTACAGCTAATACTACCCAAGACGCAATAAAAAGAAAAACATGTTTATTGGTATTTAGTATTGGTATAAGTCTGTATGCTGCGCGCGATTTAACCAAAATATCTTTTGGCTCGCTAATTAATTACCAGACACAATAGATTTTTATTGATATTTTTTTCGAATAGTTTCAAGAAGCAGCAGAGCAGTGGATTTGGTAGTGGCCTTGATCAGAGTCTAACCCGATGCGCCGAACCACAATGCCAATACACATGACCTTTCTATTCCTTACAAGTCATAAAGAAGCTTAAAAGCGAATTATTCCTCTACAGGAAATAACACAGTAAATGCGTACAAATATAATGATGCGGTATTCATATTAAATGCAATGTAACAGGTATCATCTCATGAAAATCCGGGTAGTCCTGCATTGTTTATACACGGAGAGAGTCCGGTATGGCACCCAGAACTACAGAGCTTGTTCTTTGTGGATGTCCGCGAAGGCAACGTGCATCGTTTGGACTACGTGTCCGGCAAGATATATACCAAGCACATCAGTAAGTTTTATATAAGCAAAGCCTTAGACCTAATTATAATTGAGGCCAGGAGGAGTCCGGACCCACATGAATAACGTAAGTAAAAGTACCCTTACAGGTAACTTAAGTTCTTCTCAGGGCTGGACTGATTTGGCTACTTCTGTGGCACGTCCGATTAGCATAACAGTCACTGAAACTTACAGAGATCAGAATCCTAGTTTTTTTTGTTTAAAACGAGCTTGACCAACCTGTTTTTATTAACAAAATGCTAATATCGAGACTGAATCGTAACAAAATGTACCAAATTCCAACCATTATTTAACATTATCATTGCTATAGATTACGGCGATGTGAATGTGGTATCTCTGGTGGCGAACTCGCATCGGCTGCTGGTGGCCGTGCGTTCCGGGCTGTACCTACTAGATTGGGCCATCGCCGGCGATGCGGCCTTACGCCTTCTAACCACAGTGGATATTGGCCTACCAGACAACGTCATAAATGAAGGAAAACCGGACTCTGAGGGACGGTTTTGGGCAGGTACCTATAGCTTTCCTTTATCAACTATTAATTATATGCCCTTTAAAACTCTTATAATATGCCTTTTGTTGGCTAAAGTAACGAAGTAGTACTAATAAATATATAATATTATTTATCCCCCTAGTTGGATATCCGGAAGTTAGTCCGAGTTGTCCTCCTGGACAGGTCAAATAAACGAAATTTTGATAATATTTCTTGTGCATTACTGGGTATTCACCCAAGGGGGTATTTATAAGGGTGGGTAAACTCATAAACGGATTAAATCCTGCAGATAACCCGCTACACTTGGAAATTTTATTCCTTTTAGGCACAAAGGGCCCTCAAACAGGAGACGACGTGGTCCCCGACAAGGCGACTTTCTATAACATAGAACAGGAGAGCTTCACGAAGCCGCGCATTCAGTTGCGCCCCGTCACCATCTCCAACGGCATCGCGTGGTCTCTCAACAACACTGTCATGTATTACATTGACTCACCCACCCAGAAGGTGGAAGCATTCGACTTTGATCTACAAAGAGGAGACTTAAGTACGTATTCATATTATTTTTATTGCAATGTTATTAGGAAAATGGCACAATACTGTACCAACGGCTACATATGATCGGCACATATGACAACTGACAGGTTCAACAAAAAATATGCTTTACTTGGGACCCTCCCGGCTTCGCACGGTTGCAAGTTACTAATGAAGTATTGATATTTTTTATTTTGGAGGATTTTCCAAAAATAGTCTTTCATATAAACTTTGGTGGTTCCCGGTGGTTAAATTAATACCAATTCCAATTCAAAATCAACGCCTTAGAAGAAATGTCAAGTTAAAATAAATTAACCTATATCATTTGACTGCCTCGTTAGTCTAGTGGTTGTCAAGTGCGGCTGCTGACCGTCTCTCCGGTCGTGTCGGATTGCCGTCCCATCGGACTATGCGAGTGAAGGAAGAGGGAGTGCACCTGTGTTTGCGCATACATTTGTGCACTACTTATAATATCTCTTGCATATTGGCTAATCTCTGTGTTAGAGTTAGGGTCTGAGTTAGGCAGCTGTGACCGAATACGGTCGGAAGGAGTATTATTACCTATATCATAATTATCTCACTATTGAAGCATGCTGGCTTAATAGTATACTGATTATTTAATTATTTTTAAGACATTTTTGCATTTAAAAGTACGAACTGATATAATTTTCAATGTCAATTTAGTGGATTTATTTTCAAGAAGAGTAAGCCTACTTGTCCGGACAATTACGATCAGAAAATAAGAATTATAACAGAAAAGATAATGAATATAGATGAAGCGAAAAGGGTTGTCACTGTCAGAATCATAGCAAGTCAAAAACCAAGTTTGGAAACCAGCGAACCTATCTTTCTTTGTAAACATTATTGTATGTTGTAATCAATTTGTAACATTTTTGTCACTTTTTGAATATAAATAAACAATTAGCAGGTGAAATGAAATCGATAGTCAATAAAATCGGCAAAATTGTTACTTAACAGTACCTACCCAAGTTCTAATATAAAACTTGTCTCCATTATTCCATACGGACATGTTTATGACTGCTATGCTACTAAAGATAGATTTCATTGTAAGTTTCAGATGTCATCATAAATGCCATCATACATTACCGTTGTTATAATTAATTATCAAAATAATGTATTTTCCATTCTTCTAGCTAACGAGGTTATTAAAAATTGATTATGTACGCTTTAGCTAAGATATCATTCAAACTTATTCGGTTTCAGCGATACTCATGAATAAACCTCCGTTATGTTACTAGGTGTCACCAGTTTTCTTGTGAAATAACATATTCCATATTCTTAAGTACCTTACATATTTATTTTTATACTCAATGTACTCAATACTTACCGCTCTCTTCAATAAATTTGGAATTGGATTGAGATTTACTATTTTTGAAGAACAAATAAAATAATGTATGTGTCGCAGATAGATTGTAGTATCAGCTGTTTTACAAAACTGCTAACTGATTTACAAAACAGTACTGTAACGACGTTTAGCGGTTTTTCATAATTACAGAACTATAACACGCAGAATTATATGAACGTTTGGCGTTTATCAATGCAGCGGGCCAACGATCAGAAATGATGTACATAAAACATCGTGAAATTAACTGTCAGATTGTAGGTTTTCGTTCGATATTTTGTCGCTTAAGGCACTTTAATTAACTTTTAAGTCAGTAGCAAAAAGAAAATAATAATGAAAATTTATAATGACGTAATTACTAAACCACCATACTAATCGACAATAAATCGGGATAATGAAAGAAAATAAGATGACCAATGGGCGAGCGAAGCTAGCTCGGGAGTTTTGTGTACCCCGACATGGACAGTTTAGGGTCGAAGAGGACGGGGGCCAGTGAGTGAGTGTAGCGAGCGAATTACCCCCGTCATCCCCTTCGTGTTTACGTTTTTTCTGACCTTACAGACACAAAAATAGGAGCCTCCGTCGACCCAGCCACGGAAAGACAAATCAGAATCAGACTATCCATTTAATATACCTATACAATAAAGAAATCTGTCCCTCAGTAGATATGTTATTCTGCATTACGTCTAAACGTGGGTAGCAGATTTGTTATACGTATCGCAATGGCAATCTATTTATAAAAGGGATCTGGTTTGTAAAACAGCGGATTTTACTTTCCATCTGCGACATATGCTTAACTTAATATAGTATTAGCCGTGCCCACTACATCGTTCACGCCGGATTTGTACAAATAGTTTTTACTTTATATTCATGATTCATGAAACCTGCAAGATATCGAAATACACTATTTAAGTAATTTATATTTTAATCCCGAAAAAAATCATTTAACTGAGTAGTTAAGCCGTTTCGGAGTTTCTTCGAGACTAACTAAAATTCTAAAAACTGTGATTTATGATTAAGCTTTGTATATTTATACGATGCATATCAAGAATTTAAGTGAAAACAGTTTTCACAGAAAAAAGTTTGACTTTTATTATGTAATCAACAGACAGAGAGTTGATATTTATTGGTGTAGATAAAGTGGTGCATTCATGTTAACAGCTGGCCGAAGAACGATCATAGACATATCTACCTATGGATACGAGGACGCGATACCTGACGGCATGACTATAGACAGCAGTGGGAACCTGTGGATAGCGCTCATGTTCGGTGGCACTGTAAGTACATTATATTACTATTCTTGTATAATAACTTTCGTGAGACATATTCATATTAATTATTGTTCAACGTTTGCGTCCACTGGACTAATGAGACAGTCAATAGTCAGTACAATTTATTTAAGTTCATGGTAATATAATTAATTATTTTTCAAGTTATTATTCACGTGCATTCTTCGGGATTGCCCGATTAGTTTCGAACTCGAACGGAGCTAATTTGACTCATGGCTCATGACTAAGCGCTCCGTTCGAGTTTGCAACTAGTCGGGCAATCTCAAAGAATGCACGTGAATAATAACTTGAAAAATAATTAATTATATTACCATGAACTTAAATAAATTGTACTGACTATTGACTGTCTCATTAGTCCAGTGGACGCAAACGTCGTTGCTTAGTAGGTCCTAGGTTCTATTACCGTATCGTATAGTGGATTTTATTCATATCTGGTAAATAATTAATATGCTTAGGTTGGCATTTTAGGTTGAGCTATCCATTAATATCTGCAAAGGTGAAATGTGAGTTTGTTAAATGAGTATGCTATGAAATTTATCACGTTTTTAGGAACGAATCGTCCATGAGTATCATTTGCTGAAAACACTACGACATTACCGGTTGGAAAGGAGCACAATGATGACAAGGAAGTGTACACAATAGTACACCCACATTTCATCAATGCCGTTGTTAAGTCCCATGTAATAGATTGTGTGCCTATTGCCATCTATCGGGCACAACAGAAACACTCAAAACACTTTGCCCGACCCAGGAATCGAACCCGGGACCTCACGCATAGCAGTCGCGCTTGGGACCACTAAACCAACGAGGCATCTAATAATTTCCATATCCACAGGTATTACACGTAGATCCCGATACGAGACAAATAGTATTCGGGTACAAGTTACCCGTGACGCGAGTGACGTCAGTGTGTTGGGGCGGTCCCAACCTGGACGAGCTGTTCGTGACGACGGCGCGTGACAACTTGGACGCGACGCTAGAGCCGCTAGGGGGCGCCATCTTCACGATACGTGGCACCGGCAGCCGTGGGGTTGAACCACACATGTTCAGATTTGATAATGCAGATTTTTACTGATCAAATTTTTATTAGGTTAATAAAATAGTGTTTTTTGTTGTCCATTGTTTTTTTTTTATCTCGTAAACCGAAAGGTGTGGCAATCATGGAACCTGCTCCAGGTGTAGTATAATAGTGTGGTATAATTTAAGGCCCGTCGTACTCACTTCCAATGTAGGGTGATGTGCAGTCAGTTTCAAAGCGCTAATTCATATTGATACTATGAGTATTTCCTATACAATATAATGTGTGTGTCGAGGGTGTCCAGTGTGCCACTTACTGGTCCAAATGCAAAATAATTTGTTTTAGAGGGGAGAGAGGTCTTTGCTGAATTGCTGTATCTGGTATGTCACTACAGAGTCATGTGAGGTTTTTCACAGAGTGACTGAATAACTTCACATCTGAAAATCAGACAATATATTTTATCAAAATCTCTTCATTAATTTGTGCCAGTTGCTAGTGGGGTACATCTAACCTTCCTAAAATATAATATCAACAGTAAATAGCAACATAATGGGGTTGAATATCTTTTTTGGATAAAAACCGCTTATAAAATATAAGAAAAAATAATTAGGTAATGTGTTAATATCCCACTCCAGGCCATTGGCCTCTTCATACAGAAGGACTGATGAGTGAAACCTTCATTTTTGGTACGGTTGGTGCAGTGATGGAGATATCACCGCTGTGCCATGTAGAAAACTTGAACGAATGCACACTTATGACATTGGAATACGTAGTAGGTACGTAAATTGGTTTTAAACTCAAAACCGTGTTCTAGAAGTGGGCCCGTAACCGCATTCGGTTCGCAACTGCTTCCTAACTAAATCCTTAAGCGTATCTACATGGTAAAATTAGCTAAAAAAATTACTATAACGCATGAAAAATCGCGAAAATCATGGTGGATTAAAATACGTTAATTACTTTTGTGTTTTACCTTAATTACCGACAAGTACACGTGTGTGGTTTATAAACCCATTCCTTCTTTGTAGGTATTTGTTATAATATGATGCAATATACAACGTACTGTAACAGAAGTCTGTACTCATCTACTCATACTTTAGTTAGGGGGTTAAAATAACCATGTATACAAACTTTTACTCATGGAACCATCTTCTAAAAAATCTGCTGTTCCATAGAAACTTATACCTTTTTTTTTTTATTCAGCTATTTTTGTCCCAGTGCATGGCAAAGGCCTCCCTACCCTTCTCCCACTCCTCTCGGTCTAAAGCTTTTTGTGGCCAATCCTTTCAATACGTGTCAAGCTTATCCCGCCATCTCCTTCTGGGCCTGCCGCGACGTCGTCTAACGTTATGTGGACTCCACTGAGTAGTGAGTTTTGCCCACAACCCGTCCGACAACCGGCAGATGTGACCAGCCCAGTTCCACTTCAGGCTTGCGGCCTTTTCACTAACGTCGGCGATCTGAGTTTTGGAGCGCAGTATAGTGTTCCTTATACGGTCTGATAACCGGACTTTTAAGATACTACGCTCCATAGCTCGCTGGATTTATACCTACTTGACAAAAATGTATGGAGCAGCAGACTATTTCTCGGGCTTACGAAGTTGGTGCCATAGTAAAAGTTGTTGGTAGTACGGCAATTATTACTCTATTTATTTATTACAAATGTAACATTAACGCCTAATTAATACTAATACACTCTTGCATGGCTTAATTTGGCGTATTAGGTAAATTAGTATGCATTTCCATACGCATTTTAAGAGTTGTCAGCAAATAGTGCACGTCAATATGTTTGTTATATTGTGGTCTATTGTAGCTGTTTATTATATCCCAATTGTTAAACCGGATCCATTCAAAGATAATAAGGTATTTATTTAAAATTCCAATATCGCTTAATTTATTGTACTTATAGCTCATGCTCAGGACTTCGACTGCGCGACATGACAAGGTGGTTTATGTCCTCCAAGTTCCTATCTATTTCTAAGTATACCAGAATTCATCTGAATTTGTTCCATGGTGGGCGGCGGAGGCGGTGGAGGCGTGAAAGCGTAAAAATCAAACAGACAGACTGAGTTACTTTCCCGTTTAGTATTTAGTTTGAAAAAATATTATAATTACACTGCCGGAATGTCGTAGTGGCTGAGTAGAACTTCCTGGGTTGTATGTGTTTTTCAATGTCCTAAGTACTTTCTATCTAAGATAGATAGATATACGTGATTTTGGCTATAACACCTGTAAATGTGGCTTCCCTGGCTGCTCACTGACAACGTATGTATGTAGTAACCAATCCGGCTAATTAGTCTACCAGGTTTAAGTAATTTTTATCACAGTTCTACGTATATCTGATATCTTTATTTTGGTTTTGCGTCTTTCAATGTTTATTTTTTAACTTTGTTAAACTTGTAATAATATTTGTCGGAAATTGTGCGTTGTTTTATATAGCATCTTTAGCTTCAAAGTTATTCTTTTAGTAAATGTTAAGAACCCCGTAAACTTGTCAAATGTTGCCATTCATGTAATAAGTCTTATCTTATCATTTTTAATATTAGTGACTGCACTGCATCCAAGATTAAGTAGTTCTCACATCCCACACAAAATGGTATTAACAGAAATTGCTAAAGATATAAAGTTTAAAAAGTGACCATGGAGTTTCCAGCCGGTTCTTCTCCATAGGAAACGACTTTTCGGAACCTAGATTCTCACCTTTCATAAATGCTTTTGTGTGGTTTATATGTAACCTTTGAAATTGAAGGAAACCCTCGTGAGGAAATCTGGACTTAATAGTCTATATTGCTAACCCGCATTGCGCTAGCGTGGTGACTGTTCTGTATGAGAATGTAGCCGAACAGTGCGACAGTTATGGACTGATTATGTTCTGTTATATTGCCAGTACAACTTACATAGACCAAAATGAAAGTTTTCTCGCCCAGGTTAAATACTTATTATCCAACGATTACAATGTTTTTCATTACACGAACATCACGTTCACGCACGGTGAGAGCCCGTTGTGGGACCCGGAGAGCAGCACACTGTACTGGGTAGACGTGCTCAATCAGGACGTACATGCCCTGCACTACTACACCCACAAGCATAGAGTTAAACATATTAGTAAGTATCCCTTATCTGAGAGTCTGAGGTAAGCTTTAGTATCCCCCATAAGTTAGTACCTTTGTTGCATATCCCATGGCAAATACTTCAGTTACCGCCGGTTTTTGCTTATTGCTTTGCGTGTTGTTTGGTATATGTTGTGTTCTCCACCGTGATTGAGTAACAAATCACAGTAGGTACCAAACATTCGCATAAATATGTAGAATTACAGATGGTAAAGTGGGATACGATACCTAGATCAAAGGTGACTTTTAGATACATCGGATCATCTTATTCAAAATATATTAAGAGTTATCTTAACTATCTTTTAGATTATGGTGAAGTAAACATAGTTTTACCTGTCAAGAACAGTAGTCGACTGTTAGTGGGCGTCAGGAACGAACTGTTCTTAATGGACTGGACCAAGCCAGGTGACTCGGCTCTCAGGTTCGTGGCTACTTTCGACCAGGGCTTGCCAGACAACATACTCAACGAAGGAAATGTGGATGCGCTGGGCAGATTTTGGGGAGGTATTAAAACTTGTATCAATTTTGCCTCGGTGCATTTCCTGATGTTTCAAAAAGCTTTTTGTAGATATTAATAGCGGAATTAAGGAGTACCTAGCTTATCAGCGTCTTACCTACATTTATAAGTCGACAGTTTGAACGTAACATCATTTATATTTTAAGGCACAAAAGGACATCAATATGGCAACGTCGTGGTATACGACGAAGGCTCCCTGTACAGCTTGGAGGCTCCATACTTCGTGCCATATATCAAGCTAAAACCCGTGTCCATCTCGAACGGGCTGGTGTGGTCACTCAACAATACCGTCTTGTATTACATAGACTCTCTCTCGAGGAAGATCGAAGCGTTCGATTTTGATTTGAACCGAGGGCACATAAGTACATATATTTTCTAGTTATATTTTAATATTGTTTTTCCTTTTTTTTTTTATTCATTCGAATTTATTTTCAATAGGTGATTATTTTTAACCAATGAATATGGAAAAGCTAAACAAGTGATTTATTAGGTTATTAGGAAATTTGACAATTAAATATTGTACACTAAAATTTAATTAATTGAAATAAACAATGTATTTATTTATATGAATGATTTTTTCAATTTATTATTGGATTATTGTATCAGCAGGCAATTGAGATTCATTATGTTATATATTTTTGATTGACTTTCAAGGTCAGTGTTTTAATTTTAGGCAAACGACGTACAATTTTGGATATTAAAGACTACTGGGATGACGAAGTTATAGCGGATGGAATGACTATAGACAAAGACGGATTGATATGGATCGCATTGATGTTTCACGGATGTGTAAGTAAAAGATCTCATTGACGAAATTTACCTTTCTTCTTATAAATTATTTTGTGTTATATTGTCTCCGCAGATAGCTCGCATCGACCCCGACCGGCAGCAGATAGTGGAGCGTTACCAACTGCCCGTGACCCTCACAACTTCCATGACCTGGTTTGGTCCAGCATTGGACGATCTGATAGTGACCACGTCTCGGCGTAACATGAGCCCGCATAAACTCAAGACGGAACCGCTTGCTGGCGCAGTTTTCATGTTACACAACATGGGGACGGCAGGAGTTCCATCTCATAAGTTTCTTTTCCCCAACGCTGATCAATATTAAAATTTTAAGTAGCAATCTGATTGAATGTCAATCTGTTGCCTATTGTTACAAGTCACAATTACTATGGAATCACGATAAGAATAGGAACGTCAATGACGTCTATCTGCCAACTGTTAGTTGAAATATACGATTTTCAAGGAATTTCAATAATAATTACCGTATTTTCATCATTATATAACAAAAACCTATATTACAACATATAGTCTGTTTTGATTAGTTTAAAACACAATTAAAACAGTTTGTTGTTCTCATGACGTCACTATATGGCGGAATTTCATTGCAAATTTTATCACGATCGCATAGTACGAGCATCATATGTCGCCGGCGTCTGACTAAAAACAAAATAATAATGTTATTAGTAGAATATTCATAACTACTCTATTGAATTATAATTACTTTATTAACAAATATAATTTAAAGTATAAGTATATGTTTAAAATATAAAAGTGTTCTTTTTTATGACTGTTTTTTGTGACCATCTGTATAATTTTGTAAAAAGATAAAACAATGCACATTGAACGAGGTGTTGCTGGTGTTACATCTTGTAACTACGGTTCGCTTTTAAAACATCCACACCGAACTTACTGTTTGTGTATCTACGTTTGCCAGTGTTAGTGGGCACAACAAGATAACAAAAAATATTCTCAACCTTAAACATCTGTAACTCTTCAAAAAGTAACCATGGTGTGCACCTTATCTACTAAGAAGTACAAATAAAACCAATCTATAATTATTTTTAATGAAATAATTTATTAGAGCACATGAATACAACCAGAATAATGTAACAAGAGACTGTATAACATTTTAGACTCTATCAATAAATAACATCTAAACAACATAACATCACATGACAACAGCGAGGAGTGACTAGAATCTGTGATCCATGGCAACAACGTCAGAACATTACTCCATAATTTAGTAAGATCCATTTTTAAAATAGTCGAATTTTAAAATGTTTTAAGTTAGCGAAAATTTTAACTCGATTTATATTAATATAGTAAAATTTTTAAATCATCAAAATTTGAAATTCCGATCAAATTACGTAAAGATGCGCTAATTTTGTACAACGCTACTTAACATCTAACGAATAGATCAATTGCATGTGTTACAATAACTTTGTTTAGGCACATTTTTTCTCATATAATACAAAGAATATTGTAATTAATGGACCATAAAAAGCTTTAATAAACCGACTTATAATTAACATATTAATAACTAATGTATAACTCATACGCACATATACCTACACACTTATGTATGTATTGCTTGAAATTCATTAAAGTCCTCATCGAAGAGGTATCAAAAGTTTTATAAATAGGAAGCTAGGTAACAGATGTAGACAAACAAATCTATTTGATTGCAACTGTATTCATTAAAAAAATAAAACTTGTTTTATATTCGTTCGATAAATTCTCCTCTTCAATATGTATCTACAAAACTACATTGGTGAAATATAATTTACAGCTCATTTTCCGGACCCAGGCAAGATTATGATTTAAAGTATTATACGATGAGCTATTTAAGTATACCTCTTCTTAAAAAGAGCTAACGACAGATAAACAATTCCATTCCCATATCCCATAATATATATATTGCACGCCCCTTAAAGTAATTGACACCAACCTATCAACCTCTAGTTCGCAACTACACAACATATTGAAACATGTCTATATTATGAACTATGAACGGATATCTTACAGCGCACTCACTCACCACAGACGATATATAGAAACTACGTACTATTCGATATAAGAGCACTGGCAGTGGTGTGGCTGTCCCAATACTACGTGCTACGAGTACATTCCCTTATCTCCTCAAATTTTACTTTTAATAGGGGGCTCGCATGCAAGTGTACTCAACGAGAGCACACGCTCAGTTAAATGGGGTACCATTTTGGTTCTATATAGCACGAATTTAATAGGTTTACTTAAGATTTGAGATTACCATAATTAAGGGCATAATGTTATAATAAAACACTCAGCCGAGATTGTACAGTCCCTGATTTAAATATCGTCTGCAATATTATATTGACACGTTATAACTTTGACTGATATACCAAAACAATTTTTTTTTTCGGTTGTCATTCCTTCTGTAACGAGCCCCACATTTGTGTGAATATTATATGTTATTATTCAATAACCCAATGAACACCGAAACCTTATGCGATATTTATTCATAATATACCTACTTTATATCGATATTGTTATTTTCCGTATTTGTGCCTATATGACCTGTTTATATTTCGCATATATCGCTAGGATATACCTACAGCGGTATCCTGGTAATAATATTGTTATATTTGGCTAGCTACATTAAACAAAATAGTGTCTAATGTTTAAATTCTAATATTGATAATATTCCATTGCATAAATTCCTCATTATCGTATTAAGTAGATAATTACACATAAAACAACGAAGAGATTATTAAATATTCAAATTCAATCTTATATGAGCAAACTTTATTAGGACGACGTTACTCTTTTAAACTTAACAAAATCATATTTCATTATTACTTAATAAACAAGATCATCGTAAGAAAGTGTTAACAATTTCGCAAACAAAATTTATTATGATTAGTCTCATTCTAGAAGCGCTCATTACTAACATGTTCATTTTTAACATAAGTACTTTAAAATAAGTAGTTTTTGCAGACACTAGATATTTTAATTTGAATATTGAAAAAATCACGCACTCCTGTACCAAATTGCATTCCGATATATTCTCGGCAACAATGTTATACTAAACCTCAAAAGACGTTAAAATATTTTAAATAGCATTAGAATTTGAAGAAAAATATCACAAATATCTACTTCTAAGAATGTATTTCTCATAAATATCCCACATATAGAGAGCTGTAAACTCGTCACTAACAGTAATATCACCATAAACTTAACTATTGAATGAAACTAGTTTTTATAAATGTCATTAATTCTCCATTATACCAATTAGGCACCAATTATACCACGGTGGATGTTAATATCTAGCTGCTTCCACAATATTGAGGGTAGTCATGCAATTACCTGTGGAACTCTAGGGTGTGACATATTTTCAAAACTTGCTTGTAAAGGGGCTCTTATTGCAGCGCTTTTAGGTTCATTATGAGGCTTATTAATCACGCGTGATTTTTCTTAATATTTACTGCATTGGTGCGGTAAATACAAAATAAAAACCAGACAATTGCAAGTCGGACTCCCCCACCGAGGGTCCCGTATAAATTTGTAGGCACATAATATTAGTCTCGCAGTTTTATTCGAGCATTTCCAGAAATTCAGTTTCCAAAACCTATAAAGACAATTTTTTTATGATTTACTATATAGAGGTTTCAGTCCTCCTGCGACCACGAACGCCGCAGTGTTCGAAACGTAATGAAAAACAAAAACCAATAATACACGCGATTAATCCGGTTAAAAGTTGTTTTATTATAACGAAATGTATAGTTTTCAGTTTTTTCCCTGTACTTGTAGTATAAGACGATATAACTTGCCAAATTTCATAGTTCTAAGTCAACGGAAAGTACCCTATACATTTCGATTCCCTTGAGAGTGTCGAAAAATACGTTTTTTGCTGCATAAACGGCCGTATATTTTTTTTTCGTTAACCTAGAATTTTGATTTTTTCACAGCTTCAAGGGACTGCAAACTTGAGTATATGGTTTTAATTTCAACTCGATACCTCTACGCGTACGCGAGATCGGTTTTTTTTTTGAGCTACGGAACCCTAAAAAACAGCGTGACATTTACTCTTAAACCTTAGCAAAGAGTGTTGATGTTTAAAAACTCCTTGATGATATTAAAATAAATTATGACTGTGCTAATTTAAATATGATAAATAATAAACATTTCGATTCTTCAAATTATTTCTTGTTGTAAACAAATATATATTAATTTGTGTTTTAAATGGAAGAATATTCACTTTATTTGTTGGCTCACTAATATTACCAGACACAATAGATTTTTATTGTTATGTAGTATAATTTTGTACTTCTCTCATTCGAAGAGATCCACTGGCATCAATTTTTAGTAGTACTTATAAATTAAACTTATTATGTCAAACTATAGATTGTTAAAATAAAATTCAAGCATCTTCGTCAAGTCTCTGCTTTTACTTTTTTTTCCTCGCAAATGTGTTGAAAGACGTTATATAAAACTCGTAAATATAGACATAAAAAATTGATTGCTGAAATTTACCATTTTTGGGATTAGTTAAAATATGACGTCTCAAATAATAATATAAAAAAAAAACTGAGGTCAGATTAGAATTACTCGGTCATTGCTACCCTCGCCTAAAAGCTCGTATAGCAAATTCAACCTCGACTGCAATGACCAACTTAGAGCACTTGTATCATAAGATTCTATTATTGAGTTCAAGTAATCTATTATTGAGATTCACTTGTTAAATTGAATGCATAATTATTCTTTGAATTTCCACTAAGCGTTAGTTTGAACTGCCCTCGATCGATTAGATGATCAAGGCTGAGTACATTATGGTGTTGAGACCTTTATAAAACTAGTTCCATATCAATATTTTTACCACTAATAAGTATAAGATACCTTTATATTTAAATGTCGATGGGCATGTGTCTGTTCCTTCTTTATATGAGAAGACATGTTTGCCCAGCAGTGAGACAGTTACAGGCTGGTTCTGATGGACATACCTCTTCCATTTACGCTATTATATTACTATAGCTTGGGCGCGACGAGGCCGCTCATCATGTCGAAGGTGTTCCCATCAGGGGCTACCTTCACGTCTCCTGTCACTGTCCGTACTACCAGCCAGCCTGCTTCATCCAGCCCCTTTATATTGCCGTCCACTGGAGTAGAGGTCCCCTCGGTTTTTACGCGTATCGCTTCATCACTGCGAATAAATTACAAATATATTAAGTGAGATAATTGGTTTAACCACTATGGAAAATCACTAGGTCTTAGGAGATCTAAATTATAAATGTCAGATTGGGCAAAACCCATACCGTAAGATGATCACTTAAAAACTATCGATGAATTTAATATGCAATTACAACTACTAAAATACTCACGTATGTAACCAGTACTGGTAATACTGTTCTAAAAAGGCGTCGATCCCGTTCTCCGTGCTCATATACTCCAGTATGCGTTCGAATTGCGAACAGTACCGCGCCAGGAACCGCTCTATCGACATCGGCGCTAGAGTGGTGCCGTGCGTTTTATTATGCTCCGCTATGATGTCGTTTATACAAGTCGTGGGCACGCTGTTAGATATGTTTACACCAGTACCTTAAGAGAAACGGTTCTTCGGTTAGATTCAGATTAAAGAAAAAACTAAGACGTATAATGCAAAATTTGACGCGGAAATATGCAAATACCCATGTCGATGGGTGAAAGGCTATTTGGTTCAAGTGTAATTACTGTGCTTTAAAAAATATAACTTTAAAACAACTGCCTTTAGAGACATTTTCATATTTCGCTAAAATGTCGCTTGAGCCAAAAAGCCTTTCACCCATCGTACATCGATCCATTTTAAATAAATTGATTTTGATATTTAGTCTATGACTTGCAAGAGCAACTTAAAATAAACACAAATTTAATTAACATAAAATATTTTCTTACCAATATTAACGTACACCTCTTCACCGATGCAGTTGGCGGTGGTGATGGTGCCCCCGATCTTAACGTGGCGGCCATAGTAAATGTCGTTAGGCCACTTAATTCTGTCAAGTAAGCATTTACATTTGAAAACGAAAAAAGGATTGAAATGAAATTGTTTACTCTGTAAGTAGGTCTTTTAAAAACTCTTTTACATGTCACTATGATCTAGATGGTGTCGGCGTTTCCTATCTGACTACCTCTGAGAAGAAACACCGAAAACTCAAAGGTCAAGGTCTCTTTAAAGTTATTATAGGCTGTAATGTCACAAACATTATAAAGGACCCGCCCCTTTCAAAATGGTGCCTAAAATTAGTTAAACATATCAACGTCGCTTACGAAAAAGGATATTATCCTACTATCCTACTAATAATATAATAAATGTGAAAGTTTGTGAAGATGTTTGGATCATTGTTACTCAATCACGCGTAAAGCCGTTGAACAGATTTGGATGAAAATCGGCACATAGATAGAATATTTCCTGAATTAACACATATGATTATTTTTATCCCGGTAATGTGTTCCCTTGGGCTAATAGTTCAACTTTAATGTTATTTTAACAAAACTTTAGTTCTGAACTTTATCAATAAATGGCACTGACTTAACCATAGAACGCACTATAACCCCAGTAATGCGTTCCCGTGGGATAATAGTACAATTTTAATGTTATTCTAATTGAGTATTAATTAGGAATTATGATTTTTTTTCCGATTTTCTCACTACATGGCGTTGGCGATTTAGATCGCGCTATTATATTATTAAGGCATTTTGCCAAACGTTTTACACGTGCAGCCTATGGGTCAATCAAGCAAACGACAATATCAGTACAGCGCCCTGCGTGTTCTATACAATAATGCCTTCCGGGCGCTGATGAAGCTGCCTCGCTACTGTAGCGCGTCAGGTATGTTTGCGGACACAAATATAGATGGGTTTGCGGCAATTATTCGCAAGAGAGTTGTGTCCCTGATGCGCCGCATACGAGGCAGTTCCAACAGCTACCTTCAGCTGTTCGCATGGAAGATGGATTTGGATCTGATTTTCCTAATAATCCGGTACTGGGCCAGGCTGCATATTGAGCACTGCGGATCCAAACCTAAATTTAGACTAAGATAATTTGCATGTTTTTTAATCAATCAAGCATAATCCGTTGAACGGATTTGGATAACAGTTACTGTTTACGCGAGTGAAGCCGCGGTCAGAAGCTAGTCATTAATAAAAATGTATTTATTCTCGAGTCTAAGATAGCAAGTGATTTGTGCTTACCTAATGTCTAAGTGTTCATAGGCGGGTTGTGACCGTACCGCACGTACAGCGGCGAGCGCGGCGGCGTGCTGTACAAGCGGCAAACACGGGGACATTTTAAGCCACACCTGTTGGGAAACTTTATTATGAGTTGATAGGACGGGCGTGGCCAGGAATATACGGGTTTACCCTCGTGAATTTAATTCGGGTGAGTATTGCCCTTTTTTACACTGGATGATTTATGGAACACGGACGATATTTTCGGCAGTGGAAAACTACTACTACTACTACTACGACGTCATACATATGGTTCCGCCAGCCCTGTTCAACCTTTTTAAAAGCCTTTGTTCAACTTTAAACTGGGCTGAAACACAACAAAATGGCTAGCCATGACCGTTGAATTTTCTGGGATGAAAAGCTCCTCTGGATTATATCTTTGCCAATTATTGGTGGAGACCCGCAGTTTACCTGTAGTGACATGGCGGCTTGGCCAGGCGGCGTAATCCACAAGTTGCCCCCGCGGCCCTGCCCAGCAGCCTGCCTCCGAGCTACTGCTCCCACGCCATGTGCTAGCGGACTGCACGTTATGCGCATGGTTGACGCCATCACGTCTGCGTAAACTATCAGACGTCCCAGAGTAGTCGATGTTAGATTCTGGCGAAAGAAATTTGCATTACGTCCTCCAAACTGTTTTGAATCTTAATTAACACTTTCAAGTGAAAAAAAACGTCATCCCCCTGCCGTTATCCCAATTTATTTGGGGTCGGCGCAGCAATCCTTTATCTGTCATGCTGCTATAGGAAGAAAAAATAGCACCTAATATCGATGTAATTTTTTTTATACATACATAAACTCACGCCTTTCTCTTATAGGCACAAATAGTATAATCGTAGGCAGAAACTACAGAACGCCACCTGCTACGATCCTAACATTTGCCTTTTGCTTCGTCCACGTTCATACATCTGGTCATACATACGCGGCGATTGCGTGTACTACGCATCTTACCTTTTTGGAGGATATCACTAATAAGGTCAGTGTATATCCTTCTAGAGCGTGCCCTTCCGGCATTTCCACTTATACCTACCTTGTAGGTACCTTTTGTTAACCATCTTTCATTAATCTTTCAATATGACCTAACCATCAAGCATACTCTTTTAAATTTTCGTCACTACGTCTTCTTTTAAACCGCAACGTTGTCGAATCACATCATTCCTCAATTTATCATTCATAGTTACTCCACACACTTCGCAAGGAACGCATTTTTACAGCATTTATTCTACTTTCATGTCTCTTTTGCCACACTCAACAACGTTAAAGGTTTGCCTAAACCCTATCTTTATTTTGTGCTTTGTTATGAACTGCATATCGGGTGCATGTTTATGCACCCGATATGGGAAGTTCACCTTCAGAAAAAGAGTAATTTTGAGCCATTATAAGAAATCCGGTAAATGAATGTAGAGGGAACGAGAAGATTGTGATGCTTGGAGACTTTAATGGTTGGGTTAACGTGAAGAGGTATGAAAATATTTTTGGTTCATTTGGAGATGAAGGAGTGAATGAGAATGGGATGAATTTTTTAGAAATATGTGTAGAGATGAATCTTGCTATAACGAACACTATGTTCAGTCATAGAAAAATGTACAGGTATACATATGAAAGGCAAGACAGTAGAAGTATGATCGACTTTGAGATTGTAAGTGAAATATTAAAGAGTAAAGTCACAGATACAAGAGCATATCGAAGTGTTAATGTACGAACGGATCATTACCTGGTCATGTCAGGTAAATGGTCTGTTCAAACATTGGCGTCACCGAGTTCAAGTCCCTGTGACCGCTTTAGAAAGAATAAGTGTAGAGAGATTGCATGAGTTGATTGTAAAAATGGAATATAAGAGGGAAGTAAAAGAGAAGACGGATCAGATATTTGATGGGATTTAAATGAATACAGCTTAGAAGTCTGGGAGGTTATAAAAAATAGTATGGTGCAAGTTGTCACAAAAGTATGTGGACTGGCACAGAGAAAAAGTAGTAGAAGAACAAATTATTCTTGGGTGGTTGATCAGATTGTAAGAAAGAAGCGTGGCGTGAATCAGGCAACGGGAACAACAGATGATTTGGAAAAACTGAAAGATACACTGAATTGAAAGCGAAAGTGAAAGAGATAATAAAGAAGAAGAAGGATGAAGAGTATAAAAGATTTTTTTCTGATATTTTCAGGACCAATGTGAAGCTGTTTATGAAAGTAATAAGGGCAGAAGATGGATGCTTGCTAAGTGAAGAAAGTAAGGCCTTGAAAGTTTATTTAAATGGCAAGACAGGGTATAAGCAGTGGGTAACTGGGCAGAAGCCAGGTGTAAAACCCTAAATTTAAATGAAGAAAGTGATATAATAATGGATGAAATTGTAAAAGTGTTGAAATATATGAAACTTGGGAAATCTGCAGGGTATGATAGGGTTTTTGCTGAAATGCTGAAAGGCGGTGACGGGGTGGTTTGTACCGGATCTTTAATATGTGTTGGAGATGTGGTGACTGGTGCAAGGCTGTAATTGTACCACTGTATAAGGAAAAAGGTTCAAAGCAGGAGTGTAAAAACTACAGCGGCATTAGTCTTTGAAGCGTTGTCGGAAAACTGTATGCGAAAGTGTTAATTAATAGAGTGATAAGAGTAACAGATTTGAAGATATGGAATGCTCAGGCAGGATTTATAGAGGGGATGGGATGTATGGATCAGATCTTCTCCTTAAGATGCATAGTCGAAAAACATCTGTCAAAGCATAAGAAAGTCCCTATGACAGTGCGTGGACGGAAGAACTATGGTCAACACGATCAGTGTATGGTGTGGACTGGCGCTTAGTGCGAGCACTGAAATCTCTGTACAGGGATTCCAGTGCTTGTGTTATGTTAAATGGGGCATTCACGGACTGGTTTGGCATCTCAAGGGGTGTAAGACAGGGCTGTGTAGCGTCACTATGGCTATTACTATTTATACACACATCAACACGGTCTAGGGATATTTCATACTCAATTAAATAACTCGAAAAGTACTGGCCGCATTGGAATCTTTTATACACCGATTTGTTTGTAATTTATCTCAGACTAATTCCAAATTCAAAATTTTTGAAAATTCTTTTGTTTCGGTTGCATAAAAATGTCTTGATGTGTAGGAGAGGGAATTTTCATTTGTGCGAAATTTAGAAAACAATACGAATTACATTTAGTTACAGTTTTTTTTTTCATTTTTAAACGAAAGATAAAGTTAAAATTGAGGTATTGTAGCCATGCAACGCCAACATTTGACGAGGGCGGAGATGTTACGAGCTGTGGGAATGCTGGAAGCTGGGTCTGTTCAGCGTAATGTTGCTGAGGCCATAGGGACCCACCAAAATGTAATTTCAAGATTGTGGACACGCTATCGTGCCACAGGTGAAGTAGCGGAGAGGCACCGGGGGCCAAGTCGCATCACTACCCCCAGACAAGACCGATTTTTGCAAATTACTGCGCGAACTCAACCAAATGCAACGGCGACTCAATTGGTCCAAAGGCTGCGAGTGGAACACCAAGTGCTTGTGAGTGACCAAACTGTAAGAAGGCGACTGCATGAAAGCAATCTACGCTCTCGTAGACCACTCCGGGTCCCACCTTTACGGAGAGGCAATCGTGGACGACGATTAGAATGGGTTCGGAACCACGTGGACTGGGGCCGTGAACAATGGTCCAATGTGCTGTTCACGGATGAATCCAGGTTCGGCTTCCATCCTGATTCACGAAGGACGCGTGTTTGGCGAGTTCCTGGACGGTGGAGCCGTCTTCAGAACCCTCAGGAAGTTCACCCATACCAAGGAGGAACAATTATGGTTTGGGCAGGAATTCGTCTTGGAGGACGGACGGATCTCGTTTGGGTGCGGGGCAATATGACGGCAGAACAATACGTCCAACAGGTGCTGGGGCCCGTAATCTTGCTCCACAGAACACAAATGGGGCAAGATTTCCTGCTCATGCACGACAATGCCCGGGCACACACGGCGAGAACGGTAGCAGCTTGGTTACATACACACAATATTAGGGCCTTAGAATGGCCTGCTCAATCGCCAGATCTAAATCCCATTGAGCATGCGTGGGATATGCTGCAAAGAAGAGCTCTGAAGGAAGTTCCTGAAAATCTGGCTACAGAAGATCAACTTTTTGCGCACCTCAGAAGGACATGGGACAATATTCCGCAGCAAGACATTGACAACCTTGTTCTGAGCATGCCGAATCGTTGCCGATGTGTTATGAACATCATGGGCGCTTTCTCAGACTACTAACTTCAAGTTTATAAACACAAATTAAATGATTTTTCAATTTTTTTCATTTTTTACTCATAAATTAAAAGTTAATTCATATACGGTTTCCGTCTATGCTTCATTTTTTTTCCATAAAATCCTGAAATTTTAATCGAAGTACCTTAACCATTACTAGAAAATGGTAGAATATTAAATAACGTATCTTTTAAATATATACATGTCATATAAATAATTAACATATTGATAGTAATTCGCTTTTTTTAAAATTTCCCTAGACCGTGTTGATGTGTTTATATACTTAAACATAGATAGTTGTCTGACAGATTTAAACAAAAATGAGTTTGGTTTGATGATGAATGAGTTGCCTGTCAAATGTCTTCTTTACGGAGATGATCAATTTGTACTTGCATTGTCAGCGGTACAGTTGCAAGACATGGTAACTGTGATGAATGCAGCATATAAGGTGAAGAGGATGAATATAAATGTAAACAAGATGAAGGTTATGGTGATTGAAAGAGAAGAGGATGTATCTGTATGTGATGTAAAAATAGATGATAAAAATGTGGAACAAGTGAACAAGTTTGTCAATTTGGGAAGTATGTTCACAAGAGATGGAAAAATTGATGCAAATGTGGGAAATAAAGTGAATGGTGCTATACATGCGGTACTGGCCAATCAGTCGATGTCCAAAGGCTCGACTGGCTGTCCACAATGGTGAGCTGGCACCTACGCTTATGTATGGAAATATTTATACTGTCTAAAATTTTAGCTAAAACCTAGTTTATACTGAGTGGGGATGATGCTACGACATTAAATGAATACACGGCTATTACTAGCCTATAGAAGCATTATCAAACACATAACAAAATTATTTATCGAAAATTTAAAATTTGTAATTTTCAAACAAAATAAATATTAAAATAGTCCGAGCAAAAAATAACACCATTTGTAATTATCTGTCAATGAAAAGTGACTGACCTGTTGTATGAACGGCAACGTCGCCTCAACGTGCAATTTGAGACCTCTAGGTCGGTTTCTTTTGTCGGTGATAAACAAAGCACTCACTTTACGTTTGGAGAACTATTGCTATAAACACTGAGTGTCTCATAATTAATTTAAACGATCGCTAAATGAAAAAAACTTTGCATTGCACAATCAAAGTAAACTAAAATCTAAAATTTTCAAAATGCCCACCGTTCTCATCGACGCACAAGCGGCATCGTCTAGTATTATTATTTCGGACTCGCCTTAACAAATCGCCTTGCACAGCCGTACGTTATAAATTCTCAAACGCACGAGTAATTTTGATTTTTAGCTCATCTAACGTGTGAACTTCGCGAGAACAGACTTAATTTATTAAGGATCCCCACAAAAAAAAAAAAACAGTGGCGTCAAGTCTGGCGATCGTGCCGGCAGGGTCCATAGCGACCAATCCACTGCTGTCCAAACATTGCCGTTGAACGTTCTCTCACAGGCACGACGGAATGGGCAGGCGCACCATCCAACTGGTACCAAAGACGACGATACACGTCTAACTAATGGCAAGTTGTCTACGTAATCAGATACGGGACCACTGAGAGGCTCTAAAAACTTCCCCTGATATGTACGTAATGCTAGCCGAGTTTTTTTTTTCAAAACGTAAGACAATCTAAACTAAAGTAAACCACACTATTAATAACAATAATCACTAACAATAACAATAAGATCACGATAACAATCCTGCGCGTGCGGTTCGACTCGTGCGCAATTAACTAGAGAAATAGAAAAAGGACGTGCTCTCTCAAAGGATAGCATTTCCGTACTGAAATTCTAACCCAGTGACCGCATGAATTAGATCAATTAAAATTTCGCCGAATTAATCCTTAATTCTTTCTCTGTCATGCATGAACAATCACCTACACATTCGAGTGCGTAAAGACTATTTTTCACTTAATGTTTTGATTTGTCTAAATGAAGGGCGTCTAAGTGGCAACGTGTGTCACTTTTCTCTGTCTTTTAATAATATTGTGAAGGAGATGTAATTATCAATGAATTCGCACAGGTTTATGACCTAATGATCTTTGCCTAGTAAAATGTTACTACATTTACAGCATGTTCAAAATTAAGAAAATGAAAATAATTTCCTGTGCCGTAACTATGCATCCGATTTTATTGATTTTTTGTGTACGGTCAGAGAAAGTGACACCCCATACGTGGTTTTTTTAAATGTCGTACCGTCTTCCCCACTCCGTATATACCCTCTATTCCTTTTTCCTCAATGCTTAATTGCTTTTTGTTCTACAGTACTTTCTACTAGAGATCTGTTATGTTTGCTTCATCATAATTCAGACACATCCAAGCACGACACTCACGTCGAAGTATTCCACGGTGGAGAAGTGCTCGGGACACTCGTACACGTGCACTGGCAGGAAGGCGGCGGAGGGGGGCTCTAGGGGCTCCTCCCCACGCAGGCACCATTGCACGCGCACTTCGCCCAGGGACTGCACACGCGCACCGCCCGACGAAGGGCACGTCTCCACCAGGCGAAGCTTATGCTATGGGAAATGGTATACATAAGTACGTGAAGAAAATGTAGATGAAAGGACAAAAGACAACACGTTCGGAATTTTCTGCCTAAATAAACCGAAAACGATATTGGTCTGGCTGGAAATTATTACTGTGAGCGTCGCTTAAAATCATGTTGAAATGCAACACGTAAACTATAGTTTGACCAGAAGTGCTATACTGCTACCGTGTAGGAAGTTCCGCGGCGGGACGTGTACGCAGTAGCCCGTTGAGATATGTCTATCTACTTTAACAACGACAACCTATGTAATTTTTTCTAGACCGTGTAAGTCAAACGGAGACCGAGCAGAGCATTTGTGGTCAAGCTATAGTACGACATCAGATTAATTGTATTGAGAAACCAAAACAACTTAAAAGAAGAAAGTACATAAATAATCGTGAATAGTAAGCCACCTATAGCTTTGTTTTAACAGTGGCAAAGTGTCACCACAGCACGCTTTCAGTGGTCATATTGACAAATTGGAGGGTGTGAATAATGTTACACTTTGCAGAAAATTCCGAGCAACACGGCATGCAACATTGATAGATAAAATCATCGATCGAATTCACATAAAAAAATTACAATTAGCTTGATTTACATTGCGGTTTATTTGTTCATAAAAAATAGCTTTGTTGAAATGTATTTCGGTGACCGAAGCGATGATATTAGTTTAAGTATTTCTCAATAAATGATCTATTTACTTCAATCAAATGTTAAAACATGAGTAGCTGTGAAATAAGAGATGATTAATAATAACAATAAATTCATCTAAAACAGTGATTAAAAATAAGTTTGAAGCCATTGCGTGCACAAAAAGTAAAATTAATTAAATAAAAATAAATTATTTCGTGATTAATTTATACATAAGCATTATTGAATAAATGGAAAGTTTCAAGAGTGTGTACGAGAAGACAATAAGCATAGCAGTCGTTTAGCTGCCTTGCCATGACATCAGCATGGTGTTGTTTAGAAAATGTGTAAGAGGTTTCCTTCACATCGCCACGCTTGCACACAAAATTAGACTACTGCATTGCTCTTAAAACCAAGCTTGTATATGAAGTCCTTTTGTAGTTCACTCTTAAAACCTTGTATCGTAACATCCGTACTAGGAGCGCGTGCTTGTGAAGCGAGGTGCGTCTCACCGGGCATCACACGGTCACGTGGCCGGGGCCGGCCGCTCGCTTCGGCCACGCCGCCTAGCGAGAACACGACGTCACTATCGTATACACAGGGTGGACTCGGGATGGACTCGTGATGGAACGTAAGCATTTTGTATTCTACGACGTACCTATCATGGGATATTTTTATTTTGTTTACTGGTTTATGTATGAAAATCCAACAAGTCACTTTACTTTTCCATGAAGCTCTATTTATAGTATCCACTGTTTTGTGATTGAATAGATTTGCCACCAGTACTTCTACTAAACCATTCGATTTGCAATCTTCGGTGAAGATGCTATTAGAAAAAGTACCGAAACCAAAACTATTCTGAGCTATTTGTATAAAATAAAGTTCATCATTGGTAGGATTTACTGGCCTTTAAAATACTGTCTTGTTTATTTTTTCGAAATAATCACAAAGTGCTAGCGTCGCTAGAATACACAATGCGGGATAATTACTCAAAGATCTACCATATCCTTAGTAATGGAACCAAATGACGGTGTCTCTACTAAGCTCAACGACTCGTGACGGAACTCAACAGTCTGTTCATTCCTAGTCAATACATTACACTAAAGTATGCAAAAATGCACATCACAAATTATATGTTTATCTACTCTTAGTTTACTTATAGGCGACATTTATATTTTGATGAGCAACAAGTGTTTTGTTGCTTTAAGTAAAGAGGGAATGATTATTAAGTATTTTGTCGTTAAACCAATGATTACATAGGTTAATATTTAAATTGGATCATTAATATAAGAGGTTCATCGCGATATCATAAACTATGTGCCTTAAAATTTTACAGATTTGACTAATTGAAATAATATTCCTAACAATTAAAGTATATCAAAATATAAATATCTATATTCAGCAATTGCTACATTGATGGTGATGCGAAATAAACATATACAAGTGATATGGTTTGAAAGGGTTGACCTTACCACATGGTTTCCTAGGAAGAATCCCCTGGTGTAGTCGATCTGTGTCAGTTCCTTCGGCTCTTTAACGTGGAGCCCTAAGATGTCTCCCATAATTTTGTGAATTATTCCTAGACGAGCCTCGTTGCTTTTCATTCCTTCCTCGCCTAAGTAGTCGCTGGGATCTGCTTCTAAGTGAATCTAAAAGATTGAGACAGAGGCTTTGAATTCCAGCTATGTCATAATCTAAGTAATATTTTGGTTACGAATTTTTTCCCTGAGCCATATAAATAAAATAACTCAGATTTATAATGAATATGACAGAAAAAAGAAATAAATGGGTAACAGTGATTCATTGAATTATGTTAAAATATACTTATTTACAGCCAGAGCTAGTTAGTGGCATTGTCATAATAC
Source organism: Xylocampa areola (assembly GCA_935421205.1). Taxonomy (NCBI): domain Eukaryota; kingdom Metazoa; phylum Arthropoda; class Insecta; order Lepidoptera; family Noctuidae; genus Xylocampa; species Xylocampa areola. The sequence continues at coordinate 8,823,660 of OW285220.1, forward strand.
TATAATAATACGTGATGTCCTTTTGTACAAACCTGCGAAAAGATAGCGATGCCGCTATTCGTAAGGTCAGCGGCCTGCAGCAGTGACGGCGTGCGCCACGTCTCCTCTGAGGCCAACACTTGGATGTCCAGCTCGTGGCCCGGGTGTCCCGTGTACTTCGACGGCCTACACATTACATTTGATAAGTTATTTTGCACTTTTAAGACTAATGTTATAAGAGCTTTTCACCTGGACATTTTGAGAACCGAATGAAGACGAGAATGTTAAAAAATAAATTATAAAAGTTACAATGCTATTGTTTAGATTGTATGCTTACTGCATTTCAGAGGTTAAAAACGGAATAAAAAATATATCAAAATCCGGAAAAAAAATTACGACACAATTTAGGTTCTCAAATTGTCCAAATATGATACAGCCTCTGGAACCTACACTATGTATATAACTTGCGACGCAGCTAGTGTATTATAGTTTGTATGTTAGAGGTTCAAGTAATAGACTTGACTTTCTTCATTTGTCTTCTAGCGTTCGCATACATGTAAACGATTGGTAAAGAAGTTATGTGGCATTTATGTAAATTTTCCTCATGATATGCTGGATGCTGAGTGCTGGATGGATAGATGAAGAAAATGTATAATCTCTAGAAGATTTAGAAGCTTTATTGCTAGGCACCTAAATTAATAATGAGCAGTGTGACCTGTCGTGATTCCTTTGCATATTTTGTGTTTAGTTGACAAACTAATGGCGCCATATACATACCTACAGTACGTTTTTATTACGTCAAAAGTTGTTCAATACAATTTATTCATAATTATAATTCAATAAAACATTCCTTGCATTGTGTTGGTCAATACTACGCTACAATAATATATGTATTAGCCATGGTCTTTGGGCAGCCACACTATAAAATTATTATGTAGGTAATGCTATTAAAAATGTATTAAGCATTCATATAAAGATAAACGGTAGAAAAAATTATATTAATATATATATGTGTAAATTTTCGTAAAATATCACAGAGCCACTCGTCTACACATGCATAATATATGTAACCCAAATTAAAATTAAGCATATAAAAAAACCTATATGTGTTTTAAGTATGTAAATTAAAAAATGTCCTGTTGCATATAACCTTCATACGTGAAACTAGCACTGTTTAATAAATTAAAGACTAATGTTCAAGGCATAATAATGTGTCACAACATGAGGGCTGAAATTAATTAAAGGACCTCTAAGTCAATAGAATATTTTGCGTACCGAGACATATTATTTTCCTGACTTGCTCTGTAAATTGATTAAAAAGTTATTTTAATTGAATATTTAATTGAGAACACAGAATAATGAGTAAATGGACTGTTCAAGAGCAAACAATTGCGCTTTTTGCCCAACAGTATCACTACACCTACACATATATAGGTTATTTTGCACACTACTCATTACTCTGTGTTTAAAACAAACATACAATACAACAATAAATAAAGCATAATCTTACTGTCTATCGCTTTCAGTGGAGAACTGTTTCTTGGCTGGGGAGGCTTGGTAGCAGAATATGTGATGTTTCATCTTCACTGACTTCCATTTATCATAAGTGAATTGTACTATTTCATTTTCACGAACCTGGAATGTAGCCGCTATGGTTAGTTATCCAAATGAACAAAATGGTAGATAGATTTTGTGGTGCATTGTGGTTACAAACTATCAAAAATTATCTTCACCTCACTTTCACCAGATACATAAATTCTATACATTTGGTCAGATTTTCTTTACCTTTGCTGACATACTGGGCAGTTAAGCTCTTACATATACGGTGAAGGAAAACATCGTGAGGATACCTGGACTTGGTAGTCTGAAATCGCCAACCCGCAGTGAGTGGTGATTGAGCTTGTGCCTTCTCTGTATAAGAAGAGGCCCTTGCCCTGCAGTGGGACAGTTATGTACTGGTTATTTATTTTTATATTATAATTATTCTCGATATTATAGTGCCAACCTATAATCAAGTAGTCACCCTTTTTTCTAACAGGTTGATGTGTGTATTTCATGAGAAGACACGTACCTCAGCAGTCTTATAGTATGGTAGAACAGTATGAAGCAAGTCGGAGCAGAGCGCCAGCAGCCTGCCGCCCGACAGCAGGTGCGCTAGCAGTAGTGGCGCGGCCCTGCCCACACAGCCCGCCACCGCCACGAGTGCGGCCCTGCCGCGCCATGCGCCCCCCTCTAGCGCCTCGCGGGACACCACGTATAATGTATACCTGTAGACATTATTATATATCCTTTAATCAAATTATATCATGGAAAAGAAAGCAGATTATTTGATAATGAGCGTGAAATCTGCACAAATACTGCCATACGTTATAACATTCTGGACCTTATGAAATACGCCGTACATAAGACTGCGATCATCAAACAGCAGATAATTTGGGTAGCCCGTGAATAAATGCAAATTTTACTTTATGAAGAGATACAAGACATGACTTAATCCCCCATGTACTGAATACTAAGAAAATTCGAGATTTTCCATTTGGATATCATGTAGGATATTTTCATGTAAGATATTTGTAACTTTAGAGTTCGCTAAGCATGCGTTAATTCTTTTCAAAGATTTATCTTGAATTTACAAAATTTTATGACAAACTGGTTATTTAAGTCCATAACACAGTAAAATCTGTTATAAATGTGATGTTTATTTAATAAGAGCTAAGTTGATGTTGAATTTTTAAAGCTCAGCATTTCATAACAGAGTAATAAGACACTCACACTCACCTATCGCAATCCAGCACTTTCCTAAGGGATGCCTCTAAATTATCTCTAGCTACTACACTATCAGAGTATATCAACACATTTGGTGATTTTGTATTCACTAATGGACGGGAACTTTTCACAGATTTCGGTGTGCTTTGTTGAGAAGTAGAACTCTTGGAAGTCTCTTCTTTCACAACTGGATAACATTCTATCTGCGACTGAGGCCTCTTTGGCCCAGTCGTACTAATTATCCTTTTATGAGTAGTAACAGACTTTATTTGACTAGATATGTTTAATAGAGAAGTTGAGAGTTGACTTGTGCCTTTTTTCAAGTCGAGTTTTAAACTAGATTTCTTTGGTGTGATATTATGTTGTATTTCTACTGTGACATTTTCAACAACAACTTCTTTTTCTTCATGTTGAGTGGCAGGCTCTCCTGACTTGGCTGTATGCTCTAATGGTTTATTGCTTCCCTCCGGATTGTCTATATCTTCTCCTGATAATGATTTTCCAGTGTTTACACTGACATCAGCTAAAGTAACAGTTCTTTTAGGAGGGGGTGCTTCAAGCACTAAATCTCCACTATTACCATTCATCTGTATAGTATTTTTCGTATCAGATTTAATATCCACAACTTTGGACAGTTTCCTGAGAAGTGCTGCATGTACTGGCCACTGGAATTCAGTAACTGGTTGTTTGAGACTGTACTGGATGTCACTGCGGAGACTCCTCATTGAGGGATCAGTTGCCTTGTTTGGTTCTCCTGACAGTTGGACAGCTAGAACATAGTGTTTAGTTTTATTTACTATTGTCTTGAAAAAGTATCTAAATATTTAGTAGATAGATACTTTAACTATATAATTAAGTACCTATTTAACTGAAAAAGTATTACTAACTCTGTATTCTGACCACAGGCAGATTATGGTCTATGACAAACTCTCCTCCAATAAAGTTGAAACCAATAACACTAAGGTGTTCTATATTAGTCTTCACCACTATTGCCAGGTGAGAGCCTGCCTTCCAAGCCACAGGCTGACCCATTGACTCCAACTGGAATAAATTAGGAAAAACTTTTATACTACAAATAATGGAATATTTTTCTTCTACATTTGATATTTTATCTATGGATATGAATCCACCTAGTTACCTAATAGTTGGATATTGACAGTGAAATTCAATTCTTTGGTGCAAACACATGATTGTACAACTGATAATATAATGCTCATGCATCTTCCAAAATGATTAATATAATGCTTACGCATGTTCCAAACAAAACAGGAAAACAGAACCCTCAAAATAAATTTCTGGCTATGGCCACAGTTAAACACCTCAAAATCTTTAGCAGAGAAAACTAAAAAATCTTACTGTAATGATATCTTGTCCGGTGTTTTCATGAGGCTCCATCTCACACTCAAAAAGCACATCAACATCCAAGTCAGTGATAGGGGACTGTTCACTGGAGCCCAGTGGCAGCCCGCCTGCACAAGACACCCAGTCAGTGATCTCAATGAGCTGCGTCGGCTTCATGCTGCAGATTCGCGTGGCGTTCGTGTAGTCCAGTAAGTCACATAGATATGCATTTTTTGGATTTGTACACAGCTTAGAACTAAGTGTAGGGGTTTCTGAAAATATTATTAATTTTATGAACTCCATTATGTTTATCACTTCATTCAGCTTGTTAACACAGCATTATTTAATGAATTTATTATTGTGATGGTGCACTGTCATTGTGGAATTTGTACTTTTCATGATTAATTGAGAAGTATGACATAACTGTACTGTTATTATATTATATCACTTACCGGCAGCATTTTCAGGAACTTTGCAAAATGCAACACTTGTGTTTCCGCTCAGAAACTCCAATAGACGAGCTCTGAACGAGCGTATTCGCCAGGTCTTTATAAAGGTCATTGCAATATATATCGGAGTGAAAAGCATGGTCACAATGAGCACAACACCGTCACACCACTCTAATATAGCAGCATTTTACAGCAATGCACTAACAAACAGTTGCAATCATCCAAAATGTAAAAGAAATTGGGTTATCGATTCTAAAGTCCATCGATAAATTAAAAAGTGTTAGTAAATAAAACCGTACAAAATACACAGTAAACTAATAATACCTAAAGCATTTAATGTTTTTACACCTACGCAATACACTTACGGCTACACTTCTTTAAAACCTACTAAAATAATTCAGAAATTCGATAATTCATTTTCAGTCGATCGCTAGTCGCTAGCAAATGCGTTCCTTTTCTCAATGTGTTGTCGGAGGATTATGGAACGTAAGGCTAATAAATCATAGAATCTTACCGAGGAGGCTTCTTGTTTATTTATAAATTAAATTGATAACAAGTCTGATGATATATATTAATTTATTGTTGGCATGCTTCATTGTTCAATAATAATAATTTTATCAAACGATTGACATTAATTATTTTATTTACGTGTAAAGAAACAGCCTCTAGTTTGCTGTCAAAGTGACAAAGCTGCGTTCAAAAAGTACGGTGCGTTCTTCCCATATTGTATTTTTTTTGGCTAATTGTAACTAAAGTTGTCTACTCATCCTACGTTTAATTATCAAACAATATGCACGCCGTTAACGCCATTTGACGATTTTCTCATTCACGCCCTTATCAAGGAATATTTTATAATATACTCCAAATTCTAAAACCAGAACGAGGCATACATAAAGATAAAGATCATTTTATTTGTTAGAATATTGTCAGTTAGTTATTACATGGTTGCAGAAAAGTTCAGAATATTCTACCATGAAATGGTGTACAAAATTTTTTGTAATTTATTAATTATAATTGTTCACATAGCTCTCAGAATAGTGATAAATAAACTTTATTATAAATAATCTACAATTCAAACAATATTTATATTTTTATTTTTTATTCATTAGTACATTTTTTAATTTATGTAGTTTTCTTTAAAATAGTCGTTGTTGTATAGTAGCATTTACCTTTATGAAATACATCAGATTGATATTTAAATTATAGTATGGGTAACTCTTTCTGTCTGTTGTGCAAGAAGAGGGTCAAGTAGCACGGTTTAATAAATGTGTCATCGTCTGTTCTGCGATTCCGCAGTCGCAGTGGGTATCAAACGCACTAATGATGCCCCATCTGGCTAAATTACACCTACATCGGCCAACCTGAGTACGCAGCCGGTTGATGGATTTCCACACAGGCCAGGGAAACTTATAGCCATGGGGCAGTTCCTCAGCAGGTGCAACAAAAGGTGGGGTGTGTTTTGTTTTCCATATTTTTAACCGAGTTTCGCTGGTTTTCTCCATGGACTGTGCTGCTGTTGTAAATCTAAGGAAACTTTTATGGCTTTTGAGTCTGCTAGGTAGCATTGCAATATTGTACATTGAGTGTCTGCTGTCCGACTTTTGTTTGTACTTTTCTATCGAACACGCAACGTCTCTTCGCACTTCAGGCGGTGCAATCTCTGCCAAGGGGTAAATCATATTTATGGGAGTTGGTTTCAAACAGCTCGTTATGATTCTACGTGTTTCGTTTAGAGCCACATTCACCTCTTTTGCATGTGAAGAAAGATGCCACACAGGACATGCATACACAGCAGAGAAGCAAAGAGATTGACCGGTTATTCGTAAAGCTTCTGGTGCAGCTCCCCAAGATGTAGAAGTAAGTCGCCGCAGGATATTATTTCGGGCACAGACCTTTGCCTTGGTATTTTGGTAGTGTTTTTTAAAGCTTAAACACCTATCCAGAGTAACTCCGAGGTATTTTAGGTGGTTACAGTGTTCGATGCTGACGTCATGCCATTTTATATTGTGGGGACGCCAAGTTTGATGGTTGCAGAGGTGGAATGAGCAGGACTGTGTTTTACTTGGGTTTGGCTTTAGGGAATTCATGACGTAATAGTTTCCTAGTTCTTTCAAGGCACCAGACAAGGTTTCTTCAACAGTCTCAAAATGCGAAGTTTGGGAAGATATTGCTAAGTCATCCGCATAGCAAAATTTTTGCGTGCCTAAAGAACTCGGCTACTCTTTAGTATATATGTTGAATAACGTGGGCGCAAGCACACTTCCTACCCCAGGGAAGTTTTTAGGGCATCGCCATCGCTTTTTTTTCCTTGCAGGTATACCTAAAACCGACGGTTCTGCAATATCTTGACAAAACTGTAGTCATTCGTCATTAGGAAAACTTTATACAGAAGTCTCTTGATATTGACCGTGTCGTACGCTGCCAGGTCTACAAAAACTACACTAGATATTTCAATATGTTCGATAAGGTTCAAAATTTGTCCGGTACAATATTTGCCTGGACTGAAACCCGCCTGCTGCGTGATAAGCTTTTCCTCTGAAATTGGGATAAGACGGTTTAGGAGGAGTCGTTCAAAGAGTTTGAAAGTATGGCATAAGAGTGAGATTGGACGGTAGCTTTTAGGATTTCCTAATGGTTTTCCCAGTTTCAGTAAAGCAATGACCTTGGCTTGCCTGAGATTTGTTTAAGGACTTTTTGCTGTATACATCTATTCTTTGGTGGTACATTTAATTTATATTTATTGCGACCCGGCCAAAGCACTGCGTCATTGTGTTTTTCAAACAAACTATTATATTTAAGCACAAACACACACATTTCATAGATGTACAGAGAAGGTAGTGATAAGATGTAAAAAAATAAGGGTTTGCAACTGTCTAATTGATGAGCTCCAGACATCGAACGTACACATCTTTTTGGATTCTGAATAATCTAATCAGGTCAACGGAATTGCCCCATATCATAATTCCGTAGCGAAGCTGTGACCAGACGTAACCATGATATGCACATAGCGTGGCATTCATTGTTGTTACCTGCCGTACACGTTTTAGGGCATACACGAATTTGTCCAATTTTGTACATAGTGTGTCAATGTGTTGTTTCCAATTGCAATATTTATTTCAATAGTTATACCTAAAACAATTATTTTGTCAACTTCTACAACATGTTTATTGTCGTATTTTATGTCAAGTTTTAGAGGTGCCTTATTAATTGTTAAAAATTGAATAATGTTTGTTTTGTTTATGTTTAAATGTAGGTAATTGTAATCTAGCCAGTTAATTATTCCTGCTAGTGTGTTATTAATGTCATTTTCTAGATCAACTTTGTTCTTTCTTTCTATTACAAGAGTGGTATCATCAGCATATAGAATACATTCATCATTGGTTATATCAGGCAAGTCATTAATGTACAATAGGTACAACAAAGGACCTAATATACGTCCCTGTGGTACTCCAGACTTATTTAAGAGGTATTGAGATTGACTCGATATTTTGAGATTTTTGGCACTATAACTTGGTATTTCTACGCACTGCCAGCGATCACATAGGAAGTTTTTTATACAATCTAAGGATTTGCCTCTAATGCCGTATTTTTGAAATTTATAAAGCAGTAGATCATGGTTTACGAAATCGAAAGCCTTCGACATATCCAAAAATACTGACACAACATGTTTTTTTTTGTTATGGCTATCTATTAAAGAATTGACTAACTAAAACAGGCTAAGGTTGTTGAACTAATTCTCCTTATCCATATTGTTCTGTATTTAGTATATCGTTTTAAATTAAAAAATTATACATTTTAGTGTACATGGTTTTCTCAAAGATCTTTGATATTATTGGTATAAGGGTAATTGGGCGATAAAACATAACATAACATTCCTTGCGTGAAAGATAAATTGATAACGTAACTCAGCGGTTCTGCTATTATATTACTACATAATTTTAAAATCTTAGTTTCAATTTGGTCTTACCCTGTGGATTTTTATAAGTGTTATTTGCTCTAGGGTATGGATAGTTAGGCAAACTAGTTTTGAAAGTAATGTTATTTTAGTTAGTAATATTTATGAAATAATGATTGAAAACGGAAGCAATTTCAGCCATATCAGTATACGTTTTATCGTCATAATTTATGTAAGTCATGTTATTCGTTATTGATCTAGTCCTTCATTGGTTTTGATGGTATCCATACTGCTTTAAAATTTTTTTAGAGGATTGAATTAATCCTTATGGATTATAACAAAATATTTAAGAATAATCAAAAAAACCTAAGAAAAAAACACTCACACAAATACATATTTAGATGTATAAAAATGCAATTTTACATTACAAGGTACAGAAAAGTCTAACAAGAGATTTTATTATACTTTGGTGAATATTGGATTTTTTCACGTACATCACAGATATGGTTTACATAATTGATGCGCTGATTGGTATTTATTGTGTCAAATATTTATGCTAAATGCTTACATTGCACCACCGCTTGTCCCATAGCGTTTTGTTTTTCGTAAATATTGATTATGGACAGGTAGCTCGCGCCGAGATCAACTCATACAACAATAATATGCAAGTTGCAACATTGGGGTAGGTAGAGACTAGTTAGTACTTACCTAATTGCCACATGCTACGATTCTAAAGCAAGTGGATATCAAAGATGGCTAAGATAATAAATGTTCTCTTATTACCCTGAATTTATGATACCTACTGGTAAGGCTGGGTCATATAGGTATTCAGGCCAATGATCAAAAGGGGCAGAAAAATATTTGGAATCTTGAGACAGGGCAGCGAGAGCAGATAGATAGGTACCATAACCGTAGCTAAAGGAAAACGTTCATAGGTGACTGTCCTTACCTTTTTTGATATAATATGTATGTATAGGACTATAGGTACATAAACATATAACCACTTTATTGTACACCGACCTACAGTTAAATAGGTATACAACACTAGTTGAAACAAAAAGGACTATCGGCGGTCTCATCGCGAGGTATCTGAGGCTTAATAAATAAGAACCCCTATTTAATATAAACATATAGGTATATTAATAGGTAAGTACATAAATAGTGATTAATATTATTTATTTATTATCGCGGATAGAAACTAATTAGACATCCCTCATTTACGGCCCCTATCGCATTATCGTCAATCGGCGTCACCACGGGATTTTATAAACATCAAAACATTCCTTTATTTATTTATACTTTCAGCACTAAAGTAAATAATAATAATATAACATAGTATCACGCCTGTATTTCCCGAAGGGGTCGGCAGAGGTATGCACATTTTTACACTCACATTTCACCAATGCTGTAAGCCTATTCCCATCTACTGGGCACAATTCTAGAATCCGGGCTGTTACTGAGAATCTTCTAACAGAAAACTCAATAACACTTTGCCCCACCCGGGAATCGAACCCCAGACCTCATGCTCAGTAGTCGCGCTTGGGACCACTAGACCAACGGGGCAGTTAATAATAATATTAGGTAACTATATTAGTAAATGCAGTATCTCTTTTGTATGTAGGTATGGTAATATGTACCACATTTAAAGTATAAAATAATAAGGTTACTCAGAGCCTCTTATCTTTGGCATACTTACCATATTGTTAAAACAACTTTAATGTTATATTTAGATAGTAGGTAGTTATTTGACTTCATGGCCAAATTCTAATCAACAAACTAATCTATAATTAAAGTTAAGCTAGTCTGACTTAGGTACCTACGCCTTACGGTGGCTCCGCATCTTTACGACGCGCAACCATCATGCGATGGTCACTTCATTAACGTTAAGGTACTGATTCTGACTTTCTGGGTTAGGTTAGGTTAGGTTACATACACCTGTGCGGCGCACCCATAAATTAAAAAGTCGTTTGTGGCCGCGCCACCACCGCCGCGACTACCACCGACTACAGACTACGCTGGCGCACCTGCGTAATCAATTAATCATACTGCCGTAGGTATAGCTAGAGCCATGTAGCCTAAAGACTCTAAGCCAAAGCCTTTAGGCCTTAAGTTACTGTCAGCCATATCATGTGTACTTATCAAAAAGGAATGATATTGACTCTAAAATATGGATTGGGTCGCATAGACATTGAAAATGTTTACTGTTGGTAAATTTACCCTCGACGTCTCAATCCATCTGTTTACGAGGATTTCGAGATTCAGGAGGGAATCATCCGGATAATAGGTAGTGTAAAGGTTAATTCAATTACTGCAGCAAATCCTGTTCCTATGTGACGGTGGGTCGTAACGTGTGATCTGCGCTAGTTAAACCGCTTCTATCCAGTAGGTAAACCAATTAAGATGGCGAGTAAGAAAATAATAATGATATACACAGCATCACTCCTGTATATTCCGAGGGGTAAGCAGAGGTATACACCCACATTTCTACAACACTTATTAATTGTGGTGCGCCTGTTACCATTAACGGGGCACAATTCCAAAATCCGGCTACTGAGATTTTCCTTACAGAAGCCACTTTGCCTGATGTTATTAAACTTATTTTTTTTCTTTATTAATCAAACCACGCACGGTTTGATTATATCTATTAATTATCTCCACAACTAGTAACGTGCCAAAAGCGCTGCCATTATGCATTATGCTGCATGAATTACTACCTGCGCTCCTTCACGTGACTTCACCTGAATGTTGCTACAATGTTATAAGGTTGAGATTGAAACTTGTCACAATCGATTTAAAAACAGTGAAGTACACAGCAACCGTGTTTCTTTTTATGATAAGTAATTAAGTATGGAAGAAGCTCTTTAAAGGAAGAAATAACTGTTTGTATTGAATTTTTTGCAGACTGATAAATACAGCGTGTTATTAATTAGTTTAGGCGAATATTCACTAAACTAATTTAAACTGAAATTGACACTTTTTCAATGGGACCACGACCGTTTTAGTCTTTTAGCTTTCCCCATAACATACCTATTCCGACTTATTTGACTTCGGAACAAAACTGCAGTTAAAATATAAATTCGTCGATTGTCGATAATATTTTTCTAAAGTAGGGTAGTTAATAAACAAATAAGCAAAAATAAATATGGAAATACGTGACCCGCCGCCAGTAAATACTATCAATAAAGTGAAATGCAACTCTGAATAATAGAAATTAATAGGGGACTGATTATCGTGTTGTTTACGAGTGGGCTCCATGTATAATGATAAAAGTACCGATGATATTTACATTGGCGTAGTCGGGCTTCGAACGGCGCTTAGAGTGCACGGGTGCCGCGAGACCGTTACTATCGATCATAGTGCGACCGGTAGCTTCAAAATGGAGTTAAACTTCATAACAACGTTAATAAAACACGATGTGAACCATAATGTGAAACAGTGCTTCAAATCAAAAAAACCATTCAGTAAGTATTTTTACCCGTTTGTTTCTAAAATCTTGTGTTAGAAATTCTAGATAACTGCATCTTAACTATTGCTAAGTTTTCAAGACATAACGTGGGATTAAGAAAAGGTACGACAAACTCGTACTAAGTTTCTTTAACAACTAAGTACATTGATATAGGTAGGATATAAAAAATGTATATATTTTTTAAATTTATTTAAGGTCTGTCGTCGTTTAAGTTAATTTTTAGGAGTTTTAAAACTATATAGAAATACTTTATTTGCTTTAAATTGATTCTTTAATTTGCTTAATTGTGTAGTGTGATTATTCATTATCTTAATAAGCTATTCAAGTGCCTAAAGCTTTCGAAGACAACTGCTAACTTTATTGCCTCTATCTACTTTTAAGCTATCATGTAGTCAATATTCACTTAAATGATATAAACAATCAATTAGCTCAAATATTGTTTACCACACAAGTGATTTAGCAATATTGTTATCCAGATTGATGTCAATAGGTCTACTTGAGTTCACGAAACAGTTGTTCGTATAATTTGCTATACATTTGGCAAATATGCATATAGATGATGGAGTTCATTGAACCGCCAGATTTTGTGTTCGTTGTTATCAGTGCTTGCTCTAGTTATTAGTTCGTTAAAATTGCGTTATTATACTGATCTAGTTTGATAATGATGAATACATGACCGATGTCATTATGTGCATTGTAAACATACCAACCAAACCCACTTTTGAACTTGAGCCTTCTTATAGTACGCTGTGAAATCGAACGACAATGAATGGATAGGAGTACCTACTGCCATAGGTAATCATCGGTTTGGGAAAACTTATTAGTGTTTCTAGAGAGCTTACCTATGGGTGGAAATTAGGAAGATTGTGTGGTCTGAAGAGGATTGACTATTAATTAATTACAAAATATAACTGTAACTAATAAATATAACATCCGAATAAAGACGTGAGTGTCACTTCAACAGAGAGTGAATCGATATTAAATTGGAACTAATGTTGTTGGCTGTAGGCTGCATCCTTTTTATTATTGAAGCAATTGTAGAATAATTAAGTATGTATATGGCATGAGCAAATAAAAATAATGTAATACACCCGGTGTACCTACCTTTTAATAAAAAGTTAAATCATTATACGTCACGGTGTTTTGCTAGAGGGTACTCCTAAACGAAGGTACGGACGTAACCGAAGTTTGTCAACAAAAATACATGTACAATCGTATTGTGTAAACTTTTAAAGAGGTTGTGTAATAATTTCGCACAAGCGTTCTAATTGTTGTTCATGTTACGTTGCAAAATAAGTGATATTGATTATGGAGTCCTGCCAAGAGTGCCAAGCATGCAGTTTAACGTTTGTGGCCCACAAAAGAGTACCATACATACTACAAACACAGAACAACGATCCAATTTTTTGTTTACCCACGCTGAGTTTGTTGTTACCAAACGTAGGTTAAAACTTTATTATTTAGTTAATGAATGGTTGGAACTCGAACTGATAATAGTTAGTAGGTCGAAGAAACGAAATGCCATTGACCGTTAAACTTAAATACAGATTTGATAATGATGTTTGTATTCTTCTCTGTTGCAGTAAGTAGAAAAGAAGAAGTGATGGCGATAAAAAGCAAATTCCCCACCAAAATACCCGTAAGTAGTTTACAATTTATGGGAATTATAAAGAATAGTAACGGGTGTGACCATGGCCAATGTCTGCTTTACTTCTGAGGGGTAGGTACGTGATAAGTGAATATTGGGCAATATGAATATTGCGAGATCCACAAACGCTAGTGAACAGAACACTATAACACTTAAAATTAAACCCATACTTGACGACACAGGCGACATACTCAGTTGTCGGAGGCTTAGACCGGCCCTCCGCCACGATCGGTTTCCGGTATAGTAATGAACCTCCCAAAGCTTTCGTTATATTTGAGAGGTAGTAAAGCAGTTATGGCTGGCCCACAGAGTTGACCGATATAACATTTTTCATGAATTAAAGTTAGATAACTGAACTTCCGAGGCGCAAGGCCTCTTTGGATCGAGAGGCTGTAGGCGGTGGCCTACGTCGCCCACGCTGTAAATGCGGCGTTAGTGACAGCAGTAAATAATTGTGATAAGCGATAACAGCCTTTATTTACTTGCTGCAGTTAGCATGGCTAATATAATTTAATGGCCTTGGAATTAAAGAAGTTTATAAGCATATTTTTGCGTTATAAGCCAACAGGTCACCGCAACGCGTACAGCCTTGATATTATATGGTATACGTACGTAAATAAATTAACAATGTTGTAATTTGCAGCTAATAGTCGAGAGATATCACAAGGAAAGAAATCTACCAACATTGGACAAATCGAAGTTTTTAGTTCCTGAAGATATCACTATGTCGCAGTTTCTAGTTATAATACGGAATAGGATAAGAATCAAACCAAACCAAGTAAGTAAATATACTAAGTTATCCTTTGTACACAAAACTGTTAGATTAAATTTAGTTACAACAACAGGTATGTCATTATATTAGATCCCAACTGATGACTTTATTATTTTTCTTTGGTGCCAGCTAACTGCTTAGCGCTTTGTAGACAGTAGATAGATAGCTGGCGGTAACTCCTCTGATCCATTTGCACTTGTTTTAATGTATCATATTAATGGTTAAAGTTATCTTTATCAATATATATGTGTGTGGTGGTAAGTTTTGAATTGGTAGTCATATTTTCGTAAACAGGCTGCAGATAAGACTATGAAAACATAGTGCCAATGACCAGTTTGTTATCAAACGTTACATACGGGCTGCAACGACAAGTTTTTATGTGATTGTTAGTCTTACAGGCAGTTTACAAAGCATAAAGCGACAATCCGTGTTCTCGGCATCGACTACCTTTGTTGTCACTTTAAGGTATTGAGGGAAACTAGAAAAGCGGCGATAGGAAATAGCTGGCTCTCAAAGTCAAAAACGAAATACAACACTAGGGCATTAATATGAAATTGAATTATTAATACCTACGTGCTTCTTTATGATGCTTTGCTTGCGCTTTGGCTTGCGTCTCAGGATTCAGGAATTATATTTGACTTCATCGTGATTGGTTGATGCTAGAAATGTAACACATGTATTTTCATACGTAAACGATCCAGTCCAGAAGTCTATTGCTCCAGTGTAGCTAATGTCTAGTTAGATCTGGTTGCATCTGCTCTATCGCATTATTTACGTAATCCCGTAATCATTCAATTAGCTTTTGAGATAAAATTAAACAATTAATTTAAATTACATTCTAGCTACCTACTTAGGTACTAAACCTCTGGTTGAAATTATCTAATAAACGTGATGCTTAGTTAGCATAACACGCGATATCTGTGTGTATATAGGGCTGCCTTCAGACGTTTCACCACTGCTAAGTAGATACTGGTACATTCATGATTAGTGCGTCAGTAGGTGAAACACGAAAGTCTAAATGCGGGACCAACATTACTATATCGGTATTACCCAATAGCTAATGCTTAGACAGTCAGTTGACGCGTTTAGTGTGAAATGCACAACCAACTGCATCTGGATCCCGACACAAGTTTGATTAACTAATTAAATGTATTGTTTCAGGCCTTATACTTGATAATAAACAACAAATCAATGCTGAGCATGAGCCTAACAATGGCCCAGGCGTACGAGAATTACGGTGACGAGGACGGATTTCTGTATATTACTTACGCGTCACAAGAAGTTTTCGGTTACAAAGATGGTAAGTTCTTTTTTTTGTATACATTTTATTAACAAATTCCTTCATGGTTTAGTCAGTCAATGAATGAGGTCAGCCTGTCATGGTACGGTGACAGTACTGGACATCCCTCGAGCTAGTATATAGCGTCATCAAAACACCCAACTCATATGTTGAGACGGAGTAATTTTTGGCTTAATTTCTATGTGTATAGTTTCTATATGTTGTGAAATATTTTCCTTTCGAAACTTTCTATTCATATACCTACACAAGTACCAGGACTTAGTAATATTGTCTGTGGGGATTCCCCAGCTTTACGTGGTAAACAATAAATTCTTTATTATTAAAAAAATATTTTTATCTTTAACTTGTATCTCTCGCCAAATTGAAAAATCAAAACGACTTAATAATAAATTCTAAAGGTTAAAGGATAGGACGGCCTGTGTACAGTGCATTGAATTCTTTGCGGGTTCTCTGCCAAATATGTATGTGAATAGAAATGGCCCCACGGCATTTATAAAATAATAATAGGTGGAAATATTTGTTTCAGATATGAACATTAAACAGTCAAATCAAGAAGTTCAAGCAATTAGACATAGGTTTCCAAATAAAGTGCCGGTAACTATTTATTACTATCTATTACTTCTCTTGTTTCCTTAACATTACGATTATTTTCTTTAGATAACCACTTACAAATGCATTTTTGTTTAATTAGCTATACGTAGAACGGTATTCGAGAGAGCGAGAGGTGCCTGCGTTGGGTAGAAATAAGTTCCTAGTACCACAAGAACTCACCATGTCCCAGTTCCTTTACATTATACGGACAAAGATGAAACTAAGAGACTCGCAGGTAAATTCACAATTTAGTTTTAATATAGCGGCTGCAAGAGAAGAAACACGTCATAACCCACTTGAAATTACTTACAACCAGGGGCAACAGAATGCATTTAAAAATATTTTTTATGTCCGAGATGAACGTACAAACAATATTAATCATATGCCGTGTAACATTTTGTCCCCACATTAAAACACTTGAAACTGAACAAAATATTGAGACTCAAATCAGCTGCATTGGCTACCTGGCCTAACCTGACGTCGCATCATCGCCGTCGCGTCGCCTAGGTTGAATATCGTTGACCTTGGGCGTAAAATCATAATGCATTGTTTTTTCTCAGATGATTATTATTCTAGTACCTAAGTTTCGCCAACTAATTAATTTTATATTATCTGCAGCTAAAACGTGGTCTCATAGTGTTATTATGGGCTGTTATTCAATGAATATCTTTATGTACTTATGGCTTTAAGCTTATAACAACAAATTGAATGTTTGCCCAGTAAATATACACACCCGTGTAAGGGCTTGCGAGTCGATAACTATACACTATTAATTTGGTGAAATTGTTGACAATAACATACTTATAAGGTATGTAAATAAGCATATTTCACGCAAATAAAGATATTCTATTCTATCTTTCTAATATAATTCCTCTATAAATTCTGACGGATAATTAACGTACCTATAACCGCTTTAGACCAATGTATCAACTTTGCGATTGTTGTCCACTCAGGCGCTGTACTTGTTGGTGAACGACAAAGTGCTTGTTAGCCACAGTATGACGATGGCGCAAGCATACGAACAGTTCCGCGCTCACGACGGCTACCTCCACATCACATATGCCGCGCAGCAGGTGTTCGGATGAACGACGTGAGTATACTGGAACTTTGTTTAACCAAGTAGGTATATGATTTATCTCATTTTTTTAAACAATTTGCCTCATTGGCCTTTTTTGTTTTCGAGGGTTAATCCTTCAAAAAGTTCGGCCTTTGGGGATATGACCGAGGAGTGTGGGATTTCTACCTCTCTGACCCTGATGGTCACCATCAGCACATGGCCCCTCCATGGCGTCTGTCTCTGCTCCAGTACCCTCGCTGTGTAACGCCTAATAAGGCAATCATAGTGGTCACGAGCGGGTAGTGTTATTGGGTTTTCAACCGACTTCCAAAAAGGAGGAGGTTATCAATTCGATAGTATTGTTTTTATGTTTAATAACTAACTTAACTACTAACGTAACGAAACGGAAAATTCTTATTTTATTTGATAGGATTTGGACTCACGACCTGTCATACGGGGTTTAATAACAGCATTGATGATATGTGGGTGTACATTATGTACCTACACCTCTCCCTACGTCTGCATTTCCCGAAGGGGTAGGCCTGTGCCTACTCCTTCGGTAAATTCGGTAAATGCAGGTGTGATGCTATTACAGATATGTTTCCATACTATTGCATTTGGTGTATGCAGTGTGTACTGAGCCACTATTTCATTTTCTGAAGCTGGATGTTTGTGCACGCATATCGTTTTGTAATGATATACCGGAAAAAATACTACCTATAATATGCTGTGAGGAATTGTAGGAGCCTAGGGACTAGCATATTCGTTTTATTTACCTAACGTCGCTGTTTTAGTAGATAGATATGAGAATGATTAAAAGCAATATACTTACGATATAGAGACATTTGAAACATTAATTCATTTTATAGGTAAGTAAGTAGTTAATCGAAGCCTGAATTGCTCTCACCCCTGAACTGTCTGTATTTTATAATCATGATAAAAAATGAGCGTCGAGCTATCGCTATCTAACTTATATTTTAAAATCCAATATAGTATCAATCAAAGCTTATAAATAAAACAAAGAAAATAAAATGTAGGCATCATGACCGATTAAGATTAATTAGTTAATTACTATTGCCTGGGTTCAAACGCATTATAAAGTTTAATGTTCGCAGTCAAGGGTACCTACTGATACTAATATGATCAAGTCATCTTTCGTTCGTGAAAACATTATTTTGTAATGTACATAACCCTAAGTATACCTACATAAATTATATGGATTGTACGATTTTGCATTGATAACGACAACTCATAGCTAGGGATCGCGACCTCGATAATACCTTGTATTCATTCAGGCCTGTCCGAGGCAGTGCTGTACCGATTGTTACGAGAAATATCTAGTGGATATGCAAAATATATTCAAAAAGAAAAAATATTTACATGAGTAGGTACGAGGTACCTGTTATTTAGATATTTGGCAGATATTTATTATTTAGATACAAGTTCTTCGAGGTCCTAATATATATTATCGATTGTCTGAGCTACCGAAATATGGTCGCTTAATATGTCGCTTAATTCCTGCTCGCGGTCAAAAATCACTATCCACATAACAAATAATTTTCAGGTACAATGGAACGAACCTTACAAAATTATACTTATTTTATGGAAGATTTACAGATTGCCTGTCTAGTACTCCATTGTAAAATCTATGAACTGTATAACAGATAAGTTAAATATTAATTTATTCTAGAACTTAATGTAATTTGTACTGATAAGAAAAGCTGTGATTTACAACAGTACTTATTGCAACAAAGTACTTGGCTTGTAGAAAAACAAGTAGATTTATTGGACGTATGAAGTATTGATAAAAACTATATTTATGTGCTAATAATAAGTTCATAATTGCATATTTTAATAATTATTTGATAACTAACATGAAGTCAGTCCTGTAATAAGCATCCAATGCCTATAAGTACCTGATATGTAATTGAGTAATTATTAATTGTTTAAAATGCTAGAGTTCGAGAAATCGACTTATCCGACCTCGGAACAACCGGTGGAAGTACCTAGTAGTAATAAGTGAATCAGATGTTAGGTTTTAGTTACTTGCAGTTATTGAGTATAATGTGCTGTGACATTAAAATTTATTTAATCTTTTTATATACGGATTTAAATGTGTATCAAAATTTTTTTACTTTCCATGTTAGAAAACTACTTAGGTACCTAATATCCAGAATAGAATTAATAATCAAAATAAAGAGTAAGTAGACCTATAAATTATAATTTACGTCACAAGATTATTTAAATTTTAAACTTAGCTGAACTTTTTAAACCTAGATATCCACTTCCTCATTTCAGTTGACACTTCCAGCTTCTGAGAATCAATATTATAGAAATAACATAATATAGCTAAGGCATAATATTATTACGAACTGATAGTGAGAATATAAACAAATTTGTTTTTCTGAATTAGTACTTGATTTTATATCTAGATATAAAGTGTAGGAGTAGATTCTTCCGTAGACCAACTCAACTAATGTTAGAGCTGTTTTACTTATAAGTAGATATTGCAAGAGTGAAGACTTTTAAAGCTGTTAGAGGGATGAATTAAGAGTCAAATTCGAATTTAGGCACGTCATGTTTTTTCACAGCACTGTTTTCGGTACCCATAAAAATGAATACGTTAAAATTAAATTGTATGGGCATGACTAAATTTCAATTTATATAATAAATTGGTCTCGTCTCACTCTTATAGTACTTATCTCTTAGTAAAAGACAACAAAAATTATACCAAAATCTTATTTAAATAAGTATAATTGACCTATATAGTATAATTAAAATATATACAATATATTTTATCACAATGATCTAGCGAGTCGGCACAAGTTCATCTGTCTTCCAGTAGTTGTAGTTTAAGTGCAAATACATCAGAGTTTCAATATTTAACGTAATGGTATCATATAATTGATACTTAAATATTGAAACTCTGATGTATTTGCACTTAAACTACAACTACTGGAAGACAGATGAACTTGTGCCGACTCGCTAGATCATTGTGATAAAATATATTGTATATATTTTAATCTAGCTAAATCAAAAATTTTAGCTAGCTAAATCTAGCGAGTCGGCACAAGTTCATCTGTCTTCCAGTAGTTGTAGTTTAAGTGCAAATACATCAGAGTTTCAATATTTAACGTAATGGTATCAATTATATGATACCATTACGTTAAATATTGAATCAATTATATGATACCATTACGTTAAATATTGAAACTCTGATGTATTTGCACTTAAACTACAACTACTGGAAGACAGATGAACTTGTGCCGACTCGCTAGATCATTGTGATAAAATATATTGTGACGTCATTTCATATCGTGAAGCTATCAATCTTAAATTGTTAGTAAAGTCATTAGGTCGCTGGGATGCTGTTGATGCAGACTGCTTTTAACCGGCCACTCCGGAAAGTAATGGACCTATGTTCTAGAGGTCCAGTGGTTGAGAATTTGAGATGATGATTATGAAAGTGTTAATAATTGTTTATGTCCACTTTGTGATGTACAAAGTGGACATAAACAATTCTAAAGACTTTTCTAAAGGCTGTTCTAATGTTCTGCACACACACAGTGAATTGCTTGACTAAGTGTGTCGGATAAAATAATGTTACGTTCAGAACATGTTAGATAATATCCCTGGGGAGTGGGGACAGTTCGCACAAGCTATCAATTAAATATTTCCAAATTTTTTTCTTCACGAGATTCAAGTTTGGCTTTTTTTAAAGATAGGTATGTGAAAATCTGCTACACTTTTGGGGACCGTTTCCATAGCTTTTACACGACTAGCCAAAAAAGGAGTGTTATGTTTTCGCAATTTTTATTGACGTTATTAATTTAAATATATTCCGTATTTTGATCTTTTACTATGTCTTTGTCTTTTAATAATCACGGAGGTTTTAGATTCCTTTTTATTTTTTTATCTATGTCAGTAGGGCACAGGAAACTGCTAGAACTGCTGCTTTGGACTATATTTTCCGCCAAAGTTTGGCTTTTTTTAAAGATAGGTATGTGAAAATCTGCTACACTTTTGGGGACCGTTTCCATAGCTTTTACACGACTAGCCAAAAAAGGAGTGTTATGTTTTCGCAATTTTTATTGACGTTATTAATTTAAATATATTCCGTATTTTGATCTTTTACTATGTCTTTGTCTTTTAATAATCACGGAGGTTTTAGATTCCTTTTTATTTTTTTATCTATGTCAGTAGGGCACAGGAAACTGCTAGAACTGCTGCTTTGGACTATATTTTCCGCCAATTACTTTAATACACCGGATGAGTCATTACTATAGTAAATATTTTTTTTACTGATAATTAATTAATTGGGTCTGTGCCAACAACAAAAATAACTTTATTTACATCTGTTGTTTTCCATCATTGTCAGTTCGGGCCAGCCGGGCCAGGGATACCAACGAACATAATATGACAGTACATTATTTATACGGAGGCTGTGCGATAAAATTATCATAATGTAAAAAAATTGTTATTGCCACCTATATCAAGTTATTTTTTATTATGGAACTTATGTAACTTTATATGTAGGGGTGAATGTGCGGTTATCATCTGTTGCTAAGTGCACGATAACTTTATCTAGACTTAGGGAAATATAATATTCATTATTTTGTTTATTTGTATGCAAGGGGATATAATCCTTAGGAGTTTGAAGACTTATACAAATGATATTTGATTAAAACTTTACTATTTTTTAGTTATTCCCTAAGGGGGCTCAGTGACTTGTCACAGCTACATACTAGCTAGAGGCCAAAGAAGATTTTAGCATCTAACTAATAGCACAATAATAGTAATGAAACTATGTTCATGAATACCTACTATTCTATTATTGTATCACCATATAGAAACATCGGATTAGGTACATATACAATTTGTTCGTTCTAAGCTAATTAACCTATAGAAAATAGTTTGATCCCTTAATAGAAGTATCATTAGATAGATACTAATTATATTTTAACTAGCATTTATCCTTGGTGTTGTTTCGGAAATTAAGACTAATATAACATAACATAGCATCACGCCTGTATACTCCTAAGGGGTAGGCAGAGGTGTACATTATTAGTACATAGGTGGAAAATAAGACTAGATTGAAGATATAAGTTGAAGTACCTATAAATATGTTGGTTACATAAGTAAGTACTTATTTATTAACAACTTAATGAGGAATTAAAACACTACACAAAACAACCTAATTACCAGTTATTCTCTTTGCCAAATTGCAATAAACCTCTTCATTAAGCTTGAAATAGCATTTCTTTATTGTGATGTCACGAACAAAACGAGAGCAGATATGGACGCAACAAGATTTCAAGATCATCAACGTTATCTTTGATTCATAATAATAGGTATTCGTCACTATAAACCCAATCAACTACATTTAAAATAGTTCCTTTGTGCGTAAACAACACAGTCCTACCTACTCGTTTTATTATTAAGTAGTGTTTGTAGGAACATAAAGTGAACCTGTATTATTCCATATCGTGGACAGTGGGTAAGACAGAACATTATTTATGTCATCATAATAAGTTTATCTAGGGTCACGATGCACAAACATCCAGTGGAAGAAGCGAGTGCTGTATTTCTCTTTATTGTAGATAAGGATCGATTTATGTGTCCTCTCCATTATTATTTGTAACCCCCCAGGGCTTGTCGTCAGGGAATTGTACCGGCAGATATTAGTAATGTTACTAATAGTAATTATAATTAGATAGTAGATAACTAATGCTATGCATCGATTGTTTTGAGTGTTGTTTTGAACGATGAATGTAATGTAGGTATTATTCGTCGGTCATTATTTATCACACTATTACTTTATCAAATGAAAAAACATATCTTTTACTTTTTAATATTGTTTATCTACTAAACGCATAAAGAATAATATTCTAGAAGTTCATTAATTGCTGAGCGTTTTTATAGTAAGTAACATTTATGGATGTATTGAAAATCGTCGGTGATATTCCAATACCGCGTAAGTAACATTTGTAATTACGGCGTATTTTCCTTTGACAAAATTTTGCATGACAGGAATAAAAACAGAATTACTTCAAAAACATCTTACGCACACTGTTAATTTTTAACCTTACATCAAAATTAAGATTCTTGAGGAATCCGCACTTTCAATATAGGTTTAAATTTGAGACTATTTATGTATTAAAATTAACAGATTTTCTTCTTAAAAATTTGTTGAGCCTTATTTACAATAGCTAGTTAGGTTAGGTTAGTGGAATTGGACTATTACCGACGAAATAGCATCCATTTACTATACCTATTTATTCGTCTGAATAATCAAATGTAAATTCTCCAATATTAGGTATACCGTATACATTGCTGACGAAAGACCTAAGTGGCTGATAAAGCCACCTGTCCCCTCAAAGGTCGGCGATATAATTACCATTTTTGGCCTTTAACCTGTGTCGGAATAGGATCTAACAGAACCTGTAAAAAATCACCGTTTAGAGATTGTATCACCTACTTAATATCTTTGTAATTGTTTCAGGTACATTACGAATTGGAGTAAACTAATGTTCCTGGTGTCTTATAATTTAAAGACTGATAGTATTTTATTTTCTTCCTATTGTGATAGTTCTAGTTAAAGTTTAAATGTTAAGTCGAAATCATATAATGTGTATCGCGTCGAATGTCAGGACCGGCTGCGATAGGACAAGCGTGAAAGTTAAAATAAACTTAAGTTAAATTATCTCATAAAGTGCCGTTACAATCATTTCAAAAATGAAATAAGTGCAATAAAAAGTGGTATCTACATCTTATGATCTCGAAACCTATAACCAACTGTAAATTATTATTATGTTAAGGCTTATGTATTGTGTCTCTTCATGTATTGTAAATAGAGGACACGTAAAATCTCGTATTATCTATGTAGCTACAAAGGTCTGAATAAAACTATGTTTAAATATTTCCTGTTGATGTATCCATATATTTTACACTCTAATATATTTTATTAATAATTTGTTTGTTTTACTCTCCTATATTCCAAGATATAATAAAATTATCAACTGTAACTTTCCTTACATCACACATACTTGGTTATCAATGTGTGAGTCTGTATAAAAAGAAGATGACGTGTCTTCGCTGTATGAGAAGTCTCTTGCCAGTGGTATTGCCACTAACTGGTTATGCATTATCAGTTCCAAGGTTAATACAATTTTATTGATTTGAAATTATTTTATTTATAGGATACTAGCTGATGCCCGCGTGGATGTCGGATATCGAGACCAAAAGTAATCATGAAATTTTGATCCCGGTCCCGCTTTCCAATTACCGCTTCATAATTGCCCATTTTTTTAGTATTTTAATGGATGTAGTATGTTATCCTTAAGCCATCGCGGACTTTTCTGTAGACCTATATAAGATACACAATTCCACCATACATCATTTTGTTATATCTCAAAGGGTTTAGGCAGCGCACGCCAGAATAGCTCGCAGATGGTAGATATTTTCCTACTTACTTGACACTTATCGTCATATTTTGGACAATTCACACAATATCTTTATAAATTGTAGCCTATGTGTTATTCTGATGTATAAGTTATATTATTGTAAAGTTTCATTAAAATCCATTCAGTAGTTTTTACGTGAAAGAGTAACAAACATCCATCCATCCATACTTACAAACTTTCGCGTTTATAATATTAGTAGGATTATTCTACTTCATAGATTGCCTATACTTATGACTGCTGGCTGTGTTACCTTTCAAATGTAACTTTTATTGATACGTAAGGTGAAAGGTTAATTTTCTTTAGTTATTTGCTGCTACATGCTAGCTGCAACATGATAATGCAATTCCCTAACACTCTCCGACTTTTAGTCTTACTTATAAAAATCAACTAATAAGCTTCTTAACGACTAATTAACTAATTACTACTTAACTCCTCAATTAATGATTAAATATTTTCTACTCATAAACGTTGTTTAAGCGTGACTTAACTAATCAGCGGATAATGACACAAAACATATTTTAGTCTGTCAATACCACCATATGTTGACAGCTTTAAATATTTTTTGCCACGAATATCAGACGTAAAACGTAATTTAATGGCAACATTCCGTCACTTAGTTCGAAAAGTTAGTGATATTCTTTGTCAAACTTTGTTTTGTGTAATATTTTGAGATTGTCTGACTTTCTTCGGTGCGTACTTAAAGAAAATGGTACCACCTCGGTTGTCTAGATGCAAGTCATTCTTTAAAATATCGATTATTTTCACCATGTTTTCCTTGCTAAATCTATACCTTTGTTTAAATTCTTTATCGCTCAAATCTTCCATGGGATTCCTCTTGTATTGTAAAATTTTGCTCTCCTCAACGTCCGCGTCCTTACTCTTCTCATGCTCCTTAATTCTTATATTTCGTTACGAAACGTGTTTAATACATTATCGTTATCAAAAATATCCATTTTAGTCAAAGCTATCTACTCAAAACAAACCTAAATCATCGATGTGAATGACGTGGGAATCTGCCCGTTGTCAGCTGTTAGTCGACCGCCATATTGTTACATAACTTGCTAAACAACGATCCACCGCTATTTAATTTGACAGCTACTTAGACCCGTTACTAAGCAAGTGATTAACGTTAACCAACGTTTATGAGTAAAAAATATTCTTATGTAACCGTTAAGTATAACTTAAAATTTAAGCATCGTTTATAAGTAAGGCTGTTAATAATCATTAACAGCCTTACTTATAAACGATTCATTAAGTCTAGGAAAATTTATCTTTCGTACAGAAACACAACTGCTACATTATGCTAAAGATATTTTATACTAGCTGTGCCCCGTGGTTTCACCCGCGTATAATTATTTTATAATTAGTCTAAGTTACTCCGTATATAGTGAGTTACCTGCCAGTAAAATCTTATCAGAATCGGTCCAGCCGTTTCGAAGCCGAAACAAACAGACAGACAAAAAATATTATAACAGATTTCTAAGCATAGGTATCGTGCAAATAACTATTTGATGAGCTTTAAAAATACTATTATTTTAACATTACAAACATACACTTCAATTTTATTTATTTGTATTGATGTAAAAAGAATATCCAAAGTAAATGGTAAGTATCGCTATTTGTCTTCAACGTAAATACCTAAGGTACAAGTAAGAATGCCATATCCAATCCATATCATATATTATGCCCATCGAAGTTTATAATAGATACGTTTCTAGTGGGATGGGTATGGTATTTTTTTGTTTTTTTTTTCTTAATGTCTCGAGTTTGCTTTAGTATGAGCTCATAGCAATAAGGTATTGTTTTGTACGATAGGTGTTGAGTATGTGTGCTGTACATGACCCGTCAAATGTGGCAGAAAAAAATGTGTCTGGGAATCTGCGCGTTCTTCCATCCTCAGGTACCTAATCTAAGTATTTAGCATATCTCTACAAAGATTCAGGAATGGCGACAAGATTTCTCTTCCAAAACAAAAAGCGTGTCATACCATTCAATAGATTGACAATAGTGCCAATTCATATTGATATTCGGACTATTCGGACAATCGTTTGATCACCAAAAACCGCTCCTCGACACGTCAATTAAAAATTATTTTTAATTATAATGGCTTTATTTGCATAAATTAGAAACTAAAAATAATGTAATCTTACGTGCTATATTAGTTGTGATAATATCATTCGGTTGGCGAGATATTTTGCGCGGCCGCCACCAAAGTGTCGTGAATGTCCTTAGCGTAGGTGATTTGAAGGCGTACCGTGTTCAGATACTGGGGGTAGCTTAGACTTGTGTCCTGAAATAGAAATACATAATTATTATACTAACTGCTAGAAGTAATGGATCTGTAAAGTGTTAAGTTGCAACCGCAGGGAGGACCTGGGAAATTTGAAAAAAAAAAAATTTGAAAATTTGAAATGAGACAAAATGAGAGATAAATATTGGTGATAATAAAATTATTTTTTCTACATAATCAGTTTTCTAGCTGAACATAAAATACAGTTTTTGAGGGCTTGCAAGGCCGTCTGGTCGGAGGAGTTATACTAGCACCTATTGTAGCCATAAACATTGCGATAGTGGGTCCCTGGGCGGTCTACCCACACGAAATCGGTTAACTAAGTAATGGAGCTCCGAATATCATAAAGCATCTGGTCCTTGTCAACATTGAGCTGCATCTGCTTACTCCGGTTGCCAACGAAAACACAGTCGAGAAAAGCATTGGATGGAATAGGCATGATGACAGATTTTAAAATCTCCTTATATAGTGTAGGTACACGTATACTATTTCCGAAAAACACATTATTTCAGTAATAAACTAAGTTTAAATGCATTTTAATCTATCTAATTTTAATTAAGCGCGAATAGACTTATGGTGGTGTCACGCTTCTATAACATTTATATGACAAAAGTTCAAGCAACACGTACGGCGGCGATTGATATTTAGTTAAGCGTGTCATCATTTGCTGTGATTGACGATAACATGGCCGATTGCAGTATTTTATACCTTTATTTTATTTAAAATCTTATTAATTTGAATGTTGTTAATAAAAGTTGGTATTTTTTAGAATCGTTTGTGTATATATTTTTCTGTAAAAGCATTTATTCTTTGGTTCTTTAATTCTGTCATCATGCCTATTGAATGGGTCGTACAGTGAGATATTTCAATATTTCTCATACAATGTAATAATCGTACATTATAAATCAACATTTATGTAGGTTGGACACAAATATATAACTTTTATCTTATCTTACCGTAGTGGTTGGGCCGGTGTCGAGCCTTGACGGCATGATGGTCAGCGGGAGGTAGTGAGACGCGGACTGCGCTTGCTGGATGCACGTAATGGCTGTGCGCTGTCATAAAAAAACAACAATAGAAAATTAAGTAGGTATATAAAATAAATGCTAGAAAATTATGGGAGTAGTAAAAAAAAATTAAAAGACATCCCCTTTCCTGTTACAACTACTGTAGTCTTTGACTTCTTAGTTAGTAGAGTATTAAACGTTATAAATACTTACTAACTAAATAAATTAATGTATGGCTTATTTATAACTTACTGGCTCTCACTACTGGTATAGGGGACCGCCTTATATGCCTCTGTCCTAAGCCTCTGTCCATTGTCATATTTTTGTCAACAATGAGAATACACTAAAACGATTACTTCCAGCATTTTATAGAATCTGTATATTTTAGTTTTCATAAAAAATAATAATAAATTAACAGCTATTTCATTTATACGATACTCTTAACTCATGAAGTAGACGGTGTGTACAAGGGACGCTTCCGCTTTGCTTTGAATTAATTGGACTTCACATTTTTTTGTTTCAATGTGTGCCCTTCTAGGGATTGTTTAATACAAAAACTGAAAACATGAGCCTGACCTAGGTTACAATAACACCCCTGTAACTATGTAGTCACATAAAGATTTCAGAGATAAGCCACAGCTTACGTACTTAGGATAAACTATATAAATAATGATTTAATGAGTTTGTTTACTTTGTAACATGATCGCATGATCCATCACATCGAAACTTCGTTCTACTAAAGGTGTGCGATAGTTGATCGATATCGATCCGTTCGTAATACCAAATATCGCTTTCACTTAAGCGACGCAATATACCTTTTTATATAGCAATCTTGTAATGTCCGTTTCTTGGCAAGAGAGTAACAATGCAATTTCTATTAATTTCAAAAGTGTGTAGATCATCTCTTGAATAAAACTATAATTGATATGTTTTTGTACTGAACTGTAACCAAAGAATTTCTTGTGCAGTTTGCTAAGCAAGCTAGTAGTCAACTTACTATCCTACATAAGCTGGTGTTGGCGGGTGATAAGGAGTCACGTAAACTAAAGACATCAGTGATAAGGAATTAATAATAATACTGATTAGAGACGGTTGCCGGGTCAAGAAGTTAATTGTTGCACATAGATATACGATATTTACTTGAACATGCAAACAATATTCACAATGTAAGTGGATCCAGAGTGTTCCTAGATCCTGCTAGAAATTTCTAGATCTTGTCTTAGACATGAGGGGCCGAAGCAGACGCGATGCTAATTACTATTAATACCCACGATCGGCAAACAAACGATCGCAGATGCTGCAGCTATCGTAAGTATGTAGGTACCTACATGGGTAGATCCTATATTTATAGGTTTCATATGAAATTAAATAGGTAATGGTTATGTGAATATTTCTTTTGCAAGCCGCTATTGACTGCAACATGCCTTCTTTTTGTTGCTCAGGTTGACAAATGCTTAGATTTTTTGAAAAATATTGTATTTTTTTTTTCTTTTTGCTCAAATGTTAACCCTCACTATTTTCTTCTGTACCGTGGGTGTGTTTACAGACACATAATCTCAAATGCACATACACCCAGATCCTCTGTAGATTTTATAAATCTTTGCTCCGTGAAGGAATCGAACCCGCGACACGTGGCGCATCAGCCAATCTCTAGACCACTGCGTCAACCGCACCGTTGTTGCAGTAGTGTTAGCCCCCACCGCGAAAATTTGGTATCGCGAGTTTTATAATATTTTCTTATATCATAGTTTTCAAACTACATTATTACCTACAACAGTGCAACAGCTGACTTCAAATGTAAATCGAGTAAAGATTTATAATACTAACTGTTCTCAAAGCTCTCATTTTTATACTAAGTACACAATAGTAGTCAAATTAGCATGAATGATCTCTAAAAATGATTTGTTCTACCTTGTAATGTTATTTAAATAATTTCAGAGTCATTTACTTATATATTATAGTTAAATATACCTAATGGTATTTAATATGACTCTGTTATTTACATTAGATGGCTGTAATAACAAATTATATAATGAAAAATTCAACTTACCAAATGCAATTCCATTTGATCGCAAATTGAGAAGAACTCTTCTAAATTCTTGTCAAATCTGGGCACTGGATTATCTATACCTTTCCTGAAATAACAAAATAATGAGAACATTGAGACTAGGTTGCGTTATGGAAGAATTGCTACTGTTTTTTAACATGAAAGATGGATACCACCAGCTCGCTTGATGGTAAGTGATGGTGAAGTGTTAATCTGTTAGCTCGCTAATTACCAGACATGAAGTACAATTTTGTACTTCTCCGATTCGAAGAGACATATAAAGTACAATACAAAACTTAGAAATAAAACTAGCAGTTAGGAACTTATGTATTAAAGTCTATAACTTATGTATTATGTCTAGTCATCACAAGTATTTTGGTTTAGATTGTATAATTGACACATAATAAAGACCAGAGAGTTGTGGAAGCCAGCTCACTACACCATAATCATGTATGGTGTTCATAGAGTGTGTAATGCCTCTATACCAAATAATTTTGTCTTATTATTATTTATGTTTAAAAGTTAAAATGGCTTTTACCAAGTTTATTATTTGATAGTTTAATTCTTGTATACTTTAGTCTAGCTCTACTATTACTGTAGACGTCACAGTCTCCATGAAAAGGATTTATTTTTTATTTGAAACAAATATCTCTCCCATCATTGCATGATGAAATATACATATGACACAGGGAGAGCCCATTTTATATATTTTTTCCTTAGCTACATCTATCATTCTATTGTTAAAAGAAGTTAACAATTCACAAGTGTGGCATAACTATGATAAAGCTTTTGTTCTGCAGAGGACTGGAATAGACAGTTGATGGAAATAAATAAACACTGTTTGATACTTACTGAGAATTTGAATCTATATTATGATTTTGATGTAAAATTTGGGCAGCGGATTTCAGAGTCATCTGAAAAAGTATTATAAATTAAAATCAGGGTCCAGTTTGGTCTAAATGAAAATTAACTCAAGGGTATTGTTTATTCACCGGAATTGACTCACGAAGGGAGCCCATGAGGGTCTTCACTCTAGATATGTTATCCATTTTGTCCTGTTG
Source organism: Xylocampa areola (assembly GCA_935421205.1). Classification (NCBI taxonomy): domain Eukaryota; kingdom Metazoa; phylum Arthropoda; class Insecta; order Lepidoptera; family Noctuidae; genus Xylocampa; species Xylocampa areola. The sequence goes on from OW285220.1 coordinate 8,854,792, forward strand.
CGGTTGCTGGGGCATTGCAGGCTGCATTTGTTGCGGGGATTGCTGTTGCATTATTGTGCCTGGTACTGGCATTTGCATTCCGACATTAGGTGTCGCGCCAACAGAATTCATGGGGACATGCATGTTCATCTGATTATGATTCATAGTTATATCATTAAATTTTATCTATATAAAATTACGTTTTTTTTTTCTCTCTTTATGGATAAAATTAAGTTGTTATTTTTTTGAAAATATTTCTTTACTTGACTTGAAAAAGTTGAAAAGTCACGTTTGACAATTCGTTTTTTTTTCTCTTTCATCTGTCACGTTTGACAATTTGTTTTTTTTTTATTTTTCTTCTGGCCTTACACGGTTACTCGTACATTTAGCCAATGTTAAGTAAAAAACAATTTCACTTAAAAAGAACGACAGATATACAGATGATTAAAATAATGAAACATAAATAACAAACTAAACTGCTGACATCTGGTGCTGAGTAGAAAAGTAAAAAATTTACTATTAGGTTGTCGAAACACGAACGAGCTATTTTATGGTAGTATAGTCTATCCCATAAACGTAGGATAGAAAAAGACCTACAAAGCCTAATATGGGTATGGAATCTCTTACGGAAATATCACATGTTAGAAAGAGAAAGCATATTTAGGTTCGATCAGCACTATTGGCAGATGTTGTTTTCTCCAGTGTCACTGTCAAAAATCACGCTAAATTATATTTGCTGTATTGTCAGTGAATCCTGTATATTTTATATAGTTTTAAAATTTATAAGCAATGCCTACGTGTTGTGTTGGTGACTGCGATATTTCTTATAAAAATAATCCAGAAAAACATTCATTTCGCAGGTAAATTGTCAACAACAGCATATGGATCTTAACATATATCATATCATGGCCGTATTTTGGAGAACACTATCGTTAGAAAATTTATTTGAAAAACCAAATCCTATCAATAAAATAGTTAATTTTCTCTGTAATTAAGAACAATGGTCATAAAAGCAATATTATGGACGTTGTTCTAATATCAATTTTCATTTCATGTACACAAAATAGTGACTTGTCAGTGTCGACTATTGTGCCGATGAAATTTTAGAACAATAAAATAAGTTTTAACAAAAGAAAGAACCAACTCCAAAAATCTTTCTGTTATGTAAAAATGCACTAAACAGTAATAAAATAATTGCATTATTTACTTACTACAATTTATATAAAAATATTATTTTAATTTTAGAGGGTTCTGAATAAAATCAATTTATTAGGACAATAATATACAATTATTATTATTTTTGGAGTCGGTGCCAGCCAAACTTTAAAAATATTTAGGAAGTTTCCTAAAATTTGCAAAGTATATTTAAAGGTACATTAACCATCATTATTATTACGATAATGTATTATACCTAATTGAACCTATTTACAAATGAACACATCAACTGCCTAAAGCGAACGTAATACGCTACTTCATGAATGTACTTACACGTTTATTATCCTTTACTGGCACCGACTCCAAAAATAATAATAATTGTATATTCTTGTCCTAATAAATTGATTTTATTCAGAACCCTCTAAAATTTAAATAATATTTTTATATAAATTGTAGTAAGTACCAAACCAATTTTCATAATATTTTAATGGGACCAATCTGAAAGTAAATCCTTTCAAAAAAAAAAAATAATTTTCCAAATCGGTTCATAAATGACGGAGTTCTGAGGTAACAAACATAAAAAAATACAACCGAATTGATAACCTCCTCCTTTTTGGAAGTCGGTTAAAAAGTTCCGATATCAGAATTTATTTAAAGTGTAGATGTACCAATCTCTTCCCATTGATTATATTTCCAAAATATTAATTGGGGTACCTAATACTATCGACACAGAAGATGAAACCAAAATGTTTGGAAACGTTTCTGTCTGTTTGTCGGTGCGTCTGTCCGAACGCTTATAACATATAGGAAGCTTAGCATAGCTTAGTGGCCCAGGTTACGTTATAAATATATTTCATCACGCTATTACAGTAGTCCCCAAATGTGGTTCGAATCTGGACCGCCAACCTAGTTTGGCTTGGTTGTTAATAATCATCTAACGAAAAGCGCTACTAATATTAATTTTAAAAACAGACCCCGTAATGAAACTAGTTGGTGATTCCTGCGCTATCACCTTGAGGCGGTGAGCACTGAGCCTATATGTGATAGCGTAATGAATATGTTGTTTACATATTTTTTACTACAATTCAAGAGAATATCACAATTTTATGATAATATTTTTTATACTAAAAGGTTTCCTGTCGATGCTAAGGAAAAAGAATAATGGATAAGACTAATTGATAAAGATAAAGAAGAATAAAAATAAAGAAAAAGAAGAAATAAGAAAAGATATACCATTTGTTTTTCGGGTGAAGCCTTCAAAAACACGCGCGGCCTTTATGGATAAGATCGGGGTGTGTGGGATTCTTACCTCACTAAAACCACCTCGGTGGTCAACATCAGCATATGGCGGGAGGCACGTAATACCCCCGCTATGCAGCACCTATTAAGACACATCCCTGGAGAGACTGTACAGAGGTCTTCCCTAAGCCTCGCTGTGCACGATAGCACGTGACCACTATGCCACCGTCCCTTATGATGCTTAGAGTCCCCTCTAAGCATCTGTCACCCCAAAGGGCCGCCTATCTTAAATCCGAGGCCGTTGCATCCTAGACGCTTTCTTCTCCGAGAGGGATCGGCCCTCTCACAGTCCCGCTCGGTGGCCTCTTCCTGGATGACAACAGTCTCATAAAAGGAAGCCATTCCTCTCCAGTTCACTTTATCTGCCAGCGTAGCCCTCACTACTGCCGGCAGAGACAGGTCTCGCCCGATACTGGCTTTTAGTACCCGCTGCTCAGCGGTCTAGGCAGGGCACACCTCAAGCGTGTGCTGCGCTGAGTCCAGACCAATGGTATTAGGATAGGTAGGTAAAAATCATTCAGTCAATCATCATCTCAATCAGTCATATTTTATACACTGCTCAGGGTCCTTAAATCTGCTTTCTTTACAAAGTACCTATTACCAATGAAATATAATTATAATGTGAGCGCATGAAATGTTTTTATTATAAGAATGTAATTAATTAATTAAGTGCATTAAATAATACCTATCCTTGTGATTTTAGTTTTATTAACATAATTTGATTGAAAATATTTTAATTTTGTATACCAATTCTTTACATCTGAAATATTGTTTATCGATAATTGATATGTGTCAATATTTCCACGTTGTACATTACTATAGCACGCACACATTGAAAATTCAAAATCGGTTGCACTTTTTTGAGCTCTATGTCTATGGGGTAGCAAAAATATTCTAATTCTATGGTCTATCCCCAATTTTTTTAGTATATACTAAAGTCATTTGGTGGTGTCAAGTCGAGGCGTAGCACTTTAATTCAGCGAAATATAATATTTCGTTGAACGATTTATTATGAAATAAATCGTTTAGTATACTAACGCCGATAATTTTTCTACGAACTACGTGTAAATTCATAGAAAGAAACTAGCGGTAGAAATTGGGTAATAAGGGTGTTTGAATTATTTATAAGTGTGTGAAGTGAATTTTAAAAATAGTTTTTACTTTTATTTCATATCAGTAAAAAGTAAAATTAAAAATGTTACTTTTTGTAAGTCAGGCCAATAATATTAAATTATTTTTAGTTATTTCATTGATTATGGGGCTTGGCTACAGTGGCTGGAAACTCGAACAAAATCGTAGCTTTTTTTCATGTTGTATCTTAGTTAAATGGAAAAATGTTCTATGATTTTCATTGGACGAAATTAATATGAGCCACCTAAATTCCTAGGATATCGCAATCCACTGCTGGAAATAGGCATGTTTATGTTTCTCAATAAATTTATAGTCCTTCATTTAATTTATGCAGTCCCGCGTTCGCGAAATTATTTATGCAACAGAATAAATAGAGACACCACAACATTAATTTTAATCAGTTACATTGTAATCTGTGTGTTTTAACGAATGATTTTTGATTATTGCTATGTCCGCGAACATAAAATAAATAGGTCTGCCGAATTTACAATGGGCATCTCTCAGTCTCCTTTGAATATACATATTCTGAAAAAGCCGTTTATTCAGACATTGGGTAGTTTTAAACCAAAAAATGTTGTGTTGTGATTCTGATTTAAACAACATTTATTTTGAATATGTATAATACACATTATGTGTTATGATAATAACTAAATTACCTAACATTCTTAGATTACCAAAAATTAATTTTCCTAAAAAGTGGATGGAATCTATGAGTCAAGAGAATATTGATACCAGCCGCGATAAAACATTTGCATGTTCTACATTTCAAAGAGTCCTGTATTAATAGAACTCTGGGTATAATAAGACTTCGGGACAATGGAATCCCTACAAGATTTCCTAAGGTAAATTACGAAACTTGCATTACTCACACCCATATCCTATTACCTGTCATGGCTCCTAACCGGCTAAATCTTTTAAAAGATGAGCGGCCATTTCCGTTGCCGCGCCCCTTTTCACAATCTCATAAAGAAGAGACTTTGAAGTTCGACAATATTGAGAAAACATTGTCTTTTTAGGGTTCCGTTTCTCAAAAGGATAAAAGTAACACTAGTAAGATTACTTTGTTGTCCCTCTGTCTGTCTGTTAAGATATCTTTTTTCAGGAACGCGTGGAGGTATATAAAATCGTGAATTTGTAGCTATATTATAAAACAAAATACAATTTCAAACTTACATTAGCAGTTTGATTATCGAACGCGTCGTACTTCGACATATGAGAAAAATAATCAAGAACAATATAATAAGACCAGAACATCAACTGCTGCCAATGAAGGTGATGTAGAAAATATTTGCATGGACAATCCTGAATCAATTCAACCTGGGACGGCAACTATGGTGAAGTGAATAAATTTACTATTTTATTTCATTGATTTGTTAGTACATAATATGTAAATGTTTTCCTATATGATTCCCAAAGATTCTGGAAATCCAAGAATAGTCGTTAAATAAGATTCAATTGGATACTTAAGATAAGGGGACCCTTATGATAACGATTAATCGATTCGATCGATGTAATAAAAACGATTAACAATATACTAACTGTCATGGGCACCACTGGGTAATGGGCGGGGCCTACGCCATTTTATTTTCTTTTCTGGCGCATCAGATTACTGTTTAGTTCAGGTTCTATACTTATTCTTAGGTCATAGGACAAAACCCATAAACAAATATATAACTATGTTTGTCAGTGTCATACTGTGTTATATCTGTATAATCTATGTACTGTGTCACTGTCAAATGTCACATTGTCACCTCTGTCACGTCTGTCACCTGTTACACAAACAAATATTTCACCAAATTTGAAATTTCAAATGGTGGTGGTGATAGTGTCTGAAAGTTTGATAAAAGAAGTAATTCTACTACTGATACAGTTTTTAATTAATTTGTTTACATGTTTTTAATTTTAAGGTATTATTTAACAACTTTCAGAATACAATATGAAGACTTTTAAGATATTTAATGCTACGGAATTATGGCAGGTAAAGAGCCTTCATAAACTTAAATATTGATCTAAAAATGAATCATCGTGGTTCCTAAAAATATACAATGTACCTTTCTACTTACCACGGCTACTTACATAAATATTTCGTAGAAAGAAACGAGTCTTCCTGCAGTGGTAACTTTCAGCCAAAGTTTGGACAATATGTTAGGAACTGATGGAGTTCAGCTTGGTAACATCACTGAGCTACTTGGCTTACCTGGCTCTGGTAAAACGCAGCTTTGGTATGTACCTATGCAATATTTCTTCATTAATTATTTGAAATGGTGTTAGTGCATTCACCACATAATACTAGAAATTAAATTTTTCGATTGCTATTTTTATTTTCTCTATACAAATATAGTTTTTTATTTCAGCTTACAACTATGTGCATCCATACAAATTCCCATGGATCTTGGAGGCTTGAATGCAGAGGCATTGTACATAGAAACTAATACTGACTTTACCTTATCTAGGTTTAGAGGTAAAAATGTTTAGGGTATAGATATTAAGCTGTTGCCTCAGTCATTAGCAGACACAATAGATTTTTATTGTTACAACATACATATCTGTACGTTACTGAGCCGAAAGGTTAAAACAGGTTCTCCATTATGAATCAAAAACATGTTAGCTTTAAACTGGCTTTGGAACTGTACATTGGGTCAGTGAGTCATCTTAGGGGCTGTACAATAAAATACTACTTATAAATTGCTTTCCTAGCAGCACTCCTATAGCAGTGATAGCCTAGTGGTATGACCGTTGGATTGTCAAGTCAAAGGTTGCAATTTCGATTCCAAGGCTCACCACTGTCTTTTCGGAGTCATGTTTAAATAATAAATTAATTATCACTTGCTTAAAACGGTGAAGGAAAAAATTGTGGGGAAACCAGCACATATGTGTCAAACCATATTGGAGACCTACGGGTGGTATAAATTCTGACACTAGGTTGTTCATCAACCACACAATAAGAAGAAGATCACCCTGCTCTTTAATGAGCAAGGTGATTAATCAATACTAATATTATAAAGCTGAAGAGTTTGTTTGTTTGTTTGAACGCTCTAATCTCAGGAACTACTGATTCGAATTGAAAAAATCTTTTTGTGTTAGACAGTCCATTTATCGAGGAAGGCTGTAGGCTATATATCACGCTATAACTAATAATAATATAAAACGAAAAAAAATGGCGCTGGTGGAATATATTTTAGTAGTTTTTTTCCTCAAATTAACGCGCGTGAAACCGCGGGGCACAGCTTTACGTAATATTTTATTCATTTAGAGATTCTGAGTGCAAGTTTGCTAAAATGTCAAAATATACTCGGTGAGCCACTACAGATCACTGAAGATGAGGCATTGAAAAAGCTCCACTATGTCAACGGTTTTGGACTGGAGAAGTTCTGTGCATTCATGTATAAACTGCCAAAGTTTATTGAACAACATCCTAATGTAAGCTACTCGGGTTTTATTTTTCTTTTAATATAAATATTTTTTGTCATAATTATTGTCGTCATCATAACTCCTATGTAACGGGGTGTCCTGCGTGAGTGACGAACGCGACGTGATGCGACATGATACAATGCGACGCGATGCTACACGCGATAAATGTCCCACGTGATTTTGGTCATTACTTCTTGAATCATGGGGAAATACAGTGCAATTTTGCTAGAAAGCTCATACTTATAGACTGTTAAAAAATGTTGTATAAAACAAAAAGAATATAATAAAACAAATATAGATAATATTTTTACAAAGAGACACATTTGGCGAGTTCCACCATTTATGTATATCCAAAATTAACAAACGATTCTAAAATGTTCAAACAATATTGTGGCGTGTTACTGTCTACTTTCGAATACATTATTTTTGCTATTTAGTCTGAATTTAAATTAAGAACAACAAATTTTCAAAACCTATTACTATTGAAGAAAGGTTAATGAATGGTGTCGCGTCAGGTCGCTCACAAAACAAGTACGTGTTACGTCGCGTCTCGCCGCAGACTACCATATAGGTGATATAGGCCGTAAGCCGGGTATGCCGTTGTTTTGATCGCGTTTGTCGAGTTCGTATCGTCGCGTCGCGTCGTATTCGTCGCTCACGCAGGACACCCCGTAATAGATGGTGAGCCTATTGCCATCAACTGGGCACAATGATTTCAAAAGAAAGGATACGCCCATCTAAACATTTTACAGAAAACTTCTTCATACAAGCAAAAGTAGCGCCATCTGTCATAAATCATGCAAACTACGTAAGTCGTAGGTTTCATAGGTCGAAGACTAAACCTTGTACGTGCGTACATGAATTTTTTATCACATTTTAATAATGGTAAATATTTTTATACACACATCAGTCACAAACTGAACTGAGTTTTTACCCGACTGCGCTAGAAGGAGGGTTATAATTTTTTCGGGTGTATGTATGTATATTTCTTTGGCACGCTCTGTAGCCTAAACGGGTTGATGGATGTTATCTTGAGAGGTGTCGATAGATAATATTAGTTTTTAAACTATAATTTATTGCGATAATAATACATGTCACAAAAAAACGTATGTAAAACAAATTAATATCAATCAGCTTTTTTTGAAATTGTAAACAATATTGGTATAATAATTAAGTATTAACATATTAGGTACTTACTAAAATTACTTACACTAAGTTCTTAAGACAAAAATAAAACAAATAAAAAATTACGTTCTTTCAACGTTACTTCGCGCGCGGCCGGCCACACAATGGCCGCCATTACGGACTTCGGTAGTAAAATAATTATACCTTTAAAATGTGATAATTTAATTGGAACAGAAGTAATCTAGAGTTATTTATCGATGATACTATATCCCATGTTCCTTTTTAATCTTTGTATTGTAATTTTTGCAGCCTTTTACCACGCAACTAGGTATATTTATGACAAACAAACACTCGTTCTCTCCTGCGCGCGGTCCACTGTCGACTGAGTTGCGTTGGCCCTAACTAAACTGTCATTTTAGGGCCAACGCGTTGGTGCCATTTAGTTTCGCGGTCGGCCGGGTCCTTACGCTAGTAATATATATGTCAATGACTGGGCACAATTCGAAACTCCAGGCTACTATTGAGAATTCCACACCGCATGACCTAATACCACTTTGCCTGATTCGTGAATCGAACCTTTATTTATGCTCGGCAATCGGCCTTGCGACCACTAGACCAATAAGGCAGTTAATAATGAATAGAATTTAATTCTAATAATTACAAAACAGCATGTACTTATACTTTTACCCCATATATGATGTATTTACACATACCCAGACCTGCAACAACTATATCAGTAAAGCATAAAAATATTTATTTCAAACAGGAACTAAACCTACCTAAACTACAACTACCTACGCCAAAAACTATTTCTGTTTACCTTTATTCCATCCTAAGGTTGGTAAGAGATCGCGGAATGCGATAAGGCCGCCCATTGTGCATTTACTATGTTTTTTTTCCTTGTATGTTAATTTTAATTTTGGTCTATGTACCCGCGACAGCCTTCATCTCGACCTCTACACCAATCCCGCAATCAAACAGTAAATATATATAATATGAAAAAATAAAAAACATTTGTTGCAGGTTAAATTAATAGTAATAGACTCTATAGCATATCCATTTAAAGAAGGCATTTCAACTAAGCAGAGGACTGGATTACTGTTCAGACAAATGGCAGATCTGCAGAGGATTGCTCTACAAAATCAGATTGCTGTAAGATTATTATTTTTCTTTTTTTTATGGAAATTGGATCTGCCTTTAGCCACCAACTCGCCTGATGGGAAGCGTCGGTGTGGCCGAGGATGGAGCACGTAGATCCAGAACAAATCTATTCACTCTATTAGAGTAGATAGATTTGGGGAGAACGATAGTCGGGGAGTTGATGCAACTGCCCAGACCTGTCTCCCACAACGGTTGCATCGGACTACATCCCGAAACACGACTAGGTCGTTTCACGGCATGGCTTCGTCCGGTTGGTGGTGACCAGCCGCGACCAAAGCCTCTCAACAGAGTTGTGTTGCCTGTTTTACACCACCAAGGGGCCACGTGTAGGGATTCCATTTTAAGGGTGCACTCCTAGGGACGTGGGCAACTCAGCCCCCAAAATACGTAAATCTGGGTGATTTCATAATTAAACTGTTATGTATGAATTTCTTGAAATGAAGTAAGAAATAATTCAAGATAAATCTTTGAAAAGCATTAACGCATGCTTAGCGAACTCTAAAGTTATTATATTAAATTTAAAAAGAATACGGTCGCGAACAGGATTCGAACCTGCGCCTCCCGGATAAATACTCCAGGCGCTCTGACCACTAAGCCATCTCGACAAGAAATACTCTTCATACTTAATAAAAAAATATACCGATTAGCAAAGGTGCTTGTATCTACCAGCTATGCATAAGTGGAAATTAATTTGAAGTGAGGAGTACCCTCATCAATAATATCTGGGATCCCAATACTTATAAAAAGAAATGTGATAAGTGTACAAATATCGAGACTATATATCGATATCTCAATATCTTATGATTATTTTCAGGTGGTATTAACTAATGAGATGAGTACTCGAGTGGGTCTATCAAGTGGTCCAATAGTGGGGTCACTGGGGGACGCGTGGGCACATCGCTGTAACGTGCGTGTGTTGTTAAGTACTACCACAGACCCCAAAGAACGACACGCCTTGTTGCTTAAGAGTAATGTAGCGTCGAATACTGTAGCGAGGTTTCAGGTAAGAATATAATAAAATGTTTATAGGATGAACACTTTTATAATAGGCTTGTGTAGATAGTGGTAGGATGTAACTTGTGCGCTTGCACTCGACGATTCGCCTTTTTAAGAGAATTACCAACCAAACATCGGCTTCAGCTTTACCTGCCTTTGTTTTTCAGGGACTAAGAAAATAACCCTTGATACGACTCTGAAAGTTAAGAGTAATGTAGCATTAAATACTGTGCCGAGGTTTCATAACATAAACATAGCATCGCGCCTGTTTTCCCGGGATAGGCAGGGGTGTACATAATTGTTTACCCACGTTTTACCAATGCTATTAATAGATACGTTCCATGTAATAGGTGTTGAGCCTATTGCCATCTGCCGGGCATATATTCAAAACTCCAGGCTACTACTGAAAGTTTCCGTACAGAAAAATCCAATAACACGGGCGCTTGGGACCATTAGATCAACGGGGCAGAACGAGGATTCACGTAAGAATATCTTATTTATGCATGTATATGTCGCAAATGGATTGTAGATTAAGCTGTTTTACAAAACAGTACTGTTATGAAAAACAGCTGAACGACGTTTAGCGGTTTTACATAATTACTGAACTATAATACGCAGAATTGAATGAATGTTTTGCGTTTATCAATGCAGCGGGTCAACGATCAGAGATTATGTAAAACAGTGTGAAATGAACTGTCAGATTGTTGATTTTAGTTCGAAATGTTGTCGCATATGGCTCTGTATGTCTTAACAATAATAACCTAACATTATTTTACTTGTCAATAGCAAAAAAAAAATTTTGATGACGTGAATACTAAACCACTATAATAGTCGACAATATATCGGGATTATGAAAGAAAATAAACGAAATTGATCCATGAGCTAGCGAAGCGAGCTCGGGAGTTTCGTGTATCCCGACACGGACAGGTTAGGTTCGAAGAGGATGACGGGGGCCAGTGAGCGAGCGTAGCGAGCGAACAGCCCCCGTCATCCTATTCGAATCAAACCTTACAGACACAAAAATAGGAGCACCGCTTAGCGGGGCTCGTCGACCCAGCCACGGAAAGTCAAATCAGAATACAGTATCGCTTTTTTACTTGAATTGTGAATATCCATTTAATATACCTATACAATAAACAAACCTGTCCCACTGTAGATATGTCATTCTGCATTACGTCTAAAGGTGGGTAGCAGTTTTGTTAAACGTATCGCAATGGCAATCCAGCTGAACGTTGTTCAGCTGTTTTATAAAACAGTACTGTTTTGTAAAGCAGCTAGAGATTTTGTAAAACAGCGGATTCTACAATCCATCTGCGACATATATATTGCATAAATATGATATTAACAAAATGAGCACAAATATTTGTGCGTGTTTGCCCTGTGTTAGGTCCATGTGCCTAGTAGCAGGTAGTAGGTTGCATGCCTAGTGGTTGCCCCTGCCCCTGCCATACACATTCGCTACAGAAGTTGGTGTTGCCATAAATCTCTGGTTAATCCCATATATCAGTTTGATCAGAACAATAAACTGGTTCAATGAACGTCACATGTTTTCCATATTAACGCGTACCTATGCGGTAATAATGAAGAACATTGAACAGGTTTACTTACCTTTATTAAACTGTATGAGGTATAAAAATATCTTAAACATTGCCGAGAATAAGGCCGTCACTTTATATACGTAACAATCTTGAAGTTATTTCCGTTGCATCAGTGGAAGTATCTTCAAAATTATAAATAGATCCACTACAGTGAACTCACATCCACAAGAAACAGAATGCTCTTTTTATGTCTTTATACTAATATCTCTCAGTAAAAATAACTTATTCAGAGTTAATTTGAAATCACTAGGGCAGGCACTCTTCATTTTACAATGACGTTAAATAAAATAGTGGGTCGGTATTCAAAATATAACGAAATAAGCAGCCCAGAGTTTGGAATTGTGCCTGGTAGATTGCAATAGGCTCACCACCTACATGGCACAATAACAGCATTTCTGAAATATGGGTGTATAATGGTGTATGTACACCTCCGTTTACCCCTTCAGGGAATACAGGCGTTATGAACGAAATAAGTGGTAATGGAATCGTATTATTGATAGTGAAATACGAAATTACGCAATAAAACATTCTAAACTTACTACAGAAACGTTTGTTTTATGTAATAAAATGTTAAATGTGTTGTATTAAATGGCCATACGTAATTATACATTAGAAGAATAAAAAAAATACAGTAAGTAATCTTTTGAGTACTTAGGTACTGTTTTATTCAACGTTTTCATTTATTCCGTTCTTATTTTGAATAGGGTGCCTATATAAAAAGTCCATGTAACTATCCTGTATTATGACTATGTAAGCTCAAATCAATATTTGTTGTTTATCAATGATGTTCACTTTGGAGCGATGCCAAAGAAAACGGGGCTTTCCTGATAATGCGCGAGTCACAACATGGCACCATGCCGAATTCATAGCGTACGCGCATAACATGTTTTTAATATTTCATCAATGACGATGTTTATGTAATTGACCCAGTAAACCTATGAACTCCTCCAGAGCTAGTACTTAATATTCACAAAAACTCCAGTAAAATAATGTTTTTCAGATCACCTCGGAAGGAATAAGGGATGTCGAATAAAACACGGAACAACATACATAGTAGTTTAATTTAATTAATTATTCATGTAAATATGTGTATATTGTAAACAAAACTACAGCACCAATAAATATCTCATTTCTTCACAAAAATATCAAGCTTTAATTTCTACAACATCTCAACAGTAATACAATGTAAAGGCAGTACAAGTAGTCTGTTATAGAACGGAACTGTATCCAGTACGATCATCGTGCAGTATTATGCGTTCACTTACTTTACGACACTATAGTGAGTAACACGCGTTTGTAGTCGCCTTTCGTATCATCCTGCAAATTATTACATTGTACTTTGTAACGTTAGCTCAGTTTGGTCTAAAAATAACATGCTAAGCTTAAACACAGTTACTCGTTTAAAAATTATAACTTTTATTAAAAAAATATAATTCATTCTCCAGGATTAAGCACAAAGTGTGACTAGTGTATATCCGAAGTCACCCCCTAGGTCATCCTGGAAAGAATACCGAAATAAATCTACCGCTTGCACAGTTTACAGAGATATAAAAGAAACTGGCCCATTACTTATGATTGTAATTCACATGTGTATTGATAAAATCGTATCACAAAATATCTTACGAAGATAAATCTTAAAATAATGAATTAAATGTCTTTAAAATGCAACATGGTGATTGTACTCGGTCGATTATGTTGACGCGCGTATAATAAGATTAAAATATAACTTCACACTGCAGCATTGTCACACATTATATGGCGCTCGTAATACTGAGTGTTATATGTTAGCATTGCAGAGCTTTAGTAACACATTGTTGACAGGAGATCACCGAGCGGACCTCCTAAGTCCTCCTGAAAAATTGTAATAACTACTTGTAAAACTAGGTCAAGGGGAGCAGGATCAGGTCTGCCGTGTACCGCTACCCTCATGCACGCACACGACATTAAGCTGTTAGCTACAGTGCAAACAATATGAACGTGAGTAAGGCTAATAGGAAGCAAAATATACAGATCTTTTTAAATAAAATGTACACCCGGAAAGGATAACCTAATATATGGTACACTGAGGAGTAAACTGACCGCTGGAGTGTGGTAGATCGCCCTACGTGTACTTGTAGTTTATTGAGCGGCGGACGATTAAGTCGTCAGTGTACCGGTACCCTATCAGATCACTTAGTTACCTAACAAATTGACACAGACAAACTTAAAATAACGAGCTAGGTGGATATCGCATTCGCAGTCTGGACACCTCGTGAGCCCACATTCACAATCTATTCAACAAGGGTCAACAGAGCCTTCTTGTAATCTCCGGAAGTGTCATCCTGTAATCAAAATGGGCCACTGTTCTAAACGTCTGTCATTATTCATTCAGACACATTTTAGTCTATAACTTTTTATGAACACGTTGTTAGCAAAAACATGTAAACACAAATTGAAAAAAACTCACATTTAACAAAACTTAAAACACAATGTGACGATAATATCTCCTTTAGAATAAATAATATAAATAGATCTGTATAATCTGGTGAAGATATAGTATTTTCAGTTAATAGATGGATGTCATATTCTGCATAGTATCGAGTTCGACTGGATGATTGCAAGTGGCTGCTATAGGTACATTATGCACAATCAGCACCCCACATGCGCATTGAGAAGTAAGTATTATTTAAGCGTAGACGTGTCGAATTTGTTTCACAAATCATAAAGTATGGGTCAGTTTCTTAGAATATTCAAAACTATACAATTTAGATGCAGTTAGTATATAGATAAATACTTGGTTGGATAAATGAATGATGGTTACAGTTGTTCTCAGTGTGGTATGATGGTTACGTTTGTTTTATGATTGCAGATTTGATTAGCAACGTTATCAATGAATGGTTAATATGGAGCCTGAATATATTTAAACACTTGTTAATACACAACATAATATGATAACGGGTAATATAAATAATAAAAGCCACTAAATCATCAATTAACAGAACAAAACAAAACACAGTGACTGCATTACACAAAACTTATATCCATCTAATCTGCATCAGCTTCAATTAACTCAGGAGTTAATAGCTATGTCTGATCGAGAGGTCATAATTTTGTCTTAAAATTGTCTCTAAAAGATATTAATTAAAGTCAATTGAAGTAGATGGATTCAATGATAAATCGTGAAAAAATCTCAACTGAATATTCAAGTAATTTCCAAAATAAATGTGTCCCAAATGTAAGCTAATTCAAATGTAATAGAAAGATAACTTACAGCGATCCAGCTTTCCAGGGATTTGCCATATTTGTCGAGGAAAGCCTGTTTAATGTCTCCGAGATCGATTTCTGAACGACTGACGACGATTCTGATCAGGGTCTTATCGTTAGTACCGAGACCCTTCATTGAGTAGTACAGGCGCTCAGCAAAGAACCCTACTTTGCTCTTCACGCATTTGACTAGAAAATTCAAAACATATTAAATGATATCCGGACGGAATACTGCTTTGTAGATAATGTAATATATTATAAACAGTCTGTGTCAGTGACAAACGTAATTTATAATGTAATATGATAAACAGCAAATGGTATCGAATTTTTCGTTCCGGCTGTGAATCAGAAGTGACCCAAATGTTATACATAAAGGGCTGGCGGTTAAGGTAATTGATACCCAAGTATCAGGTCACCAATTGGATAATAATGACCCCCGCCACCAATGCCCCGGTAATTCCCTGTTTGTACAAAAAGTTGAACGACTGCACGAGGCCACATGACGTATTTCCTGCTACAGGACCTTGAGCGTTGTTTAGACATCACTAATGGAATATTTTTTTGGCACTTACATTTGCAATTTATAATCTGAAGTATTGTGGTGTGCTATTCTCGAAATGAGGGCCAATATTTGTTATTGGTTTTAATTATAATTAAATAACTATATCTAGATATTTCGTGGGACTTTCACTCACCAATAGCAAGCATGCCCTTCTCGATGCTTCCAGAGAATTCTTTTTTGATGGACTCCTCGATGTCCTTGCCGGTCATCGCCTCAAACTCAGAGAAAATCTGGAACATACCACACAATTAGACGAGTGCGTCAGACGAATGCTGTATAATTGAAGTGATTGGGATTCAGACGTCTGCCGCATCAATTGAACCGTGGTTTCTAGATTTTATGAAAAATGAAGTCATGAAATATATCGCATTCGTTCTTATATCTATTTGTTTGTATGGTGCGAAAACAATAGTCATGATGACAGTATTATAGATAAAAAGAATAAATGGTTTTAGAGAAAAATATATGCACAGGATTAAATAATTTTATTAGATTATTTAGATTTTCCTAAAAGTCCTCTTGGTCACGGGTCTACCCGGGGGAGGGGAGTGAGATTTCCCCCCTGCATCTTGTATGCTTAGGTACTAACTTTACAATTACATTATGTCACGCATTCACTTTTGAAAAAATCTCGCTGTCCAAAATAAAACATGACCGGCCGTCATGTTGTATTTTGGAATGGTAGTAAGAGGGGCTGTAGCAGTAGCTATAAACACATTTATTTTACCTGTCTGAGTTGTTGGTAGGAGCGGGTGATTAAGATAGAGTTGAACACTGACTCGTCGGTGCCCCACTGTCCCTCGCCAGCTGATGCGAGAGCCTCTGCGTCGGCCTTAGCCTGGGCCTCGTCCACTCCCTGGTTCTCATCGCGGTTGGCCATGCACAAAGACACGCACAACCTCTTGAAATGGCCAGATGTGTCGCCCTTCAGGTCAGACTCTAGGCTCTTGTTGTACACTAGAGCAAATAAAACATGATTCTTAGAAACTGGCATATCGGTTTTTAGTTTCGCGGTAACTTTAACGGATGTTACGTGACTAATAGCTCGTTTACTCATTTTCCGATCGTTCTAAAGAATTTGACTGGCGAATTAAGCCCTTTCTTTAGTTTCTGATTGGGGATATTTATGACTCAAAATATTGAATGAAAATGGGGTAAAGGAGAAACAAAAAATATGGCATTAATTTAATAAAAGTATACCCATAATTAAATACCTAATATTAATTAGCTATGATTGACATTCTATACAACATTTAATTTTATCAAAATTTGTTATCGTCGGCCGGCCCGTTAATTAAATAATGTATGTTTCATACACATCATTATTAAAATATTTGCTTGTGTGTATGTTTGGTTGGCACCCAATGCACAGTGTCACAAATGTTGGCGTACGCAAATATCCTTTGCATGCCCTACTGCCATGCGCCGGCCATGAGTAGAGTCCTTATAAAATATAATTGAAATGCAAATGAGAATACTGTGCTTGCTATTGATTTATTTATAAATAACCAGCATTAGCTAATTTTCATTCATTTTATGAGTCGTTTGTAAAGTGTGCGTAAACTTAGAAATGATAAAAATACATTAAAATTAAATTAACCTGAAGTGCATTTGTAACGTCAGGTTTTCGTGATTACTCAACTAAGCCGTTTTTTTTACGACATTGTACTTTGAAGTTATTTTTACGAATTGGTATATTGCAGCGATAAAATCGTTTAGTTTTGGTATTCAATGACTAGTAGTAATAATTAAAATGTTTTCGTTGTATACCCAATACTTAGGTACTATATCTGAGCTGGCAATAATTATAATCGGTTTTTTTTTCACTTTGTACGTGAAAAGTTTTCGCTAATCTGATCAGAAAGGCACTGAGATACACATATTCAGAAGATAAAACCTCAAGTACTCACGCTGTTCATAAAACGCTGAGATGGTACGGATGCCGTAGTTGGAAAGGGTGCACAGGATCTCGATGATGGCTTCCTCGTCGGTGCCGATCCCGGCCACCGCGTCGTGTAGCTCCTTGGCGTAGAAGTGTGGGAGGGGCGTCATCAGGGCAATGATCACATTCTCCAGGTTTCCACCCAGCTCGCTCTTCAGCTCACTGATTAAGTCCTTAAAGAAAGTAATAAGCTTAGAATCGTTTTCGTGTAGTCGGAAATATTGTTCGGAAATTTGATATAAATTATTGCAAAACCGTCGTGTTGAAATTGATGTTTAT
Source organism: Xylocampa areola (assembly GCA_935421205.1). Lineage (NCBI taxonomy): Eukaryota > Metazoa > Arthropoda > Insecta > Lepidoptera > Noctuidae > Xylocampa > Xylocampa areola. The sequence goes on from OW285220.1 coordinate 8,872,673, forward strand.
TGGGTCATTGGTCATTGTATTTGCACTAGCGTGAAGATAATTATTATAGTAGTGATTTATTGATATCATACTCAATAATTACAATTACAACAATCTGCCTAGCCTTTTCCAATTAAGTTGGGGTACGGCTTCCAATCAAACCGGATGCAGCTTAATACCAGATTTTACAGGAAACGATTGCCTATCAGCGTATCTATTGGGTAACTCGGTTACCAACGAATTGATGGTCACTTTGTAGTACATTGCGCCGAATGTGTTCAATATTTTTGTTCATCATAGACAAGCTGTAACGTATTAGTTAGCCAATAGGTACGCTGACCTCCACAACCCAGTTACTGGGTACCTAACACTGGTATGACTGTTTGTCAGACTTTCAGGCCTGTGAATACCCGTAACGATTGTCATAGATCATAATTTGGCAAAACAAACTCAATAATATTACACTATATAATAAAATATTAGATACTTCTCTATCTCTATCAGTTATTGAGACTATTCTTTGTAACGTTGGCGGTGTTCAAGAATTTGCGGTCTTTATTTTGAATCACGAACTTGCTAAGTGAGACCGTAATCTTTCAATCAGTAAGCCGGTTAGAGCCGTTAACCTGCTGGTACCGACATAACAAACTCGGTCACAACATTGTAAATCGGCGCTTGTCGCTTGATTTGCCTCCATTTTACATGCAACTATGTGCCAACGTAGACGAATTAAATTGTTGTAATTCGAAAAAGTTAGTCAGTGTTTATTGGCTCGTCTTGTTATCGAAGTATTGACTCAACGGTTCAGTAATGCCGTGAAGTCTCATATTGAGCCCTGATAGGCTGCGTATGCCAAGAAAATAGAGGAAAATGGAATATTTAAACAATGAGTAATGCCACTCATTGTTCGCCTTCGCTAGTTCGAACGGCGTCGGCTAATCGCTGTGTGGACACGTTGCGACGTACGCGACGGGGCACTGCACATATAATGAGGCAATATTTATGTCAAACGTGCATAATTTTGTTAAAAGAAAATGTAATTACATGCGTACGCGTTAAGGTAATTACATGAATAATTTAGAACATTTTGATTCAATTTAAGTGGAGTTAGTTATCCTGAGTATTCGGTCTTGTTTTCCTTTTTTACAGGGTAGAGTCGGCTATTTTTTTCTATATGAATCTATGCTAAGTGATTTGCTATGAAATAGCAGGGAACGGAAATAAATTGTACCTATTTGTTTTAGTTTTTCCTGTTTTGTGTTTTAATTAATTAAGTAGGTACCTATTTATGCGAATCAAAATTGAGTCATTAGCTAGAAGCTGACGACTTAATTATAATTATATTTCCACAAAACATTTCGGTTACCGAGTAAACTATTTAAAAAACCTATGTTAATTGCCTAGCATTGTTCTAGTTATTCTAATTTCCTTACTCAGGCTTTATTTTTATCAGCATCCTGGATTTTATTTCCGTGTTCGGAAAATATCTATTTTCATACTATAAACATGAACAACATAATGCAAACAAGGTACCTACGTGTGATTAGATAGCAAATGCAAACTGTTCATAGATGGAGAAATATAACGATGACTGATGTAATAAATGTTTATCTCATCTGCTCGTAAACATTGTAATTGCGATCTAGTTGCATCCATAAATTAAGTAGGTCTAGGTAACTCATCATTATTAGGCTACCTGAATTAAAGAGGAAATTTGTTTATAAAAACAAAGAATATTAACCCTATTGTAGTATAAATGATTCACGACCTCTGTTAGCAGGTAAAAAATACTCCTGTTAATGTCAATGCAACGCCAAGAATCATGATTATGAATCAACGATGACTCAAGATAGCGGAAGGCAGAGCTCGACAAGGCCATGAGTGACTTGAACCATTTACTAACTACAAGGTTTTGGGTACACTTAGAGGCCTACCATCGAAAATATAACAATCATAATTAAGGTAATTAGGAGTGATGTAATCTTTGTGGGATACTTGTTTACTTAATGTTACTAGGTACGTGTGTTCTGTTTTTTTTTTCAATGGCGCTCTGAAAGATATGCAGAAACAAACAACTGATTGTTAATTAATGACTATCATGTCCTATTCAGAAGTGTTGTTTATTTTCACCTCGAAAGTTAATATTGATTGTTACCAATATTTACCGTTAGGAGTCTTATAAAACTTTACCATAGTAACCAAGAAAATTGTGTATGTTCAATAACACTAGACACCTAAAAAGGTCACTCCAAATGATGATTGCTTGTGACTAATTGCACACTTCAGGAAAAATCTCGGTTTTTCACCTTGTTTATACCCCACTTGCAGTAGAATTCCGTTCGTTACTTCAAGGTTGTATTTTAAAGTGTTGTTTTCAGGTTTAAGATATGCTTATATATCAATGTATAACGCATATTATATTAGTGCTTTATTTTTATATACACCAGTTAAAGTTTTCATCAATTCAATCTTACGTCAATTCAATCCTTAATCTATTCATATTTTAATCATAGGTTCTAATCTATCATGTATTTTCGTTACCTTAGTCATTAGATTCATCAGTCACAGATTAATAACAATCAAGGCTATATTTATTGTAGTTGCTTAGAAACATAGTTACGCTATGCCTCATTACTTACGTAGGCACATATAAACGCGTAGGTCAGATTAAAAATTTAATACGCAAAAATTATGATGCATCAGCTTACCTTGCCATAGTTGGTCTTGAAAGTTTCGGCGATCTCCAATCGCTGGACGATGCCGCGCCTGCAGAGGACGTCGATGATTGCTTTCTCATCGGTACCGATACCCTTCATCGCTTTGCGGAGGGTTTCGGCATCCGCGGCAGGGTCGAAGGGCTCTGCCGGGTATACCGTGGGGGTGCACTGGCCAAAAACAAAAACATGCTTAACGAGATAAGAGATGGTAGATATTTTTTTGGTCTAGTATGTAAGAGTGCCTTCTCAATCTGTACCTATTTTAAAAAGTTCATCGAAATCTTAGGCTTCGGCTATTATAGGCAGGAAATAGGTAAGAGCATATTTCTAAAAAGTACAGGCATATTTATTATTGTCATCTGAGTATGCAATAATTGTAAACAATAACAGGTTGCTCTCAAGTCTTACTAGCCCATTGTTAGACAATAGAAAAACAAAACAAGCCCTATTGATCGTCACATCTTACGCGGGACAGGTTGTGACGCTGATCCATAGTTATTTACAATCTAGCATCACAGTTACGAGTATTTGGCTAACTTCTATTCCAATTCATAGTAATTCATTGATGAATAACGCATTGGCAATTTCTGACCGTAGTTTTGTTTTAAAGATGATGTTATCGGCACATCGTAAGGTGTGTTATTCTTATTTATTTTATTTATTAGCGTAAAATTATGCCACGCTGGTTCTTGAAGTGCATATCAATTATTTATCCACCTGTGAACCTACCTATTTATAATCATTTGACTGCTAAATGGGGACAAGAATTACGTCATTATGTGTAGGTACGTCCTTATCTCTATAAAATGTTCATGGAGATTTCCTCCCTATAGTCAACTCGGCCTTGGCTTGGTTTGGCTTGGTCATGGGGAGGATAGGGTGTGATTTGTCCGCTCCCCTCACTAAACGTCTATACACATTATAGGAATCTATCTTTACCATTTTGGCAGGTTTGGTAGAATGGAGGAAAATAAATTTTAGAGGTAAGGATTTACTTTATAAAATTTGCCTCTGCAAAAGTTAAATAGGTAGCTTTAATTAGGTGACTATCGTGGTCAATAATAAAACGAATTGTTTTTTGCACTAAGTGCCTATCGGTAACCTCCGGCTGAAAGGATGACATCATCTCGTGAGAAATCTATAGAATTATAGCCATGTAGGTAGTCAAGTAAGTAGGTGGATAACTTACCTTGTAGGGGTAGTACTGTTGTCCACTCATGTTGATAGATTCCTGAAGAATAGAAAATAATGTTACAAACAGTGGCTTCACGTATGTGCTAAAAATAAAATTCAATTACTATCAACGCGGACCGGCTTTTAGCGATTATCAAACATCGGCACGCCAGCGTCTGCCGGCAAATATAGGTCTACACTTTAAATACTGCAACTAATATATATTTATATGCACTAAACTGTTACTACATAGCTTACTAACACATTTTTAAAGCATATTACTAGTTAAATGCAGTAAAATTGTACGTACTTTAGTCAGCGACACACCCAAATCACTATAGACCGAATTCCGAAATACGCTCGACTCGAATGAAACTCGCTGAGGTCGGTCGAAGCCGTTTTTGTTCGCCCTCTCGCCTCTCGCTCCGTCCAGTGGTTACAAACCTTTGGCACATTTTACTGTAGTTTTAGCCGTTTGCAGTTATTTAATAATTGTAATTTGGGAATATTATTAAATTTTATTTGCTAAGCAATACTTACTAACACGTCCATTTATGTTGATATGAAAACCGAAAATGAGATTGAAAGTTCTTTATCTGTAACATTATTTTGATTGGCTTATCAAAACTGTTATCGATTTATCAGACAATGAGTTAAACACAAAAGTAATCGATCTCGATATTATTAGCACATATCCAAATGATTATAACTTATCTTCAGGAGTTGTTATAGGTATGAAATTATACCTATGGTTACTCGTTTAACTTTAACAATTTGCAATGAAAGCCCGATTTTAATTGGTTCTATATTGTTTCATTTGCAGAAAAGTCATAATATAAAAAAAAACTCTTTATTTTGTGTATTCGTGCTATTTTCCTTACTGTTCATTCGAATTTTAATCATCACATAAAAATAAACGAGTATTTAAACAAAGATTTTAATGAATATTTTTGAAGGAGGAAGGGGGAATACAAGTAATACAACATATAATAATTCTTAGATATCTATATGTTAAACACATGTACCTATCCTTAGACTGGTTCTTTACTTATTTAACATAATGATTACACATACAAAAATGATATAATTTTAAAACATCTCAAGTGTTCCGACCCCTGTGCCACGTAGGTTATTCGCCAGCGATGACATCACCGTCCGACGCCCGCTGCCACCGCGGCCCGCGTCGACCGCTGCGGTACCGGTGAACACCGCGCCGCGGAGCCTCTGGCGGCCAGACAACCGCATCGACTCACTTACTCCACTTTCTAAAGTTTCTAACAATGGTTTGTATATTGGCAGCAGGATTTCCAGTTCCTTAATATTTGAAATAAAATCAAATCTGTAACCAATTTATCGATAGATGAAGCATATACACAATCCCTGAAGTTGAACAGATTATAGCTGTACCTACCTATCTTATTTGTTGTTTTGCATATTTTCGACTACGTTAGTAATGTGCTTAAGTTAGTGATTTCCTCGCTCGTGCCTGGTTTTAACTTAAGAGCGAAATCTGGGAAATGATTTATTTATTTTCAACTTCCAGTCTGGCCGATGCATCTTATTACCAGTACATGTAGCGTTTTACATGCAGCGACTATCTGACCTTCCCAGATCTCTCAGGACACACGATTTTTGCTGATAAGACCGCTATAATGAACTGCATATAATTTGTATTTCCAACTACGATCAAATAATTTACATCTCCCTTAAAGGAAGATGGGTAGCCCCGCAATTTATAAAATATATTTTCAAGAGGATGCTACTTAATTTAAATGAACGAGTGGCGGGGGAAACCAATACTGATTTTTATAAAGTAGTAAGTAGGTATAATACCTACTTAATACAAGTAAAAAAATCGAAAGTCCCTAATCTATATTCGTTATTCTTTGTGTCATCCTATTAAGGCGCATCAAATTGCACAATTAGTTTTATATTAAACTTAATTCGAGCTCTAAATTCCCATAATGAGTTATCCGTATCACAGAGTCATACCTCTAAAAATAAAATGACTCAAAGATTACATTGATATTTCTATGAGACACAACAAAACAGCGTCACTCGATTAAGTATTCCGCTGATATTCCGTGTCGTCATAGATCTTATTCACGAGCGTTAGATCATCAGTGTTCACTAGTAGTAAGAAATGTGATTCATACTCATAGCAACGTAAACTAAGTGTGAAAATAAAAACAATTTACGTTAACCGACGAAGGGCAGATACAGTAGCTATTTATATTACCTAAATGTTTCGCATTTTTTGTTTGTTTTATAAATAAATTCGCGGTGGTGAGCAGAGGTGGAGATGGCTTAGTGGTCAGAGCGCCTGGAGTATTTATCCGGGAGGCGCAAGTGCGAATCCTGTTCACGACCGTTTTCTATTTCCATTTAATTTAATACCTTTAGAGTTCGCTAAGCATGCGTTAATGCTTTTCAAAGATTTATCTTGAATGATTATAGTGATAAATTAATTGTGAGTTAGGTAATTAACTGCAGTCCACCAAGTCTTATCTTCTATCTTCATTTAACATTGCATATAACGTAAGATAAGATAAGATAAGATAAATTTATTTGTTAAAAACATATGTTAAAACGTGAAGTAGGTGTTCAGTATACCAGCTAAGCGTTCTCAATAATCTAGATAGTGTCAAACATTGTTTACGAAATAGATTCTTGTAAACAATGTTGACACTATCGCGAGACATTTTTCGCTCGAAAGCTAGTCCGCACGTGATAATCGCATAAATAGAAAGTTAATGCGACAGAGTTCTTGAAAATTTCAGTAAGTAAATGCTTATGGCTTATCCATTCTTCTGTCATAAACGTAAATAAGTTTATTAGTGACCACTCACCAATTTAAGTCTAAAACCTGATAATATCCCTGACTTAGTTTTTTAATTTACCTACAGCAATAATTTGGATCAATAAACTGTAATAAGACATGGAATATATCCGCAGTACCTACATATCTACCTAATAACTACAACGTACTAGAGTCGATGTATTTTGTTTGTGTTATAAAATTGGGTCAAATGTAGTCATTAAAGTAATTGAGCTTTCGCGTGAAACAATATGCGCGTTTGTGGGCCTTTTTATGAAATCACATTGAATCGTAGTTGTGTCCTCTAGTTGCGAATTCTGAATTTCTTTGCATCAACTAAACCTCAGGGCCCTGGTATATTGCAGGTGTTTACAAACAGAATTGACCACTTTTCATAAGGTATTTGTTAAATTCATCTATACACCTAAAGATTAACGAATAGAGTTAGCTGCCTCATTGGTCTGGTGGCCGCAAGCGCGGCTGCTGAGCTTGTGGTCCTTGGTTAGATTCTCGGGTCGGGCAGTGTTATTGGGTTTTTCTGTTAGGAAATTCTCAGTAGCAGCCTGGATTTAGGAAGTTGGCGGTGTGGTAGCCCCGTGCTTCGGAGAACATGTAAAGTCGTCGGTTCTGTGCCTGATCTCTCTTCGGTCATGTGGAATTGCCGTCCCATCGGACTAAGAGAGTGAAGGGAAGAGGGAGTGCATCTGTGTTTGCGCATACACACTATATCCTGCGTACTTTGCGGATCTCCGGGGAGATAGGTTGCCGTGTCCTGAAACTCGCTTGGAGAGTAGTATAACGAATAGAGTGCCGATCGACGTGTTCATCGTGATTGATTATGACTTTATTTTATTTTCACCCCTTATCAGGTAACGCCCAAAAGCAAATTATTTTCAATGCGCAAACAATGATAAAAGTAAGGGTTTACGTAAAAAGTATCACTCGTACTAGATTTAATAACCTACTATTTTAATATAGAAAATAAATTATATTTATCTTTTTCTGGACGCTTAATTATGCGTTAACGTGACCACTTTAAAAAGGAGCGTGAAGAAAACATATCATTGGTCCAAGAATATTATCTTGAGGAACCCCAACTGTAATAATAGTGTTTACTTGTTTAGCCACATATTTTCAGGACACAAAGAGACAATGCTTGGCTTCAACTTTAATTTGATCTTATTGAAAATATTATTTTGGCTTTCACTTGGGTAAAGGCAATTAATTCAATTTTTCAATATGGCAAGCCTGCCGACTACTGATGACGGCAATTCTGCCAGATAGGCAATTAAGTTTTTATATTTCTCAAATAACCATGTGGCTGGATTTAGCACTTGCCTACCCAACCTCTACATAACAATGTCGGGTATCATTAAATAATAAAATAAAAAAAAAAAACATTTTCTTAAATCTGATTAGCCTATGTTACTCGGGACAATGTAGGGTATTCTAACGATATCCCATACATTGAAATCAGTTCAGGCATTTAGAAGATATGGTGGAATAAAGAAACTTACAAACATACATACATGAACCCTCAAAACATAATAGTCCTTTTTTGGGGCAGTCGTGTAAAAACATTTCAAGCTTACTTTGTTCTTCACTGCTTGAGTAGAACTTTTTGGTTATTACTACACTGCTCTGTTCCACTTCACTAGGGTCAGTGGGGTTACTCTTGAAACTATTACTAATTCCAATATTAAATAGACGCCATAAAACAACGCATAATTTTAAAATAAATTTACCTACATTACCGTTGCTTCAATTCTAAAACATGTTGTCTTCATATTAATTTCTGTAATTCTTTGACATGGTTGAATTAATGTTTTTATAGATTTAATTAATGTTTATTTTAATAATTGCATTTTTAATCTAATAATAATTATATTTTATTTCATTTAATTCAAAGGGAAATAATATACCTTTTAAACAAATGACGTGTAAGTAAAATTACCACTAAATGACTATTGACTATTATCCCGAATCTATAATAATTTTTTAGACATTTTGGCATTTAAAAGTACGAACTGACATATTTCCAATGTCAATCTAGCGGAATTATTTTCAAGAGTAACCTCACAGGTAGGATTCGGGTTGTCTATGCGTTGGTGTAAACACGTTCTTTCGAATTTTCTGTGCTGTTTTTTAGGTTTTGCGGGTGTTTAGTATCTTTAATTGTCGTTTTTGTGCCGTGTTGTTGGGTGTTCGCCGTCCCCTGATTAATACCTTCTCTCGTTTCATTTAAATGGAAATGGAAATGGACGACGATGAACCCCCGGATGGGGGAGGTGGTGTTTCTACCGATCCTGACATATTTTCTTCTCTGGACTTGACTAACGATCCGCGTAATCAGGTTGATAAAAAATTAAAGAGAGCGGCTGTGGAAGATTTAGGTATCGAATCCAAAAAAAATAAACCTCCTTCAATGTCTTATCAATCGACTTATTCTAAACCCGGTTTTGAGGATAATGGTAAGATTTTATACAATGACGAATGTGATTTTATCATCCATGTCACAAGATCGGCAGGTCAGTCTATCAGATTACTTAAGTTTGCTCAGCTTATCCATAAGAATAACGTGAAGGGTATTGTAAGGGGTGGCATTAAGGCTCTTGGAAGATCCAAAATAGCCATCGAGTTTAGTTCTGCGTCCGACGCGAATAATTTCACCAACAATCAAATTTTGACATCTAACAAGTTCACAGCCTCTGTTCCGAAATTTCATGTTTCAAGAATGGGCGTAGTGCGTAATATCCCGACGGACTGGACATTAGAGGAATTGGTTGAAGGCATTCAAACTCCTAATAATTGTGGTCAAGTAATTAAAGCTCGTCGGTTGAATGTCAAATCCCGAAAAGACAATTCAGTTTCTTGGATTCCTTCTACCTCTGTGGTGTTGACATTTACTGGGCAAACTCTCCCTGAGAGAGTATTTTGCTATGAATCTTCTCTTCCTGTTTCGATTTACCAACTTCCTACCATTCAGTGTAGAAATTGTTGTCGTTTTGGCCATATTGGTTCACAATGCCGCTCTACTCCTCGCTGCTATCGCTGTGCCCAAAACCATCCTGGGGATAGCTGTTCTATTGTGGATGAATCTGCCTCTTGCCTGCTGTGTAGGGGAGCTCACAAAGCAACTGATTTCAGGTGTCCTGAGCACTCCCGTCAAAAATCTATAAAGCTCGTCATGTCGCAGGACAACATTAGTTATTCCGAAGCTTCGCTAAGATTTCCTAGTACCAACCGTCATTATTCCGAAGTATTTAAATCATCCCCCTTCCCCACTCTTTCTGGTTCTCCTCAATTGACTAAAGAATCTCACTCTCGTCCCCTTACATCTCCTCAGTCTTATTCTTATACTAAAACTATTACTAAATCTCCTCGTCCATCTCCTTCTCTTGGGAAATCTTATGATATTCAGGCCCATAGGAATCTAACTAAATCCCCTCTATCCTCTCAACATAATGGCTGTGCCTTTTCTTCTCCTCCTATAGAATCGACCCCTCTACTTACTCCCAATGACAATTTAATAGAACTCCTCACTTGTTCCCTTATTAATATAATTTCGAAATTCTCTGACTCTCTACCGAACAATGTCATTTTGTTACTACAAGAATTGCTCGTTGCTTTAAGTAATAAAAATAGGTCAGATCCTTCTACAATGGAATTGTAGAAGTATTCGGCGTAAGAAACATGACATTATTTATTTGTTAAACCACTTTAATGCTGCCCTCCTTGCGGTTTCTGAGACATGGTTGCTGCCGGGATCCAGTTTTAGGGTCCCTGGGTACTCTTGTCTTCGGGACGACAGGGATGATGGATGGGCAGGCTGTGCCCTACTCGTCTCAAGATCAATTACTTTCTCCCAAATTACAATTCCTCCCCACAGCCCTGATTTCCATGTTGTAGCAGTAAGAGCTTTCAATATTTCTTTTTTATCTTGTTATATTCCTCATCCTAATTCCAGCCTTATTTTAGAATTGAATAATATTATCTCTTCCATATCAGGTCCCCTCATTGTGTCAGGTGATTTTAATTGCCACCACTCCATGTGGGGATCTCATTTCTCGGACTCGTCATCTTCTTTTTTGCTTGATCTCCTTGATGACAATAACCTTTGTATCTTGAATGATGGATCTGCAACTCGCAGGGTATCTCCTACCCAAAATATAAGTGTACCTGACCTTTCCTTCTCTTCCCCTTCTCTTGTAAATTCTGTCTCTTGGTCTGTTTTGCCTATTTCCTATGGTAGTGACCACTTTCCAATTTTAATCCATTTAAATAATGTATCTACTCCAGCCCCTGTAACCCATACTTTACAGAGGTATAGACTCACAGACGCCGATTGGGATAAATATTCTCTTCTCTTAGACGCCAGAGTCAATTCTCTTCGTCCAGTTGATCATTCTAATTTTTTGACTTTATACGATGACTTTGTGTCCTGTTTATTCTTGACTGCTGACGAATCTTTACCCCTTAAAAATTCATCTCGCGGTCGAATTCCTTCCCCTCCTTGGTGGGATAAAGAGTGTACGGCTTTCGTTCGTCGGCGGAATGAAGCCGAAAATAAATTTGCAAATGACTTAACAATGGAAAATTACATTAACTATCAAAAAATTTGCGCTGTCACAAAAAGACGGTTAGATAAGAAAAAGTCTTTGGGTTGGCAAAATTTTTGTGAATCTTTATCGCCTCGCACTCCATTAAGTGTTGTGTGGCGTAAGATTAAGTGCTTTCGCCAAACATTTGTGGATCCCAATATCTCCTCGAATGATCCTCAAACATGGCTAGATCACTTTATTAATAAGTTGGCCCCTCCTTTTGTCCCTAATCATAACAGCCTTCCTGTTTTCCTAAGTTCCCCCTCTTCATCTGACAGAATGAATAACCTCTTTTCTTTTTCCGAGCTTCTTTGTGCTCTTGATCACTTAAAAGATTCTTCTCCTGGAATAGATGGTATTCCGTACTCTTTCATTTGCAAATCTTCTAATTCTACCAAACAATACCTTCTATCTATTTTTAATGCCATATTTTTTACGGGAAATATTCCTGAATCCTGGAAGACCCAGATAGTTATTCCCATCCTTAAACCAGGAAAAGATCCTAATGACCCTTCATCTTATCGGCCCTTTGCCCTTTCATCGGTTTTGGCAAAGATTTTAGAACACCTCATTAAAAACAGACTAGAATGGATTTTAGAAAATAGAGGCCTGCTCTCCAGTAGCCAGTTTGGCTTTAGACGTGGCATGAGCACTATAGATAGTCTCAGCATTCTTACTTCAGAAATCAGGCTCGCTTTTTCTCGTAATGAGCATGTTATAGCGGTCTTTCTTGACATATCTTCGGCATACGACAATGTTCAGCTCCCGTTACTCAGACAGAAAATGCTTCATCTGAATATTCCCGTAAGACTGGTCAATATTATTTGTAATTTACTTATGTGCCGTTATGTATCTGTTCGTTCTCAAGGAAATCTCCTTCCTCCTCGAATGGTATGGAAAGGCTTACCACAGGGATCTGTGTTAAGTCCCCTTCTATTTAATCTATACACTGCAGAATTGGATTTATCCGTCAGTTGTTTCTGCAAAATTCTTCAATATGCAGATGACATAGCCCTTTATTCTAGTTCCACCAACTTCCTGGATATTGCTCATAAATTAAACACAGCTCTTGGGTATCTGAATGATTGGCTTTGTGATCATGGTTTGTCAGTTTCAGTCCCAAAATGCCATGCAGTTGTTTTTTCTCGCAAAAGAAATATTCCCCCAATCAGTCTCTCTATAACCGGTGATCCGATTATGTTTCAAGATAAAGTGAAATTTTTGGGAGTCATTTTAGATTCTAAAATGTCTGGATTACATCATTTATATTACGTTTATAATAAATGTGAAAAGAGTGTGAACGTCTTGCGGGCCTTATCTGGGGTTCGTTGGGGTTCTCACCCTTTTTCTCAGAAAATCCTATATAAAGCCATAGTGCGTAGCCATATGGATTATGGTTGCTTTCTTTTAGAACCGTGCAGCAAAATGGCTTTAAATAAATTGGAAAAGATTCAATCTAAATGCCTACGCATTATTACTGGTGCAATGAAGTCTTCTCCAATTAATGCCCTCCAGGTCGAGTGTGTGGAGCCTCCTCTGCATCTTCGTCGCCAACTTCTTGCAGACAGATTTTTTTATAATAAAACACAGTACGTTCACCATCCTTTATTAAGCATTTTACGCTCTTTGTCCCGTGAGATTGGTACTTCTGGGTACTGGTTGAATAAATCCCCTCCTCTCCTTTCGAATGCCTTCAATAAACTCACTTTAAATTCATCGCCAGTAATGCAGCTAGATAAGTTTCCACTTTTTATGATAGTCTACGATTCTCTTATTTTCCAACCCAGAGTTATATTAAATTTCGGAATTAATAAAAATACGCCAGGTGCAGATAGAAAATTCAATAAAATTATAGATAGGTCGTGGTCAGATTGGATTGCATTATATACTGATGCCTCGAAATTTTCTGAAGTCAGCCATGTAGGACTCTCTGTTTTTATCCCTAAATATAATGTTACTCTTATCCATAAATGTCCCCCCGAATGCTCCATATTTACAGGTGAGTCTATTGCTATACTGGAAGCCTAATCATATATTGAATCGAACTATAACCACTTCCAAAAGGCTTTAATTTTTAGTGACTCCCTCAGCTGTCTTCAAGATTTACTCAAGCTTCCCTTCCATTCTAAAGATATTTTCATACTTACCCTCAAAATTAGGCAAATTCTGTTCAAATTAAATCAATCTGGAATTGAAGTTGTATTGGCCTGGATTCCAGGCCATTCTGGTATCTCGGGTAATGAGGCTGCAGATCACTATGCTAAGTTGGCTGTACAAATTGGTTCTAACTCTCATTCTGATATTCCTTCTCGGGATCTACGCTCTCTAGCTAGACCTCATCTTTTGAACTCCTGGAATGATATGTGGCAACAGACCAGTCTTTTAAAAGGGAAATATTATGCGTCTATTCAGCCCAATATTCCCTCTAAACCCTGGTTTTTTAAATCTAAAAATATTAGTAAATTTCTTACTTCTCTCATTATCCGTCTCAGAATAGGTCATGTCTGTACCCATGTCTTTTTAGCCAAACTTCATATTCGCGACAATTCTCTCTGTGAATGTGGCATGGATGAGGGCACCTTAGAACATTTGTTTTTTTTCTGTCCCAATATATCTGTCCCTCTTTATGATATCCTTCCTAATAATATCCCTAGGCCTATTAATATTCCTTTTCTTCTAACGCTTGTTGGTTCTCCTTTTATTAAAATTCTATGTAAATTTCTTACTGTAAATAAAATCAGAATTTAAATTTCTTGCTTTCCTACCTAAAAACGTATTTTTCTGGTTTCAATTGATTCCCTTTAATCTAAATACATAACTTTTAATTTCTCAGAACCTTGTTGTTGGTACACTAATCTAAGTCCTGATAATTATTAATCTCTATTGTTTATTCTTTTTTTTATTACTAAACACTAACAAAACACTAATTGCTTAACTTTTATTGTGAACCGTACCTTGGCTTTCCCACTGGTCAAATTTTGTTAATGTTTTTAACGTGTTTTATCCAACCTTGACATTGGCAGAATCATTGTTAACCCGATGGAGCCATAATTATCCAAAATTGGAATTGGAATTGGAACCTCACAGGTAAGGCTAACGATAGTGGCACAGCCTTATTAAATAAATTTGCGGTCACCCATCACCAGTTCATAAGTATCAGTTCATTTCATAACTATGTTAAATAAGTTATTGGAATAAATGGTTGTATAAAACATGATTTATTACAGTAATACATTTAATTGGAAATCCACGGGTGGCAGGCCATCACCATTGTGACAGATACAATATATATATATATAAATACAGTTATTTTGTTGTACGTTTGCACTAGTCTTCCAGGAAGAAGTATTGGCCTGCTCGTTTTTGTTCTATATCCTGAAATCAGAAAAAAAAATTACTATAGCATTATGTTTGCGTTTCCAGAATGAATAAGCATCTGAGATGTTTATGGTCCAAAAGGAGGCCGCCGAACAGGATTGTATGAGGCTATCGTACGAGCGCACAATTTATGCAAATTTTTTTTTGTGGGACTATTCTGTAATAGTACATACCACCCACATGGTGGCCTAGTGGTTACAGGCCTGCCCCTAGAGCCACAAGTTGTGGGTTAAAATCTGGCATGTATCAATTCGACTCTTTCAATGTCATGTGTAGTTTCTTAGTTATTCTAAAACATCATATATAGGAATATGGTGAAGGAAAACTAGACCTTATAGTCTGAAATCACAATCCTGCTCTGAGCTACCATGGTGTTTAATGCTCTTGCCTTCTCTGTATGATAAGAGACCTTTGTCTTGCAGTGGGATAGTTATGGGCTGGTTATGGTTTGCTGTAATTACAAAATTAATCCTCAGTAACTCACCTTAACTGAGGAGTGTTTGTTTATCCTCGGCCGGAAATTGTTAGGGTCCCTTCGGAAGGTGATGCCGAGCAGCTCTAAGAACTTGTTCATGCCATTAAGTAACGACTGCGGCGCGTGCGCAGTAGCGCTGGACGACGGTGTTCCTTCGAACACGATGACGCGATCGGCAAGATATGTCGCCATTATAAAGTCGTGCTCCACTACGAAGCCTGTGCGTTTTGCGTGGAGGATGAACCTGGATATAAACAGACAATGTTAATATTATTTGTATATTTGTAGAAAAATTTGGTAAAGTAAAATTAAAGCAAGTAATAATTTTTAGATTATGGTGTCTGTAGTAAGAAAATATTATATATATATATATATCACTATTATATTGATCTAGATATTTTGATACGACTTATCAGCATCAACTTATAATTAAAAGCTATTTCTTATGATGTTTTCACAATTACCCATGTTATCAATTTCAAGAGCTGATTTTGCAATGAGATTGCAACACCTTGTAAGTAAATCCGTAAACAAGTAATTGCCTCATAAAAATAAGATTACAATCCCTAACTTACCGTTTAATAACTTTAGCAGCAACTAAACGCTGTTCAGAGTCTAGGTAGGCAGAGGGCTCATCAATGAGGTACACATCTGCCGGCTTGCCAAGGCAGAGCACAAGGGCTACTCGCTGCAACTCACCACCAGACAGGTTCTGAACCTCCTGATCCATGATCTCTTCGATCTTCATTGGCTTCATCACATCGGTTATGAACTGGAAGAAAAAGTTACATAATGTTAGTCTCTGGTATCAACTGTTGTTATGTATAATAATTCACCACTAATTGAAGATAAATCTTTGAAAAGCTTTAACACATGCTTAGCGAACTCTAAAGTTATTATATTAAATGGAAAAAGAATAAGGTCGCGAACAGGATTCGAACATGCGGTCACCCGTATAGGGACTGAATTGATAGCAATAACGTCGCCATAAGACGTGTCAAAATATGGAAGAAGAATTCACGGTGGTGAGCAGAGATCGAGATGGCTTAGTGATCAGAGCGCCTGGAGTATTCATGCGGGAGGCGCTGGTTCGAATCCTGTTCGCGACCGTATTCTTCTTCAATTTAATATAATAATTCACCACTAGTTTTCCCTCACATAGTCCGATGGGATGGGATGGCAATCCGTCACGATCAGAGAGAGATTAGGCGCAGGACCGACGGCTTTACGTGCCCACCGAAGCATGGGGGTGTCACACCACCAACTTCCTAACTCCGGGCTATTATTGAGAATTTCCTAACAGAAAAACCCAAAAACACTTTGCCCGACCTGGGAATCGAACCCAGGACCTCACGCTCGGCAGCCGCGCTTGCGACTACTAGACCAACGAGTCAGTCAATATAAAGAGTTTGTCACTTAAAGAACTTTGACAGCCGCTACAGGTAGTCAGAGGCCTGAAAATCTGACAACCAGTCATACCACAAGATGTGTTACCCAGTAACTGGGTTGTGGAGGTCAGATAGGCAGTCGACACCAATGTAATTGGGAAAAGGCTAGGCAGATTGATAATGAGTTTTATACATGTTATGGCCATGTAATACTTATATTAATCCAATATACATGACAGCTCAGTTAGGTGAGCTATGAAACAGCATGACAATGGTGGCTTGTATGTCCCATTTGTATGATATTTTAAAAAATTGCTAATAAATGAATTCTAATTAAGATTTAGTGTGGTTTTAAGCTGTTGCCTCGCTCATTAGCAGACACAATAGATTTTTATTGTTACAACATATAATTCTGTATGTTGCTGAGCCGAAACATTATGAAACAGGATTTTCATGTATGTAGACGAAAGGATATACTAAAAATAATCCTAATACCACTTATATATATATATACCATTAGGAGACTTGAAATGAAAGTTTACTTTTATGATCAATCCTTATATAACACATGTAGGGATTCATTACCTGTGGATGTATGTAAGCATCTCTAATCTTGTCATGCAACAGACTGCGCACCAGCCCCTGTGACTTGGGCGATATCTTCTGTGGCTTATAACTAATATGCAGCTGGGGTAGTTGGCCCGAACCTGGTTACAACCATGAAACATGTCAATTTATCATAAAAGAGAAGTTTGAATGTGGTGTAAAAATAGTTTGATAACAGGTAATTATTAAAATGATCATAAAAGAAAAAATGTGCACTTAGTAAAAACCAAGAAACATCTATCCTTATTTGCCAAATAGAGTGATGATACCTAAATAAATAAAATTATGAATGAATAGTATTTGACTAAAAGTTAATATTTTAATGTTGTAATAAATTGAAGGTATTTTGATGCAGTAATCATATAAATAGATATTTTACTCATAGTCAAGATTGTTTCTTTATGATAAATTTGGTAATTATTTTATTATTATTCCTAATTCAGAGTAATGCATGCAAAGGAAACAAAAGCCTAAAAAAATAATTGCTATTACAAGTAATGATTCAAAAGTAACAACAACCAATGAATTCACAAGGAACTATTAATTAACGATATCTATTTAAAAATAGTTACGTCGACAAAGAAGAATAGCGACATACAAATATTGACTTTTATGGCCAGCAAGTTTTTCATTGTCGTACCTTCGTTTGATGCACAAGATTCCGCATGTTTTAAACATTTTTGAAATACAGGATGGAAAAACAAGTCGAATAACTCAGTTCTAGCCATTTCAAAGACTTGTAAATGTTTAAACTCATAAAAATATACTTATTGTAATACACCTATAACCTCATTTTTTAAGCGATGTCTACATCGTTATCGCGAATTTATTGGATTCAAAATATATTATTCTTTTCGGTTAATAATCGTAGAAAAAGCTAGGATTAATCGTAAATCTAGTAAAATACAATTTTTACAACAAAAATCGAAGCCTATTGACAATTTGACAACTTTCACAAATCTGACATTTATTACTCAATGTTGCCATAACGAATATTTTATTATTGGTAATTTAATATCTTACGTTCGGATAAACGACAAGTATTTACTTAGGTCGAAGATTTGTTTTTGCGAAAATTATATAAAATAAAAATGAAATGATATTTAGGAATGCGGAGCGGGTTTAACTAAAACTCTTACCCTCATCGGGTTCCAGATTGCCGGCCAACATCCTAATAAATGTAGTTTTGCCTGTACCATTCTCTCCAAGCAACACTAAAATCTCAGAATCTGAGAATTCACCAGGGTGAACATCTAAACTGAAGTCACCCATGAATTTGGACATCTCAGGATATTCATAATGATTCATCCTTTTGATCTGATAAAAAAGAACATTTTAACAGGTATTAATGTGCATGCAATTTTAAATATTTTAGTTTTATTTGAAGACCTCTTTTTATTAGTAGCTTTTACTATGAATTATTTGAATTACATAAGAGTAATCTTACCTCTTCCTCAGTGGCAGACTCGGCCACTTTAAAAACTAACGACTCAGTCCTGAACCTCATGTTTTCAGTGGGCACAAATCCATCAAGGAATATATTAATGCCTAAAAATAAACAAATTGATTGAACATATAAACCATTTCCTCAAGCCAGTTTCTGTTTCACTTTCATTGTCTGTTCATTAAAGAAACCTACCTTCCCTAACGGAGAAAGGCATGGTCACAACACCATAAGCACCCGGTACACCATAGAGACAGCAGATAAAATCAGACAAGTAATCCAACACTGACAAGTCGTGCTCCACCACTATGATGAACCTGGATAAAAATATTTTAATGGCATTATAATACACAGAACAGTAAGCAGGATTGGGACCAAATTTAGGTAAATCATGGGTATCACAATCTGGGTGAAATTAATGTATAATTGAAGATTTAAGTTTTAAGATTTTTGAGTGTTCTAAGATCAAAATGGGAGAAATCTACTATGTTTGGTTTGCAGTTTGTCTATACATGTACCTACTAGCTTCTGTGTGCGACTTCGTCGGCATGGACTTCAGAATTGGATGAATCGAAGATAAAAAGTATCCATGTTACACCAGCTTATAAAATATCTGTGCGCCAAACTTCATTCAAACCCGTTTAGTTATTATTGTGTGAAAGAGTAACAAACATCATCCATCCATCCTCACAATCTTTCACATTTATAATGTTAGTAGGAGTAGGATAGGATTAGTAGATTATTGTGTTATTACTTTACTTACTTGTCAGGATGAATGAGCGATCTAATTGTGCGGGCACAATTCAAACGCTGCTTGACATCCAAGTATGAGGATGGTTCGTCAAACATGAAAATATCTCCATTCTGAATGCACACCATAGCACACGCAAAACGCTGTAATTCTCCACCAGATAGAGCAGCAATCTCACGGTCGCGGATATGCGACAGATCTGTACATACAATCAAATTATATGGAAGTTTGTTATGTTTTCAAATTTCTCTACATTGGACATAAATTTTTGTTATGTAACTAGTAATTATTAGATAAATGAGTATCAACATGGAATTGTAACTCTTGCTAATTAAAGTATAGTATATTTCTTACCCAACATTCTACAAATTTCTGTCTGATTTTTCATTTCATCTTTCTTGTCAAGAAGTTGACCAACAGTGCCTTTGACAGCTTTAGGGATTTGATCCACATATTGTGGCTTGATCAGGGCCTTTAGGTCATCTTCAAGGATTTTCGTGAAGTAGTTCTGCAACTCCGAACCACGGAAGTGAGATAGAATCTCCTGCCAATCTGGAGGGTCCTGTTGAAAATGAATGAGAGGTGATGCTGTGCATAATTCAATGTTGTTACTCTACAATGTATAGACTTGTTTGAAGAGATAATAGAGTATTAGATTAAGACTGAGGAATATTCCTTAAATATTTTCACCCAATTTATTTTACATCGTTAAATAGCAAGATTTATCCTTTAATCTGACTGACCCAGGAAGAGGGTTATATTTTTGTGTACGTATGTATGTCTATTTCTTTGGTATGGCGTACAACCTAAAGGCTTGATGGATTTTAACATATTATGTTATATTCTGTTAATATGTGATTAAAACTATAAGATATTTTAAGTTTTAGTAGTCATAGTAGATTTATATTTACTTCATATTACATAATTATACAAAGCAAAGGTTAAGCTGTAAAATATGGTTACTATGTTATCTGGTATGTAATTCCTTTTTGAGTCAGCTGGCAATAGGAAAAATTCTGTATGGTTCCTTAAAATAAAGGCTAATAAAAAGACATAAAGAATACTTGTGGCAAATTATAACATAAAAATATTACATCTTACAGCAAAACGTCCCAAGTTGGGCTTTTGTTTTCCAGCAAGAATCTTCAGTGCAGTTGACTTGCCAATACCATTCTGTCCGACCAGCCCCAATACTTCACCAGGTCGAGGTATTGGGAGCCGATGAAGCTTGAATGAGTTCTTGGAGTATCTATGAGTAGTATGCTTCTCCAAGTTGGATGGGATGTTAATGATGGTGATTGCATCAAAAGGACATTTCTGAAAAAAAAGGGACATGTCTTGATAAGGACTCACTTAATGTTAATTAATGCTCCTAATAATACTGTTGATTAATAAATATAAGATCAGACAAGGAGCTTAATTATGTTTTTAAAATGACAAACAGTTTTCCTCTTAAAAATATAAACAAACAGACTGTTGTTTGCATTTTCTGTATGTTTTAACAAGTATTTAGACAAGGAGGTCTTTGTTTCACCTAGGATTTTTTAAATTTAATTTTATGAGTACAAGACTCGATTTCGTAGGAATTTGCCAAAATTACATGATGGTGAAAAAGGTTTTACCTTGACACAAATACCACAACCAATACATAGTTCCTCAGAGATGGTGGCAATCTTGTCGTTGGGAGTGACCTCAATGCACAGCTTGCCCATGCGCACCACGGGGCAGCTCTTCTTGCACTCCTGCCTGCATCTCTTCGGCTTACAGCGATCCGCATTCACAATAGCGATACGCGTAAGTTTATCTGTCTCCTCATGGTGTCTATTTCGAGACATAACTGTTTACCGAAAAGTTACACTTTAGCACCAAAAAATCTTCACATATAATTTAAAATATACGAAAACAGTCGCCCTAATATGTGGCACTGACTTCGATATAACCTCAATCACTAGTATGTGATTAATTCGTAATGAAATGTTCGGTGGAGGGTAACTCCTAATATTTATTTGGTCTTCGTATATGTCACCGAACAAGAAGAAAATAATCAAATACCTGATAAAAGAAAGCGAACGTTGGCGAAACTTTGCCTACGTTCGCGTGTCCTTTTACATCGAACTCGAAATGTCAAAAGGAACAAACCAATCTGAACATAGCAGAATTTGGCCAAGTGACACTGCGTTCTAAAATAAATTATTGTCTGAAATAAAATAAATTATTTACCTGGAAAAATATTGAAATATAATAAAAAAAAAAAAAATGTTTGTATTATATAACTCTTTACTGATATGACTCACTGATCCGAAACATTTAGGTGTTTCAAAAGATTGGCTCAGTAACAATTAACTAATCTAAACGTATCAGTTCGGTCGTGTCGGTTTGGTCCCCTGTATAAGAACTGAATAGAATAGATAGCAATGATGTTACCAAAAGGTGTGTTAAAATATGGTTAAAATGTGGAAGAAGAATTCATGATAGTGAGCAAAGGTTGAGATGGCTTAGTGGTCAGAGCGCCTGGAGTATTTATCCGGGAGGCGCAGGTTCGAATCCAGCTCAATACCATATTGTTTTTCCATTTAAAATAATAACTTTAGAGTTCGCTAAGCATGCGTTAATGCTTTTCAAAGATTTATCTGTACCTACTATACGTATCATTTGGAACTGAAATATGACATTACTCTCTATAATTTTACTCCGTGAAATGAGTCACTCGAGAGCTCGTGCAAGTTCCTATTCGCTCATTGATTCAGATTTAGTGTGTGTGGTCAACATAATCAATCATAGCAAGTGGGAAAGAGATATGAAATGAGATGTTTGAGTCAGTGTTCCAAATTATTCATATCAGTGTTTCAAAACATTTTAGTAATCAGAAGCAAATGTTCCAATCGCAAAGATGATATTAGACCTTGCCCACTGCTAGTGCACGACGAACTCAATCGGCAGCTAAATATTGCCACAGGTTAAAAAATTTCAAGTGATACCATTACTATGACATGGTATAAATTTATCTGTGGGTTGTGCTTTCAAGTCTTCTTGATATCGTGTCCTGTTAATAATTTTTGGTTTGCATGTCCTATCAATACTTGTGCGATACCTGGATGTAGAAGCGAGTCTTACAGAGATTGTGGAATTACCTATTAATTTTATCTAGTAAGTACCATAACAATTTGTTTGGTGTAATAAAACCGTCGAAATGTCAGCCACATTTGACACCTATCATTTGATTCAACTAGGGAAGTGAAGCGTTCAAATTGGTAACAAACATAAACTATTTTAAAATAAATCAATTTTAAATTCTAAGATTACATAATAGCGTAATTAAAAATAAGTAGGTATAATTAATAAATCAGGAAATTCATTCTGTTATGGAATTTATAATATAATACTAGTAACTATTGTAAACGCGAAAGTTTGTAAGTATGGATGGAAGAATGGATGTTTGTAACTCTTTCACGTAAAAACTACTGAATGGAATTGAATGAAACTTAACAATAATATAGCTTATACATTAGAATAACACATAGGCTACAATCTATAAAGATATTGTGTGAATTGTTTAAAATATGACGATAAGTGTCAAGTAAGTAGGAAAAAATCTACCATCTGGGAGCTATTCTGGCGTGCGCTGCCTAAACCCTTTGAGATATAACAAAACGATGTATAGTGGAATTGTGTATCTTATATAGGTCTACAGAAAAGACTGCGATGGCATATGTCTATCTCTTAAGGATAACATACTACATCCATTTAAATACTTAAAAAAATGGGCAATTAAAAAACGGTAATTGGAAAGCGGGACCGGGATCAAAATTTCATGATTACTTTTGGTCGCGATATCAGACATCAGCTAGTTTATAATATAGTAGGCACCGAATATAAGAAATTGATTTTCTGTATCTTTTTCGAGAAATAGAACATAATTTCATGCCAAAGTTTTATTTATTCATTTTTATATGTAAGTATATAATTTCTTGTATCAATTCTCATATCTGTATCGAAGTCATCTCTGCACCTTCATCCAGTCTTCCTCTTCTATCTTGCCAAATGCTTTTTGCAATAATGTTTTTTTTTGGTTGTGAATGGTTGCTTTTTTGTTATGACGTGAGCATAACCTGTTAAAAAGTGCATCCCTTTTCGATTCAGATTTGACGTACTCATATAGTTTCCAAACCAATTTGCACGATTTGAGAACTATTTAAAAAAGCAGTTAGTGACATTTTGAAAAAATATATATGTAAAAGATAACAGTTCAAAATGATAGCCGAGTCACAAAAACCAACAGAGATACCGAAAGAACAGGGAGATCGCACATTGAGTCGCATGAATTGCATAAAAATAGCACAGAATGATGTCATTATTATTTCATCACTTTTATGTACACAATTGATGGAAACATTCTTACCAGAAAAACGGATATGAAGGATCTGGGTGTCACTTGATCATAAACTGACGTTCTATGACTACATACTGGAGGTTGCAAAGGACTCATATAGGCGGTTAGGGTTCATACTGAGGAATGCTAAGGATTTTAGCAACATTAGCGTCATGAAAACCATTTTTAATGTGCTTGTTCGCAGTAAGCTTGAGTCTAGTGCAAGTGTCTGGAACCCACATGAGAAACAGTATTACCTTAGGTACCTATATAAAAGAACATATGGATTTTATCCATATATGTATCCTACCAATTTTTTACTTGGCACACTAGGATATAATTTTCTGGAAGTCAGCAGAAACAATGACCAAATGATAACTGTGTGCAAAATCCTTCATGGTAAAATCGATACCCCTGAACTGCATATCGAACTGACCCGTTTATTTGTCCCCGATAACTATAGCCGTAGTAGGAAGCACAGATTATTTGCTGTGCCCCCGTGTCGCACCGTCTCGCGAACTCAATCACCCTTCGTCGTACACTCTCTGGACTCAATGATCACTTGGAAGCCAAGCCTGAATGTGACGTGTTTGCGAACGAATGGAAGAGGCTAATGTTGGTATGCTTAGAGTACTGTGAGATGAGCGTATAAATGAAATGTGTTTCAAGATAAATCTTTGAAAAGCATTAACGCATGCTTAGCGAACTCTAAAGTTATTATATTAAATGGAAAAAGAATACGGTCGCGAACAGGATTCGAACCTGCGCCTCCCGGTTGAATACTCCAGGCGCTCTGCCACTAAGCCATCTCGACTTCTGCTCACCACCGCGAATTCTTCTTCCATATTTTAACACGTCTTATGGTGACGTCATTGCAATCAGTTCAGTCCCTATACTGGTGACCGAACCGACACGACTAACTTTGCAGTTAATACAATGCCGTAAAGAACGCAATTACCTTAATAATTCAATATAAATCTTTGAAAAGCATTAACGCATGCTTAGCGAACTCTAAAGTTATTATATTGAATGGAAAAAGAATGAAATGTGTTTAATTAAATTATTTGGACTCTGGCCGTTTTAATTAATTATAAATAAATAAATAAATCACTTGCTAGCGTCAAGCAAATTGTGATCATATTATAATTTAAATTAATCTTAATAAAATAATTTACCATGTATATAGCTTATAAAAAGTTGTTAATATAACATTTTAACATTTTCTAGTGGTCACATCACTTTATATTAAAAAAGGATTGACGGAGAACGTAAAATTATGATATTTTGACAGTACTTATAGTATAGTGCGCGCGGAACTAGCTGGCCGTGCCTTAGGTATGTGAGTGGTGGGACGGAGAGGCGGGGGCGCAACACGCGTTGACAGTTCTGGCTAGTTTAGGCAAAACGCTTAAGAGATTGCAATAGCAAGATGAGTCCGCCGATAAAAAGACAATCTAAGGAAATAATATTTAAAGTGCATACGTTTTTTAAAAAACGGAAAGCCGATGTCAATAGTTTAGAATATAAAACTGATGCGAATATTCATAAATTAGTGGCAGAAGCAACCGGGATATCAGAACGAAGTGTAAGGAGAGTGATTGCTGAAAGTAAAACATCCTTGCAAAATACAGGGGAAGCAAAATTTAGTTCTCCGCGGAGACCAAAAGAAATAAAAAAGAAAATACAAGTTGATGATTTTGATTTAGGAGTGACAAGAAGAAAAATAAATCAGTTTTATACGGTACAGAAAAAAAAAAACTAAGTCTACGAAAACTAAATTCTGTGTTAAAAGAGGATAATATTTTAGATTGCGGATTAACTTATTTAAGAGAACTTTTGCCCAAACTGGGATATTAATTTAAAAAATGTAAATCGAAGAGATCCCTTTTAATAGAGAGACCAAACATTGTTGAATGGCGAGTGCAATATTTGAGGGCCATAAGAAAATTCAGAGAAGACAAACGAAATATATTCTTTTTGGACGAAACTTACGTTAACCAAAGTCATAATGTCCAAAAATGTTGGCAATCTTCGTCGGAGCCTGGTATTTATGCAGATATAGGCAAAGTAAGGCGTTTAATAATAGTTCACGCTGGTAGTCGGAACGGGTTAGTTGACGATGCTTTGCTAATTTTTAAATCAGATTCAAAAACAGGAGACTATCATGGAGACATGAACTCTACAAATTTTTGCAACTGGGTTGATCGAAAGTTAATACCTAAACTTCCACCTAACTCAGTTATAGTTATGGACAATGCAGCTTACCACTGTGTGCAAGTTGAGAAGAAACCGACTATGTCCTGTTTGAAAATTAATATGCAGAATTGGTTGCAAAATCATAACGTGCCCTTTTCTCCCACGGTGGTCAAAGCCGAACTCTTGGGCTTGATTAATACGACCCAATCAGAAAAAATATACACGATTGATGAACTTCTGAAAGGTGTACTGTTCTAAGACTACCTCCATATCATCCAGATCTCAACCCAATCGAGTTTGTGTGGGCAAATATTAAAAATTGCCTGGCCAGATATCACATTAATGCTACATTGGACGAGAAAATTACGATACTAACAAGACTATTTTCTGAATTTTCTGCCGAACAATGGCAAAAATGCGACGACCACGTACAAAAAAAAACGAACAAGAATACTGGAATCATGATATGAGATATGATACTGTGATGGATGAATTCATTATAAACTTACAAGATGATTCTGACTCATGTTCAGACAGTTCAAAATCAAGTGATTCAGAGGATATGTCAGAGTCATTTCATATCTATATATATAAAAGAAAGTCGTGTTAGTTACACTAATTAATTAATAATAATTTCATAAATAGTAATTTCATAAATGATTCAAATAAGTCGGAAGAATTTAATATTTTTTGGTTTATTTTACTTTTAATTGCAATGTTAAGTACATTGCAATTAATTAGATAGGTATAATATAAACTTGTAAAAGTTCAATTGTCTTTTATTTTTTCTTTTCAATAATTGAACAATTATTGTTCACGATATCTCGAGATTGGTCGTCACTGTCTAATCTCATGTGCGTTGCGAGCAGCAAGCAACGCGCCCCCTCACCTCTGTCCCTACCTAAGGCGCGGCCAACTAGTTCCGCGCGCACTATAATAAAAATATTTAAATGCTAAAACAATATACATGTCTCGAAAATTTAAAATAATTTCATTATTATCAAGTGTATATTAAAAATATTTTTTATTCACGACCAATATATATATTGTCAAGTTATATTCTATCCTTCTTTATATTTTTCAAATGTGGCTTCTTAGATCTCTTCGACTCTAAGGCATTAGGGCTAGGGTGACATGACATGACAATATTAAATGATGCCAAAGAGAATATTAATATATCGCAATCGCAACACTGCGATTTCACTTCGCTTGATATAATTGAGTCATGTTACCATTTAGCTTTACTCGAGTTCTCAAGTTACTCGAACACGGCTCATTCGAGTCACCTGTTTATTAACTATGAATCTGAAGAAAGTATTTCAGTAGGTTCTTTTTTGTTTTGTATTGTTGAAAGAATATTTTATTAAGTTTTTAGTATAGCGCCATCTTTCGATTACTTAGAACAAAAATTACTTTGCCACCTAGCGAATTTACTTGGAATTTACTAACCAAAAATGACGTCTCCGGGCGTCGAAGGGTTAAAAAGAGATGTCATGTAACGTCAACCACAGGTCAGCGATAACAATTGAACTACGTAAATCGCCCTTATTGCTGTTGTGCGGTTGACTGTACCATCTACATTATTTATAGTTTACATTAACTACTAAGTGCATTACATACAGACGATTAGAACAATAGGGGGCGAGTTTGTCACTAATTATAAATAATAATAAGGTCAAGTGGTCGTGAAAAACAACGACCACTTGACCAATGACAAAGATGTTTTCCATAGCATCCTACAGTTAGAAAGTCATAAGTAGTTACTAGTTACCTAGGTAGATAGAACCTAGATACATAAACTCATGCCTTTTTACTATGGGAGTAGACAGAAACTACAGAACGCCCCATGCTACGATCCTTACATACCTACTCTTTTTGCGTCGTCCACGTTCATATCTCTGGTCATTCACGTGCAGTGGTTGTGAGTATTACGCAAATTACTTTTTTCGAACACTTAATTAATACATTAAAAAAAAAAAATAAGTGTCTGTTTGTAATATCAAAATAATAGTTTTTTCAAGCTCATATAGCTATTTTCACAACAGCTATGCATATAATCAGTTTTTAAAATTTTGGTCTGCTGTCAATTTTTTCCTGCTAATCTTCGAAACGGCTGGACCGATTCTGATAAGATATTACTGGCAGGTAGCTGAAGATAAGGAGTAACTTAGGCTAATTATAAAATATTAATACGCGGGTGAAACTGCGGGGCACACCTAGTCACTAATAAGGTCAGTGTATAAAGGTAGATAGGTATACAATAAGCTGAATGGTCTACTTCACAGGAGATGTTAGAAGTTTGTATAGACAGCTTGGAGTCTGCGATAAATGCACTCCACGGGGGAGCTGACGAACTCGAAGTATGTAGCTCACTCACGGAAGGTGGACTCACTCCGTCACCAGGGCTTGTGAAACAAATAATGGAAATGGTAATATAAGTTTTTGTTTGTTAATTATGTTCACATGACACTGCTGCATGCAATGCTACATAGCTCTTTCTTCCACTGTAGAAAAGTAAACTAATTAAATAATATTGATTTAAAAAAATTGTGTACATAACACCTTCGTCAAGTAGTGAATTCCTAAAATAGCCACAGACATGGTTGTTTTAAGGTTTAAAATTGTTTGTATGCACATAACACCTTCATCCATGCATAGAACAGCGAAAATCCGAAAATGCGATATATCACCTGCATCCACTCGTGTCTTCAATTATTACCTTAAACATCTATTTCTTTGTAAGTACGTCGTACAGCTTTTGCATAAATACAGAGCACAACCCCATTTGCAATTGTTCACATGTTTCCTGTCCATGCAAAGGTTGTTTAGTAGATATTACCATTGTACCCATAATTGAATGGTTATTAATTATACTCTGATGGTGTACAATAAAGCTTATTACATCTATCTAACGCGCCTGTATTCTCCGGAGTGGTAGGCAAAGGTGTACACAGTTGTTCTAGTATTTTCTAACAGGAAAACCCAATAACAATTTGCCCGACTCGGGAATCGAAATCGCCTTCACGTTCAACTGTTGCATTTGCGAGCACTAGATGACTAGGTCGATGAGGCAGTTTATACACAATATTATTTTATATTTTTAGGTTTATAATATATCAGCCGGAAAACCGATCCGTAAATCATGTCGAGAATGCTGCTGCGATAAATTAACGAAGGTAGGTCCACTTCACTTGATAAATGGAGTGTGCTGATACAACGACCTATTCATTTTCCGATTTCCGCTAAAAGTCTTTGTTTATTTTTTCTAGAGGCCAAAAGTGAACGTAATGATCAGATGTCGTACAGGCTCCGATTTTCACTACTCCGAGGAGGAAATGGATACAATGTTATCTGATGTAGATGTGTTCAAACATTTTGGCGTAGACAGATTTGTTTTTGGCGCCCTCACTGACACGCAACATATAGATGAGATCAACTGCGGAAGATTAATACGGCAAGCGGATCCCGCTCCTGTTACTTTTCACAGAGCCTTCGACGTGTGCATGGATCCACTTTCCTCTATTAACAAAATAATTGAAGTAGGCTTCGATAGAATACTGACGAGCGGACAAAAAGCTAGTGCTAATGAAATCGAAGCTATTCAACTAATAAAGTCACTAATCAGCAGATTCGGTGATAAAATGGAGATTATGCCGGGAGCGGGAATAAATGTGGATAATGCTAAGACTTTTATTGATATGGGATGCAATATTGTTCATAGTTCGTGCAAACGTATTAGATATCTTAATAAGAATGGATTAAGCATGGGTACCGGGGACAGTGAACACATCTTCGTGACGGATGAAAATATTGTTAAGAAGCTGAAAGAACTTATAAGCTAAGCTAATTAATATTTTAATATACAGATACTACATACCTCAAATATATTTTGTATTTTGTGTTATTTTGTACTCTAAATAATAAAATAACATGATAATCGATAACTAACTATTAGATATTGTTACTTCAACACCCTCCTCCCAATCCCGAAGGCTTTGTCCGCGAAGATCTTTTATGTTTGTGAAGGTTTTCTATCAATCAAGTTTTTGTGTAAGAGATCGTATCACATGGACTATCAAATTACACTACAAAGACACAAATCCTTTCTATTTGTTGAAGGTGTTGGGATTAATAATTCAAGATACACAAATTAGCTTATTTCATATGAGAGAATTAAACATTATATTTTTATAATCTAATAAATGTCGCCATACCGTAGTACGTTTACCTTTATTATCAAATAACAATCAGCATAGTTTTTCCTAAATGTTAATGTTCCATTCAAATTATTTCACAATTTCTGTTTGTATAATATGATGCAGCAGCAGGACCAACCAGCCAAATCAAACCAAACGCCATTGACTGATAATGATATCATACCAACATTACGGCAAAAATCGCTCTGGCTGGCTATAGGCATTTCTCCCAGCTGCCGTTACACCTCACAAAAAACCTGCAAGCGTTGTTTCCTGCAAACATCGATAAATATTGCGCTCCATTTATCATGGCGGTATATTGCAGAGGAAAAATGTTGGCCCGCTCGAGTTTAATGATGCTATTACTGAGTCGGGGAAACAATATCAGGAGCGAGCTGACGATCCTATAATAATTGCGATGACCTCCCTTTATAAAGGCAACAGTTTGCTAATGACGCGAAAGGGCCGTTCTTATTGTGAAAATGGGCAAGCTGTTGACAGATCGGGAAACAGCGGGTGTATCGT
Source organism: Xylocampa areola (assembly GCA_935421205.1). Lineage (NCBI taxonomy): Eukaryota > Metazoa > Arthropoda > Insecta > Lepidoptera > Noctuidae > Xylocampa > Xylocampa areola. Next base: position 8,903,289 of record OW285220.1, read on the forward strand.
GATTTTTTGTTTAACACATTAGCTGTGCCCTTAGATTATATAGTATTTTAACGGTAGTCTATAATACTCATATGACAACCCTGTTTTTGTGGTAGGTAGTTCGACTTTATGATCTTAAATTTAGACAAAGTAATTTATATTACTTTGTCTAAATTGAACACTGTAATCGGTGCAGTGGACAGTGCTATGGACTAATTTGATTGCCTCGTCTACTCTAGCGCAAGAGCGGCTGCTGAGCGTGAAGTCCTGGGTTCGATTACCAGGACGCGCGGTACACAGAGTTTATGTATTTTGTTTGTGTTATAAAATGGGGTTAAATGTAGTCATTAAATTAACTGAGCTTTCACGTGAAACAATACGCGCGTTTGTTTGCGTTTTTATGAAATCACATTGCATGGTAGTGAGTTACGTAGGTGGCTTAGCACAACTAAGCTAACTAAGGCTCTAGTTGAGAATTCTGTATTTCTTTACATCAACTCAACCTCTGGGCCCTGGTATATTGCAGGTGTTTACAAGAATTGAACATTTCTCATAAGGTATTGTGACCGGGCTTAATTATTATTACATTAATCTATATATCTGAGCGTGATGTCCTGGGTTGGATTCTAGAGTCGGGCAGTGTTATTAGGTTTTCTGTTAGGGAATTCTCAGTAGCAGCCCGGAGTTAGGAAGTTGGTGGTGAGACACCCCCGTGTTTCGGAGAGCACGTAAAGACGTCGGTCGCCTGATCTCTCTCCGGTCGTGTCGGATCGGACTATAAGAGTGAAGGAAGAGGGAGTGCACCTGTATTTGCGCATACACTAGTGCACTATGATATCTCCTGCGTATTTGTCTAATCTCCGTGGAGATAAGCCACCGTGACCAAAATGCGGTCGGGAGTTTTTTTTTATGGAATAAGTATTAAAGAGTAGGTGACGCAGCCATAGAAGGTATAGAAAACAAATAAAGTTAGCAAAGTTGGTGAAGGTTTGACTGCCTCATTGGTCTAGTTGCCGCAAGCGCGGCAGTCGTGATGCCTGGGTGCGATTCCCGGGTCGGGAAGGTGTTATTTTCTGTTAGTCAAATTCTCAGTTCTCTGAGTTTGGAATTATGTCCCGTTGCCGATTGCATTATCTCATCTCCTATAACATGGGATTTAACGATACGAGATAACGGTAGGTTTCGGTGAAAGTTTAGTGGTTGATTCTTTTGTAAGATCGATGACAATATGGTTCTTTTAAAGTTTATTTGTCCATACATTCATACTGATTGTTGAGATTTACCGATCTCATCTCTCCGTACCTATGTATTTCGTATATTGATTTTATAGGTTCTCTTTGAACAGGATGCCTTTCATGTTTTAGTTTATATAATCGCCTACGTTTCAATCTCAGGATATACCTACCTAATATATTTATGTCCGGGTCGGATGTGGTTGAATTCATTATATAGATGTAGGCTGAATGAACACAAGTTCCTTCAGAAACCGTTTTCCTTTCATTAGTTACTGCTCTTCGAATGGGAGAAGTATAAAATTATACTTCATAACAAGAAAAATATATTGTGGCTTTTTTCGGTTCCGGCACTCGCCCGCTGGTGCCGCTGCACCGTTCGCTCGGCTCGTGCGTAGTTTCGTCACAGTTCTAATATAACCTATCTTATTTTATGGTATTCTTTAAATAATCTTATTTTATGGTATTCTTTAAATTTTCTTTTTTTTTATGCAGGAGGCTTCGTCCTTACGTTCGCACTGCCTTCCTGGTTAGGGTTTCTTCCCTCGTTATACGAAATTATGACTACCTCTAATATGACACACGTGACAATGACCGTCGTAACCTATAAACCATGACCCAATTTAAACTCCAGCCTACCTAACCCCCGATATGACCACCCATTGTCACCAAAATTACCTACGGAAATTCAGTGCCAAGGTCAAGGTCATCGTTATGTTACCTGTACCCTATCCTAAAACATCTGTTGGTGTAGTTTCAAGTTGTTTTTTTTAAGTCCCTGATGTTTTTGTTATGGAGCTCAGTTTTCATACCCTAGCAGGGTGCGGAGTGGTCAGAGGAAAAAAAGATTTCCGGAAAAATTACTTCCCTATACCTCAAATATAAGATGGCGTCAAAAAATAGGATATTAGTTCTGGGAATAGAATATAACTCAAAAAGTCCCAACTCCTTAGTACCTCGTTTGTACACACTAACCGTCAATTCAATTACCCGAGTTTTTATGGAGATAGTAGATATATATATGTTTCATATCCGCTCTACCTCTGTGTTTCATAGCATTTCGTTAGCACCGTATTTCCAACGTTCCCTCATTCAGCAAAACAAGATTTTCTCGCTCAAAGTCGGCACGAGGGAAACACGAATTTTATGCCGAGTAAAACTTTCAGGTCTTCATTTAATTTGGTTGAACTATTTTTGGTTGGTATGGAAGCAAAATTGAAAAAAGAGCCCTGATTACCTATCCTAATATTATTATTATAGGTTGAGCTATGGTTGAGCTACTTGTTTTTCGGCAACATATTACAGGGCAAATAAAGAGCTTTAAAAACTGTATACGTATAGCGGATTTGTCAGAACGTCGGATGATTAATGATAATTTGCGAAAATGTCCAAAACGGAACCGCGACATAGTATCCCGTATCCGGCCCGGGCCGAGCGTCGCAACAATCTTTTCAACCCGCCATCAATCATAACAAGCTTTTAAAAGACCTTCTGTTCTTGAGGCCGAGCGAGGCTGACATCCGAAATGTTTTCTCATGTTATACAAATAAGGGAACTAATTGCTCTTGGAGATGTAAATAGAATTTGAGGAGTTTCTCCGTTGATCCTATGTAAGGAATTAGGTTTAAAGTTTAACTAAAACTGGATTAATGCATCCAATTGCAGACACTTAGTGCATCTACAAAATATTGATGTCGTTTATGCTCAGCTAAGAGCTAGTGAAACGAATCAAAATAGTTAACAAAGACGCTAATGAAGAAAATTTATATTTATTCAGAAAGCCCTATCTGATGTTTAGGTATGTAAAAGAATCGGTCACCAGTGCACGTGGAAATTGGAATACATACGTTATGTTTTATACTTATCCAAAGACTGAGGTCGACATTAATAGGGCTTTTATAAAAAGGTCCTTAGTATGAAGCCAGATAATAATTAAGACAAGTAAACAAACGAAAGGGTTTATTTCAGTGAATCAAAGTGTAGATATCTATTAAAGTTAAAGTAACTTATAATAGCTATATTACATCTAAGGTATAAAATAAGGCTATGTCGTGAGATGTGAATATGCTTACTTTAAGGCAGTTCTTGCATACCGTGCATCATTACAAACTACTATTTACATCGACTTACATCTTAAATATAATAGAGACAAGAATTGGTCAAATTGCACGTTTTATACGTTAGATAAAGCGTTCATTTTTACGTTCAAGCGAAATCTAGAGTAGGTTTAAAGTAATCGTTTAATTTAAGGCAGTTACAGAGAGACTTATTTAACTAATATTTTTTTACTTTTGACGTCGACGTTAAGTCATTTTACGGAGAATTTAAAGTGTGCTTTTATAATTTGATATATTATCTGATTAAATTGGGTTTTTTATAAATAAAAACAGATTCTTCGTAGAATGACCTAATAACGTATGTGTAGATATCATATAACTATAATTAGTTCAGGTAATTGCACGGAACGATTTGATTAGGTATCAGACGAGGATATTGTAATTAATTAAACAGTCCATTGATTAAACTAGGAACCTAAATATTAATTATTACGTCAGCACTACTTAAGTTTAATTGTCTTATTCGATTGTAGTATTGAGATTTCACATTTTCTAAGTCGAAAGTCCCTGGAAAAGCTCAGTGCATCAATTCCTAAGTTTTTCACAGAATAATTTTTACAATGGCAGGTTCTCCGACATTCGACGTTGTTGTCGCAGATTTTTTTAGGGTAACATTATTATAATCTACAGACCTATGATAAGATACCGCAGTCGTTATAATTCCAAAACGTACCAAAAAAAGAACACGTATTAAAATTGACGTATTAGGGACGTAGGAATGTTCACGAAGCTTTTAAACTATGACTGAATGCCTGTTGGTCTTTTTGTCAGGTGCATAAGGTTCTAGTTTAGCTGGTTCCGTGTTTAGGGCACTGTAGTCGACTGGGAAGGGCGGTTGGGGCAGGGAGTCCTTGGAAGGCACCAGGACCCACTGGCCTGGCCCATTGGGGTTCTTCCCCATCAGCCAGTTGGTGAAGCAGTGGACGTAAGTCCCGTAGTCCAGTATTAGATAGCCGTTCTGTATAAACAAAAAAATATGAATTAAATAGATTTATAATTAATATAAAAAAGAAAATGAATAAATAAAAATCAATAATGAGTAAATAAAAAGAAAAATCTTTTTGTACAAAAAGTGTGGTAAAAAAGTGTAAATGTTTTAGTAACTAATTGTGAAATAATTGCTACGAAGGAATTCTACAATGAGGCTATAAACAAAAGTTTGTTACCGTGTTTTCTAAGATCCCAAGTAAGCCTTACGCAAGCTTGGCAAGTTGTGCAAAGGTTTAAGTATAAGGTAAATATCTATCGCGGTCATGAGAAGGCTAGAGAATCCAAGTGTCATCGGCGGGAGTGCTCCTACCAGTTATCCATCCACAGCCTGACATTGCCAAGCGTTGCTTAATTGACCAGAGATTAACGGGCTATGAAGCCGAGGAGAGGTGATACCAATTGGAACTCTTCTTTTTCATGTGGTTAACATGAACAACCAAACCTAACCTGTCAGAGTTTAAACTGCCCGTATGCCTGTGACATGGCTTTACACAAAATCAAGAATATCTCTCAGTTATGCTGGTTTCCTTCACCGTTATAAGCCGGTGATAATATAATAATTCCCAATACGCACATGACTTGAAAAATCAGTGGTGCCATTGCCTCTTGGATTCGAACTTTCAACATTGACTTGCCAGTCTAACGGTCGTACCATAAGGCTAGTGCAGCTATTGGGTGAAAAAAAGACAGTAACTCACGCTAGTCATGCGATCATAGGCCGTATCTATGATCTCCTCCACACGAGATGCGTTCAGTCCGATCACAGACCGGTAGAATGCTGCCAGCGCTGCCTTGGTTATCGCACCTGTGCCTGAAAGTAAACAATTTATTACAAGAGTGAATCAATCTTAAGATTAACGACACGAAGTGGAGTATGTGTGCATGTGATGCTTGTGACTGTCAACGCACTCATGATTCACGATACAGGAATTCCTAGTGTGGAGCAGCGTATTAATTAAAACTAAATTGGATGAACTGAAACTGCTTTTTATCGCGGACTATGGATAATTGATAATTTTTATAAATACATATTGGGACTAAGACTCTGCTTATGAAAAACTGATAAATACATTTTCAATCCTCGTCAACCATATTTAAACTACCTGAGTAGTCAGTCGGAACAAGTTCTCTATCGGTAAAGATACACAGTTATGAAGGATTTGCTACAATAAAAAATGCAGTGTCAGATTTTAGACTCTCCGTTTTAAATCTACGTGTAGAACCCGACCCCTACTCAGTTGGAAAGCGGGTAAGCAGGTAAAAAATAATCAAAGTAACATAGGCCTGTATTCCCACAAGGAAAAGGCAGAGATTTATTGGTATCGTGCACACGTAGGTCGACATTTCCGGTATTGGTTCGCGTGTGATACGAGGCAGGCCTATTGAAATTTATCGGGCACTGTTTCAAATTCAGGTTACCTTTGAGAAATTACTAAAAAGAACAGCAAAATTTCTTTCTTCTTTCTTTATTCTGAATTATACGTAGATACAACTTAAACTTATAAATTTTTGTGTAAAGAAAAATATGGTTGTGAGTAGGATTCGAACCTACGCCTCCTGATAAATACTCCAGGCGCTCTGACCACTAAGCTATCTCGACCCCTACTCACTACTCAACGTTTTTCTTCTACATTCCTACGGATGCGTTAATGCGTTTGTAGTATTTAGCTGATATGTTAAACTTTAAATACGTTGAGTTTTGGGGCCTACCTCGAGTTTGAGGCTAAACTGAGCTAACAAAAAACTCGCATCTTCAATAAGGTAAGGCGGTACTTCTCACCGGTGCAGTTGCTTCACCTGTAGGAAGCACAAGTCCGATCGTGTCTGGAGTACTGTTACCACCTTTTTGATGGAGCGGCGAAGTACCAGCTGGAAGTTTTAGAGTCAGTAGACCGGCGCGCTAAGAGGCTGATTGGTGATGACTGACTTGTCACCAAAAAGTTACTTAGCCTCGAGCACCACCGTAAAGTAGCATGTCTGTCTATTTCCTACCTTCATGACCTCATTCCACCCTCCCCCTTTTACTACAGGACAAGTAGAAGGACAACACGTACAGCCCACTGTTTCCTGAGAAATACAATCTAGACGTATTCAAGGCTAGAGTGAATAGATTTCTTCTGGATCTAAGTGCTCCATCCTCGGCTACACTGTCACTTACCATCAGGCGAGTTGGTGGTCAAACGTAGATATATTCTTTATAAATAAAACTTGATTCTTGAATGATGTTCAAAATGTACTTAAATTCTGGACATCAAAAATACAAAACACAGTTCCTAAGACAAATCCAGTGCTTTATAGTGTTTACCTTAGGCGTTGCTTTACGATTCAAGTCGCTAATAAGACACCACAGCATCCTTTCTTAGGCCCATGGTGGATACAACTACAGATGGACAGCAGCTGGAGTGAGTAAGTGGAATATCTGGATAAAGTCTTACCATCCTACTTAATATTAAAAATGCGAGAGTTTGGATGCTCATCAATATCTAAACTGTATTGTGAATAAGATATTTGTTATCAATCACGCAAAAGCTACGTAGATCCTGAGGATTGTGTATATTATTATTATTATTTTATTCTTTATGCACAATTGTACAGAGGCGGACTTAATGCCTTAGGCATTCTCTGCCAGTCAACCTTCTTGTATATATGATAGGATGTATGAAGGAATGGATTTAGATGAAATTTATCACGTTCAGTGAAATTTATCAGTTACTTTAGGTTCTGGAATAGGACATAAAATATTTTTTATTATTGAGTCACTATAGTGGTTTTATAAATTCATGTATATACATTTAGTATGTCTTCAAAATATGGAAATATAGACACTTTAGCTTTTACTCTGCTTTAGTGCGATGTGAAGGTATTATTAAAGCGAACGGGAGCGTTTACCTTAGTCATATCTGTGTGATAAATCTTGATAGAAATTATAATCCAAAAATATTTGTCCCGTTATTTATCTCCGATAAAATGTATAGAATACATCGGAAATTAAATAACTGAAATATACGTTTCACCAATCTTAGTTCCATTAATAAATTGCGCAAATATGAAGCTAAGTACGAAACTATTTACAATTTTTAATATGGTCCAGTAAAATATAGGTCGCGTTACATGAAATATTGACACAGAATATTATTCCAATAGCTCTTCCGTAGAAGCTGCGAGAATATCGGGCCTCACTCGCTTTAGATTAAAAAGTTAAAATAAAGGCGAAGGCAGGCGATAGAAAAATAAGTGCGGCACAAGAAAAGCCGCGCAGCCTTGCTACAATGTGCTGTGATTTTGGCTACAAATGTCGAGCAAGGTGCCAACTTTTTAAACCTTTGGAGAGCAACCAACCGTTGTCATTTTATTTAGTTTTTGATTACTTATGACACTAAAATTTACTGTTAGACAATATTGCTTCAACGCGAAATGAATTTAGCACGCAAGTTTGCGGCGACGAAGGCACTGATCTTGCAAATTAAAGTACTTACTACAATTTTATTTTGTATATACAACATAAAATTATTCAAGTGAAAATAATTTTAGCAGCAATGCAGCAATAATAGCGTCATTAACAAACATTCCCGTCTGAATTACGACAATAATTAACTTTATATTCGTAATAAATCGAGACTTGGCCCTTGGTGCAGAGAACATTTCATGTAAAACAATTTATTAACGTGATTCAGGAGGCCTGGGGGGCGAGTAACGTCAGACGCGGTAAGTCGTCCGTGTCAAATTAATCCCGCTTAACAACCAATCCCGGGAATCGACACACGTCACTTGTACCCCACTCTATTAACGTAAATAGAAGTTCACTTGAAATCAACCGGAAAATAACAGTCTATTTTGGTTAGTAATAAGGCCGAAGATAACTTTGTTTTGGCAGTGAAAAATAGAGTCCAGAAAGTTTGTACGGTCGGGGGTCGGGTATGAATAAATAAGTTGTGAGGGATTCTATGACTGTTGGGTTTCAAAAAGTTCTTAGCCTCGAGGGTTGATGATTTCTGGAAACATATAGACTTATGTTATTAATTAAAAAGGTGAAATATAGCTCGTTAGATACCGTATGGTGGCATGAAAGAATTTAACCTATTTAAGTAATCCAAAAATTTATTCCTGTCTTGTGTATCTCGACAGTTAGCATTCACAACTTTCACTAGACGTAAGTATTTGATAATAACTTACTTGTCCTGTCAACCACGTGAAAGAGTATCTTGCAGAGGTACTGGAGATACAGTGGCAAGTCTGTAAACCGTTTCATCTCGCTCAGGTGTAGCGCCCACCGGGCCAGCCATCCTTCCAGTGTGGTCCTGCCCGGTAGATTGATACCACTTGACTCAGGACCGCATACCCTTCTATAGTACGGTAGTTCGGCCCACCTAGGTAAATTATGGGTGGTAAGTACACTGATATAAAGTAATGAAAAAAAATATTATAGCCATTTATGGATAGACCATTTATTTTTGCTAAATATAGGTATTTTCGAGTAGCGATACGATATAATATAATATATTATACTTAAAATAGTTTTAATGAAAACAGTAGGTAATGGGAGATACACATGACATAAAAGAGTGAAAGTCGTTCTGTACTGTACTGCAGACTCTAGTGATATTTCATTTGCCTCAGTTAGTTCTGCAGTTTGCTGTGATTCCTGTGTCTCAAACTTTATGCTTTCTTACATTTACTTCCTGCTCAGAGTCTGTGCTGGCCTTATATTTCCGTACCATGATACAAGTTCCTATCATAAAACCAGCTGACTTTTCATAAAAATGTCAGTTACGAAAATATACAGCCTACAAAATTGCATATTACATTACAAAGTGCTCATATTTTAGCCCACTTTCATGATATGTCAGCAGCTGGCCGACATTCGTTTTTATACGATATCATAGTAGGAAATGACGGGTACAGTTACGTTATATATTTCTGTTATTAAGCTGCCTTATTTTAGGATTTTTAAAATCCCTCTAAACTGATGATAATTTGCCTCCAAAATGAAGCTCATGAAGTGGGTAGTTAAAACGAGGCCTCCCACGGTCTAACGCCCTTATCCATAATCGTTGAAAAATGTCGTTGAGCTAAAATGTCTCTAAAGTCTGTTGCCGTCTCTTTCCTTGGCACTTAATCGACAGCGACAGGTATAATATAAGAAGTGTTTTAAGAAGCCCTTAGACGTTAAATGAGTCTAGGAGCTTTTGTTAATTCCTAAAACTCAATTTTAAGGTAAATTATTAAATAACAGTTAACTATGATCCAGTCCATTTGTCAATGGGCGACTTACTTGGTTGGTAACGGATTGATGAAGTGGTCTATAAATTCCCGCTTCACCTCGAGTAGCATGTGGAACTCCGACGAGTTTGGCGACCAGTCCGCGAAATGCGCCAACCTCTGTGAATTACAACAAGAACGAATTTAATTATTAATGTCATTATTCCAGCGTCAGTTATGTGAGGTTGAAATGACTTAATGTTGAGTTTTGGGAGTTTAATTTGTTATATTTGCGATTCACTGCCGGTCTTTTTGCAGGTAAACTGGCCAGTTTCTCGCCTCTAGTTGTGTTGAATTTGGAACTCGAGGGCTTTTAAGACATAACTTCATTATTTCATTTCGTTGAACTTTTAACTGAGTTATTTGATCTGTACTGAGTTAATTTTATTTGAATTACGCCTGAACGTAGTTGTAATTCAGAAATATTTAAGATTTAGATTTATGAACGTTTCAAAACTTCACGATTGCTTAGGTTTTATAATTAGATTATCAACTTTATGTGGTGTTTCTATTTAATATGTTAAAGATTTAAATGCCGGTTTTCTCTCAATCTATAGGTTCTAGAGTAGGTAATTAAAGTAGTAGTCATTATCATGGCGTATTCATTTTGGAATTCATTTAAGACAGGGACGATACTTTGCTAAATTCGATTTAGTCACAAATTTGATACCTTCCTACCTCGAAGAATTGGTCGAAATCAGTATCGATGATGACGTCATCCCGGTCGTGGTCGAGTAGTTCCGTGAAGAATAAGGTCATCTTGTCTGCTTGCATGGAACTGAGCTGGGCTAGAGGCTGCTCGTCTTCTAGGTCTAGACATTCTAGGTCTTCGCTGCATCGGTTCACCCATGTTGCTGCGATTAATAGGAAAAAATAGTACTGATTTAATTCCTTAGGTGTAAATTTTTCATAGCATAATTCTAACACGGCTTTACACACCATCGAGAATATCTCTCAGATGTGCTGGTTTCCTCACGATGTTTTTGTTCACCGTTGCAAGCAAGAATTATCATTCATTTCTAATACGCAAATGACTCTAAAAGTGAACGATACCTAGGATTCGAACTTGCGACCTTTGACTCGCCAGTCCGACGGCATTACCCGTAGGCTATCAATTCTCATAGTTAGAATGTGCTATTATACTTTGCCACTAGTATTCTTCTTCTTCGTTGCTTTCTTTAAGTTTATGACTACTATCAAAATCATAGATCAAAATAGTATGATAGCACATTTAACAGATAATAAAAGTGTAGTTAGATCATGGTATCTTAGATAGACACGGGGGAAACTGATAGTCTTCCCAAAATCGTCGCGGTGTACGACAGCACTCACTTTAGGGTCTTTAATTTGCTTACAGCATCGATGACCCTATTTTCCCTTATCAGTGATGGTGGGGATGCGACCTTGCTCACCGTTGGACACAATACTAAACAAGAGCACTATTATTTGGCTGTAATTTTCTAAAAGGTGGACTTATTTCCCCGGTCGGGTAACAACTTCAACTTTTCAGGGGACCACTGGTCTTAAGAAAGTTAACAGATTAGTAAACATCACACTTTTGTAAACCGTCACAAGTGCCCTCATGCAGTGCCGTTAGGAAAAAAGGTAATAATACTATCATCATGAGTTAATTATAGATTTAAAGTTAGCATCTACGTTAAATCTAGTAACACAGACTTTTACGGAACCCAACGGAATAAGAAAACGAAACAAACTCAATATTATTTTGACTGCAAAAGTTATATTACGTAAAAAGGTTGGGTATATCGCCGGCCGTTGCCATTTAATTCTTTACTGTTATCGTAAACCCCTTCGCTTACTCACAAGAAGTAAAATATCGGTAAAATTTGTGTGGTCCAGTAAATACCCATATCTTTTGTAAGGATTGTGTCAAAATAAGAAGGCCGCAGCACCTTTAAATTAAAAGAAAATATAGTACCTAGTATTCTAGCAGTCTTCTAGTGTTAAGATTAATATTTCAGATCATGTTCAACCGTAGCACTTTGTTTTTGTCACGGTGCAGAATAGGAAAAAAGAAAACAAATATTTCAGCAAAATTGTACCCCTAACACGACAACTGCTACATTCCACTGTAAGCTTATTCTGACTAAATCGGAATATCGATTACTCGATTGAAATAGAATGTCAGTACGATTGAGTTCATCCCTCGAGAATGGCCCACACCACAAATAAAACAAACTTTGACCGTGCATCATTTTAGTGCTAGGATTATTAAAAGCTCCATTTTACAAAACCAGAGAATGGGTCATCACGTATTTATACTAGTCCATGGACGAGGCATAAACCTACTTCGTAAAAAAAAAAACATTTTGATGTTAGCAGTTTCAATCAATGCTCTACACACGCAATCCGCAAAGCCAACAGCGTTAGAATTTTTATTCTAAAAAAGTGTGACGTCATACCCAAAAGTTGTTAATACCCAGGTCTTGCATGGAAACGAGGTTGTCTGCGAGTGAGTGATCTATTTACCATAAAGTGTGGTCGACAGTGCTACATGCGTGCCAGACAATCGTACATCGTACCCACTCCCCGTGGGGTAGTTAGAAAAATAATGGCTACCTTCTAATATTGATATAACTATAAGCGAATGTAATTAGTACTAAGTACAACAATTAAACAAATGGGGCTAATAAATGTCTAATTATTAATACATTTTTTGGGGAACCAAAATTTTGTAGAACCTTGACGATAAATAGTGGTTTTAATACTAACTCGCACGATCGATACTCTGTTATAATTGTGGTTTCGTTTAATAATGACAGTTGGGCCATTAAACCGACGTCCATCAATCGATCCAAGGTTCCTTTTGATTCGACTATAAATTACTTCATCGTCATAAAAGCCCGAACTCTTCGAAAGTTCGCCGAAGACTTACGACAAAATTCAGGTGTAATTTAAATTCAGGGTTTGCTTCCACATCACGATAAATTACCAGAAAAGATCTTCGCAGGAGGGACGTGAAGATTACTTATTAAACAAGCGGTAGGATTCCGCTCGTTTTAAGGGTGACCGAATTATTGCGCCGCACTGCGGAACCCATTGTGTTTTGACAAAATCTCAAATTGGAGTAAACGTACCCTTTCTCTTTCGGACAATGCTGAACTTTTGTTAAAGTTGTGGATTTAACTTTGTGAATAAATACGATGTGTTTTTAAATGTAGAATTTGAGTTTTGGGGTATGCGGTTGCTGTCCTCTGTCAATTAGGAAGTTATGTTAGGATTAAGTCATCTAATGCGGACGAAGATTTATTATAACGTATATTTAGGTATATATTTTAGAAATTGTTCGAGAAATTACCTTAGTGTCTCATATTTTGGAAATCAAACTTTGCTCATATGAAATGCTCATTAAGTGCTCAGACGTCAAATTAATAAAAGACCTGCAAATTACTACTTTCTAAAATATTTGAAGAGAACTACAATGTTAGCAAGAAAAGAATTAGTTTTAATAGTTGCAGCTTAACTTACAACTCATGTTCTAGAACATTTTGCAGTTTGTGAAGTAATCTAATGAACATCTCCACAGTTTCTAAAACTTATCCTTTGATCAAAGTGTGTGAAGGTATCTAACTTAGTTAGGTACCTACTTCCTGAATGTCGTGTTGGATTAACATTGCAAACTTTATACCACATAAATGAAGAAATACAATTCGTGTAGTAATAAAGAAATAGTACATTATGATCTAAGTGCCTTATGTTGGACATTACAGTCGAGGTTGAATTGCTAAATGAGCCTTGGCGAGAGTAGCAATGATCGACCGAGACTTGTAAATCGGACAAGTGCGAGTCGGACTCGCCAACCGAGGGTTCCGTAGAAATTTGTACATACATAAATAGTACATATTATAAATAGTTCTGGAATCCATTCGTTTAGATTTTTTTTCATACGTAATCAATGTTCGTTCATACCGTTGCTTAACCTCGATGATTGATTGACTTAATTTAAATAATTACTATATCTTCTATGATTTAATTACAAATGATTCAGATTTTTCCCTGTTACTGTAGTTTAAGACGATATTACTTGCCAAATTTCATAGTTGTAGGTCAACGGAAAGTATATGGTTTTAATTTCAACTCGATACCTCCACGCGTTCCCGATATAAAGGGTCTTGACAGACAGACGGACAGTCGGCAAACACACATCCTATAAGGGTACCGTTTTTTCCTTTTGAGTTACCGAACCCTAAAAATAGAAAAAAATTATGCAACTAGGGTAAAATTTAAAGCAGTGTCATCTATTCTAAATAGTCCATCCAACCTATGGCCCAACCCAATAGTATGAACTCTCAAATACGGGTTAATGACATAAGATCACCGACTTTAGCAAATGGATTAATAGTAATCACTGTATCCACGTTGTGACTTGCTGTCAGAAGGTAATGCATTAATACGAAGCTGAGAACGATATGACAAACTTACCTAAGATATAAATATAATTAACTCACTATAGCAGTGATAGCCTAGTGGTATGATCGTTGGACTGACAAGTCAAAGGTCGCAGTCAAAGTACGAATCCAAGGTACACCGCTGTCTTTTCGAAGTCATTTGTGTATTGTAAATTAATTATCACTAGTTTAAAACGGTGAAGGAAAACATCGTGAGGAAACCACCACACCAGAGAAATGTTCTCGATGGTGTGCAAAGCCATGTCAGAGACCTACGGGTGGTTTAAACTCTGACATTAGGTTGTTCATCAACCACACGATAAGAAGAAGAACTTGCTGTCAGAAGGTAATGCCTTAATACGATGCTGAGAACCACATGAGAAAACATACAGATATAAATGTAATCAACTCACTTGAAACACAGTCGTTGGGAATTCTGTCGTACATTGTAGCTGAAGAATCACACACTATTGAGAATTGCCGACATTCGCAACAATATATACGTTTTATACTCTGTTTATGTTAGAATACTAATAATATTATGTGAAAACACCTGATGCTTGAGATAATTTGAAATGATAGTCTTTGTAATGTTTACCTAACAGATAAAGTCATACACGTTCTGCAAATATTATGCTCAGTGGGGGCACGGCTGTTTATTTGTGTTATAATTATACATAGTTATCAAATAATGTTGGTACAGTTACAGAATGGATGTGAATGTGTTTTCAATTAAATTTGAATTAAGTTAATGTATTCCTTTATTTAGGTAGGTACCTACCTTGTGAAATTAAAATGAATAACAGTCAGCGCATTCATTGAGCATTCAAATAATAGTGAGTAAACACAGGTAAAGCGGTTTATTTGAAGCGCATCAAGGCTCCACGTACAGTGACGTGTATTTCAGCCGAGTCTATTATTTGAACTCGTAAACTGTGTCTGTACTCTCGTATTTTTCCTTATAGACAGAGGTTCTCAATAAAGTTCGCTGGGTCGAAGCGAGTACTCGATGTGTTTCATGTATTTCCGCTTCAAAGTTTTAAAATAAAAGAACTTACAGAAGAAAATATTCATAACTCCTGCAGCACCTTACCATTCTTGGATAAAGCCTACTTTGTTAGCAAGTTCGAAAGTCGGGTTGTAACTTCATAATATTTACAAATAGAGCTGGGTATTTACATAGACTCCCGTTTGCTCGGATGCTCGGTGCTCGGATTAATATTTCATGAATGAAACACAAACGAATCAAACGTTAGTTCGGTTCCGATATTCCTTTATTCACTTCGGTTAAAGAGTAAAAGAATAAAACATGGCCGCCGCTCGCTCGAGGCTCCGCTCTTGTCGGATTGTGTAATATTTTAACCAAAGCGGCTTAAAATCTCAATTTCACAATATTCGAGTTGAAGTTTTCGATTGCCACAATAAATTTACATTGTGTTTTTATGTCGACACAAATCCATTTTGTAAAAAACATAATGATCGTAAAAGAGAAGCATTTATTCAAATACTGTAACATAAGTAAGTAATAAATTTACAAACGTATCTTTTTAAGATTCACTGAAAAGGGATCTCGGCACAACCATGCTGTAGTCCTGAAACCTTTAGCTTGATAGATGAAGATTACTTTTGGGACCTTCTACTTTTTTTCACACGCTTTTTATCCCGTTTAGTCACCTTCCGCGGTACCGTTTCTGCTTGTGATTTTATATTGCGAATCATCATATTCTTGAATTTGTAGAAACCCTCCTCTTTGATATTGCTCGTCCTCGTACGTTTAATGATTTCATCAGAGCTGGATGGTGCGGCATCTTTCTTTACCTTGGTATCATTTTGTTTGCTTTGCTTTTGTTTGCTTCTGTCTTTTCCTTTTATTTCTTTAGTCATTATATCACGTACGTTAAGCAGCGGCTTTGAAACGCATAAAAATCATTATTATATTAGGCCTACGGGATTTTAGTAATTTGTTTGTCAGTGTCACAAAACTTGACATCTTTTATGTATAAATATTTTTTTAATCTAGTTGACTGCGATCTGCAAATCAGGTCTTCAGAAAAGTTCTCAACGAGCCGCTTAGTCTTAAAAGTTTTGAAGAACATTATATCGGGAAAACTATTAATCAAACTTAGATATTATTTAGGGAAAGTCGGGAAGCGTGGAATTGTATTTCAAACTTTATGCTCTTAGACGTTGATTTTATAATATTTGAGTTTGGATTTTGGGAAACATGGATAATACTGTCGAGTCAAGCGCCATAGAATAGGTATCGTGTACGTTCAGCGCTGAAGCACGGTGATCTAGTTTTTCTGGTTCATATTATTCACCAAAAGTAGAAAGCAAGAAACAGTATCTATGTTTAGTATTTTTAATTAAAGAAAACTAAAATAATTTTTCACAACTTATATTCTAGTAAGACATCAAATAAAAAGTAAAAAAATTCACGATACTACTATTTATCTATATTCCTAAGTATGATTCATAGTTTTCGAATAAAATTCAATTTACATACCAACTTTATCTAACATTCTTTTGTGATTTTTGGTTTTCAGTAGGCACTCCGGCCCTTATTTTACGCAAACGAATACATTTGAGTTGTGAAAAAATACTTCTCAGATATTTATTTTTAAATTCCATACACGTACTGGGCCGACCGGCACCTCTCGCCGGGGAAATAGTATACTTTAGCAGTAAACGAAGGAAATAATCGATATAAGAATACGGGTGTTCTGCGTGCCAAGGAGTCGTAGTCGGTGCGGCTCGGCACAAATCATGGCAAACATGCCCGTTGTTATTTTTCTTAAGTTTTTTTTGTTATGACCGCCGTAAACAGCTTACAACAATAAAAAATGAAAAGGGCGGAAGAAATACGAACGTGAAATTTAATTATTTATTTACAAAAACACAAGGCTGGCCTTATTTTATGAAAAGGTAGGCTTTGCTAAAAAGAAGCTTAATGACGAGGCTGTAGTGGCCCCTTTTCATATTAGAATGAACTGAGCTGGAATCAATATACCATTAATAAAATTTAAATTCTTTTCTGCATGTTTTGACTCTTGCTCTCCGTTCTATAAACTTTGTAATGAGTTTTTTCAATCGGGACAAAGAACAGCAGGCTACCGCGGTCTGAATTTAATTATTTTCTTCTTCATAGAACATTTGCCTCCGGTTTTATAAAAACTAGCTTGTATGTTGTAAGGTTATCAATATTGTGCTTTTTTCGTACTTCTAAGGTTAATATTTTTGTCTTCAATTCCTCCAAGTGTTTAATTATCTCTACAAAAGACAATATTAATAAAATCATTTTAATTATTAATCTAAGGCTAACAGTTATTCCCTCATTTCTTTTATTATAATATAATATTAGAGCCATAGCCTACAAACCATCATGGACGTCCCAATAACGTCGATTTATTAATATTAATAAATCAACAATTGTTTCGATACATTGTCTATTATCCGACAAACAATATATCAAAGAAGAAAGCCTACATACACATTCTCGTATAGACAGTAGTGAATACTGAACACGAAATTCTGTTTATGTTGAAGACGTGACTAATAAAATACCGAATGACCGAATCCGAAACGTTATTATTAAAATTCAAAGCCTTCTAGTGCGGCGGAAAAAGTGTGGCCAAATTCAACTTAAAAGAATTTGGCAAAGGATAAAATTTGTCCTGATGGCTTGTTAAGATTATTATCACAAAATTAAGTAAAACTTGTAAATAAAATAATTAAAATGGCAATTGTGTTATTAATTCCAGAATGTCGGATTGTTCCGCAGATTTCAGCAGGTTTATTGGCAATCTCGTTTATATTTATATATACAATACATTTCTTAGTATATTATTTTATAGTATTTTTGCTCATAACATACGACGTAATGTACTGTCAAAAACATAAAGTGACCATCAATTCGGATAGCCAATACACCGGCAGGACACCTTGCCAGGTGGAATATAATAGGTGATGCCTTATTAAAGTTAAAAACTTATTATAAAGGAAAATAATATGAATTTACTTGTTTTTAAAAGAGCAGCAATTTTAAATAAATGGATTAAAGGAACGTCTTGAGATCTAAGATTAAACTGCACCCAACAATAACTTTGCGTTTGTTTGGACTTAAGTAACTTCTTATTGTATAAATAAAGACCGTAGCCTGGGAATATTTGAAAATGTATTACAAATTATTAATTATTAACTGCGCCTCGTAGTTTCACCCGCAAATTCTCTCGCAGGAACTTGGCAGGAAATTTTCTTGGGATAAAAAATATTCTATGTTCTATTAATTAACTACTAGTATTAGTCCGAGGAGTTAAAGTATCCGTATACCTACCAAACATCTAAATCCTTTCAGTATGTATAGTTTTTACTACGAAAAACGTTGCCACACACAAGTAATTTCTCTAGTAGGCGTGAGAACGTTACAAACACATATCTGACATGATCACACACCCAGATCCAGAACAATTACCTGTAGATCGTCTAAGTATTTTTTCCGAGCGAGAATCTGACGCCAGCCTCTCGACCACTGCGCTAATCGCGCCGTTTTTGCTTTTACAGACATTCACAATCTCACAATCATCATATTTTCTCATTTAAAATATTACTAACATTTAGAAGTTTTGCTGTGGGCATTATTTGCTATTTACGAGTAAGTTCCAAACGACTATTGCAAGAGATTGCGAGCTCAGCAAGAAACCCCGAAATGTCAAATAGTTGTTTTGGAAAAATATCTGAACGCGAAATGAGAAACCAAAAAGGTCCCTCTCCAGCAACTGTCATAAACAATACTATAAGCGAACTTAAGCTCTTTATTATTCGGTTTGCTTTTCAAATTCTCATAAAGTATCCAGTTTAATTAAGGTAAAGAAGATCATGAAGAAAATTGCGATCAGTTGAAAATTATGTCATTTTTATTATGAATATCTATTATAGGGCCAGAGAACTGCTTATTGAGTATCGATCAGTCTGCGTACTCAACAAAGGTGATAGTTCTCCAATAAAAGGATCCATTTATTCTTCATTGTTAACGTTAAATTAATAGGCACTTGAAGACCTAGCCTTACGGGGTCATATCTTAAAGGTGGCAAATTGGATTGAATCTTCCCCTTCTTAATGTGTCGAGAGCAATCTAAATTGTGTCATATTTACTAACGTGCAGGTTTCAGGGCTTGCAAGAATTGATCTGTGTCCCATTTTTTGCGGAACAGCACCGCATTTGCACTTCAGGTTGGAATTTATAAACCTTGATTTCCTTGCTTCGGTCTGCCGAACAGACTCACTGTTAAAGACTAGATAGGCCAAGGTAACTCATGCTCCAGTGGAAGATCTTCCGATGGTGAGAAAATAGAATGGGTCGGAAGGTAATCAAAATTTTGGTGTTAGTCCAAGATTGTAATTCTTTTATTTTAGTTTAGTTGTTCAACATTATATACCAGTGACCCGATTTTGAAATACTTAACATAACACTGTTTACTTGTATTGGGCCAATAGAGGGTAAATTCTTAAAATATCTTCCGTACAAGGAAGTAAATAAAGGGTTAAATGTAAATAAAACGGTTATGCTGACACCATGACCTTACACTTTATATTTATTTAATCTTTATTTTGTTTTAATTTCTTATAATAAAAGCCTTCTTAGACTGTTACAAGCTCACATAACGGATAACTCTAATAGCTGTAAGGGAAGTGAAATGGAGTTTTCAGCCGGTACTTGTTTAAACACTTAATAAAAACGACACGACATGCAGCGATGCTGGCTGGATTGACGCAGGGGTTGAGCTTTCTATGTTTGGGTTGATACTAATTTTATTCAGTTCGAAGAAGTTCGGAGTCCCGGTGTGGTAGGTACCAGAATTCTATGTGCGATGAAGTTCGATGTCTAAATTTTTCGTGCATGTCAATTTGTGTTTATAGAAACCAATTTGTTCTTCTTATCATGTGGTTGATGAACAATCTAGTGTCAGGGTCTAAACCACCCGTAGGCAAAGAACACTGTAAAAGAGTCAGAACCTAATTAAAAACTAATATTATACCTAATATTTAAGGTATTTTTTACACGGTCATCTTTTAATGCAGGTCTGGTATCGCCCTCTATCTTGATGATATTTCTGCCCTCAGAAAATCGATTTCAATTCTCACGCAAAGAATATGGCTTATTCCGCAAAATGTGGTTATAAATTCGTGGGTTAAATCTGGAAAATGCGACTTAATTCCAAGCATTGTTTCTTAGTTCAGGAAATTGCAGTTTAATCCTTAGAATAGGGGCTCACGCCACAGAATCGGGGCTTAATTTGAAGCGTTAGGATTCCCGCCAAATCCGGAATCGGCTGCATCTCATGATACTCTCGAAAGAGTGCCTTTAAACAAGTGAGTCAGGTCCGTATTGATAAAAATAGCTCATTTCTAGATATGTTTATAAATGTCGATGCGTTATTACCACGAAAACGGGATTCTATTATCAAAATGCATTGAAATCATTGACCTGTATTCATTTAATATACTCAAAGATCGAAATGAATCAAAATTTTGTGATGTTGCTATTTTGACAGTACTAAATAGGCGCCATATTGAAAAATTATGAAATGGGATTGACTGTAAACGGGCCTTACTGCAGTAGCTCTAGACAAGACAAACAAAAACCCCTTTGGATAATGTTTGTGGGGCCATAAGTAGGCGCCAACTGAAAGACAAACAATAGGCTTGGTCGCCATTAGGTGCCAGAGCAATGGGTGACGAACTGACGACTGAGAATCGATAGTGACGTCACGTAGTAACCTCGTTGATTTGTCATGATTAAATCACTGAATAATTTAGGTAGATTTAGCTATTCCCCAGTGGCGATTGGGAGATTTGTGATACTATAAATTTAGAGCGCTACTTTGGTGTCGATTACATAATATATCGGATAGGACGGAACAACCGAAAGTCCCGGAAATGGCAGATTATGTAAGTATCAAAGTATAACGCAATAACTAAGTCTAACCCTCTTACCATAGAAATGAAAGTCTCTTACAAAACTATTAGTCGATACGTCTGAGTAACTGGCTTTGAGTATTTCTCATGTTAAAATAAATAAATACTATATATACCTATTTACTTATATGTATAGGTACCTAAGTAAGCATTTTTAAGGATTTTGTTCAGTTGGGGTCCTCAAGTAACCAGCACCCATGTAATAGAAAGAACGGATTAACTTCACGAGCGAAATTGATATCCTTTCGAGTTAGAAAATAAAATGGTTATTCCATTCAAAGTTTATTAATAATAATGGCTTCTTTGGTAAATCCTGAAACCTGGAAAATGCTTTGAAGTGGCAAGATAAAATAATTACGAAACCTCGAAATTGCGGGTTTACCTTCACGAAATTCAGGCAAAGATTTGTTATACTAACAAATGTTCCGAAATACCTACGGCATTTATAGTACCTTTAAATAAGACAGGCGTGATTAGCATATACCGCGCTCATTAAAAATGTATTAGGCGTAAAGAAAACACAGGTAGATGCATACTCTACGTACTATACTTTTTTTTTTACTTTTTCCAAGAAGCATATCGTAATCGTAACTAGTAAAAATTTAATGACTTCCCATACTAACTGGTTTCAATTCATTGGTTACAGTTAATTAGTTGACAGTTACGGGTTGTGTAAATTTACCTAGAAGATTTTTGTTATTTATACCAGCTGTCACATATCACAAGAAATCGTATGTAAAAGAAGTTGATACCATGTGAAATGCATAATAAAATCTCCATAATCTAGTGATCGCAAGGGTGACTGCTGATTCTGAAGTCCGAGTCGAGAGGGCGGACAGTATTATTGGCTTTTTCTGTTGGATAATCTAGGAGCCCGCAGTTTGAAACTGTGCTCATTGAAATTAATGGTGGTTTAATATGGGTGTACAGTCACGAGTCACAGTCACACATTAGTTATGTAAACACAAACTTTTAAAAACTCACTGATATTATCTCTAGCGTGTATTACTAAGATAATTAATATGTAACACAGATAGAAGAACCATTCGTTCTACATATAGAAAATATAAAAAGAAACTAAAATATAGACATATAGGTATTAATACTTCTATAATAATCAGATAACTATTTAAATTGAATTTAAAAAGTGCAAATGTATGTATACCTCTTGACTGCACACCTCACTGTACTACCCCCTCGGGGAATAATGTTGAGTTATGATAAGTGATGCATTGATTAAAAAGTTACTTTTCTGTTCATATAATTTCGTATGTAATTACTCGATGTTCTCCTTTTCCTACTACTATATCTATTGAGCCCGGTAGATGGCAATAGACTCACTACCTATTACATGGACTTAATAAAAGCATAGGTCATGTTTGGGTGTACGAGTGTGTACACCTCTGTCTACCCCTTCGGAGAATACAGGCGTGATGCTATGTATGTATATCTATTTAACGTTAGCCTAAGCGCAATTTGAAAATAAATACCAGATAAAAATATTCGCTTCAATGATATAGGAAGCTGTCCTCAAATTACAATATGAAAACAGGTTTACACTATAGTATAATTAATTACCTCGCCTCGGTACTATAGTACCGAGGCGAGGTAACTAATATCGACTTTGAGTAAAATTTTATTCGATGTTTATGTACTAAGGTTTAACTCCATTTTGTTGCGGTACCAGCTATTAACGTTATCGGAGTTATGTGGCCCGTTGCCGGTGTTGAAGTGGTTTTATTACCTGCTTACAGTAGGGGCTTACTGAATAATAAAACTTAACGTATGTTGTACCATTTTTGTTGTTGCCGCTGTTGGGTGGTAGAACATAACTTTAATTGCAGGACAGGGACTCTTCTCACACATTGCCTTAATGGTTTGAAATCGCCGACACACAAAGAGCTAGCGTGGTGATCAATACTCGTGGCTTCTCTGTATGAGAAGAGGGTGATATAAGTCAAGAATTTTGTTTCAAGAACATTTCAAATTCCAGTAGGTAGCTAGTTTAGTAAGTAGTTTTTACTGAACGCTTTTCCAAGTGATTTACACAAATAATATGCTTACCCTTTCCTCCTATTGATGTCAGAAAGAAGGGGAATCCTCAATGGTTTAAATAAGAAAGGTAATTCTCAGACCAGTTTCAATAGGCGTATCCTTCCGAGTGTCGAGTATGATTGACATGTAATTAAATTTCTTCCCTTCAAAAATACATCAACGATTTAACATTTTTTTGACTGATTGATGGCCAAATTATAGTAAATCTTCACAATCAAGTATACGGACCGATGATTTCTATACCTCGTTTAATATTGAAAGCCGTACCTACTTAACCTTCATATAATGCTACATAACGGGACAATAAACTACATAATTTTACAGTTTTTTAGTTATAATTAAACAACTTAAATCTAGGTAAGTAAGGTGGTGGGGTGACCTTTCTTGGATTTTTTCCTAAACTAAAAATGTAAGTGTTTGGATGTTTGTTCAATTACGCAATAACTATTGAATGGTTTTGGATGAACATTTAAATTCATAAAAATATTTAATTTTGATACCAAATTAAAAATTGCTATAAAAATTTAAAAAATATTAACGGGAGACGGCTTCTGACTAAATATCGAAAAAATTTGCTCGCCGCTTTTGGCGGGGGTGAGGTTACACACAAGCACAAAAGTATTTGCACAAAAGTACTTGCACTAAAGCAAAAATAGCTCTCGTCATTACCTTTACTGTATTAACAAACATAAAAAAACTAAACACAAACATAAAATTGTGTGTAATTTTGCAATAACTACTGGTAAAAAGTATAAAGTCTTGATTTGGAATCATATGCCAGTGGAGAGAGGGGTAGGCCCGCTAAACACTCCAGTACTAATTCCTTCAATGCCTTTCCTTCCACCTTCGCGCGCATAGGCCATAGACTCGGCATTCGAAAAATTTAATTCGCGCGCCATTATTAATTGCAAAATGAAATTTTATGTATTTTTATTTTCCTCGCACGTGTGCAAACTTCTGCAGACGCGTGAGCTGTGATCATTACAAGTCTCGGTACTATTGCACCTTCGACTAGCAATTTAATGTCAACTGACCAACTTAGTGTCATAATAAACGATAACCAAACTACTGACTCAAGTACATAGAGAAGTTATAGTGATGTTAAATCATAAGTCGTATGGACATTTCGCTCATCCCGTTATGACTTGATTGTATGATTTCAGCCGCTGAACTGATTTTACTGAAATCTGTTGTTGAAATATGATAATCAGCGTTATATATGGTAATGAATTTCGGAACAATGTTGGAGGGTTTCATGTGGTTTCATCTGTTTCGTGTTTATGATTGCATGGTATAGATATGGGATTTTGAATCATGTGTTATTGTTATAATTCAGTTTCTGACAAGGATTGTCCTAATCTTTCTGTATTCAGAGTCTCCGTATGAGGGGATATATGAATAAACTTTTGGTAGAATTTAGGAGGAGTCTTCGAAGTAGGTATGTTAATCCGGAACCATACTTTTTTTTTTAAGATTCGGATGTTTGGTTGTTGTACCCCCATTTATTGGACGGAGCCCGTATAAGGCAGGTCAGTACCAGTCCCAGGGCTTCTGACCTAAGTGTGCGAGAAAACACGGGGGTGGTTTTAGGTCAGTAAGAATTTGAGAGACCCCTCCGCCTTCCCTAAGGCAGAGAACATCCGTGAAGATTTCCACCTCGCCAAAAAAAAACCTTAAAATCATATAGGTTTGCGCTGCTTGTAAGTAACAGACAAGAAACGAATTCAGCAATATTAAAAAAAAAAAAAACTGGCGCTGCGCTGCATGTAGATATCTACGTTAAAAAACCTTCGAGGTGGTCATACAATCACAATTACACGAAAATAAAACGATAAACTTTATATTTAAACATAAAAGGATTCGTGTAACATCTTTGCTTGAAAATAAAAGGAATGGACGAAAATATAATCCTATTCTAGTTTATTTCACTTTGATCAGTTAAAGGGAAGCTCGTAATCTACTTATACTTGGATGTACTCGTAAATATTTTTTCTTTAGTTTGGATAAAAGAAAGTAACCTTTCTTTTCGGAAAACATTTTCGTAATCACAAAGAAATATATTTTTGAATTCTTAGTGTACGCCTCATAGCCTTTAACTCTGGATTAGAAGAACCATGCGTCGGTTTGTTGAGTTCCCTTAATAGGGTTTAGCTACGTTAAGGCTGATTCATGTCCCGCGTACTGTTTGTCAGAATTCAAAGCTCCACGTTTTTTAAAAGGCCGTTCTTTAAAAAGGTCTTTATTTGCTGTGATAGCATAGTGGTATGACCATTGGACTGATATTATAAATTAAATATCATTTGCGCCTCCCGGATAAATACTCTAGGCGCTCTGACCACTAAGCCATCTCGACCTCTGCTCATCACCACAAATTCTTCTTCCATATTTTAACACGTCTTATGGCGTCACGTCTTTTTCCATTTAATATAATAACTTTAAAGTTCGTTAAGCATATGGCATGCGTTAATGCTTTCTAAGATTGATCTTGGATTGTTAAAGTAATTGCATTCTTTACGACATTGTATTAACTGCAAAGTTAGTCGTTTCGGTTCGGTCACCTGTATAGGTACTGAATTGATAGCAATGACGTCGCCATAAGAAGGAAATGCGCATGGAAGAAGAATTCGCAGTGGTGAGCAGAGGTCGAGATGGGTTAGTGGTCAGAGCGCCTGGAGTATTTATCCGGGAGGCGCAGGTTCGAATCCTGTTCGCGACCGTATTCTTTTTGCATTTAATATAATAACTTTAGAGTTCGCTAAGCATGCGTTAATACTTTTCAAAGATTTATCTTGGATAATTATTACTTGCTTAAAACGGTGAAGGAATACATTGTGAGAAAACCAGCACACCAGAGAAAATGTTCTCGATGGTGTAAAGCCCTGTCAGAGACTTAAGGGTGTTTAGAGCGAGATAATCTTAATAAAATTAATTCCTTTTTTCCTTTTAATAAATTTGTATTTGTATTATTATATTATATTTGTATATTAAATTTTCTTCATTTACCAATTTCTAACTTAAATAATAATTAAATTTTCTTCTTTTGCCAATGGGGGAAAGTAGAGACATCTTTTCATACTTATGTCTTTTTTTCTTATTCTGTTTACGGTTAGGTACTCTTCTTTTATCGTATTTAGGTCATCAACATTTTCATAGATATATCGTCGTCTCTCAGATCGTTACCTAATCATGCAGTATCCATCATCCGGAAGTCTACGTTCTTGATTGCGATATTGAGACATATGTAATACTATACATAGGTACTACTGATATACAGGCTACTTTAACTAGTGCTATAACTAGTAATAATCATAAACGGGACCTTATTGTAATAGTTATCATAAATTTAGAGATAACTTTATCGGTTATTGAAGGGCTCGTGGCTAAGTAAGCTGCACAGATTGATCGATTGAGGTTCATCATGCTGGACCATAATTTTATATCGAGATTCCTCCAAGTCTCACGGAGCACGCTAAACCGTCGTTGGTCCCGGTGAAATAAAGATCTAACACAGTTTACGATTGATCTAATAATTGGGTTGTGAAGGCCAGATAGGCAGTCGTTCCATGTAAAATACTGATATTAAGCTGCATCCAGTAAGATTGGAAGCCGACCCCAACGTAGTTGGGAAATCTTACAATAGTATTCCCGAAATCAATCAATCAATCAATCATCAATCAATACATCAATACATATAATAAAAATGTAACGGATCGCTGTCTGTACATGGAAGATACATGAGAAAAAATATTATCGGGAACTTTATCAACGCAAATAGCACCCAAAACAATGATTGTTAGATTTTTGGTCTGTTTGTCTGTGCGTTTATGCACGCTAATCTCAGAAAAGGCTTATCCGATTTAGATGTGATTTTGAATACTATATTTATATTGTAATAAGCTTTACTTAACCTTTAGTGTTTGTTTCATGTCAATCGGTTCATAAATAAAAAAGTTATGCCAATTTAAAGAATCACTTCAAACATTTGTTATATACGACATCCACGCAGACGGAGTCGCGGGCACAGCTATATATATGCTTAATAAAACTCTAATGATGCTTTAAATAAAACTCTACATCGTTAAATATGCAACGAAACCTTTACTGTCTGTATGTATGTAAACTCAACACTTACATTTAAGTAGAATTTCGACTAAGTAAGCCAAATAGTTGCATGCAGGACTCACGATCATAGTCTCGAGGGACCAAGTTGAATTACAAGGCACTCTGTATACATCACTGCATACAGCTGCCATCAATACGTATGCCCAAGCGAGCTAATCTTGAATTTCACCACTAAATGGATTTCCATACCCATCCCACTGTCTCGAGCGCCGTGCTACATACACGCGACGCCTATATTACCCGAGGGATAGGCAGACGTAATTGACGCATAGAAACTATTTGCTGATGACGTAATTTGTGAGAAGTGACGTTATTTGTAACATGCTATCCTATAGTAATATCTTAGGTTTGCGCGATCTCTACTCATTATAATAAAACAACTTTTAACCGGATTAATCGCGTGTATTATTGGCTTTTTGTTTTTCCTGACGTTTCAAACACTTTGCAGCGTTCGTGCTCGCGTCCTCCTGCGACCACGAACGCTGCAAAGTGTTCGAAACGTCAGGAAAAACAAAAAACCAATAATACATGCTATCCTATTTACTGGACCGTATTTCAGTTTAACCCAGGTGAGCTGCTAATTAGTGATACCCTTAGTGTAGCTGTACAGGTTCGAGCCTCACTTGGGAGACTTGGGAAATCTGTTTAGGTACTGAATAGTTTTGAGGACAACAATAAAAAAATATTACGTCAGGTAAAGTTAATTTTAATAGTTACTTAAGTTGAGAGTAGCTTATAAAAGGGATTTTGAAATAATCAAAGAATACTAACTTTTAAACTATCGTGTTGCATGATATTACAATACACTAACAGGACTTAACGCGACCTGCAGTCTGCAGCCTGCTTGTGACCACGATCAGTGCAACCTGGTCGAAACGACCAGCAATTCAAAGGTATTTATTGCGCGTTAATTCCTGTTAGTATATAATAAAATCAAAGAATAGATTGGATCTCAAAAATAAAGAACGGTCAAGATCGACCTAAAACGTTCGTTAGTGAGATGAGTTGAACTCATTCTTAAAAAAGGACAGATCAGGAGCCATCTAATTCGACGAGCATGCACGAAGAGGTTAATGAAAATAGATGAAGCGAAATCGGTGTGTCTGAATTATAGCAGGTGGAAATTCATAGTCTCTGCCTACCCCAATGGGAAACAGGCGTGATTTTATGTAAAGAATACTTACCTAGATGTTATTTTACTCAATTTTCTGATTTAGAACTTGAACTCTAGTTTGTACTAATATAATATTCACAAAATTAAAAGCTTATGCTTGGTAAGTAATATGCACCGAATACATTCATAATTTGTTACAAAAACCCGACTAAAGTAAAAACTAGCGCAAACCATGCTTCTTACTTTCGTTTTAAATTAACGTTCTATTAAGTTGTGTTATATTTTGCCACGTCCGGCGTGCATATTTTGTCCTTAATTCCAGGAATTAGGACCTTACGTACGTAATAAAGGCAAGCATTTTAGCAATTTTCGTGCGGAAATTCCTCTTTGTTTCGGTTTTGTTCGCGTAAATTATTTTCATATTTTCGTCGGTGAAACTATGAGGAGTTTCGTCCGTACTCGACGAATATCGACGATTTGAAGAGTTATACTATGGTCATAATATGGGTGGGATAGAAGTATGGCTGTATACTGAAGTACCTGCATATTTTATTTTTATGAGTGAATGTTGAGGATGGGATGAGCTCCAACAGGTATCTAGTTTATCTATGCTTACAGATTCCATAAAGTTTCTAAAGCATTGTTTTTTTTTTATCAGTTTGGTTGTGTACAATGTACATCGAGTTGTTGTTGAATAATATAAGTTTAATTCATATTTATGGCATTGTCATGTCATTGTACTTTATGCAAGAAAGGACTATTTTATGAGACATGTTTAACCGTTCACGTCGTTCAATGTTCAATGACGTCATGCAAAAAATGAAAGGGAGGGATACTAATGGAAAAAAGAAAAGCAAAATATAATGAACGACTACGAGAATAAGACATTTTACTCAAAAGTATACTTTAATTGCAGGTATTAACGTTCGTTCCTTACAGATAAACTCAATATGACTTTGCCCAACCCGAGATTCAAACCCAGGCTCAGCAGTCGCGCTTCTGACCGCTGGACCAATGAGGAATTATTTATAATCATAAGAAAACCAGTTCTAAGCCAGTACGCAAGCTCAGTATTGAAACTCAAAGGGCCAGATGAATTAATATCAATGCAAACCTTAAATAATCACAACTTTGTTACGTCCAATTTCAATTATTTTTAGGGTTCCGTACCTCAAAAGGAAAAAACTGAACCTATAAAGGATCACTTATTTGTCCGTCTGTCTGTCTGTCAAGACCCTTTATCTCGGGAACGTGTAGAGGTACTGAGTTGGAATTAAAACCATATACTCAAGTCTACAGTCCCTTACTGTGTAGCTGTAAAAAATCAAACTAAACTAAGTTAACCTAAAACAAAGATACATATATACATATGTTATGTAGATACGTATATTTTAACACTCTTATGGGATTCAAAATTTATATGGTACTTTCCGTTGACCTAGAACTATGAAATTTGGCAAGTTATATCGTCTTATACTACAAGTACAGGGAAAAATCTGAAAACTATACATTTGTAATTAAATCATAAAAAATATAGTCTTTATTTAAAGAACGTAATCAATAATCGAGATAAAGCATCAGTATTAACGATGATCGATTAAGTACGAAAAAAATTCAAAACGATTGCATGCGTATGCAACGATGCAATTTTCACCGCTTGCGTATGTGCATATATTTCCGGACGGGCGGGCGGTGCACAGGTATTTGCATGATTACCCTCAATATTGTTTATTATATTATATATATATTATTTATTTGCATCCATAATAAATAAATAATCCCGTAGTCGCATCACTGTAACTTATGGGGACACACAAATTTTTTTACCAGCAGTAATTAACATAATAATAATAACAGAATAAATGCAATTTGGATTTTCCTATAGTAATATCTTAGGTTTGCGCGATCACTACACATTATAATAAAACAACTTTTAACCGGATTAATCGCGTGTATTATTGGTTTTTTGTTTTTCCTGACGTTTCGAACACTTTGCAGCGTTCGTGGTCGCAGGAGGACTGATTAATCTGGTTAAAAGTTGTTTTATTATAATTGGATTTTCCTCTTTTTAGCCAGTGGATGACAAAAAGGAAATCAAATTTTGTTCCCACAGTAATCTGTTACACGCACTGCTGCTTCAGAAGCGAAACAGTAATTGATAACATTGGTAATTAAACACTCACTCCAGACGTGCACGCTCCACCCTCGATGCGTGTCCTCGTCGCTGTGCCCGGCGCCCTGCATCGGAGACTGCGCTCCCTCGGACTCCGGTAATGTTCTCCAACGCTTCAGTAACTCCTTAGTTTTGTCTTTTGTCTTGTCACATGCCTGGCGCCAGTTCGTGAAGTACTTCCGAGACACCTTCGGACTTGTTGACGAAACTGACTTCGATTCTTGTCTGCCAAACAAATGATTCGATTATTGTATTTATTATGAATAATTAATTTCTTGTGTCGTTTGCCTTCAACGGTGGTCATCTAATAGGATTTTAATTTGATTGCATAATAATTTCTAAAGATATGCTCACATTGTCACGCGTTAATGATCTATTTAGATAATACATGGTATCTATGGCAATAAAATGAATGGAGGTGACATGAAACATATTTCGAGAACTTTATTTATAAGCGACACGGCCTTGTGTTTGTGTTGTAACGTATTGATTTTTCCTTTTGAATATGTAAACAGCTAGTGAAAAACGATCAGCAGTAGGCAATATTTTCACGTATATTTGTCACCACTGCTGACAAATCGTGGAACGATCAGTTCCAGCCAACGAACGAATGTACCTATTCTGTTTTGTGTTGCAGTTTACGATTCAATGGGCATAGTAAAAACTTACATTATATGGCCACGAACGTTTATGAGCGGTTCTTAGAACAAAGAAAATAAGGAGATCATTTTAAGGTTAACTACGGACACATAGTCATAACTTGCGCACATAACTGAGAAATATAAGACCCTCATTACTTGAGCTTCCTCTCCAAGCCTTCATTACTATAGCGAAAAAATCTTAATTTAAACTTGATGGCATCCACAAGGTCTAATAACATTTTGGAGCACTACTAAATCATCTATTGTGTGTGATTTTCAACGCATTGTTTTCAACTGTAGTAAATCCTGTTGGAATCTGGCTAATAAATCATAAAGTTTAACGAGCAAGCGGCGCAACTATGGTATCAAGATGAAACTGAGCAACGACGCTGATTACGAATACTTCTAGTCACGAAATATGGCGGGTTACTGTGGCCTGCTTGCTAAATAGGTATCTCATCGATCATCTAGCCGGGATGATGGATTACGCGATACCTCTCAATTAAGGCCTTTGGTCCCCTTTATTGTGTTTATGTAGATATTATCGAAGCTAATCGGTTTATTAACCGTTTATATTTCCTACTGCTATCGATTTGTAAAGTCATTTTAGTAAGTTTCTTCAAAAGCGGTATATTAAACAGCACTTATAAGTTTGGACACTCAAAAGTTTGTGTGGTACCAGTAAATTTTATAGAATGCTTTAAAATAAGTTTTCATGTCTGTAACACGATGTGCTCTTTGAAAATGTTGTAACGATAATGAAAGAGAATTTTATACTCTTTCAGAGGCCATCTTGGATCGTTTAAATGTCCAGTCCGTCCCGCTGGAATTTGCTAGTTTACTTTTGAAATATTCGTCTCTGATGCTTTGAGGAGAGTTCCAAGGAGCGTCGATGCATATTTCAAAGGAGACTACTACCGTTTTGTCGGCTGATACGTGCCAATAGTGCTATCGGGTATAACGACTTGCCAGTCGTGTACCACGGTGTGATCTTACATATCTACTCGTGTAGTTGGTACTAACAAGGTATCATATTTTTACACGATTTCCCAAAAAAGGAGTGTTATGTTTAATGTTCTGTCTAACTGATTTAGGGTTCATGTACATGAGTTCATTATTATTACCTCAACACATTCTTTGGAACCATTCCTGGCATTTAAGTAACTTTTTAAAGAACTTTGAAAATCTTTGGGAATGGATATTATGAAAGAAAATTACTAACCAAACAATATGTATAGAAGCTAGCATTGGTGGGCTGATACGAACGAATCACGATCGAAATCAGATCAAATCCAAAACTATGAAGTTGTGCAAAAATATATAGTCTTCGCATTCTTCTCAGCATATCTAGTACCCTCGCTGGATTACTTCTCCAGCAGAAAAAGCAACGCTTTAATGACAAACAAAGAAGATGTATTAAAAGTAGCCCACCTACCTGTCAAAATTATCTTTAGAACATTCACTAGCTCTGGAGAGTCTGCGTTCCCTTCTCAGCGTTGCATCTTCGCTGGGTGACTTCTCCGGTGGTAGCTTTAGTTCTTTCTCGCACTTGCTACTAGACCTGGAGGTTTTGCCTTCGTCTCCACTGTCTCGCTTTACAGCTAACTTTACGGGCGAATGGCTGCCAGGCTTGTCATGCTTCTTCACCTCCATACTGATGGATGGGCTGTCATCATCATCGCCTTCCTGGGGAAAGTTAAATTAAGTTAATAAATTGCATACACTCCTTCGTGTGGTAAGAAGATAACTCGGTATAAGAGTTGTTCAAGCCCTGAGGTTGATGATTGATTCAACTTTCTCTGACTGCTAGCTAAAATGATGTTACCTAAAAGTTGTTCCCAGAAATTGAGCATTTCACTTCCTCTATTGAATATTTATCATTATTATTGAAGGTAGTCATGCAATTACCTCTGCAAGCGATGAAAAATTGCAACTACCAACAATTTCTCGAGTTATACTCCCCTACGCGGCATCATCAGGAGCTGTTAGACCGTGCAGTGTCCACCACCGATGGGTTGGTTGGTTCTTCCTCGGTAGCTACATGCCAAACATGTGCCAAACAAAGCCTTCATGTTTATTTGACTGCTGGTTGTATGTTTATAAAACAAACTATTTAGGTCCTTTCTCATTAAAACTGTTCTACTGGTTTCTAAATTCATAGTAATGTTTTTTTTTTTTTTTTTTTTATTTATTATATTTCACTTACAGAGGAATATTACATAAACACCACGGAACTCAATCCAATTACTGGTTTATATGCCCGTGGTGTGGCCGCTCTAATCTAAACTTAATATAAATATATATTATACAACACAATGCACTTTAATTATTTATACATTTTGGGTAACTAGTTTTTTTTTTATAATATTTTTTTTTTTTTTTTGTGTTACTACAGTTAGTATACAAGTCTTGTAAATCCATAGGCAACTCATTTACAATTTTAGGTAACAAATACTGCCAGACCCTGGTACCGTGTACGTTACGGTATTTAGGTAAATCATAGGTACGTAAGTAGGTCAAATGCCTCAATCGGTCACATCTTGTAGTCTTAACCAACTCGTGTCTATTCATATGCTCATCTGTTAGTATTGATAGTTTAAGCATATCAAAAACGTTAAGGACTTTAACGTGTTGGAATAAACATTCGTCATCTAATTTCAGTTTGTGGCGGACTTTTTTAGGAACTATCGTTTTCAGTAGACGGATTTGTAGTGTATAAATTTTCATTAAATATGTTGTGTATGTTCTACCATAGCTACTTAGACCATAGTTTATAACAGAGTCCGCCATAGACAGGTATAGCATTCTTAACGTACTGGCTGGTAGTTTATACCGTAAAATAACAAATTTGCTCATAATTGCTCGTAGTTTATTACAAACGTATTCGATGTGAGGGCTCCAGTTAAATCTTCGATCGATGACAAGACCGATGTAAGTATGGCTATCAACAAACTCAAGCGCTTCGCAGTTACACGGCATCGGGCATTGTGAACGGATGTGTAAGCATTGATGACTGTGCACGGTAATGACCGGCTGGCTAAAGTATTTATTGTGAACTGTACATATGTGTATAGCCTTAGTTTTATTCGCGTTTAATATTAATCCTGTGTCATGCGCCCATTGACATAATAGCTCAAAGTTGGTTTGGATGGTTCGAGTCGCCTCGCTGATATCGCAGTGTGAGGCGATGAGGCACGTGTCATCAGCGAACTGATAAACTGAACATTCTTTAAATATATGACACATATCATTCACATAAAACAGGTATTCAATAGGGCCTAAAATTGATCCCTGGGCTGTGCCCGAGGTGGTAGGGATCATGTCACTCAACTTATTGGACACTTTTACGGCTGTCGACCTATTCTGGTGATAATTCTGGAACCAGCTAAGCAGTGGGCCTTGTATGCCGTTTTGTTTAAGTTTAGTAAACAACGTATTAAATTTCATAACATCGAATGCTTTGCTGAAGTCAACAAATACAGCGATTACATGTTTTTTATCATTCAAATATGAGTTTATTTCATTTGAGAATTTTGATAATAATTGTGTAGTACTTCGTTTCTTTTGGAAACCGAATTGGTGATTGTTTATAATATTATTTTTTTGTATATAATTATTAACCTGATTACTTATAAATCTTTCCATAATTTTATCTATGCATGACAATATAGTAATCGGTCTGTAATTGTTGACCTCGGCATAGCTGCCTTTTTTATGAATAGGTCTGACAATACCTACTTTGAGCACATCTGGATAAGTTTTAGTTTCGATACATTTGTTGATTAAGTGTGTCAGTAATGGAGTTAACTGTGGAGCTAATGATTTAATGTCTTTTACTGAAATATTGTCTACCCCAGGACTTTTTTTGCAATTAATTTGCTTAAGAATTGAGTACACATCTTTTTCATGTGCTTTAACTAAACGCATACATCGGTCTGGACACTTTTCGTAGATTTGTGGGTCGAGTAGTCGGGTTCCGCATGCCGTATGATTTAGATTTTTTATATTTTCATTGAAACCATATGCAAATTTATTTGATAATTCACTCGGCGGTATTCCAAATGCTGTAAGTAAGATGTCATCGATCTTTTTTGTGATTCTACCGCATAATGTATTTACTAATTGCCACAATTTTATGGGATTTCTAAAGTTATTTATGACGTCCTGTCTTATTTTTTTATTCTTTGCCCTGCATAATACTTTATTTGTATCATATCAGATCATAAATGGATCCTCAGTTTATTTTGTTTTTGGTTAATATTTCGAAACAATTAGCAATGTATTTTAGTATTTATCATTATTATTTGAACAACAGAGAATTAATGTATTTGAAAAGCTATTACGGGTATTTCAACAGGAATTCGATTTAGATTTATGACTTACATATCCGGGTAAAATCATGTCCTTTACTATCAAATAATGTATTTGTGATAATTTAAATCTTTAAATAGCGGTAATACCTATCACTAGAAAGTAACTAGGTGAGTGGTTAGTTTGACTATAGTTTGTCTATGTAAAATATTTCCTTCTGCAGTTTTCTTTTTGCGGGCCGTAGACTAAATGAATCTAAGGTAGATTCAATAACGCTTCTTACTTTTTACACGTCTGCCCAAAAAAAAGGAGTGTTATGTTTTTAGGGTTCATGTATTCATATATATGTATGTGTGTTTGTGAGTTTCTTTGTTCCACTATAACTTCTAAATGCTTGAACCGATTTCGGGGGTAAACGGTAACGATATGGGGTATAGTTAGAATACTTACATTGCCCCGGGTAACATGGGCTAGTAAGATTAAAAAATTACTGGCGTGCTTTTCTTTTTTTAATAAATTTCGTTTTGTTAAATCAAGTGATAATTAGGGTTAAAAAGTCGACGGACACGGTGAACTTTTTTATTTCAATGAATATAATATATGACAGTCGACGGTACCTACGTTTGATGTAAAGTGCATACGCTTCTAGATTTTTAAAATTATGATATAAATACTTGTCGAAATATGTTCATCATTATAAAATCATCGTGGCATACAGAATGAGAGACGACCTCACAGTTTATCGTAGACGTATTTTTTGTATTACCTAATAATTTATGTGTAAATAAGAGGGCAAAAGTCATTTATTTAATTTTAATGTCTATAATGATTGGAAAAAAGATTTATATGAGACGCTAGCTTTCTAAAACCTCCCAGGTGTTGTCTTCAAAACAAGTGGAGGAGCGCCGGTGTCTCTCAAGAGTATAAACCCTAAAGACTACAAAACTCATTGCTACTTTTAAAAATATTTACAAAATGTTAAATCCCCAAGGTGTAATAAAATACACAGCTTACCTTAACAAAACAAAGGCAAAATACAGCGAAAACAAAATGCAAAGTGAAATTCTCAAAAGAACTGTTATTTCAGCAATATAATTTTAGAAATAACCGTATAACAGTTAGGAGGAATCGTTAGGAGAGATAAGATCTTAGTGAAGGTTTCGAGCATCATTACTTTCATCAAAAAGGTCGAGTGTTCTGAATAAAAATAATAGGCACCTTCTAGTAGGTCAGATTCCTTACCCTCCCAGCTAAGCAATACTTATGTTGTAGGTAAAAATACAAAATCTTTGAGCGTAAACAACTATTGAACGATGCACTTATTGAACTGTGGGTCGCGTATTCGATCGCCGCTCGAGACTAATATTCGTTGGGGCTATAGAGAAATGTTACAGATCTAGAGCTCGTATTATTTAACCAAACTTATTGAGTAGCTCCGCCAGTTTTAAAATAGCGTCTTCTTGTTATACATTTCAGCATCCCAAGTAATATCAGATCGACATTTAGGAATGAGCTTACAATAACATTGGTTAGATATGCTAAGATGGTTTGGAAGAAGATTGTTAGATATGCTAAGATGGTTTGGAAGAAGATTGTTAGATATGCTAAGATGGTTTGGAAGAAGATTGTGTAGAAAGGATGGATGAAAGGCGATTGACAAAACTAGTACTTGAGGCGAAAATAGATGGAAGAGTCGGGACAAAACCTTGACAAACGTAGCGCATTAAAATACGGACGTTCTTAAAAAAGGACAGGTCAGGAGCCACCCAAATCGACGAGCATGCAAGAAGAGGTTAAAAAACATAGATGAGTGCAGTCACTGCGGTATATACTTGCTTCAAACGAACTCTCCATAATAATTAATTTATAATAGATACAGATAAATCTTTTGTTTAAGTTAAGTTAGTGCATAGAGAACTGTGTCTGGACGAGAAACCCTATTGAATGCTCACAAAAAGTAAGACATTAATCGCATCGTTCTTCTTAAACATATTTTCTTATTTGCATATTATGTAAAAACACATTTGTGCACGTCGACCGTTGAACATGATCTAGTTACTCGTACAATGAACGGTATCAGGAAATTGCCATACGTTGTCTTACTATGCAGATTAGACTATATGCTCGGAGGCTCGGGTGGACGCTCCTGCTCATTTGCCTTTATATGGCTCTAGTTACGTTCCTAACCGGTTTCTTAGTAGAAGAAACCGCTTTATGTGTTTTTTCCGTTCCTATTTGGTCATATTCGAAATTAAAAATCAATATATCTACCTATATAGGTATAATGATTTTTATAAATGTTACGGCCATGTAATGTCTATATTATATAGCTCATTGGAAGAGCGATGTCACGATCTGACCAGAGTTGCAAGTTCGATTCCCGTTTCTATTTTGATTTGTACAGTGGAATGAACATATCGAAGTGGTTAAAAAGCAAGGTTCAAAATTTCCAATTATTGTTTGGAAGAATCTTTTTGTATTTCTCTAAATTAAATATCTTTTTACACGAGACTTTACCCGAGACATGGTAACAGACTCGCACCATAAATTATGTGGGACCGAATACCGTCAGCGACGAAATGTGGTTACACTCAAAAATACATCGCCATCCCTAGGGGACGACATGTGGTGACATCTGCGGGCTACTGAAAATAAATTGAAACAGATTTGATGAACCGCATAGCGGCACATAGCTAGTTAATCAGCAGAATATTTTTCAAAAAAACAGTACTAAATTAAGTTGGACAAATGTGGCGTCCCAGTCCATATCAAAAAGAATAACAAACTGTCGTGTCGCTTTTATTACAAGCTGTTTTATTAAAATAATATACGTGGGGCCAGATTGTGTTCTGAATTATTGATACCTGACGTTGTGTCAGTGTCGGCTCACGTGGGATTAAGGGACCGACCTGTAGGATAGCCACGGAGAAGAATATGAACGGAGTGATGATAACCTTTATATTTTTCAGGTGTCATAAGAGCTTATATTTCAAAATTGGGCTATAAACCAATAAAGTATTACGAAAATGAGGACATACTAATACTCGCACACTGATTAGTGTAAGGGATTCTCCCTCCTGAATCCAAGTTACGGTGCTACACGCGAAAAAAAATAAGATTATTGTAAACGTCACACTATTCCATGAAGTTCGAATAGGCAACGAAAAATGACGTAAATCCTAGTACGTTTTCTCAGTATTAACAACAATTATTATGAACGTAGTTTGAAACTTTAGTGACTTGAAGAACCCTATTCTACAGCCATCCTTATTGCATACGATAATTCTACTTCAACTCTGATTCCTCCATTTGCTTTGTACTCTGTGAAGTATACCTTTATAAAAGGTTCGAGGGTTGAGATTTATGTTAGGCTGTATAAAAATACTGCGATAGTGACCCAGTTCGTATGAGACGTTGACTCACTGCATTTACTTTGCTAGTTAAGTAATTAAATTAGTTTCTAGGGTACCGGAATACTATATATCTTTGAAAAGCATTAAAAATAATATTTCTTCTGGTAGTTTGTAATAAGTTTTGTCTATAGACCAAAGACAAGAGATTAACAGACTTTGTACTACGTTGAAATGTGGGATTTTTATTCCTTCATCGTAATTATCATCACTTAAAACATCTTCATACCTATAGCCGTCCACTGCTGGATCTCAAACCTAATTCTACGATAATCTAATATTATAACATCCATTCCTTGCCAAATACAATATATTTTATATAATAAGAGATTCTGATGGAAAGTAAGTTAAGTGCAGGTCTGGAGACCCCGCTCAAAACATCTTGAAAATAATGATTTTAAAAGAACACAACAAACGCAAATTAGTCTCCAATTATCGATTTGAGTGGTGGTAATTTAACCATATTGTACCTCTAGAAGCTTCATATGGTCGAGACGGTATAAAAATAATCACCCCAGCGACCTAGTTTGTGGAGACGTTGGATTTGTGACACTGCATTTGTTCTGCAGCTCCGATTACGTAATTGGATAAGTTTTCGGTTAGAAAGGACTTGGGGTTTTGGGATGTTGGGATGCGAGGAGGCGAAGTTACGTTTTGAACAGATGAATATTTTAAAACTTTTAATTAATGTGTCTTATGTCTTATTTTATTAACTTCAGACTTCATTAAGGATACCGAGAGGAAGTAGGGGCTTAGAAAGAAAAATAATGACATAAGACTTATTAAGTAAATTTAACTTAATTTAAGTTTTATTATGTTTTTTTTCTTTTTATGTAAGGGTGTTTATGCTTAAGATATATAATAGCGTAATTTATTCTATACAACACAACCATAAAAATAAAAATATAACAAGAATATATAAAATAAACTAAAATATATGAATTAGCTGGTCTAATAGATAAAGGTGTTACAGATGATTAAATTCAAGCGGGACCCATTGTAATAAATAAATTGTTACCTATTCCAGATCATACGTGAAAATCCTTGTACAATAATATATTATTACATCATAACTTAACATCAGCATACACTGTGGTACCAAATTCGATAAAGCGGTCTTACAAATACCTACTAAGTATAGATTGTTTTATATGTACAAGTAACGGAATTTTTTATTTACATATCATTTGTTTTGGGCACCACTGTTGATTTTTAGGACTACTTACAATCATAAGTATCTCTTTTACTCACTTCTATAAAACTATCATACATTTAATCAATGGTTAGTAACAGATGCTCACTTTGCAACCATCATTATAAAAAGCAACCGTAAACCAATTCTATTAAGGTTCGAATAAGCTTAAAACACAGTAATAATATAGACCAATCAGCATTCACTATTTAGGCTGATT
Source organism: Xylocampa areola (assembly GCA_935421205.1). Classification (NCBI taxonomy): domain Eukaryota; kingdom Metazoa; phylum Arthropoda; class Insecta; order Lepidoptera; family Noctuidae; genus Xylocampa; species Xylocampa areola. Next base: position 8,943,488 of record OW285220.1, read on the forward strand.
GTACCCTTCAGGCGAGTTTAACTGACAAAGTTTGTTAGTAATTTAGAAGGCAAACACTTAGGTTATCGATACTTAAAGGGAAATGTATTCGTTTTCAGGAATTCTCTCGGAGATTAGTTTTATGTGTTTTATTTGTCTTCAACTGTACTTGAAAGTTTATTTGCACCGAATGGTAATTCAACAAAGACAAAGGAATTCTCTGACTAACAACATTTAAACAAAGACCAGACGAAATTAATTAAATTGTCTACAGAATATGGTGTTGTTAGCTTTTTTACATGTCGACACTTTTTCAGAAGTTGAAGAACACGAGAGCTAAATGATTTTGTTAATACAGATAAATCTTTGAAACGCATTACGCATGCGTGGCGAACCCTAAAGATAAAAAACATTGTGGAAAGAAAAATACGGTCGTGAACAGGATTCGAGCCTGCGCCTCCCGGATAAATACTCCAGGCGCTCTGACCACTAAGCTTGATTTTGATTTTGTATTGTACAATTTTACAGTCGTTACTTCGAGTTAGGAACCCAAAAGTGATACCTATAAATTAATTTGGTTATCGAAATGGCCCTCAACAGTCACTTCGTGTTTTATCATAATCATCATGTGTGTATTTTCGAAGGGGTAGGCAGAGGTGTACACAATTATACACTCTCATTTCACCAACGCTGTTTAGTGGAATGTGGGTGTACGATTGTGTCTCATATAATAGGTGGTGAGCCTAGTGCCATCTACCGGGCATATTTCCAAACTTCGGGCTGCTACTGAGAATTTCCTAACAGAATAATCCAATAAAAAAATTAAATGCGATGTGGGTAATGCCTATTACAACTTTTACAAGCCTATACCTACCATTAACTGGGTACTTTTTAAACGCTGTTTTTGAGAGTCCCATAAACCTCAATAACTCTGCTTGATCCGGGTATTTAACCGAGGATCCCACGCGCTGTAGTCGTGTTGCGACCACTAGGCGAATGATACAGTTTGTCGTGTCAAATATTACCAATATACTAATATTGACAATATTTTTGGTTTACTATACTAGCAACGAATCTCCACTTATTCCAAACTCCGGACTAGAGGTAGACAGAGAGAGACAGACACTATTGAGGATTTCCCAATAAGAAAACCAAATCTACCACTATTTCCGACCCGGGAACAGAACCGAGGACCCAGACGCTCAGTAGTCACGTTGTGACCTCAAGACCAGCAAGGCAGTTCATCGTGTCATGTATAACAACATTGATTGTATATCTTTTTGGTTTGACTATCAGTGAATCTCTGCATAGGCGGTTGAAGGCTATGCAGATGCATCAGGTTATTTAGTGATTTCGTCATAATCTGATTTAACTAGCCTAACTTTCTCCACTGCTTTAGGCCCTATAGTATTTACCCTATAGTATACGGTAATCTTATTTCCTCGCAGATATTGACGCAGACCTAAAATGTTATTAAGCTTCAACACATAACCCTTTTACTGAAACTCAGTTAAAACAATGTTGTTCCCTCAGTCGTTGAAGTAGGTAGTCAAAGTATAATTTTCGCGGATAGTAGGTACAGCCAGCAACGTAGTTACGGTGCTGGCTGCAACGTCACGCTCGCACATCGAAAACTTTAGATTTAAGTGCAGTTAGACTACGCTATAATATGTAGTCAGTATTACAGATAAATCTTTGAAAAGTATAACTAGCTGAGCGAACGGTGTGACGTCACCAAAAGACGTATTAAAATGTGTAAGAAGAATAAGCAGTAGTGAGCAGAGGTCGAGATTGGTTAGCGGTCAGAGCGCCTGGAGTATTTATCCGGGAGGCGCAGGTTAGAATCCTGCTCACGGCTATATTCCTTGTCCACAAAAAAATTATAACTTTACTATGCACAGTACCATGATCTCTTTTGTATTCATTAGATGTTCTCTTTATTAAACTTTTTTTGTCGGCAATTGTGATAGAGGAGATAATATTTTCGGTATGTTCTATGTTGAATAATAAAAGCATGTATTAAATAAGTTTAACCATGATTAAATGTTGCGGACTGTACACAGCTGGCTGTTGAATACAAAAACTTTGGCATTCAATACAACTTCGTATCTCATTGTTCAAGCAAGGCCTTTATTATGAATAATGTAATTTTGCGATGTATTTTTCTTTTGAAGTACTTGTGTACAAGCATCTCATTAGGCATATTTACGTTTGCCCAATTATTGTTTGTTAATCTTGTGTTGTTATTTTTTGGTATTAAATTTAAATACAAATGAGAAGTGAAAATAAAATGGTGGTAAGAAAAATACGGTCGTGAGCCTTTGTAGCCGAATTTTAGAGTTCGCTTTGCATACATTTAGGTATACTTTATGAAAATATATAAAACTAAAGGAGATTAGTCAGCTGTAATAATCATCATCAATACATATAATAAAAATGTAACGGATCGGTGTCTGTACATGGAAAATATATGAGAAAAAATATTATTGGGACCTTTATCAACGCAAATAGCACCCAAAACAATGATTGTTGGAATTTTTGTCTGTTTATGTGTTTGTCTGTGCGTTTGTGCACGCTTATCTCAGAAACGGCTCATCCGATTTAGATGTGGTTTTCATTAATATATTGTGGTAAGCTTCACTTAACATTTAGTGTTATTTCATGTCAATCGGTTCATAAATAAAAAAGTTATGCCAATTTAAACAAAATACAAATAACTGAATTTGTGTTCATACACGACATGGTGTTAATTTACGACATCCACGCGGACGGAGTCGCAGGCACAGCTAGTCTTCTATATATTTTCAATGAGATCATGTTTTAATGCGTTAAATCTTAGGTTAACTTGGTTATTCCACTGTCCAATATTCCGTCTTTCGGTCACAAACAGTTTTATGAAGAAGATTAGACTCCAAATAGGCTTGAAATTTAATAATGGGCGATTGAGGAAAATACATACATACATATATACACTCACGCCTTTTTATTTTACTGACGAGTATAGGAACATGGAATGCCACCTGCTCCTTTTGGTTTGTTCGACGTTTGATCATTCACGCGTGCCAGTTGTGAGCACTAGGGACGCACCTGAATGTTGTGGAGGAGTTTACCAATAAGGTCAGTGTTATTCTTCTAGGGCATCCCTTACCGGCAATTTCACTAACACCTTCCTTGTAAGCATACTCTTTGAACTTTTGTCTCAACATCTTGAGGTTGAGCAAAACTTGTGGTTTATCTCTTAAAAGCATCGTGTTAATATACTTAAGGTTATATTAAAAAAGATAAGAATTTATTGATCCAAAAAAAGATTACATAATAATTTAAAGATTAGATACAAATTGTTTCGTTGCTTATATTGAACATGTAATTGACGATTGCCGAGTTTTACCTAAGTGGAGCCGCAGGCGGAGCTAGTCAAGTATTAAACCTCTAACTGTGTAAGTCGCAGAATTTAATACAGGGGCCTAGGGACAGAATAATTGTCGACTTCAATCTTAATATATCAAGACTCTAATTTTGTTTCATTTTAACAAAAGGATTTTACTTTTTACAACTTAATTAACGAAGTAATATTTTCCGGTCGTTGTTTTAATTAAAATAATGGGCTAGTTGTACCTTTACAATAACAAGGGAAGATGACTTTTTTTTGTACTTCTCGGTAGATTAACTTAGAAATTATTTAAATTAACTTAAAATTAATTCTTAACTTAAAAAAGTACAAAAATAGTAATTTGAAACCTAAATCTTTGATGTCTTTTGATTAATTATCGTATAATAGGGATGTTGAGCCATATACCACGTAAGAGTTGAATTCAAACCTGCAAGTATGTTATGGCCCTTAATCTCAACTTTTTTTATTATAAAAAAGTTCCTCGACTCCTTTTATCTACTCATCGGGTGTCATCCGGTCATCGATATACATCCGGTCTTTCGAGCATACTTTTTATATGTTCATGCCCAAAAGACCACATAACTTTTTTAGCCACTAATGATCACCCTGGGTCATAATTTCGATCCATTATCATTATAGGTGACCTTTATGTATATATATATATATTATTTATTATGTATATGAGAAAGGCACAGAATCTACAGCACTAAAAATATTTTTCGCTTGTCCAAGACCAAATGTCACGCAGTTCCATTAGATTGCTTCACTATAATTACTGCAGTAACTTCTAATGAACTATTACGTCTTCTATATTGGACCCGTATACAGAATATTCGATTGCCTTTACCCGTGGCTAGGCCGGGGATAAACAGACCTACCATTATGTTTATTGCACCGCGTGCTAGGAACATCGAATTTCTAATTAATGGAAGGATTCCGCACACGTAACATACCAGTGTACCAAATAATAGGTATTGGAACCAGGTATATTTAGACCAAGATTGTAGTTTCCGAACGAAACTAGTTTTAAGTATCGAATTTGAAAATCTTCTTATTGTGTGGTTGATGAACCACCAAGTGTCAGAGTTTAAACCCGTAAGTCTCTGACATGGCTTTACACACCATCGAGAACATCTCTCAGGTGTGGTGGTTTCGTCGCGATGATTTCCTTCACCGTTTAAGCAAGTGATAATTAATTTATATTATGCACATGACTTCGAAAAGACAGTGGTGCGTGCCTTGGATACGAACATGTGACTCTTGACATGTCAGTCAACGGTCATACCACTATACTATCACTGCTTGAAGTTGAAAATTAAATAAGTATTTTTTTCAATTATTATAATAATTATTTGGATTGTTATTATAGATTAAAATTAACATATATTATTGTATACAAGACACACTAAACATTTATAAAAATAAAAAAAGTATAGTAGAATTTTTGTCACACCGAGGTTGTGCTGCTGTGGCTACGTGTCCATATTTCCAAAATATCATTTTATTGGTCACAGAAAAGATGTGGTAAGCGATTGTGCTACCAATATTGGAACTCAAATTTTGCGATGATACTGACCGAAACGCGGTCGGACACTACAGTGTTGTGAGGGCTGCAAATTGCGTTTTGCGGTCACAGGAGAGTCCGGTTACATAGACCGCACCGTCACTAACGTAGGTCATCTACATTTGAGATGCGGCTAAGAGATAACATAACTGTAAAAGCAAGTAGATCTGTATAGTTCGTACGTTGTGATTTGTTTTTAGATGTGATAGATACTTACTACGAATATGCATGAATTAGTTTAAGATTAAAACGCATGGATTTCAGAACTGAGTGCCTCGTTGGTCTAGTGGTCCCATACACGACTGCTGAGCATGAGGTCTCGGATTCGATTCCCGGGTCGAGCAAAGTATTATTGAGTCGAGTAGAGACTAAGGAAGTTGGCGTGGCGTTGGTCCTGTGACAATTTGTTTTTTATATGGAATGTCTCGTGGAAGCTGTGTTGGATTCCTACCGACTAAAAACCACACGATCCTTCATTATCCGGACCCTACTCCGAGATCATAGCTGCATTCACTACGACCCCGAGCTTTTCAGTTAGGAAATTCTTAGTATTAGCCCGGGGTAAGGAAGTAGGCGGCGGCGTTGGTCCTGCGCCTGATCTCTCTCCGGTCGTGTCGGATTTTCCTCCTATCAGACTATGAGACTAAAGGAAGAGGGAGTGCACATGTGTTTGCGCATAGACTTGTGCACTATAATATCTCCTGCGTACAAATCTTCGGGGAGATAGGCCGCTGTCAACGAAAATTCGGTCGGTAGGAGTATTATTTATCTATACATACGTAGGTCGCTATAATCCGATCCTCCATCATGGGATGTCACTGCGGTGAGACACGTTGTATATTATTTTGATTGCTAACATAGTTGAAGTGATTAATTTACCAGTCCCTACTAGTAATCTTCTTTAACAGAAATGCTCACTCAAACAAAGAGATTTTCTATTTCTATTCTATATCAAAAGTAATACCAATATTACGCAAATCACCTGAGAAAGTTCTTCAAACTGGCTATAAACATAAATCTAAAGTTCAATGACTTCTAACGTTGTTTATGTCATCACTAAATAAAGCCAACGCAAGGTGACAGGAGGAGCGGGTGAAATAATAATAATGTTAAGCTACAAGTAGGTCAGACAGTTGACCCGACGCTCATACAACATTAACGCTTATTGTCCTGTCCGTGCACACGACACGGTGCAGGTTGCTCACGGGAACTAGTAACTGCTATTCAGTTGTAGATACCGAAAAAATTGCAGTATTATTAAAAAATTAGTCATTTTAACATAAAATACGCCTCTATCCAGAAGGGTTAGACAGAGCAGAGTTATTAAGTCCCATGTAATAGAGGGTGAGCCTATCAACTGGGCACAATTCCAATGGTTGTTACTGAGAATTTTCAAAAAGAAAAACCTATTAACACTACCGCCCCGAGAATCAATCGTAGGACAGCACGCTCAGTAGCCGCACTTGCAATCATTATACCAACGAAGCAATCATATCAATCCATACCTTGATTGCTTATTTTAAATCATCGCTTCCATTTTATCATTATAACAACTACGCATTTATGAAAAATCAATACATAATTATCGACGCATAACCTAGGAACTGTGGTTAATCGAATGGGAAAATGTTAAGCCACCGATACACTGCCTCATTAATGAGATCCACTCCACATAAATTCTAACTACGTAAAGTACATAAAAGCGAATTATTTGGTCCAAGTGAACGAAACTAATGGCTTTAACTGGACTACATTTGGCGTGAGTCCATTCGAATGGAGTTTTTATGTTTATTTGTTGGTATGTCATGCAAGCCTTTGTATGGGGTTGGTAAATGGTAATAAAGTGAGCTAAAATATGTGAACGTGATGAGCTTTATTGTCAATAATCTAACGTAAGTATAAAAACTACTACACATTTCCAACACTCAACTATCCTGAAATAAAATAGAATTACTTTGTCAAAAAGTTCAGTAATACATTCTTTGAAATGATTTATATCTTGGGAATGTGGCAACCTGTTTTATTATCACAACCAAACAGTAGGGTTACTTCATTAATTCTCCGTCTTCTTTATTCCATATCCACAATGAAAGTTATTTTCATAGCCAGAAAATATGAACAGAAAGTCTCGCAAATATAAATTCAATGTTGCAACCGAAACCATTTGCGTAAAAAGATTAAAATAAAAGTCTTTTCAATCGAATGCGCATTCGATGCGTTCGATGACAAAAACAGTCGAGTGAATTCTGACGGTGCGGTATCGAAATAGCGGAATATAGTAGGACAGTTTTTTCACGAAGTCATATTTAGGCTATTAACACGCAAAAGGTTGGAGGAATCTTGTTTTCACGTCACGTTTTCGAGTTAGACAAAGAAAATCAGACGGCAGCCGACAACCGTCCGATAACTTAAATCTGTTTTCAGAGTTACATAAAACTTTACAGGAAAAGACGTTCCAAGTTTCTTGAAGCGTTGTTTGAGGTTTAATTTTCATTAGCAAGGTAATGATGGTTGATAGGGTTCTCGAAGCAGGTTTGCTGATGTCTCGGGCGTACCTTTCACTTCAGTTGTCATTTATTTTCAGGTAGCATCCCCCGTCCCGTCAGTGTCTGTGTCTGTCCGCTGGTGTATTAAACATTTACGTAATACAGAGAAATTCTGTGTCGGCGATCTTAAAATGTATGACACTACGGGTCTCTTGCATTTCTACGAATTCAGCAACAAATCGACTTTCTGTTGGGAAAAGGAGAAAAGAGTTTCCATCGTCTCAGGAAAACGCTTATAGCGAAACCATATTGAATATAGTTCCTTTTCAATATGCAAATGGTTTCAAAGAAAAACTGTAAGAAAGCTATAATAACGTTTTGTTAGACGTAGCCATATTAACGTTAGATTAGATTTAGAACTTATTCTAAATCTAAAAACCTTCAAGAAAAAACAACATCATTATAATATTAGATGCTTACTACTATGAAAACTGGATTATTAATGTTTCTAAAAACTAATTAGACGTGTAACTGACATGGCCTTAGATCTCTTGAGACTAAATAATTAATCTACCCGTAAATAATCATGTCTAAATTGAAGCTCAAAATGAGCATCATAGTTAATTATATAAAGTGCTAAGTTCGCATATATCTGTGTGCTATACGGCTATAGGGCTATATTCGTGGGGTACGTGTTAGCAATAGTTTAATTAAGTTGGCAACACCGGCCTCATGTCAGATAATAATTAGCGCGCACCGGCTGGCTCTCTCCAACTTGGCTATTAACTTTTGCCGTATGTGAACAAGATCATACTTGTCCTAGTTATAATTAACATGCCCGAATTTGTTCCAAAGCAGTTTATGTTTTAAACTGTACCTAACTTTTTATTATGGCGTAGAAAAATAACGTGTACAAAAAAAAATACCCTGGTGAATTTTCTAATTAATAGGTATTCTAGGTAATTTTTTTTTATGAAAAATGTTTTACTTTTGAGGGTTAGAATTTTTTATATGTTCTATCTAATGGATCCTTCAGTACCTATATGATGATGTACTGCGATTGCTTATTTGTTTGGCAAGAGTTGTGGACAATATTGTTATTGTACTTTGTAGAGTTACACGAGGATGCTCCATATTAGCAGTGATGTTTAATGAGCTGATAATTTTTCTTATTTTGTGTAGTTAGGAGCCAATCTATGTAGTCTTATTAACTCCCTTTTAAGCGTTTTTAGCAAGTGAATCCACAAAATGGTCGTAGGTATCATAATCCCAAGGATTTATTTGTGAGTCAGTTGTGATTTGACCACGACTAACGTCAAGCTGCCAGAATGATTTTAATCTTCATGACGAACACAATGTCGTATTATGTCTCCACATTCCAGCAACCTCTCGCGAGGGTTCTTTGTCTATGAATATTCATTCAGTTCATATTCCTCGTGGATCAATAAAGCAGAACAAAGATTAATGAAGTTTGTCAGTCGCTAAAGTTTTGGAATATTCCAGAATATTTTAGTCTAGACGAGAATTTGGAACAAATTATTGACTTAACTATATGCTCCGTGGAAAATTCGGTTGGATAGATTTGCGAAGTTTAGCAGTGGTTACATTCTGGATTCCGTAGGGCATATCTGTTCTTTGCTTGGGCAATTGAGTGGGAGTGCGGTCCCGGTTTTTTTAATACCACTTATCAATCAATATTTTGATACAAACAAGCGTCAGGTTACCGTAGCCAATGGACGTTTGTCACACTAGGGTATTGCTTTTGCGTTGCCGACCCTGTAAGATGAAATATAGGGAACGAAAGATGGTCACTCTATTGCCAAAATAACGCTTTCTCAAGGAGCGCTGGCAATATTGTATTATCTGCCCAGCCTTTTCACAATTATGTTTGGTTCGGCTTCTAGTCCAACCAGATGTAGCTTATTATCAGTATTTTACATGGAGCGACTGCCTATTTCACCTGCTCAACCACTGGGTACTGGGTAACACAGTATATCATGACTACCTATACGTAACGGCTATGATAGATATTATTTTGACAACCAGAACCGACGACGGTAATGATGGTCACCTATCCAGAGAGCAACCTTATCCTATTATTTAACCATAAACCCCTCAAATATATGTGGCAATACTTTAATATTCCCAGTTATTTAGTTGCGGAGCTCAGAGGTTACTACTTAATAATACTTTATATATAAATTCATTCACTACCTCGTTAGTCTAGTGGTCCCAAGTGCGACTGCTGAGCATTATGTCTCGGGTTCGCTTCCTGGGTCGAGCAAAGTGTTATTGAGTATCTCTGTTGGTAAATTGTCAGTAGTAAGTAGCCCGGAGTTTGGAATTGTCCCCGGTAGATTGCATAGGCTCTCCACCACCTACTACATGTGACATAATAACAAAATTGGTTAAATGTGGGTGTAGAACTGTGTACATCTTTGCCTACTCTTTCGGGAAATACAGGCGTGATGCTATGTTTTAAATTCATTCAACATGAGGTTATACTGGTAGTTGACTTCAACAGTTCGGAGAAGGCTATTCAGCCTTCTAAATATGATTGTAACTGCAGCAATTTACGCGACATACGTAATATTATATAGAAGGTATCTATGGGACGTAGCAGTATCAGGGTTTAGATTGCTTTGTCGGCTGGATGCCTAGGTATTAGCGTGCAAGACAAACACGCGTCGGAGACGTGTGACCACTGGTATACGGGTATTATACATTTATCTATAGTGGATGTGCAGACCTGCCTCATTGGTGTAGTGGTCGTAATTGCGTCATTGAGAGTGAGGTCCCGGGTTCGACTCCAGCGAGGTGTTATTGGGATTTTCTGGGAGGAAATTCGTAATAGCAGCACGAGCATTATGTCAAGTTCAAGGGTCAGTATCAGGCTCATTACCTATTAAATGAGAATCATAAAGAATCGGTGAAAGTACATCTCTGCGTTATCCTTCTGGGTATAAGGCGTAATGCTTGCTATGTTAACTGTTATAAATAGAAAATATGGTTCATAGTACAGTTACAAGGATATCTGAGATTACCTTTGTAATTTAAACATATCTTGCTTGTTACGTTGCATTACATCTAGGAATGTATAGAAAAGCCACATTTATGTACATGGATCCGGTTCGGTTAAGCTAAACTTAAATTACATTACTAGAGGCTAACGTTTTAGGAATTAAGTTTTAGTGAGATTTAATTAGAGTTACGTACGGATAGAGATATCTGTACCACTGAAGTTAAGTAGAGGTCCCTAGTGGAAGGTGGACGTCATTCTTCTGAACTTCTAGCTTGAACTGAACTTTAACTTGCTAGCTGAAGTTGAAGCTAACTTTATTAACATTACAAACAACAACAAAATAAAAATTGATGGATGAAAGGTACAAAAAAGCAGGGTTTGCTAAGGGGACGGCATTCAGTTTGTTATTAAGTTACGCAGTGAATAACCACGCACTGATCAACGCGACTGGATTTCAGACCATCTTGTTTACTTCTTGATTTTATATGAAATACGCAAGGCTTTTTGTAAAAAGTCGTTATAAATAAATACACGTTGTAGTGATTCAGAAGATTCGAGCTTTTGAATATAAGCACCAGGTTCCGGTTTAAGAACCTATTTGCCAACGATTCTTCAGCATAGACACGTTTTATAATACTACTGACGCAGAAATTGTGTACTGGGACTACGCTCATAGCAGTGTACTCTGGTTATGCTCAAAGGAGTGTACTGGGGCTGCGCGTATAGCAGTGCACTGAGACTACGTTTGTAGCTGTGTACTAAGACTACACTCGTGGAGGTGTATTGGGACTACACTGGTAGGAGTGTACTGGGGCTAAGCTCGTAGGAGTGTACTGGGGCTACGCTCATAAGAGTGTACCTATTGGGGATCCCCCCCACGGGTTCCACCTTGTCGTGGTGGGGGGGCTCTAGTAGCCGTGGCTTGGTTACCCATGGTGAAGCTAATGGAACCCGAGGAGGGCCGCTCCTCTGAGCTTCGCCTTCAAGCCCATGTTGGAGCGGCGCTGGCGTAGGTTGCGGGCCTCAGGGGGGTGTCGCAACTGAGGTGGGCTGCGGTGTGCCATACCACAGTATGGGTGGCACTACAGCTGCGTGATGGGGGCTGCGGCGGAAGGAAGAGTATCGGTATAGCGAGGAGCCGCTCTCCCTATAATCTGCGGCCGTAGTGGCAGGCGGCGGGACCACAGACCTGACCCGTCACAGGGGACTTTGGGCGTCCGGACACGGGGTCGGCTGGCGCCCATTGCACATGGTCTCCGAGGTGGTTGTGGCACGCCATGTGTTTGGTGTGCCGTGGAGGGGTGCAATACCCCGTGAGAGGGAGTCCGGCAACAGACTGCCACTGGTGGGTATATCTCCAGAAAAAAAAAAGGAGTGTACTGGGGATACGCTCGTAGCAGAGCACTGGGGCTACGCACGTAGGAGTGGATTAGGATTACGCTCGTAGGAGTGTACTGTAGCTACGCTTGTAGCAGTATACTGGGACTACTCTCGTAGCAGTGTACTGGGGCTACGTACGTAGCAGTGTTCTGTTGGCTACGTTTGTAACAGTTAAAATAATGTTTGTATATTAAATAATTTCATATATTTCATATACATAGTTACAGATAAAGACCATCATTCATTTAACTAGTAATATCACTATATTTTTAAGACACCTACTCGTACTTCATCGAGACAAGCTTGACCCACATAGAAGGCACCGGGCAGGCACGTCCGCGACAGGAAGAATGAGAGCTCCTCCCAAACACGGCACAATGAGAACCAATGTATAATGCATAGCTGGTGCCTTTTATCATCTGATATGGCGCAACTGAGAGGGTCTGTGAGAGGTATAAAATAAAAATAAAATGAAAATGTAATGTTGTTTTTCTTTTTAATTACCATGACTACAATACAATACTGACTACAGTAATAATAAAAAATATTATACAAGAAAACAACAACAAATGAATGAATGAATTTTGCGATGCTCTATAGTATGACTAGAAGTTTGGTTTTTTACACGACTGCCCAAAATAGGTTTATGTATGTATGTAAGTATGTATGTATATGAGTATGTCTGTATGTATGTTTTTGAGTTTCTTTAATCCACTATAACTCCTAAATGCCTAAACCGATTTAGATAAATGGGGTATTGTTAGAATCCTAGCATTTTCCCAGGTAACATAGGCTACATCTTATGTAAAAACAGTTTTGTGCTACACAAAAAAATATGAACTATAAAATAATTAATAAAAAAAATATGTTTGTATATTAGAAAATATAAATATTATCATATTTAAAATACTAAATATATTAAATAAGTGATTATTGTCATACATTACATGGTTAATTACTTAAATATAATGACTACTTAATTATGTACAAGAAAAAGATAATAGAAAAAAAAAACATAAAACAAACATGGTTTGGGCGTCGAAGTATTCCTCCGCATCGCTGTCATCCGGTCAAGTGCCCAGAAGACTGGCAGCATTGCCACGTTGAATCGCAATGCTAATTCTTTGAACAAGAAACATGGCAGCCCTCTGGTCACGGGAAGTGTCGATCAGTCTGCCAGAAATTTCTTTGAAGAGTTGGCGTGCACTGGGACCCCATGGCCCGAGTGTTTCGACCCCAAACAGCTCAAAGACGTAGCAGCCGACAAGGTTGCTATATTTGCGCCGTTTGAGAGTCTCTGTAGCAGCAGCAGCGGTGCCAGCACAGCCTGCCGAGCTACGAAGATGCGATGGAGCAAGGGTGTCGATGCATTTTGCGTCCCACACTAAAAGCCTACCCAACTTCTTAGGCAATAACGTCATGCCGTCTGGTCTCTTACCATCGTCCCGCACCAGGCCATTGGGGTCTAAAAAGCTAGTACACCGGCGAATAATATAATTAATGCTAGCGTGCCGGGCAACATAGTACCTATGTTGGGTGACGAAATTGCTTGAGGCTATAAAAATTGTTTTGCGGTACTGTCCCCCAACTGCGATGAAAATTCTTCACCACCCTGATTTTCATTTTTTATTTCACTCTCGACCGAGATGACTTAGTCGATTCTTTTCCTTTTAATATAACAATAAATATATATTAGAATAAAACAATATATTTAATTTCATAATACAAGAAATCACCTTCATGAAATGGTGATATTCCAATTATTAATAAATGCTTCTGAAGTATACTCCTTCCGACCGTATTTCGGTCACGGCGGCCTCTCTCCACTGAGATTAGCCAAGTACGCAGGAGATATTATAGTGCACAAGTGTATGCGCAAACACAGGTGCACTCCCTCTTCCTTCACTCTCATATTCCGATGGGACGGAAATCCGACACGACCAGAGAGAGATCAGGCGCAGGACCGACGGCTTTACGTGCTCTCCGAAGCACGGGGGTATCACACCACCAACTTCCTGACTCCGGTCTGCTACTGAGAATTTCCTAACAGAAAAATTCAATAACACTTTGCCCGACATGGGAATCGAACCCAAGACCTCACGCTCTGCAGCCGCGCTTGCGACCCCTAGACCAACGAGGCAGTCAAAAGCTTCTGAAGTATGAAATAACCGAAGGAAAGGATACAATTTTTGCGCTGATGAAAAGAAATGCTAATAACATTTAAACTGTTGTAAAAATAATAACAATCATATCTATGAAGAGACCATATAAATAGGCAATAATTGATTTCTACCGTAACTCATACCTGTAGGATGAGATCAAAAATCCATTTTTGTGGTAACTATGTTTTACCTAAAAAAAATATAAAGATTTTTCGCAAAGAATAATAAAGAATGAAGCAAATGGCATTTTCTGTTCGAACAACGTACCACGGATTTATCGACTAATTGATGTGATTAAAGATTTATAGAAAGAGGAAAACCGAGAAGTCTCGCGGGACTTACAAACTAGTAGAAAAGCCGTACCTAGACTTAATTTAATGTAACGTTAACGGTTAGTTAAGTAAACTAATAATTAGGTTATTACGTATCACGTCGATTCTGATGCAGGCAAAATAAACGTGCAACTAAATAACCTTAAGTTCTTAAGTGCCTTTGCATGAAATAAATTTCTTTTTACTTGGCTTGAAACTAAAATAATTAGAAAATTGCTATATTTAATTTTCTTGGATATAGGGAAGAAAAAAATAAGTTTAAGGCATGAAGAATTAAGAGACGTCGAAATTAAATTTCTGTTTTTTTTTGTCGGCACACTTTTAATTAGCCCTTAAAATTAGAAATATTTAACTGAATTTTAGTTTAAGAACTGTCTATTTGAATTTGATGTGTCTTAATTAGTCCCGTCTCGCTCTTATAGTTACTGTTTGTAAAAGATAACATTCCCTAATGTTATTTTGGGTAAATTACATCACATTCGACGTTGAAGGCTGTACATGAGGATAATTTTTATTTTCTAAATACCAACTTTATTATTATATTTTGACTTTGTTCATTTTTAATCAATACCTATATAGCATGAAGCCTGTATTCCTCGAAGGGTTACCGGGAGATGTACTATATTTTAAGTATTAAGTCCCAAGTAATAGGTGGTGAGCCTATTGCCATCTGCTGGGCACAATTTCAAACTCCAGGCTGGTATTGAGAATTTCCTAACAGAAAAACCCAATAACACTTTGCCCGACCTGGGAACCAAAATCAATGCCTCACGCTCAGTAGTCGCTTGGGACCATTAGGCTAACGAGGCAGTTTTAATCAATGATGCAACATGAGCATTTTCTAGCTTAACATGCAATGTTCGAAACTTGATAGATGATACCATTTATACTAGCAAAGTTGCAGTTCAAGCATGAGCAACCGCGATCTAGATAAATGGAGTGTCAAGTCTTTACAAATATCTGGCATTCGATTTAGTATTTTTATTTTTCGGCAAGGAAACTCTAGCCAAAACACATTTATTTGTCATGTATGATCTAGAAGCTGTGCAGAAAGAGACTTCCTCATTGTTGTGCTCGCATACGTTTGTACTGAGGGTTCGTTTTCCGGGTCGAGCATAGTGTTTTTGTTTTAAGAAATCATCAGCCAGGAGTTTGGATTTGTACCCGGTAAATGACAATAGGCTCCCCAACGCAGATGGGACTTCATAATGGCATTGGTGAAATATGGTTATATTCTGCGTACGCGTGCTCGCCTTGTTGAAATATAAGCGACATGTTTATATATATAGATATGTACGTAAGATCTAAAAATAAGATAAAATGAAAGGAGTTACCTTTAGGGGTAATGCCAGAGGTCACGTGTTTGACATGACGTAGCGTGATTCTTATTTACGATAAGCGATTTCCCTCTGACCCTCAGGGGTAACAAACTTTTGTACTGAGATGTTACCGAATGTTAAAGTGGATTGGTATTGACTGGACCAATCTACTAAATAATGTGCTAAATAATAAAGGGTGTTCGTGGTTAAGTAGGGCGCAAGATCCATCGAACGAGGTTAAGCTGTACTTGCTGCGGTTGATCTGTCGATGGGTGGCCATTATGTATTATCGAAATATCGCCGTGCCTTAAATAGCATGTTAAATGAAGGTCTGTGGTGGTATTAAACCTAATTACCACGAAATACTTATTGTGTTTTCAAGGAACTGGGTTGTGGAGCACTGGATAAACAGTCGCTTCATTTAAAATTCCGGTATTAACATTTGATAACATCATAGTTGGGAAAAAGTGTAGGCTGCAAAAGTTCGAATGCCTGATTATTATTACTGGCCTTAAAGAATGTCCATACATAAATATCTAAATATTGTACATTCATGATCGCAGTACAGCTACACGCTATGGCACACACGCACATCACTACACCATATATCGATAAAAAATTGTGTCATAAAACACAGTACTGTCACCCTAGTCATCTTGCGATCCCGCAGCAATGTGTTCGAAATGTCAGGGAAAACGAAGCTCAATTAAATATAGGTACACACATCAGAGATCATAGTCAGAGATCACATAATCTCATTACTAAATCTGTGTCTATGTTCACAAATGTTATACATACTATACGTCACAAATTCAATGTTTACGTAACGGCGAGATATATCCTAGTAGAACGTACGCACGGTTACTGTAGTCGAGCTAGCTAAACGAGCCACGAGTGGAGACAAGTCGAGTGCCGCTAAATGGATTAATCCATCACTGTGCTCATACTTTATGAATGCACTGTCAAGTGGGAAAGTAATTTATAGTAGACGAAATGCCGCGGTTCTGTTTGCGGTATTTATTCTTAGTTTTTTGGTTTAAGGGTCCAAAGCGCGACAAGCAGCATGAGGTCTTAAATACAATTCCCAGGTCGAGCAAAGCTTATTGAACTTTTCTGTAAAGAAATTCTTAGTAGCAGTCCGGAGTTTGTAATTGTGCCTTGTAGATGGCAATAGGCTTTCAGCCTATTACAGCATTGCGGTGAAATGTGGCTGTACAACTGTGTGCATCTTTGCCTACGCCTTCGGGGAATAGAAGCGTGATGCTATTTACGTATGCTATATCTATCTGATAAATATATAAGCATCCTTTTTGTACACGAATGTCGAAAAAAAGGAGTGTTATGTTTACTTTTACAGTAAACAACAACTAAACGCATTTTCGTTAACGTTCAGCAGCCTGATGGTAAGTCCTTTCAATATGAAAACATAAACTTTCGCATTTATTTTATGTATGCTAATCCCCCCGGATAACTTAGTCGTAGATGCCTAATATTTTTTTCAGGGTTCTACTATTTACGAACGTTAGCGTGATTAAGTAACGAATAGGTACCTCAAAATCCGAACTCCTGAATTAATAAATGTTTGTCAAGATGCCTCCTCTGGTCTTGTATCAAGGTTTTAGCTTTTACAGCAGACATTGGCATGACAAAATAGATTTATGTTTCGTTTTACGAGGCTCAACAGATGTGTACGTAATGTACAGGGGGGTGTTATGGCCACAAAATGGAACACATGTAACAAAACAGACCATTTTACTTAAATACATTAAGACTTTTCTCAGTCAAGTTTTCGTTTAAAATTTTAGAGTACCGAGGATCCGTAACTTCAATCAGTTTTACTTTTTGTACCCCCTCACGAAGTAGGAATGAAGTTTTATTTTATGTGGAAAAGGTTAACCGCCTGTTTATGAGTTCGTCAGAAGTTTCTCGTTAACGGTGTGTTAAAGATTAAAGGTGATTGTACATTTCTCTGCCGACATTACCATTGTGCCTGGCCAAAGCTAACATGCAAACGTTACGTATGCTAAGGGCGTTTGTACACTCCAGATTGTTTTGGTAAGAAACTCTAGCGTCTAATATGTTCACTGTATTGCTTAAACTTTCAGGCGTGGTACAGTCAGAAAATAAATAGTTTAAAAGTATATTAAAAGGTTTTAAAAATAGGATATAGAAAAAATAGTGTTAATAACAATAGATAAGAAATATTTTATGTTATAAAAAATATTGTATTTTTAAATACTAGTTAGCTTTCCCAATAACTGAATAAGAAAATTACGGATACAAAATGCTTGATGCAATGTATCTGTCGCAGATGGATTGTAAATCAGCTAGCAGTTTTGTTTTACAAAACTGCTAGCTGATTTACTAAACAGTACTATTATGAAAAACAGTTGAACGACGTTTAGAGGTTTTACATAATTCCTGAACTATATATAACACGCAGAATTGTATGATCGTTTTGCATTTATCAATGCAGCGGATCAATGATCCTTTATAAAACATTACTGTTTTGTAAAACAGCGGATTCTACTATCCATCTGTGACATATCGATTCCCGTTAAATTAAACTATCTGGCGACTAATAGAACATCACACGGACGTCTTCTTGTCCTTATTTTAGAACACTATACAACTAAAATTGTTTGAAAGTTACGGGTAAGTCTTCTGAACTATTTTGACTTACAAACTATGACTGTCGTAGAGATTTCAACTCTTGGCTGACTATAACATCGAAAATGCGGTCAGGTAATTCAAAATGAATACAGTCGGAAATTATACCATCATTAGAAGGTTCCTGTATATTATATGTACGCTGTTGTTGGCGATATATGTATAATAAGTTTAAGAAAATAATTAACAGTGTCATTATTTTAAAAGAATAGGTTAATACCATAAAAGCAATAATTCTAATATTACAGTCTACAAATAAAAAAAACACTGATTCATTGCGTACCTATAGTAATTATTTAAGTTTATGATCTATTTAACGACGCGCGATGGCGCAGTGATCGAAAGACCGTCTGCTGCGCCGAGTGTTGGGTTCGATGCCCGCACGAAACGAATAAGTATTTCAAATTATTTGTCTGCACCCACAATACAGGAGACATTCCAGGCCTAGTGCGAAGTTAGGTATTTCATTTGTTTTTTTAATGGACGAAAGACTTGAATGAAAAACTTAACAGTGTGTGAACTCCCTAAGCAGGCATTTCAGTATGTAGACTGGGAGCTAGTACCCGTACGTGAAGATATGCTAATCATGACGCTGGCACAGCGAAGACGTTGCTGGCAAAAATGTGAACATTGCCTGTCTTAAACGGGTTTACAGCCGCAACTTATAGCTTCAATGAAGATTTCCAAACGATATCTTTGCTGAAACGCTTGCTCGAATAATTTAATAAATACTTAGAAGAAAAGCAAGTTTTTTGTTAGATGGTAATTTTAGACATTATCATTTCTTTTAAAATTTTACGAAATGGACTATAAACAAGGAATAAATAGAAAATAATTAACCAGATTTGTTATAAGAGATATGATAAACGTATTTGCAAAAACAACCTACCTAAACCTAACCTAACCCGATCATGAATACTTTCAACTTTTAACACAAAATTCCTCCGCCAACGATAAAATGTTTTTATTTACTTGACAAAATTAATGTAACTTTTGGAAACTTGAACAATTCGCTAACAATTCGGTTATTTTCGCATAACTTCAAGAATGCCTCCCAATAATTTATTCATCATAAAACAAACGACTAGGGCTAAACTTGTGTGACATAATTAAGTTTATTTGTATAAACAAACTTTTGGGTGCTTAAGCAAATATTATCCCTGTTAATACAAAACGAGGTCTATCAATAGTTCACAGTTTTTCCTTTGAGTCAGTTTTTGTATTAATAACTATATAACTATATAATATAACTTTATTCCGACTAAGTTTAGCTTCTTAATACAACATTTGAAATTAGTAACGGTAGTATCATTACTAATGTGAGATTTTTTAATATTGTTTTGCAAAAGGTGATTGTATACTTCATCTAAAGTTTGGCTACTTATTGTCAAAAGTCACAAGATATCTATATTTTTATTCCTTAAAGTATTCACTTTAATATTCGGGGGCTGAGTTGCCCGCGTCCGTATGTTTGCACCCTTAAAATAGAATCCCTAGACGTGGGCCCTGGGTGGTGCAAAACAGGCAACACAACTTTGGTGGGAGGGGGAGGCTTCGGCCGCGGCTGGTGACCACCCACCAGACGAAGCCATGGCGTGAAGCGACCTAATCTTGTTTCGGGATGTTGTCCGGTGCAACCGTCGTGGGAGACGGGTCTGGGCAGTTGCATTAAATCCCCAACAGTCGTTCGCCGCAAATATATCCACTTTAATTAGAGTGAATAGACTTTTGGATTTACGTGCTACATCTTCGGCCACACCTTCGCTTAACATCAGGCGAGTTAGTGGCCAAAAGTAGATACATTTCTTAAAAAAAAAAAAATATGCAGTATTATTGATACCTGCTTACTTAATCACTATTTATTTAAATCTACACGTACTTTTTTTGCTGTATCATCATTCATGTGTGTTATCAGGATTAAAAATAAGACCTTTTTGTAGAACATCCCTGATAAGTAGTGCTACATAAAGTCAGTACAAAAGCTACAAATATTTTCTAGTTATATCCCCAGTATCGACAAAAAACATACCAACTTTATTCAAATTACAAAAAAGAATTTACGTCTTTATATAAATTACATAGGAACTCCGGTTCTTTTACGATTCGGCTTAAAATTTGGCAATTATAAATATAAGTATCCACTCCATCCAACCCCGCGAGTGGCCTGGTATTCATGATCTGAATATTTTACCTTTTTTAATTGGACGGGTGAATACGCGTGACTTTGCGAACTCGGAAAAAGTGATGACTCTAATTCTTGTATTTTGCGTCAGACGAGCTGTGTGGTTGTTAGAACAAGAAAATAGACTTCTGTTCACTCTGAGTAGTGCGAGCGATAAAATAAGAGTTATAATTAAGAAGATAAATATGAGCTGCCTCATTTTCTGGTGATGTAAGCGTGTCAGAGCGGGATCCTGCGATCCTTGGGTCAGATTAAATGTTCAATTGGGTTTTTCTGTTTTAGAATTCGCAACAGTTTCACATTATCCACAGGCTACTTAATGTTGCTAGTGGTGCTAGTGGTGCTTGTTGCCTATTTAATGTTAAATTAATTTGTCATTATCCCACGTAAGGGCTAAAATAAAATGTAATGTTCATCATGTTGTAAACGTTGTGATAAAATAAAATATTCGCATGACATTTTACAAAAATAAAATGTGCTTATCCATACGTACCTAAACACCATTGTACAATAGTTTAAGCAAGCATATCTTTGAATTTTTTACGTTCGTCAACAATATGGCATTAGTTTAAAATAAAAACGGCTGTTTACTAAACGTCTATTGTTGGTGAACTTGGGCCTTAATGGTAAAAAATAATTCGTTCATCAAGCATGGTGAATATACCTTTGGGAACGTTCTATAAAACAGTCCATCCGTTAAGCCGTGAAAATTTTCGAGCTGTTATAAAATATAATGACGTAGGTAAGAGATATAAGAATAAATGTAATTACAGAAAGTACTGAACGCCCTCCTCAGATAATTGGTTTAGTTGGTGTGCGATGGAGAAGCGTGAACCATTTTAATGGAAATCTGAAATTGATACGCCTTTGCTAGCTCTCGCTGATACAAATCATTATAATTTCTGGTTAGCATTTCTTGATTTTGCGTAGCAACATATGTAACACAGCATTGTATATCCGGAAGGGTTAGGTAGAGGTGTACTATTGTACTAAACGTATGTATCTATACTGCCATCAATCGGACTGAAAGATTCGTCACAGAAAAAAACTAATAACACTTTCCCCGCCTCGGGAATTTAAAATAAGAATTCACGCTCATCAGCCGCACTTGTGATTACTTTGTCGCGTAGTAAATTTTGAAATTTTAATAAATAGTTAAAATGAAATATTGTTATTTAAATATCTTTACCTATAATAAGAGAAAAAAAACTAGGAAAAATGCTATACCATCATCATTGCGAAACCGTACAGTGCATAAACACCTTTAGCCAAAATTAGAAAACAATTTCCGCATAATTAGTCCTTAAATCACATATTATACAAGAAAAAGGTTGTGTTATACCGACCTTCATGTTAATAGCTCGCGTGGGAATCTACCCAGTACCCCACGTGCCCTGAGTAATGGGGGGCAATAATAATAAATGGAGGGGAAACTTAGAAAACCTTTGGGGGCTGTTTATAGGTCATCGACGTAACATTATTGATTCCCTTGTGTAGGCAAAAATATACGTAAGTACGTTTGAGGAATACTGATGAGGAAGAAGGTTTCATGTTTCGGCTTTTACCCTCAGCTTGTGGGGAATTTACTTTCTGTGTAGTGGTACAGTCGTTATAAAGCTGATACTTAAGTTCGTGGATGCAGGGCTGACCCTTTGGATGGTCGTGGATGACAGGCCTAGTTCTGAAACTAGGCCTGCATCGCGAATTCTTCATCCATATTTTAACACGTCTTTTGGCGACGTCATAATAACTTAAGAGTTCGCTAAGCATACGTTAATGCTGAATGATTTATCTTTAATTGTTAAGGTAATTGCATCTTTACGATATTGTATTAACTGCAAAGTTAGTCGTGTCGGTTCGGTCACCTGTAAAGGGACTGAATAGATTGCAATGACGTCACCAAAAGACGTGTTAAAATATAGATGAAGAATTCGCGATGGTGAGCAGAGGTCGAGATGATCACAGCGCCTGGAGTATTTATCGGGAGGCGCAGGTTCCAATCCTGCTCGCAACCGTATTCTTTTTCCATTTAATATAATAATTTTAGAGTTCGCTAAGCATGCGTTAATGCTTTCCAAAGATTTATGTATGAGAGGCGGCTGGTCATAAAACATTACCAAAACTTTAGCAGCATGCAATTTCAAATGCAATTAGAAAGTGGAAGAAGAATACATGTTGCGCCGACCCCAAATAAATTGGGATAAGGGCAGGGGGATGATGATGTATGATTGCTTGCACCTTAAGCACAGTTGCCAAGTGTTGGCACTTTACAATGACTTGTTATAAAACTGTTTTCTGCCTGGCAACAAATTTTTATTAGGTATTCAATATATAACAACATTCGCAGTCGCAATCAGCTTTTTCCGGATATTATTATGATTAGTCCGCATCCTGCCGGAACCAACCAACGTGATCTGCAACTGTACACCTCTGCTTACCCTCTCCTTGGGTAACTATTCGCGATGGTTATGTTACATTTCGTTTGAGGAATACAGATGAGGCTGCGACGTTTCATGTTTCGTTTTGTTAACCCTCAACGCGCCTAAATAAGAATTTCGGGGTAGCCCCTCGGCGTGTATATGGCGGGAAAGCTGAGATAACGCGAGACTTTCGCATCACTTTATGTTTTCAATTTCAACGGGACGTATTTGTGGTATGTGGTGTGATAATGTTGTTTTATTTATGTTTATGGTGCAAGTTTAGAGGCTTGTATTTTCCTTCGTGTCGTTCGTGGACTTTAAGATTATACCGTGTTGATTTTGTGGACAACATACCTTGACAGATCAGATAGTTGTCATAGGATACTACAATCAGTAAATGTTGTATTAAAATAATTTCGTACATGTTATATTGAATCTTTCCAACTTATTACGACTGATGTTAAGTCACCGAAACATTAGGAAAAAGTAATAACAATATTCCGAAGTCATTAGATTATATTTCGTTTTGAAAGCTCTAAATAGTAATATAATGCACAAAAACTTGTTGAAGCGTAGCTGTAACGCTGTAGTAGAGGCGTAGCAAGAGAGCGTATCGTAGCAGGAGCACGTAGCGCAGCACGAGTACGTAGCGTAGTATTTACGCGTAGCGTAGCAGTGATGTGTGCGCATTGCACAAATGAACGAAAATAGTACTTTTAGACATTTAACAAAACTCTAAAAACTTACAAAAATCAATATAAGTTATATCTTGAAAGTGTCAAGGTTATCAAGGGCGATTAAATAGGAGAAAATACACTGCCAGTCTAAGCATAACCATAGTCGAAAGCAAAGTAAAAGAACAAAAAGCAGACTGAGGACAACTGAAGTGGAAAAGGCATCTTTTTTGCGGCATTTATTATAGACGTGTAAAAGGGGTGCAAGTCATTTTAGATTTAGGTACCTGTACTGGATTGATCTGACCGTCGTACACCCTCGTCACTTGTCTATATTATTTTATCAACCAACAATACACTCACTCCCCTGGTCCGCCAGGAAATACAATAGAATACACGTATAACCAGTATAGGCCAAGCCCATTCCATCTAAATTTGTAAGATAAGCGTCAAGGCCCTATAGTTTATTCATGGTTTGTATACATCGTCCATTACCTACAGCCTCGTGTATACACCTTCTATACACTTGGGATAATTACAATGAAAGTGCCCAATAACCGAGCCCT
Organism: Xylocampa areola; assembly: GCA_935421205.1. Lineage (NCBI taxonomy): Eukaryota > Metazoa > Arthropoda > Insecta > Lepidoptera > Noctuidae > Xylocampa > Xylocampa areola. The sequence continues at coordinate 8,967,635 of OW285220.1, forward strand.
TTAACCCTCTCAAGCACGCTTGATACAGGGTTTTATCAAACGGTATCTCATTGAGACTGGTCGTTTAGTACCGCGTCGGAAATTACGTCGTAGTGAGACCCGACCCGACTTGGAATGCGATGTGGCCTGTAAGGATGAAAATGTGCTAGCTTTTTAAGCTTAAGTCGAGCTCGGTTGAGGTCCGAAATAGAAAAAATTGGCTCGCTTGAATTTTTTTAAAACATGTGTTTGGACACGTGGCTAGTGGCTTAATATTAGCCGCACAGATCAATCGAACGAGGTTAAGCTACGCTTGTCGTGGTCGGTCTGTGGATGGTAGTATTCGTGCCTTGGAGAGCATGTTAAGCCATCGGTCCCGGTTGTCTAATGTATGGCAGCCGCTACTGTAGTCAGATGCCTGAAAGTCTGATATAACCACGAACCAGTATAACCACGAGATATCGTGTTACCTAGTAACTGGGTTGTGGAGGTCAGATATGCAGTCGCTCCATGTAAAATACGTGTATTAAACTGTAGCCGATTAGACTGGAAGCCATAACGTAGTTGGAAGATTGATTGTAAACATTTGGGGAAGTGCTCGACGACTGATTCGATTCAAAGTATTCGAGTATTTTTATCGTCCTTTTCTTACTTTGCCAAACGCTTATTACCTATAAGTTTCTTAGCCACCTTCATAACAGAGTAATCGATCCCTACTTAGCTCGTAAACACGACCAACATTAACTAACTTCGAGATTATCGCAAAGTTCACAAGAAACAAAGGCCGCAAGTTTTCGATCGAAATCAAAGTAAAGGAAAAAGTTGCTCTTGTCGGCTTGTACAAGTTGCACAATCGATTCGAGAAACTGCCACCTAAGTGTACGTATAAAGAAAAGATTTTTTTTTGTCGGCGATTAAGGAAATGTTTACGTTACAGCCAATAGACAAAAGAAGGTTGACACACTCATATTTTTTTATAATAAATTAAGGTAATTATTTTATTTATTGCTAAAAATGTGGGCCTTGAATTTTTTTGTGATGATACCTATTACTAGTATGTGAACCGTGGTATATCAACTTTAATTTAAGAGCCTTTAAACATGATCCAACCTAAAAATGTTAATAAATGCAACCGTGGACCACCATCGAGTAATTTATGGACTATCTTCGATAAAAACAGTGTACTTGTTTAATTCATACCGCAACTCCTAATTCTAATGATCGCTTCCCCAACCGCTGAATTTAAGACAATCGCGTTTTTGGCACAGGGCAAGTTATTGTTACGATCGCTATTAGTTACACTTCACCAGAGCCGCTTCAGAATGTCCAGATTATGCATTAGAATTAAACCGACATTATGTATAGAGACTTTGATTTATTTGAGATATTTTTAAAGGAGTCTATTTTTAAAGAGTTATCCGGAAGGCGCAGGTTCAAATCTTGTTCACGATCGTGTACTTCTATCAATCAAAATGTAAAACTTAAAAACTAAATATCTTTCTTAATTAACTGTTTCTGGGAGTGATTCTTCATCAACCATACGATAACAAGAATTATATATTTCCTTCTTTCATTACATAGGGCGACAAAAATATGATATTTTTGTTGCTCTGTAAAATGATTACATAAATATAACAATTACCTAATACTGTATTCCATTCCATTTCAAATTATTTAGATATTAACACGTCATTTATGTATCGGTTTGACATCATTTCAAAGACTTATTGGCTTATTTACAACGTGTGTGAAGTATCAATATCATGATTACACCAAAAATCACTTTGTGATTAACATTTACATTTTGAAACATCGCAGTATGAGTTAATAACGTAATATTTATACAAACGTTGACATATTAATAAGTTTTATAATTATTGCATTTACTACGTCAGGATCTGGGTTCAATTGCGAGGCCGAACAAATTGTTATGAGTTTTTTTTTGTTAGGAAATTCGCAGTTGCATTCCGGAGTTTGGGTTTGTGTTCAGTCGATGGCAATAGGCTCCAATCAAGGGATTTAACAACAGCATCGATAAAATGTAATATTGTGATATGTGAAGTCTCCAAAAAGTCCAGAATCAAATGCTTTTAGTTTCTAGCGAGCTGTTCCACTTTAATATAAAAACCTTGAAGGAATTAGTACTAGTACGGAGTAGTTTTAGCGGGCGTACCCCTTTCGCCACTGGCATATGATTCCCAATCAAATCTTTATACCTTTCACCTGTCATGGTTACAATGTTAATACATGATTTTAATCGTGTGTTACACAATGCTATGTATGTGTTTCGTTTTTCTATATATGTTAATACTGTTAATTTAATGAGCTTTTTGCTGCTTTAGATAGATAGATAGATTATACTTTATTGTAAACTGAACAGAACTTAAATATGAAAAAAAAACAAACAAGAATGGTACAAATGGCGGTCTTATCGCTAAAAGCAATTTCTTCCAGACAACCATTGGATGGAAAGAATAACTAAGAAATTTGCAGAGGGTAGTTTACAGTGTACTACTGTATATATAATATAAACATACAATTATAGATAATATATAAATATATAATTATACTTTAGTGTAAGTTGTTTTGTGTTTGTGTGTTACCTAACTCCCCCGCCAAAAGTGTCGCGCAAATCTGTTCGTTATTTAGTCAGAAGCTGTCTTCCGTCTGGTCCTCTAAGATAAAAACAGTGGTGTGTCATATATATAATGCTTTTTCATGTTACGATAATGCTCATAATAATATAATTGTTGAAGGCAACATTTAAAAAAAATGGATATAAGTGGGGCTTGAATTCACAATGTTTGTTTAACCGCAACAGCGCTCAGTGCAACCATCCTAGTAGCGCAGTCAGTTATTGGAGCATTTTCAGCGTTCTTTACAAAAATAGTTAAACATATAGACTTTGCCCAACAGCGTATTATCAATATTCTAACTACACGCATTGTGTTTAATTAAAATATAAAATGAAATAGGTTCAGCACGGAGCGGATAAAAAAAACCAAAGTGCATTTCGTCAAACAAGTGAATATTGAAAATAGTTTCAAAAATAAAGTTAATAAGTTTGTGAGCATTTTGCCGCGAGCTACCCGTAATTAACTGAATATTGGTTTGTTAACGATATTTTCATTTATCGGCACGATGCGGGCAGGGATCTGATGTGGCCGATGTTATTATTGAATTTGTTTGGCATTATGTATTATTGATAGAATGCAATATAAATGCGCGAGGTTGAGCATTTATTTATTATTCTATAAGGAATATATTTGCGGGATATTGCATTTATTTATTTGGCTCTTCGACAATGAGTACACTGATACAATCATAAAGTTATTATATTTCAAACTTAAGTCTATATTATACTTATTAAAAAAGGTACTGTATTTATAGCAAGATATTGTATTTATGAATCCCTAGTTATAAAATGTCTAAGCTCGTGAACTACCCATCCAACTGTCTGGAGTACAAAACTCTTTAATTGTATGCACGTAAATACAGAAAATGCCAAAAGTAATTTAATCGTATTATATTAATCAGCGGTGCAGTTTTGTTCCGTGTTAATAAAATTCTGTCGCTGACTCTGCAATGCAAAAATATAAGCAAAAGTACTATTCTTCACTGTCAAAAGAATTTATGAGCATAGATATTTTATAAATTCTTTAAGCTCTGCACACAGTATCTACAAATACATAGTAGATTAGTTTATAGACTCTTGTTAAATAGTATAGTATAATGTTGAATACAATATTTGTGGTAGTTTTTTTTTAATTTTACCATTTTTTCAAGATAGGCATAAATATCTCTGCCAAAATCTGTTATTATATATATATACGAAATGTAAACAGTTTTTATTTTATTTGTGATAATATGTAGTTTGTACAAAAGGATATTTAAAAGTTGATTTGTATAGGTATAGGGATAGACTAAACTCTTTTGCTGTGTGTACTAAAACTAGTACTTGGTTTAATATATCATAATAAGAAATAATGGTAATCAAATTGTTAGAATCTTATTATCAATCAACATACCTATTTTATCGTTTTATGAACATATAGTCATTTTATTCCATATTCTTGGTAAGCATCAATTATATGTCGTCAAATTTTATAGGTGAATATGTCACTGTTTTATTGACAAATGTTTTTTATAGAGCAATCGACGAACACAAATATTGGACGTATTTTTTTTATCGGTAGAATATGGAATCGCGTTTGAAAATACAGTAAAATAAATGTAAAGCTGTACATTTGAGGGGAGGGGGTCCAATATGGCCGCCCATCAATGTGTGGGAATGTCCCGTACCATTGCATGCGTCACGCGTTGGGGGCTATCCTGCCGATAAAAGGGCAATTACTAGTAAGAACTTTAGTTAAAGGCTTTAGTTCTAATAGTTTTAGATTCCTTTCATATATTATAATTGAAAGGCTCGGCATTAGTGGCATTTCTTATCAATGTTTCTAAGCATGTAAAGGATTTACATACACACGCGATTTTAATATAGTTATTTTGTTTCGTTATTCTAGTCCGTTTTATGGCGATGTAACTGCCGTAAAAAATCATGTGCATATAGTGCACAACCATTAAGACTTGTAGAAGAAATTGACAGGCCATACAAATAGAAATCCTTAGGGAAAGAAAACAGGGAACATTTTTATCACTGCCATATAAATTCAAACAACTACTGATTTAAAGTGTCATTTCGGATACGCGTATGAAATTTACCTAGTTAGTTATCGTCTTTATTTAGTTAGATATCGTAAAAGGTGCGTTGTTGCTTTATAGTCTACCGGGATTGAACCCCTATCCATATGTCTACCCACGCAGATAATAAGGGTCAATCTCATATAATTCACACGGTCAAATAAACGTTTCATACATGTTTGTTTTTCTTTCAGCTTTAGGAGGAAAAGTAAAGCAGATGGAAAATTATGGATATTTTTATTTACATTGTTTATTTTTAATTACGTATTGGCTCGGTCCACGGTATACGTATTTTAATTCATTTTAATTATGTACAATTAAATGCTTCTTCCAATTGAATTCTTTAGAAAGTTGATTGCTTCTTTTAAGTCTCTACAAACTTATTTACATACAACTCAGTGTACCAGGCAAACATAAAATGTTTGTTGTGGTCTGGTATTTCCGCCAACGCTCTCGATTCAAACATCGCCGTCGGCGTCGACTGAAAAGGGGATATTTTATTTGCCATGCAGTGGTCGTCCTTTGATCGTGGTACAGCCAAACACAGTGCAATTTCAGGCTTGGTCGGTTGTAACGGCACTGGAGCTTCTACATAGGAGATGTTACCCTGGTAGTCATGTCCTCTAATAAAGGTTTACGGGAAAATAGACATACTTGTTGATCAAAGGATTACGTCACAGGTGCGTAGTATAATCAATATGTTTAACCATGAATAAGTATTCAATTATGGGTGTAAAAAAGTACACAATTTAAGACAAAAGACGTCTGTTTCAACTTTTCAAGTAAAAATACGAAAATAAAGGTAAATAAAGCAGTTTATTTTATGGAAAATGCAATGGATTAACAAGGTTACGAAATATAATTTATTTTTATTACATTGAAATATTCCTTGATTAAATATTCTGACTGATATCTAATGTCTTTTTGTTCAGGCGTTCTGTTCTTGTATTCTCTTGTTGAAAAACAAAATAGCTCTAGACAAATATAAATTATATAATGTTGAGTTCAAGAGATATAACTTAATGCTGTCTTGAACAGTGAAACAAATGGTTAAAGTTACGAACTAGATAATTATGTAGATCTTTTAAACAAAAGGTCGAGAATTTTTGTAATTCTCGGGTAAGATCTTAATTGCTCTATGAAATGAGAAAAAAGGCACAGAACCACAAAATAGGAAAACATATCTTTGCGCAGGATCGACAGCTTTACGTGCTCTCCAAAGCACGGTGGCTTTACGCCGCCGACTTCCTTACTCTGGGTAAAATAAAATCCTAATAACAATTAGCCCGACCGGTTATCGAACCAAGGACGATACGCTCAGTAACCACGCTTGCAGCTAGTAGAATGACTTAATTACATAAATAGGCTCGTCAAATAAAGTTATGAACATAAAATGTAGTAACCCCCTTTTAAATAGGATTAAATATTTATTTTCTTGATAACTGTCACTCCTGCCTTGCGGCTACTGGATTATATAACACCCTAAGATACGAACAACGTAAAATGAATTTATTTCTACGACACTAGTCGAGGAAGAGTTGGAAATCTGTCATTGTGTCGCTGAAGCTACGATGAGCGTTAAGAATTAGCAACGTTGGCATTACGTAGCTTGGCTTTAAGATGACACAGCATATTAAGCTGCTTTTAAAACAGGAGACGTTTTCTTTATTATAGTATAGTCAAAGAGAAATCGTTAATTCCAATAAAAGCATTTACAGGCATTTTTATTAAATTGTCAGAAGCTGGTTGCCACGTTCCAAGGTGTAGATTCCTATGGAGAAGAACGGTCAAGAAACTCCATATTTATTCTGTTGGAGGACCGGAAAATGGAAATAGATCTTCATTTCACAAAAAAATCTATTTAAATGCACACCTACCTCGTGTGCACTAAAAATTGAAAAAAGGTAGGTAAATAATTTTTATCGCGGTAGAGGGACAATATATAAAACATTTTGTTATAGGTAATTAATTATTTATTATTCCATTAATTTTTGTGTTTCACAGCTACTATATTACACAATTAACATCTTATTAGCCTATCTGACCCAAAAAAAGCAACATTCATAACGATACCTCATACATCTAAATCGGTTCTGGCATTTAGAAGTTATGGTGTATTAAGAAACTCACAAACATACATACATGAACCTCAAAAACATGACACTCCTTTTATTGGTATTCATGTAATGACACTCCTTTTTAGCAGTCGTATAAAAACTGACGTCCTGTAAAACACTAGTCCGTAATCGTCCAACTGCAGGGCAAGGGCCTCTTCTCATACAGAAAAGGCACAAGCATTGATCTATATAGGTATCATGAATTACTACCAGCGTAGCGAAAAATGTTCGTTCTTGTCATTCAAATGTGAATGAAAAAGAGAAGAAAATTAACATTAGAGATATTATTTTATATGTACCTACCCCGATTACAAATAACTTTATCAGAAGTTAAACCCTTGGGGAGGTCTTTTCCGGCTATGGACTACGATAGATTAAGATTCTATAAATAATACCTACTTTTCTTATTCTACTTATTACATGGGCCATAATATGCTGCCCATGCTGAAATGTGGCCCTTTTTCCAAACTCTCAGATCAGAATATACGAGAAAAAAGTACTGGTACCTAATTACAATTTCAACCGCTCATGTTAACGTATTCGTCGATAGTGCCATAAAGTTTGGACATGTTTAGATTAGTTAGCCTGTGGTGACGGCACTAATTTACGGGCCTTGTTCAGTTAGAGTTGGGATTGGGATGCGATGCTGAGGTAAAGTTCAGTTCTTGTTCGTACTATTCATATAAAGTATAATACTAATAATATACTAGTAGTAGTTCGCTAAGAGTACTTTTAGTGCTTAGGTAGTTTAGACTGCTTGAAATTTAATAAGACTTAATTATTTATAAGACACTTGAAATTGGGGCCTGAGTTGCCCGTTAGAATCCCTATACGTGGCCCTTGGGTGGTGCAAAACAGGCAACCATTCTGGGAGGCTTCTGCCGCAGCTGGTTACCACCCACCGGACGCAACCATGCCGTGAAACGACCTAGTCGTGTTTCAGGATGTAGTCCGGTGCAACCGTTGTGGGAGACGGGTCTGGGGAGTTGTATTAATTCCCCAACTGTCGTTCTCCCCAAATCTAATTACTCTACTTAGAGTGAATAGATTTATTCTTGATCGACGTGCTCCATCCTCGGCCACACCGTCGCTTAACATCAGGCGAGTTGGTGGCCTAATAGAAACATTTCGGAAAAAAAACCTCAACAGGTATAGGTAGATATTCTCAGTAGCAACCTAGGGTTTAGAATAATGCACGGTAAATTAAAATAGCCTCACCCCCATATGGATCATAGTAACACCATCGGTAAAATATTGGTGTACATACATTGTACAATAGCGTTATCCTCTGCCTACCCCTTCGAGGTAGTTATTACGGTGTGTTGTTATGATTCTGTTTGAAAGCCACGTCGTCTGACTTTTCTAGGACCTCCTTTACTAGGTAGCTCAGAATGAGAAATAGTTTTAATCCAAAACGAATAATTTGCCATCCATGCGAAATAGGCTGCGTAACAATTCAAGACCCCCAGGGCTTATGTTAGGCACTCTAATTATATTATCATAGCGTAGCATAGCAACCTTTGTACGTCTAGCCGTGATGTCAGTGGTCTTAACATCGCTTATGACGTCACGAATGCTTGTGTCTCGCCTTTGTAGTACTCCATTTAATTAAATTAACATCCAATTACCCTTGAATGGAACTGCAGTGTTCATAAAACATGACAGGGGTATGGAACAGGTATGTAGGTCACAACGCAGATAGAACCTATTAACGAAAGAGCTTTTAAATTCATACGTTGACATATTATATTGGTAGGTAGCAGGGATGGTACGGATAATTCCACAGCATAGGTTTAATTTATCTGCTGAAGTTCAGTCATATTCATGAACACATTTTTTTTTTTAGTTTTGCTTTCATTTTGTAGGATAAGAGTCCACTGCTGGTGGTGTTTTTTTTTTAAATTGCATTTGTTATTAATATGAAATTAAAAATGATACAAACTTCGACGCTATCCTTCAAACTATAACTTTGTGCATCTTGTGGATTTATTTTTTACTAATAAGTCCTCCAAGCTCAGTAATTATTGATTATATCTGTTTATTGCATGTTCATGTAAGACAAAATAAGTTTTCAAACGAATGGGATTCAACTATTATGCGCACTGTTATTTTTACCCTTATGGCGCACAATTTGTTCAGTGGATATGGCAAGAGTTGTGATTTCTGCCTCGTTTAACATCACTCTATATTTATTTTGGGACCCTTAAAAGCTTCTAACAAAATGTTTTACTATGTAACCATTTCTGAATAACCGATTACTATCTACGTATTTCTTCTTGGGTCTTACATAGCTACTTTTAGGACTTCCACTTATGTAGATATATTTAGAAGTGTACGGTGAAATAGCGTCCTTACACGAGTACCGTCGTAAGCTATTCAATCGTTTAGATTTAAGTGCGTCAGCTTGTCGGTACACTTGAATTCACAGAATTGTACTTGGCAACTTCGTACTGTGCACTCAGTAGATCCAATTTGCTGTAAAGTGCCTGTTGTGCAGTATTTGTGTCGTGTGCTCGAACCAGCATGCTTCATATATATTCAAACTTTAATAGCAAAGATGCGGGCATTGGAAATCATATTGGTATACCAACTTTAAGTGAACCTGAATTTCTTGGCAACACAGGTACTAAAGTCTTTGCATATTTTTATAACAAACGGTTGAGATTTTTAGTGGCGTCTGGGGAGGTATAGAATATGGACTACGCTTTCAAGATAGCTTTATGATGCTATAACTTTCTAAAAGCCACAAAGAAAGTCTTTTTGTGGCAACAGACAGATTTTTCTTGCTGCTTGCTTGCCGAAGTAAAGGCTACAATTTAGTTTCCTTGTAAAATGTACCAATAAGACAGTTTGACGGGTAGCTTGGCTCTTAGGCCAATAGGGTGAGTGTCCAAATATTTGTATGTATCGCCTAGTTTAATAATGTGGGCGAGAATTTTGGCTTACATTCAAGCGTTAAAAGTTTCTACACGTATTTCTTTGATATAATAAATGAAGGATCGATATCAGAAAGGAAGTTTATGGAGAAATATAAGCAAGTATACAGAAAGGACCTAAAAAATGATTTGAAACCGGCATCCACTGTTCCCATAAAGGGTATGACACATATATACAATCTAATATATAAAATTCTCGTGTCACAGTTTTCGTTGCCATACTCCTCCGAAACGGCTTGACCGATTTTGATGAAATTTTTTGTGCTTATCCGGTATCTACGAGAATCGGCCAACATCTATTTTTCATCCCCCTAAATGTTAGGGGTAGTCCACCCCTAAATTTTTTATTTATATGGCAAAACAACGTTTGCCGGGTCAGCTAGTATACAATAAACATTGCTTATCCCACGTAACATTTCACACTTGATAATGCTGTCTAAAAGGCTATATTACACAACAGAAATTACCTATCTCACACGTGAATTTTATGGACGAGTTGCCCAAAGTATACACTACCTCTGACAACTGTCGGGTCAAGCGGCAGTCACATCTATTTCCGTTCAAATTATACGTACGTACCTCAGAAAGGTCATACCGGAGAGCCACACCGGTCTTTTGATACCTAACTTTATTTTAGAGGTTGAAACCAGGTCACCTTCTAATTTGAGTGGTCTAGTCTTACTTTGGCAAGGTGTTACTAGAGTAGTTTCTTTGTTCATATTGCATTAGTTAATTAAATTAAAACTTAAATTTTGTTAGCTATGTAATAGTTTGGAAATGCAGTTAGGTAATTAGAGCTTCGGCTTGGAGTACGTGTCCCGTTTTCATAATTTACTCTCATGTCAACAAAATAATTGAATACGTGCCGTTTGGTTATAGCTATTTGAGAAATAGCTAACAATACTACTTAAACACTATATATTTACCACACCTTTGTGTTATGTTACTATTTGCAATTGTGTAAAGATTGAAAGATTGGACGCGTGATAATTCAAGTCAATAAAAATTTTACATTTGTATCCCGAAGTAAATAATTCCAGAATGACTAAAACAATTCCTTGCCACTTAGCATCAACCATTATATTCGTTACACTATCAAAATATAGCTTTACCAAAACTTTACTCCACTATGAATATCTAAAGAAGCACCATAGGGACCTATAACGTAAAATTTATTATAACGTCGACTCAGGTAATTGAAAGGCTGCGGACACACGGGTTACGAAAGAACTAGTAGGTCGAGCTCGGTCGTGTCACCCGTGTTTTATGGCTCAACGTTAAATATTGATACACCGGTGTACACCTGTCCTGATGCCGTAGCTTGTGGTATCTTGTGCGGGGATTTTCCTTTATGTAAACAAAGGGGAAATGTATGGAAATGCCTTCGCATTCGGTAAGCATGTTCGCATCAATAAAAAGAGACAATAAGGTGCAGATAATTCGAAATGTTAATGTTACCTGAAATAAGTACAAAATTATTAGGTTATTCTAAATACACGAAATAATAATTATATGGTAAGCATACCTATGTATTTTATGAAACCCTGAACAGGCACACGCGATTCTTTTGTCTCACCTACTTAAAACTTTTTAACTTCCATTTTTCATGTTTAGTAATTTATTATAACTTTAACTTTTAAAGTCTAAAGTTATCTTTCAGTTTAATATAATCGTACGACTGGTTCCAACATAGTTTCGTGGTACCAGCGTTCAAAGTTAAAGTCGGTGTCGCTTTCCCGTCACGTGAACATCGTGGTGACTGGACGTTATTTACGAGCGGCCATCTGCCTCCATCCGTTCCTGTCTCTTACATTCATCGCTTCGCAATCCTAGTGTCCTGGTATTTAGCGAGCTAGGAAATTATTACTTTATAATTTTCGCCTGTTATTTCTTGTTTTCTGGTATTACAGTAGTGTGGTCCTAATTCGCTCGAAAAAAATTACCCGTTGTTTTTAATTATCTTTGGCACGATGTTTTGTCCTCATTCGCCCAATTATTTTTATCTGAAATATTTACCTTACTGTTACGGTAAGTTTTAAGTGAGACCCGATTGCATTCAACCTTCAGTGAATATAGTGGTGACCTTTGCCTTCATCTTTTCCTGCCTGCTAGATCTTCTGATAATTATATAATAGTTATTATAATATCTCAATTGTATTCATGGTTTTTGAACTTTTCACGGTTTGACTTGAGTTTCCTGGCATTCATATTCTCCTAAGACGTTTCTTACTCGTACGACATATTTACCTAATACCTATCTATTTTCATTCGCCCGATTAATTAGTTTTTAATAATAAGTAATATTTTTAAAATATTTTACGTACTATTTATTTATTTGCCCGAAATGTGAAGAAGTTATTACTTTTTAGAGTTAATAATCAGTAAAATTGATCTTCTTTAGCAGTGCTTGCTTCTTCGTAGCAGTAATACGCCCAGGCCACTTCTTACATATTTATAAAATGTAAGAAGACAGATGTCTGTTGAAGACGAAACATACTAATTTTCATCATATTGTGTGGTTGATGAACAACCTGGTGACTGAGTTTATTAACCACCCGTAGGCATAAACATAAGTAATGTGTTAGCTTTTCTCGAAATCATAAACCCAAAACTCTCACTTAAGTAAAATAATACAAAGGTGCTTAAGTGTGTCAATCAGTATTCTTTAGATTCATGGGACAGTGACAAACATTTGTCCCTGTCTACTATTCAATAATAGATCTTTAGCAAATGCTCTTAAGTTATGAGTGATATCCATTAGCTAGAGAAACAACCAATCCATCAGGGTTATCTACGTGTGTGTGCGTATACGTTGACATCCACTCATACTTACATATGTTCGGATCTATCTAGAAGTTTGAAGTACGTAATAAACACCTTCACAGTGCGTAAAACAAATACGATAGTTAAAGAATCACCGTGCACCACATGTCGAGTGCTGCACAGAAAAAAGGTTTATAATAAAAGACATTTTGCCTACTGTATAACCTGAGTAGCTAAGGTATAGAGTAGATATCTGGTATTAGCAACTGTTTTAAGTTCGATATTCTAAGGACCAATTAAACTTCGAGTTTATGGCAATTATTTTAGGCCCTAGAATGCCGAGGTATTATAATGTGACACGCATTCTTGAGACATCTAAATGTGAGCTGGTTTCCTAACTTAAGACAATCCTTTCAGGACTTTTCAAAACTTAAAATATGATAAGTTATAAATCAGAAATTAAAATATACCTTATAAAGTTATTGAAGAGCAATACGTTATAAAATCTTTTAATTTAAAATTGATTAGCTATTTACTCGTAGCAAAACTAATATTTTCGGTTTTTGAAACGACTTGCATGTTGAGATTTCTAGTAAAATAAAAAAATAACTAAAATGTTAATCATAACGTGAAAACCTATTCAATCAATCTGCCTAGCCTTTTTTTAGCTATTTCGGCATCCAGTGTAACCGGATTCAGCTTAATACCAGTATTTTAAATGGAGCGACTGTCTATCTTACCTCCACAACCCAGTTACTGGATAGCACGATATCTCGTGGTAAGTCTAGGAATTTCGAGCCTGTGACTACCCGTAACGGCTGTCATAGATCTTAATTTGACAACCGGGACCGATGGTTTAACGTGCACTTCGAGGCACGGAGGGGTCTCTATATGAAGTGATGGTCACCTATCCATATATCAGCCGCGGCAGCGCGCAGCTTAACCTTGATCGATCGATCTGTGCGGTTGTTACTTAGCCACGAGCCCCTACTTAATGGTATCATAAGTACTTACTCGTAATAAATGTAAAGATCTCGATAAACACGCAACTTAAATTTTTATAGTCACGTCACTGAAAAGTTCACTGACCCAATACACCCTAACTTTTTTTAATAAATTACCTTTCCAAGGAGCTACGGTATATTTTCTAATCTAACTTTTCTCAGCTCCCCCTTGACCCAGTAAGCGGAGAATAACCTAATACTGCAAGCCGTGTTTAAGTAACTTGATTCATATGGAAATATCGCTCATGCTATAATAGGTACAGCAGTATGTGCCACGGCTAGTTTGTGGTCATCTTTGGTATCTTATTTTGGCTTAAGAAAAGTCTATTAAATAAACTTTGAGGATAATTTTTTATTGTATAATAACTTTCGTGAGACATATATTCATATATTTATTATAAGGAGTTACTACTCACGTGGATTTTATAGGATTTCTCGACTAGTTTCGAACTCATTTCGACTTTCGGAAGCGTGAGTCAGCTTGACCGTAATAGTAACCGGTAAACAATATATTAATATATTATATATAAGATAATAATTCTGATAGCCAAGCAGCTCTCCTAGCACTAGATTCAAACGTAGTCTCATCAAAACTAGTGGAAGACTGCATGGCTCGACTAAACTCTCTAGGCAAATGGAATAGAGTAGTTTTGAGGTGGGTACCGGGACATGCGTGCATCATTGGAAATGAACGTGCCGATGAGCTAGCAAGAGCAGGAGCAATTGGTACACAGCAAGGCCCCGAGCCCTTCTGTGGTATACCTAAAAGCCTAGCTCAAAAATCCCTCATGGACTCTTGTTTTAACAGTGCAAGCCAGCTCTGGACGGAATCGCCAGGCATGACTCACTCCAAAATCCTCATTAAAGCCTACGACAAAAGGTACACAAACCACGTCCGAGAGCTGTGTAGGAACAATTTGCGCGTTGTGGCAAGAGCCTTAACTGGACACTGCTGCTTAAATAAGCACATGTTTAATTTGAGGCTAAGCGAGACACAAACCTGCAGACGGTGTAAAGAGGCTGAGGAAACACCTCTTCACCTTTTGGGGGAATGTGGACCGCTAATACATAAGCGCTACGCTCATCTAGGGAAACATATTCTAAGCCCGGATGAAATAAAAGAATTCACCACTAGGAAAATCCTGCAGTTCATCACAGCGGCAGGGTTTAGGGATGAGCTCTAATTTAAACGCAAGAGTGGCGATCACAATAGATCTTTTCTGGTCCCTGTGACATAAAAGCCACAAATAATAAATAAAAAAAAAAAAAAAAAAACCGGTAAACAATAATTATTTCATAAAGAAAGGAACAAAAATTGTTATATTTATTTTTCTAAGGAACACTGGAAGGGGCCTCTAGCCTGCAACCAATGTCATACTGTGATAACTGGTCTCCTAACTGAGCGTTAGGTCTCGTCTTAAGGAGACTCCTGGTAATATCTACTATCAATAATTTACAGATTAATAACTCAGCGTTTCGACTTTGCAGTGTTAAGGTAACAAACGACATCCCAATTCTTCATACACGATAGCTCAGTTGGGAGAGCAATTGTCACGGTATGACACTGGTCGTGGGTTCGAGTCCCGGTCACGTTTATATTTTAATGTTCCTGAGAAAATGTTAAGGCCATTATGCTTATATTATTACATATGGTTAATTTCGAGAAAAACTAATGAAATTCATGAAACTAACGAAAAAAAAACAAGTATTTTACAAAAAATATGAAAGAAAAATGTTAATTATGTATGTGCAGTTTTTATTTCAGTAATATGGGACATTCTTCTCATCTTTATTATTTAGTTATCACTTTTTAAAGTTATATTGCCAGTGCTAGCGGAAATCTTGAGTAAAAGATGTAGGAATCACATTATTAGTTGGGTACCAACACAACGTTCATGACTCCTTGCGGAGTAATTTTAGTTGCAATCAGTGAGATACCAGTTTAAATGAAGCTTATTAATATGATAGTTAAAACGACGCGGCTTGCAAATGCATTATGTAGTTGAATATAACGTACAATGGCGTTGAAATAACTTACAGGATATTAAAATTGTATAATTCATGATCATCATTAGATATGATACCTAGATATACATGTACAGGTAGGTACACATAAATTATTATCTTGGTGCACTTTATTTAAAAATATAACAGGTTTAGTTTACCCTGAAAAATATTTATCTATACTTATAATAAAATCGTAACTCGAAAGCCCGAAAATTTCAAATTCGCTTTTTGGATTTTTTTTCTTTCGTAATGTGTTATTTAATCAATACTATTGCCAAATCTGTTGTTTTTAAAATTTGAGTATTTTTGTCTGTTTGTATGTCCGAGGTTGGCGTCCAAACCAAGAAAAAGAAACAACTGAAAATTTGTAAAAAATATCGTCAGAAGCCGGGTCAACTTATAGGCTATTCAAAATTGCGCATTTCCTCAAGGGAGCTGAGCAGTGATGTTAAACATCTCACACTCAGAATCTAAATTGGACTGATTTCAATAAAAAATGCACTGTTGTATAGATTATCAAAAATGATAAGCACTTCAAAAGGTATCATTGCGCTTTATCACATAGGGACCAAGCACTTACCGGTTTTGTATTTTGATTAGTAGATTGTGAATTCCTATTTTAGCAACACTGTCAACTAAGTAATTAGTTACATACCATACATAGGTGACTGGCACAGTATAAGTGTGACGATCGAATCCCGGTTCAGGATATTATTTTTGTATATTTTTAATTTTGATAATACAAGGTGTATCTGTTATTTCGCAGAAAAACAACGTTATTTTAGTTTTTCGTGTCCTTTTGTAATATAAACCCACTTTTTATGTGTTTCTCTTGCTGTCTCATATCAATATGGTGAAGCACAGTGAAGATATTACACGTAAGCGTTATGTAAATTTTTTTATCATTCAGATCTCATCATTATCATGGTACTTCTTTCCATAGAAAAGTCATTTTTAAACTGTGTCATAAATTATATAAAAAAATTATATATATAAAATGGATCTACGTTTGGCCACCAACTCGCCTGATGGCAAGCGCCGGTGTGGCCGAGGATGGAGCACGTATATCCAGAATAAATCTATTCACTCTTAAGTAGAGTGGATAGATTTTGGCAGAACGATAGTTGGGGAATTGATGCAACTGCCCACTCCCACAACGGCTTTGTCCGGTGGATGGTAAAAAGCCGTGGTCGAAGCCTCCGACCAGTGTTGTGTTGCCAGTTTTGCACCACCCAGGGGCTACGTGTAGGGATTCCATTTTAAGGGTGCACTCCTACGGACGCGGGCAACTCAGCCCCCAATACCTATTTAGTAACAAAACTACACATTCCCTCAGCCTGGCCTTAGGATTAATTTAATTGCCTAATCCATAAGTAGGTAATAGCGAAACATCAAATAAGCATTACTGACGATTTTGTTAGAGGCTGTCCAGCTATTGAGGTGGTTGGAGAGTACATTCTCGATGATATCCAATAAAATACCGTGTAAAACATTGCTTAACCTCAGCATGTTTACTAAGCGGAGATTGGAACAGACTATCAATACCTCCATCTTGGGCATTCGTTTTATAGATCGGATGTTAAATGTTGGAAAAATAAACAACAAGCCAGACCCAAGCTCTACTGAAAACTCCATTAAGGAACTCCCTAAATGGATATAAATTGACCCACCGAAACTCACTAAAAAGTCAAAAAAGTAGTGCTCACAACCAGCACGCGTGTATTAACAGACGTATTAACGTGATAGAAGCAAAAAGAGTATGTAAGGATCTTAGCAGGTGGCGTTCTATAGTGTCTGCCTACCTGGAGCCTAGGCCAAAGACGTGAATTTATGTATGTACCTATGTATGTGATATTATCATTTTGGCCAACATATATTGTTATGCCATCAGTTCTGCGCTTGATCTCACTCCGGACGTGTCGGATTGCCGTTCCACCGGAATACGTGAGTGAAGAAAGAGGGAGTGCACTCCATAGAGATAGGGCGCCGGTACAGTCATTCGGGAACGTTCAGTCGGGAATACTCCCGGTATCGAAGAGGTGGTAAAACATCCCGGTATCTCCAATGTATCGGTAACAGCGGCTTATCAAATTTTTCGGTAATACTTTGAGAAACGGAAAATAACGTAAGATCATCTATGTCGCACCTAGCTTTCAGCTGATTGGACTGCTGCCGAATTCGTTCATCAACCATGTTTTTCAATAAATATATATCTGTTGGTTTTCAAGGCTCAAGTGAATAGGTATTTAGTGGTCAAGCGTGTTCCATCGTCAATTACATCATTGCTTAAAATCAGGCGAGTTGGCGGTCAAACGCAGGCCCATTGAGATTATGTAAAAATCTAATTGATGAGTGGAATCCTAATATTACATCGTATAATCTACACCACTTCAAAAGCTGTATCCGACAGCTGATATAGCGCCCCCACATAACTACAGACAAGTCGCGTGTGCTGTGGAAAAATCCATACAGGAGTCATACCCTAGACACCCACTGTATGACGGCCAGTTACCAGTACAACACCTAACCACCTAACAAGCCAGGCACAGTTATTTAAAACTGATCGAGGCAGTGTCAGGATGCCCAGTCGAGACTCATCGCAAAACTGAGGCTAGGAATTTTTCCACCACCCGCTAACAAATTAAGCATAAAGTGAACCTACCTGAACACAATTTTGGACACGGCAAGTGAGGATCTAGGCAACCAAATAATTAAAATTGTACCATCGACATGAAGATGAAGAATCGTTTAGTAAAGTAATCCTAATCCGGATAAATAATCCAGGCGCTCTGACCGCTAAGCCATTTCGACCTCTGCTTACTACCGCGAATTCGCATAAAATCTGTACGATATTGTATTAACTGCAAAGTTAGTCGTGTCGGTTCGGTCACCTGTATAGGGACTAAATAGATAGAAGACGTATTAAAATGTGGAAGAAGAATTCGCGGTAGTGAACAGAGGTCGAGATGGCATAGCGGTCAGAGCGCCTGGAGCATTTATCCAAGAGGCGCAGGTTCGAATCCTGCTCACGACCGTATTCTTTTTTCCACTAAAATTGATAACATAAGAGTTTGCTATGATTTATCTGTATGAGTTTGGGTTGCTAGGGCAACTGTCAAGTATCTGAAAATTCACGGCTGTCTGTATGTGGGTGGCGTCAATGAGGATAGACAAAAATAGAATAATGCAACAATTATTACCAAAAAAGGAAGGGGTGGAGGGTCTGACTTCAACGAACGTACCTGACCTTCTCAAAAAAGGCAGGTTAATAAACTGAACCGTCGAGCATGCACTCTTCATGTATGTAAGATAAAATCTATAGTTTCTGCCTACTGGAATGGGAATCAGGTGTGAGTTGGTTTGTATGATTAATTGAAATCTTAGTTTGGCGTTAAGATTACTTTGACGTGAGCAAAGCCACGGGTACAGCTAGTACTTTAATAAAACTGTAGAGGTAGGTATATTTTAATTGGAATGGATTTATACGTACTATCGATATAAAAGCCGAAACCACAATTTTTGTGTGCGATAGTTTTGATCCCCGGAAAACGTGGCTTATTCAGTGATATTGTTTTGTGTTTTTTGTAATGCACCTTATTTGTTCAAATTGGGTACAACAAAAGATAAGTAAAACAATAAATGGTATTAGTTGCACTAATAAAAGCATTTTTTCTGACGAGTTCCGTACGCCCGTTTTTGTTGTCCGCGTCCGTAGGTGTGCACCTTTAAAATGGAGTCCCTACAACTCTGGTGGGAGGCTTCACCCGCGGGTGGTTACTACCCACCGGACGAAGCCATGCCGTGAAGCGACCTAGTCATGTTTCGGGATATAGTCCGTTGCAACTGTTATCGGAGATGGGTCTAGGCAGTTGTATCAACTCCCCAACTACCGTTCTCCAAAATCTATCCACTCTACTTAGAGGGAATAGATTTATTTTGGATCTACGTGGACCATCCTCAGCCACACCGTCGTTTACCATCAGCAGAGTTGGTGGCCAAACGCACATCCATATATGATAAAAAAACGTTTTAAAAAGGGACCTTTATAGTGCTACTTTGTCTGTCTTTTACAAATTCTTATTTGTATAGGCGATCATCGATGTCTTCAGGTTCTTACCTCACCATCTACCTCGGTGGCTAAGTTTAATACTTAATTTTCATTTTCATGTAAACTTTACAACTTTAGTTATATAAAACCGTCTTTTCTTACTCCGAAATCAGTGTAGACGTTATAAAATTGTACACAGATACTGTTTCGACACATAGGTTTATATTTTATGTTTATAGGCTCGATCACGACAGGGTCCCTCATAAAGATAACTTGACACATCGTTTTATCTACTGATATTAAATTTAAGTGTTATATCGTATTAATAAACCACTAGTATCTGATGGTAGCTTATATATTTAAAAAATATTCTATATACTAATTTAATACAGCAAGGAACAACAGTATATTGAAGTTTGACTAGATTTATTTCTCAAATTACATGAGCAACAAAACATCACATAGCATAGACAGAGATCTACGTCCTGTGATACTCTCACATTTCACCAATGCCGCTATTTGTGAGGCAATTTATAAAACTCAATAAAACTTTCCCCGATCCGGTAATCGAACTAGGACCTCACACTCATCAGCTGTACTTGCGAACATTACATCAATGAGGCTGTTTCAGAAAAACAAAGTAAGTAAACGAAATTAAAACATAAATTGGAGCAGGATTTATATTAAATCGAAAAAGAATACGGTGCAGGCGCTCTGACCACCGGCTTAGTGGTCAGAGCGCCTATCTATCCGGGAGGCGCAGGTTCGAATCCTGCTCACGACCGTATTCTTTTTCCATTTAATATAAAAACTTTAGAGTTCGCTAAGTATGCGTTAATGCTTTCAAAGATCTTTAATTGGAACAATATTTTTATCATTAATAAAAAAATCGATACTTTGAAACGGTAGGTATCGATAAAAATTGAAGCTATAAAAGTTGGTCACATGACGTCATTATCTGGCAATGGCGCCCGTACACAATGGCTGATGGTGGCGCATGTTCAACGTGCATAGAGTGCTAATTACTTTAGTGGCAGTTTCGTATTACCGAGTAATGGACGTTGAATCGGCCTTATGTTGCTATACGAAGATAAACAATAGGGAATATGCATGTTATTCAAATTTAGGTCAAATATATTTATTCGTAATCTTTATTGTAGAATGACATCTATTCAATTACTTTTTCAATTAATCGTGGTTTAACTATTAAATACTAAAGTTGAAAAGTGAGAATCATGCGAAGGAAATTTAAAATGTAAAAACGCACGCTATTGGTTGGAGTAAAACGTGACGTCACTCTGCGCGATGACTATATCTTGAGTATGTAATTACTGGGCGTTTATCATGTTTTGTGGTTCTTTTTGAGTTTTAACGTTATTCTTTATAGAAACCCCCTTCAATAAAATTTATAATTCGTTTTTTTTTTGTTAATGGCATCTCGCAGGTCAACCTAGGAGGTTGTCGACTGCTTAACCGGACTTTTTATAATTCGTTAATTAAACACTCCATTTTATAAAAGATATCTTTTAAGATTTGTAATTTGACGTCAGAAAAAGCGCGTTAAGAAGGCGGCGTTTTAAACGCCCGAAACTGATTGCAGATTTGTTTGATAATTTTAATACTCAATAATCATATTTTTACAAGTGTTGTATTTTCCCGGTAATGTACCAACGTATACAATCGAATAAAAAAAAAAACATGCACATACCTTATTCAAATAATTTTTATTTAATACTTATTTGTGGAAAAATACGCATTGATGCAATATTTGAGCATTCAAAAAGCGCTTGCACGCAACAAGAGCTGAGCGAGTTACTTGATTCGAGAGCTTGGAGTCTAGAATTGTGCCCGGTACATAGTAATATTTAATGAGAATATATTTCGTGACTATTTGGAGGCCATAGCTTATAATAAATGTACCAATATCATAATTGGTTTATCGCGAACCCAGCTACTACTCATTCACTCAAATTATTAACAACACACCAATTACACTGCCACCAAAGTTATAATTACAACAAAAGTTCGGTTGCGAAGTATATACCTAGATCCGGCAGTTTATTTAAAATTTTAATGAATCCCATCGAAAAGTATTTATAAAAAAATTTGTAATAGAGTATCGCGTCATTTTTAAATTGAAAATTATGGCCCATAAGCATTTTTACACGACTGCCCGAAAAGAGTGTTATGTTTTTTGGGTTTATGTATTGTAGCGGACGCCGAGCCTGCAAGATTAGTTTAAGTTAATAATCTAAGTGATAATCAAACTCGTAATATGTAAGAATTATTAACTTACCTTCCAGAAGCATGAGGGCGCCACTTGTATAAAGCCCATATGTTTAAGTACTGCGAAACTTTACTGTAGCGAGAGCCAAATCGATATTTCTCTATTTTTAGGATCTAAACATAGGTTTTATCAATATAGTTTAGTGTATTTAGACAAACCTAAGTGAGAACTACCAATGTAAAATAGTTAGAACATTGTAACGAGTGTAATAACATGGATATCGAACCAAACAAATTCCCCATACAACGAACACTTTAGAGCCGTGTGCAAATTTGAAACAACCGGATTGGTCGAGCCCAAGTAGTTTAGTACCGTGTACGCACTACCAATGGTTGCGGACCTCTATAAAAGGAGGGTGAAAATCCATGTTAATTCATTCGATCCTCGGCATCCAAAGCAAGAACAAGGAACTGGAAGAAATAGGAATTATAATTAAGGAAGATAAATAAACATACAAGTTGTGAAGAAACCACGTTTTTCATTTATACAGTCCACTACAGTCTGGTCCTTCGAGCCGGATCCGACGAAGGAAGAATCCACGGCTTGGAAGAAGAAGCAAGTCCGAACCGGTGACAACCTACCTGCATATCTCCGCCGAACAATCTACCAAGTTACTGTGCGCCGTCAACCGAACGCGATGGTCGTCACCCGTAGTCAAAGTGACTTGGCAGAATTGGAAGAACAGAGGCGGGCCCTTGAACGAAGGGAAGGAGAATTGTTGGTGTCAGTGCGTCGCCGGGAAGCAGAACGAATTGAACAAGAGCGGCTGAGACGACTATCTCTTGACCCACCGGCATCACCTCAGGTTGAGAGTATGGTCGGGCCGACTACCGCCGCGGACCTCGCTACCGCAGGACCGTCGTCAGAACAACGGCAAATGAGATCGCCGCCGCGATCAGTAAGGTCGACCACAAGCGTGACTACGCGGCTACGACTGGCCGAACTTGAAGCAGCAGAGAAACTAGCGGCCATTCGACGAAAGGAGCTGTCGCTAGAAGCAGATCTAGTGAAGAAGAGATTGGCTGCCGAAGTCTCCGTGATTCAAGATGACCAGGAAAGCATCCATGAAGATCTACTTCAAGAGGAACAACAGCACCAGAAGGTGGATCAGTGGCTACGCACCAACCCCCTCAGTACACGGGGGGAGGGGGGAGGAAACGCAGAAGCTAAAGAAGATCCGAAGCAGAAACGCTTTGAAATCAGAAGAAGATCGCTGACGCCGACAAGAACCAGAAACGGCATTGACCAACTGGCTGCAACCCTAGAGAAGATGGCCAGACCACGTCTTCGGCACACCGACTTGCCGGTTTTCTCCGGTACCGTCAGCGAGTGGCTACCATTCAAGGCATCCTACTACGACACGACTAACATGTATAACGTGTCACCAGCAGAGAATCTCCAGCGACTAAGAAGTTGCCTCAGAGGCGAAGCACGAGATGCAGTGGCGGCTCTTTTGCATGCGGCCATAGAACCGGACGCTGTCATGAAGACATTAGAGCAGTGCTTTGGCCGACCGGAAGTGATAATAGACAAAGCACTGGAAGACTTGAAGAAGATGCCGAAACCGAGTGCCTCAGCTAGCGACCTGAATAACTTCGCAATCAAGATCCAGAACACAATCTGCGTGCTGAAAACAATCGACCGAAGGGGATACCTCTACAATCCCTTGCTGACAAGAGAAATACTAGAAAAATTAAGTCCCCATCTCCGATCCCGATGGTGCGACTTCGCCTGTGACAACGAAGGGACAACAGAGCCAGAAATCGTCACGTTATCTCATTTCTTGATGCGTGAAGCAGACAGGGCGCTGCGATACACATACACCCCGCCAACAAGCACCACGATGACAAGCCAGAAGAAAGAAATCAAGCCCGCCATAACTCTGAAACGGAAGCCCAACACAGTGTACGCCACGGTCGAAGAAAACGAAGACCAGTGCCCCAGCTGCAAGCAGAGTCACGTGTTGACACAGTGCCCGAAATATAAGGCAATGACCGTGGACCAACGCTGGGAGTTAGTGAAAGAGCAGAAGATATGCTTTAAGTGCGCCCAGAAGAAACACAGGCGCATCATGTGTAAGGCGAAGCCGTGCGGTGTGAATCAGTGCCGCCGGCCTCACCACGCCACATTGCATCAAGAAAGAAGAGAGTCGCCCGAAGAAAAGTCAGCGACTGAAAATAAGTCTGATGAACCAACAAAAGGAGAAGCGGTCATGACAGTGGCTACCCGAACAGCCACCGGCCCGAAGGCAGTCCTACTCAAGATGTGCCCCGTGATCATCGCAGGTCCACGAGGAGAGGTGCAGACACACGCGCTCTTTGACGAGGGAGCCACCATCACCCTTATTGATGAACACCTGGCTGAGAGCATTGGGGTAAAAGGGATGTCACAACCACTACACATTCACGGCGTCAACATGTCTTCACGAGAACAAGACAGCAAGATCGTCACAGTGCAAGTGAGAGGGATCAGCAAGGACAGCGCACCGCATAAGCTTCAGGCGAGAACCATGAAAGACCTGAAGCTGCACCAGCAGTCAATTCCAGACACTGTACTGGAGTATGAACACTTGCGCAACCTTCCAAGGAAAGAGGTGTGTTACGAGCCAACGCGCCCCGGACTCCTAGTGGGGACAGACCACTGGGAGTGTATCGTATCAAGAGAACTCAGAGTCGGCGGCCCTAATCAGCCCGCTGCTTCACGCACACAGCTCGGCTGGGTAGTGCACGGCACTGCACCACGAAGCGTCATCATGAATGAAGACAACGTATTACATCTATACGAAAGCGAAAGACGAAAACACGACAACCAGCGGCTTCATGACTTAGTGGAAGCTCACTTCAAGATCGAAGCGCTGAGCATCGCACGAGAGCCACGCGTTAGTGACACTGACCAACGCGCGGTGGCCATCGTTG
The DNA here is from genome assembly GCA_935421205.1 of Xylocampa areola. NCBI lineage: Eukaryota > Metazoa > Arthropoda > Insecta > Lepidoptera > Noctuidae > Xylocampa > Xylocampa areola. The sequence continues at coordinate 8,992,392 of OW285220.1, forward strand.
AAAGAACGACAAAAAAGATCGACGGTGGCTACGAAGTCGGACTGCCATGGCGACACGATGACGTCACCATGCCACCGAGCTACGGCGCAGCACTTCGCCGATTACGAAAGATCGAGCAGAAAATGGACGCCTCACCTGACTTCGCTGACCAGTATAGCGCTCAGATAAACAACCTACTGGAGAAGGGATATGCCGTACCATGCGACGGCACAGAACAAACAAGCGACGTCTGCTGGTACTTGCCCCACTTTGCCGTGCAGAACCCGAATAAGCCAGGGAAGCAGAGATTGGTGTTCGACGCAGCGGCAAGGAGTCACGGCGTGAGTCTGAACGACAAACTACTGGAGGGCCCGGATCTTTTGCTATCGCTACCGGGAATTATATTCCGCTTCAGGGAAAAGGCGATAGCCATCACCGCGGACATTCAAGAAATGTTCCTACGCATTAAAATCAGAACCGAGGACCAGCCGGCGCAGCAATTCCTGTGGAGAGGCAGCGACCGATCAAATTCTCCGCGCCGCTACAAGATGAAGAGCATGATTTTCGGCGCAGCCAGCTCGCCATATATGGCTCATTATGTCCGCAATCACAATGCGGACATACACGGACAAGAATACCCACGTGCATTAGACGCAATAAAAAACAGCCACTATATGGATGATCTGGTGGCGAGTTACGACAACCAAAACGAAGCCCTGAAGACAATAGAAGAAGTCAGGCAGGTGCACGCGGTCGCAGGGTTTACGCTGCGTGAATGGAATTCGAATGACGACACAGTGCTGCGGGATGTACCTAAGGAACTGCATGCCACCAAACTTACACAGTTGGGAGGAGGGAAGCCCACGAATAAAATACTCGGGCTGTACTGGAGTCCCGAACGAGACGAACTCGGATTCAATACCTCAATGAACCGAGTTCCCACTCCGGTACGGCAAAGAACGCGCACACCAACAAAGAGGGAAGCACTCAGCGCGGTGATGTCCATCTACGACCCATTAGGACTGCTGAGCCACTTCACGATAAGGGCGAAAATTGTGTTACAAAGTCTGTGGCGCCTTCAGATAACGTGGGACGAGCCGATACCAGAAGATGAGAATGAACTTTTTGCGGCTTGGCTCGCTCAGCTCACCGACATCGCCCAACTCCGCCTACCTAGAAGATACATGTCAATGAAATACGAGGACATAGAGCTGCATGTCCTGTGCGACGCGAGTGAACAAGCCTACGCCGCTGTAGCATACTGGAGAATACAAAACTGCGACGGTACCGTGAGCATCGTACTGGTGGTTGCCAAAGCTAAGGTGGCACCACGACGAACGCAAACTATTCCTAGGCTGGAACTACAAGCGGCAGTCATAGGGGCCAGGCTTGCTGACACCGTCAGAAAGGAACACCGTATTGAGGTCAGCAGAACAGTATACTGGACGGACTCCTCCACTGTCGTGCATTGGATAAAGAACGACATGCGACGATACACGCCATTCGTCGCGCACCGGCTGGGAGAAATCGCCGAGCTCACCTCCAAAGAAGAATGGCGTTGGCTACCAACCGAGCACAATGTAGCTGACGATGCCACCCGGCTCACTAACACGCCAATCAGCGCGACCGATAGATGGTTCCAGGGGCCTAGTTTCTTACACCTACTTGAGGAGCAATGGCCTGGGAAAGCGACGCCCGCCGAGGACGACGAACAAGAAGTCCTGCACATCGTCGAGGGTCCACGAGACAGCTGGCTGCCCGACCCCACCCGCTTCTCTAAGTACGAAACGCTAGTAAGGACCACGGCGAGAACACTAGCGTTCATCGACATGTGTCGACGCGCCGCCACGAGACTGGAACTCAGACACATTCAGCGCGCCGAGCAAGAGCTCCTGCAGCGAGCACAACAGGAAAGCTTCGGCGAAGAAATAAAGCGGGTGCAGTCGGCTCGACCCCTTCCTAGGACGAGCAGGCTCTACCCACTGGATCCAGTCTTCGAAGATGGCCTCCTGCGGGTACGAGGTCGTATTGAAGCATCCAACGCACCTCAAGAGACGAAACGACCGATTATTTTGGATGGCCGTCACCAAATAACGAAGCTACTGGTACTACGTGAACACTGCGCTGCAGGCCACGCCAACCGTGAACGCGTGACCAACGACCTACGTCAACGATACTGGGTCATACATCTGCGACCCACCGTACGCACAATCGAAAGAAACTGTGCTTATTGCAAGAGATTAAAGGGAACGCCACAGACGCCGGCCACGGGAGACCTGCCGCACGCCCGCCTGGATTCTTTCCACCGGCCGTTCACCAATAGCGGTGTGGATTATTTTGGACCAATGATGGTCAAGATAGGCCGCCGCCGTGAGAAAAGGTGGGGGGCACTGTTTACGTGTCTCCCGACCCGCGCCATACATATCGAGCTAGTCGCATCACTCTCGACGGACTCTGCAATAATGGCATTAAGGAGGATGGCTGCGCGCAGGGGATGGCCACAACTCATGTATTCGGATAACGCGACCAATTTCCACGGAGCTGATCAAGAACTTCGCACCGCCTACGCCGAATGGCTGCCTGCCCTAGACAACGAAGGGCTGCAGCATCGAATGGAATGGCGCTTTATACCTCCTGGCGCGCCCAATCAAGGCGGCGCATGGGAAAGGATGGTGCGCTCCGTGAAGACGGCCCTCAAGGTGACCCTGAGAGAGAAGGCGCCTCCAGAAGAAGTCCTCAACACCCTCCTAGTTGAGGCAGAATTCTCCGTGAACGCGCGACCACTAACCCACGTCAGCGTGGACCCAAACGACCCCGAAGCCTTGACCCCTAACCACTTCCTGTTGGGGTCTTCGAACGGCCTACCTGCAACGGGACCATGCGAAGAGGACGATCGACGGACGTGGCGAGCTAGTCAAGCGCTCGCCGACCACTTCTGGCGGCGCTGGCTACGAGAGTATCTGCCCACATTAGTACCCCGCGGCGAGTCACGGAACAACGCGCGGCCACTACAAATTGGCGACGTGGTCCTGATAGTCGACAACACGTTGCCCCGGAACACATGGCCGATGGGGATAGTGGAGCATGCATACCCTGCAACTGACGGCAGCGTTCGTGTAGCTGAAGTTCGGACCAAAACCGGAACCTTCCGACGCCCGGTGAGCAAGCTCGTCGTCCTGCTGAAGAAGGAAGAGGCTACGCAAGCTGCGCCGGGGGGAGAGCTGTAGCGGACGCCGAGCCTGCAAGATTAGTTTAAGTTAATAATCTAAGTGATAATCAAACTCGTAATATGTAAGAATTATTAACTTACCTTCCAGAAGCATGAGGGCGCCACTTGTATAAAGCCCATATGTTTAAGTACTGCGAAACTTTACTGTAGCGAGAGCCAAATCGATATTTCTCTATTTTTAGGATCTAAACATAGGTTTTATCAATATAGTTTAGTGTATTTAGACAAACCTAAGTGAGAACTACCAATGTAAAATAGTTAGAACATTGTAACGAGTGTAATAACATGGATATCGAACCAAACAAATTCCCCATACAACGAACACTTTAGAGCCGTGTGCAAATTTGAAACAACCGGATTGGTCGAGCCCAAGTAGTTTAGTACCGTGTACGCACTACCAATGGTTGCGGACCTCTATAAAAGGAGGGTGAAAATCCATGTTAATTCATTCGATCCTCGGCATCCAAAGCAAGAACAAGGAACTGGAAGAAATAGGAATTATAATTAAGGAAGATAAATAAACATACAAGTTGTGAAGAAACCACGTTTTTCATTTATACAGTCCACTACATGTATGTAACTATGTATGTATGTTTTTGAGTTTCTTTATTCCATCATGACTTCTAAACGCCTGAACCGATTTAGATGTATGAGGTATCCCGGGTAGTAAGTTTAAAAAAAAAATATAGTGGCTATGGTACCCCAAAAAAAATATATATAAATTACTCAAAATTAGATTATAGCAGGATGGTGCTGCCGTCCTTAAAATATTTAGTAATTTGTTGCCACGGACCTTAAAAAATACAAACGGAGTGTTGCGTACGACATGTGAGAAGCATGCCTAGTCATCCAATTTCGCTTGTCATACACAAGCTAAACGCATACAAATACTTAAAAATCATCCACTCGGCGCCATGCGCCAGTAAGCTGCGTTTGTGTGCGTAATCTATATTTTGCTTATGACAAGGCAAGGTTCCATCCGTTTTTATTTCAAATCTGTGTTTGTTGCTAACTTTTTAGTTGAAATAAATACCTACTATTTATTTCTATTGAAAAGCGGACGAGTTCACATTAAAGCGTTATAAATCAGGGGTATGCTTTAAATGCATTTAATATATATAAAAACGGTAATATAGCGCTAGGATAGACTTCATTTTCCAATTCACGATTTCCAAGAACATTCAGAAAAACTCAAGGAAAAGTTGAATTGGTTGGCGAGCGAGACCTTTTATTCCTAGAAAGGTAAACTAATTATGTAAGTTTCACAAAAAATATAACCTACGTTTTCTTTGTTGGTATACCGATGCAAATATAATGTAAGTGGTTATTCCAAAAATAAATCACAAAGAAGACTGGTCGTAAACAACGAGGAGTTGTATGATTAATCGCATAAATTTTCGTTAGAAATATAGTATGAAATACGTTACACTGCACATTGTTTGGACAAGAACGAAATCTGTTATTATATCATATTTCACAATAGTTTGTCTCCATGTTTACTTTATTCTGTTCTTCTTCATAGCCGCCATTTTTTACTTGTAACTGACTTTTACAACTGATAAGCAATTGCTTTTACACTTAAAAAATATAACATCGCATAATTTAAACTGTTTCATATTTAGAATGTGACGCCATTTGCATTATTTAATTTGATTTGCACAAATAAGATAACGGGAAAAAGTGAATAATAAATATAAAAACATTTGTGGCTAAGTTTGTTGTTTCATTTACCTCATTATTCTTTAAGAGATATTTTATTCTTATTTCTTTGATCATTATTCTGTAAGTTAAGGACACTAAACATTGGTGTTTTTTATTCTCCATTAACTTTGAATATTTCATGGTATCTCCGTCCGAAATGGGCATTAGGCTTTTTAAGTATTCCGATGGGGTCACTGATGGGTGTCATAAAATATGGCTCTCCAAAGTTATTTAATTTCGATTATTAACACTCTTTATCACGTTTATCTATCCACTTTTTATTTTGTTTCTTAGTTATTACCTACATCAAGAGATCAAACAGAAAGATCCATAAGACAAAAATATTTTTACCAAAAGCCCTATCAGTTGGAGCCAAAGAAGGTTTAGTTTTACACGCCTGCCCAAAAAAGAGTAGTTTGTTTTTAGTTTATCATTATTTATATTTATGTATATATAGATATGTTTTATCGAAAATGGATCTACGCTTGGCCACCAACTCGCCTGATGGTAAGCGCCATAGGCCAAGGATGGAGCACGAAGATCCTGAAGAAATCTATTCACTCTGAGTAGAGTAGATACATTTGGGGAAACGACAGTTGGGAAATTGATGCAACTGCCCAGATCCCACAACGGTTGCACCGGACTACATCCCTCAACACGACTAGGTCGCTTCACGGCATGGCTTCGTCCGGTGGGTGGTAACCAGTTGCGGCCAAAGTTTGCCACCCCAGTAAGTTTCTTTGTTCCACCATAATTTCTAAGCGCCTGAACCAATTTAGATGTATGGGGTATCGTTAGGATTCTTATATTGTGCCGGATACCAAAAGCAAGATTCAGATTCAGATAAAAAAATAGTAATAGAATATAGTACATAATAAAGTGTGAAATAAACAGAAATTATTCACACATGACATGCGTGCTTTTTTATTTAGTCTTGTTTACAATAAGTTGGTTCGATTACCAGCTCAGGCAAGATACTAAATTTTTTTTTATCTTATCATGTCTTATCTCAAACATCGAATATATATGTTCCCCAGAACTGACTCTATCCCTAAAAATTTCCGATTTGTCTGCCCTGAGCCTTCTCAAGGAATCAGCCTGTAGGTACATGTATATACTTTTGTTAGGTGTAAACTGTTGTAAAGTATCCTAATATATTTCAGAGGTATTGTACCGCGACCTAACTATAAGTTAAATAAATGTACGTCCCAAATAAATTAAATCGAATACCAGACAGTGAGATTTAATATATCAAATAACTGTAAATACGTAAGTATGACAAGCATATCTTAATGAGTATCCACTTTATTAGATACAATATCTAATATTTGTTGCATGGGTTATGGAAAAATATGATTAAGGACATATCCTTCTTACACTCTCTCTACTTTAAGTTCAAGCTATGCATTAGAACAAATAACTATCTTGCATAGACTCACGTGCACAGAAATCGTGGGCAAGTAGCAATGCAACATTTATTTCGACCGGAAGCATTAAATACGTTAAGTAAATTATTGTTATTATTATTATTCAACGAATATCGCCCCCCCTACGCTACTTCTACTCCTCTCGGTCTAAAGCTTTCAGTAAATAGATACCAATAAAATCAAGATAAAATGTGTACATAAAAGATAAATACGTTTGGATAACAATTGACTTTCTTATATTAAATATAACAGTATCAAAAGCAAACGTCACGTCCGACCGTCTGATTAATAAGTGTTGCCAGTGTTGATACTACCCACTAATCCGGTTAAATAAATCAAGCCTTCTTTTGTTGCAGCCGCTCCTAAATGATGAATCGCGTGTTGTTCGCTTCGCAAACCATTATTTTCCAGTTCCCTTCTCAACGGTATATACCTATATTTAAATATATGGCCCGTTACGTCACAACTATTTTTATAGGAAATTCTTTGCGTGAAAAATGGCAACATATTTTATTACAATATATGAACGTTCGTAATTTAATATTTCGTATGATATTGTGTATGAAATAAGTTTTCTTCTTTATGGTTTTTATAATAAGAAATTGTATTTGGTTACTACTACAAAAATCCAAATAATTTTAGATTACGATCCTCTAAACAAAATGAAAACATGCATGTAAATTCTTTGTGCACTACAAATTTAGTATAAGGGCAACATAATATAATTTTCTGTTGATTAAAATATATACAAAAACATAAAGTTTTGTAAAAAAAAAATAATGTTCATAGTAATTTCAACTATTGTACCATTGAACATAAAAAAATAACGATTTCACTAGTATCACGCATGCCGAGGCACCGGCTAAATATTCAGTTGTCGCTAACAATAGTTGATGTCTAAATGTAGTAAAATCGATATATGTTGGCGGCAGGCTAGTGACCGAGTGGCACGACTCGATCGATATCAGGCCACATAATAAAGATCACACTGATCACGACCTGAATTACAATAAAATACTACTATTCACTAATTATATAGGTACTATAAATAAAAAACTATTCCAGTTTTGATTTAAATATATATAAAAAGTATTTAACTTTTTATGTCATTGTTGCTGACTGATGAAATAAATGAATTAAAATTAGAAAAGTAGAAAGCTAAGTCAGAAAAAAAACATTTATAGAACGTAACCTTTGGCTTACTCTTGAAAATAATTCCGTTCGATTGACATTGGAAATATGTCAGTCCGTACTTTTAAATGCCAAAATGTCTAAAAAATAATTATAGATTCGGGATATTATGAAGACAACATGCTTTAAAATTGAAACAACTGTAATGTAGATAAATTTATTTTAAAATCACATAACATACTCATAGCATCAGGCCTGTATTCCCCGAAGGGATAGGCAGAGGTGTACACAATTGTACACCCACATTTCACTAATGCTGTTATTAAGTTCCATGTAATAGGTGGTGAGCCTATTGCCATCAACCGGGCACAATTCCAAACTCCTGGCTGTTACTGAGAATTTCCTAACAGAAAAACTGAATAACACTTTGCTCGACCCGGGAATCGAACCCAAGACCTCCTGCTAAGCAGTCGCGCTTGGGACCACTAGACCAACGAGGCAGTAAAAGGGTAACGAGGTTTAAAATCACGCGTTGTTTTAAGGCGTCTATTTAATATTAGAATTGGATTGGAATTTGTATTAGTCATAAGAGTAACCCCACTTTATGTAGCGTAACGAATATTTCAAACTTTGTGAGATTGTCTTAATCCATAGTTTTTAAAACATTGTTTAAAGTCAAACCTCTTCAGGGTTTTAGTCCATTTTGACTGCTACTGGGTTAAAGTAGTTGAATTTCAAGTGACACTTAGAATATTGATATCAGTTCAGCCATGCATAGAGTATAATATTTCGAGTGTTAAAGCTATGATTACATTGATACGTAGCCATATTATTATAAAAGTTGTGCTGGATTTTAAGCCATATTTAATGTGCGGTTTGAAAATTATATATTAATGAATACATAATTCTGTTTTTGTCTATAATATATATAAAAATGTATTGCCGCATGTATGAAGGATCACGGGAACAGTTCGACCGATTTGGATGATTATTTGTTGTGTTCGTAATTGTCAGGACAAAGTTTGTATAAACTAAAAATATATTTGAATAATCCACAGAAAAGTCGGATAGGAAATATTTTTACCCGACTGCCCAAATAAAAGGAGTATGTATTTTTGTGAGTTTCTTTATGCCACCATAACTTCTAAATGCCCAAACCAATTTAAGATAATTTTAGATGTATGGAGTATCGTTAAAATCCTTACATTGTCCCGGGTAACATAAGCTGTAAGATTTAAATGGAATGCGTGCTTATTAATTTTTTAATTAATTTTATCTTGTTATTATTGCACTCGTGTAAAGCCAGGGAAGTTCGCTAGTATGAAATAAAACTTCTGGGACCTTTGAGTTGTATTTTGTGCCCCAGTTGCATTATTCTGAGTATTATAACTAAGAATTGTGCATGTAGATACAAAAGTTTCAAGTTGTGCTTCACGACTAGACTGAACTTTGTTTGCCTAGTAGGTATTCTAGGTTAGGATCAACCATGCAGCTTGATATAACGAACGTAGTATAACGTAGATATGATGGGCTATCTGCTTGTGTGTTTCATTTGGGGCGTACATTTATTAATTTTTTCTTAATTGTTGCGTTTGATCTCCGCCTTACCTAATGTTAAGTGAAAGACGATGGAAAAGGTTGTCCTTTTTCAATTGAGGAGATTCTCAGGTCTTAGTCTTGAAAATAAACGGGCAGCGTCGGGCGTTGCAATTAAATTACATAGCAACACGCCTGTATTCCTTGAGGTAGTAGGCAGAGGTCTACACTTTTACACTTACATTTGACCAATGCTGTTATTCAATTATTGCCATCTACAGGGCACAATTCTGCTGGTACTGCGAATTTCCCAACAGAATAACACAATAACACGCCCGAGCCAAGAATCGAACCCACACCCACAAGCTTAGCATTCTCGCTTGGAACCAAAAGATGAATAGACCAATGAGCCGAATAAATTAAATGTAGGTAAACCTGCGAGGTCATTATCGGTCGGTTTGTTTCAAAGTCATCAGATCGACGCATTTGTCAATAAGTACTGAGAAATGCTTAAATTTATGATGATTGCCCCAAGCTAGGAATTTCATCCTGTATCGTGGGTGCGTTACAGGCATATTATCTTACAAGAACACACACCTAGACCCGGAGCAATTAACTAGAAGATCTAATAGATCGTACACATATTTGCTCCGTGCAGAAATCGAACCTAAGACACGCGGCGCAGCGGTCGGTCTCTCTACCACTGCGCCAACCGCGCTGTGCTTGTAAGGACATGATAATCGATTCGTCAACACATAGTGATCAAACATGGTCTCGATGCTCGGTCTTCCTCTGAGAAGATGCTTATTTGCCTTGCAGCCGGACAAGTATACGGTAGTATTTATTTTAATATTATTGTGGATGTCAGCTCACGGATTCCCCTTCTTGAGCTTTCGCTTTGAGGGTTCAGCTAATGACATAATATATGTATTATTTAGTTAATCTAGAGGGGGCTCGTGGCTAAGTAACAGCCGCACAGATCGATCGATCAAGGTTAAGCTGCGCTTGCCGCGGTCGGTCTGTGGATGGGTGACCATCATTTCTTACGGATACCCCTCCGTGCCTCGGAGAGCACGTTAAGCCGTCGGTCCCGGTTGTCAAATTAAGATCTATGACAGCCGTTACGGGTAGTCAGAGGCGAAAAATCTGACAACCAGTCATACCACGAGATATCGTGTTACCCAGTTACTGGGTTGTGGAGGTCAGATAGGCAGTCGCTCCATGTAAAATTCTGGTATTAATCTGCATCCGGTTTGACTGGAAGCCGACCCCAATGTAATTGGGAAAAGGCTAGGCAGATATATATAGTTAATCTAGATATGGATCTAATGTTACTATATAAGAACAGGAATTAACGCGCAATAAGTACCTTAGAATCGCTTGACGTGTCAACCAGGTTGCACTGATCGTGGTGGACACTTGTGACCACGACCAGCAACAAACAAAGAGTCAAAAAGATAAATGTCTCCATCTCTGACCAAATAAAAGGCTTTTCCTCCGCATTGAGAAAATTGCTAACTACGTATTGTTGCTGATAATGAAAATAATTATAGCGCTTTATTAATACGTTCTTGTTCCGAAGTGTTTGGGTGGGAAGGGTCGCCTTATCTCTGTGTACATAGCGAGTACACGCCTTTAATTAAAAAAGATATAGATTTATTGTGACAACATAAAATGCGTGCTTTCGTAAATTAGTTTCGGTGGCAGTGTGCGTTTTTTCGATCCTGCCGTGGTCCGTGTTTCCCGAGAAATACAATCTAAGTATATTCAAGACTGAATTTTCCTGAATAGACTAAGGCTACGATGTTAATATATATAGCTACCTGTTATAACCTGTGCCGTTTAACTGCCACTTACTTAGTACTATATGGTTACGATGCGAACACTGTTATTGGCTATTTATTGTTAGTATAGTATGTAGCCAAGAATTATGGAGTCTATTCTAAGCAGAGCGAAAAACGCAGAGTATATCTCAAGGAATTAATGTAGAGTGCATGTTTATTATTCCGATATTTCAGGGGGAGGTCCCCCTGAAATATCGGAATAATAAACATGACTTTTTCATCCCGTTTCGAATTGCGAATTATTTTGTAATATTTTACATAACATAAAATAACATCACGCCTGTATCTCCCAAGGGTTAGGTAGAGGTGTACTGTACTATGCTCAAATTTTGCCCATACTGTTAGTAAGTTCCATGTAATGGGTGGTGAGCCTATTGCCATCAATCGGACACAATTCCAACTGCTACTGAGAATTTCCTAACAGAGAAACCTAATAACACTTTTCCCGACCCGTGAATCGAACTTAGAACTTTTCGTTCAACAGCTGCGCTTGTGATCACTAGACCAACAAGGTAGTGATATCAGTAATACATAAAACAACTTTTAACTGATTACTACTTATACATAAAACAACTTTTAACCGTATTAATCGCGTATAATATTATTTTTGTTTATTTTAAATGATTAATTACTTTGTATCGACCGTCGCAGGATTGGCGCGACTGAAATACGAATTATTTATTATATATGTTTCGGCGAATTTTATTACGTTTATAGTGTTGTTAAAGTGTGTAGTGTGTTAAAACTGTGTGTTAAATTCCGCAATTTCTGAAGGAGGTATTATCCACTCTATGTGTATTCTTACTTGTTCCCTTACTTTCTAGATGTTTAGATATTCTGCCTAATCCGATCTCTAATTCTAAGTAATTTGCAACGATTTTCTATTACTCTGTGGTTTACAATTATAAAGCTTAAGCTTAGTAGTATTAGTGCATTTACTTTGATTAAATATTAATAGAACTTCCATGTAAGTAACGACCTATGTATTTATTGGAATATAGGTCAACATGAAAAGGAGAGATAAATATTAATTGGTATAAACATACATTGCAGGTGCCTCATTTATCATTCCTCAGCGACATTCCTGGGTCAGTCTTAGTGATGTTGGGCTTTTCTGTTAGGTAATTCTTAGTAACTAGTAGCCCGGAGTTTGGAATGAGTCCGGTGAATTAATATTCTGCCTAGCTTTTTCCCAATTACATTGGGGTCGGCTTCCAGTCAAACCGGATGCAGCTTAATACCAGTATTTTACATGGAGCGACTGCCTATCTGACCTCCACCCCCCTAGTTACTGGGTAACACGATATCTCGTGGTATGACTGGACAGGGTTGTCAGACTTTCAGGCCTCTGACTACCCGTCATAGATCTTAATTTGACAACCGGGACCGATGGCTTAAAGTGCTATCCGAGGCACGGAGACTCCGGTGAATTATGTTAAGCTCATCTGGGAATTCACAAAAAAATAAAAATTATATTTTTTTGTGTCGTTCGATGAATAATCGACTCAAATCAATGACAGTTACGTCACTGATGGTGAGTTTGTAAAATGTGTGAGTGGGTAACTAATACCAGTAGTTATGACATGTTACCGCTATCATTACATGATGATTACATGTCTCGTGGGACATTGACAGCTGATACACTATCATTAGTTTAATAATTAATCAATAGATAAACTATCTTCATAGTTACTCGATTATTTGAAAACTTTAACTTTGTCAACACTAGTGTTTCAACAAGGAAGTTGCATTTTTTTTGAGACCAAAAAACAAATATTTGACATTGGGCTATAAGAGTGAAGAAAGAGGGAATGTACCTGTGTTTGCGCATACACTTGTGCACTATAATTATCTCCTAGGTAAAAGTTATAATTTCTTGTGGAATGAAAAATAAGGTCATGTGCAGGATTCCAACCTGCGTCTCCCAGATAATTACTCCAGGCGCTCTGACCACAAAGCAACCTCGACCACACTGCCCGACCGTGTTTTTCTTTGCACAAAAATTATAACTTTAGCGTTCTCTACGCATGCGTTAATGTATTTGAAAGTTTTATCTGTATCTCCTGCATAGGTACTTACTTGGATAATTTCCATGAAGATAGGCTGCTGAAAAACGGTCGGGAGGAGTATTATTACATTGAAACGTTAGGAGAGAAATTATAAAAAAAGAATCTGCACCCAAGAACAATCCTTCTGTCTTCTACCGAGATACATAAACACGGTATCAGCATTTTTCTTTTTGTCTTGCAGGTCGACCTTGTCGACTGCTTAACCGGGCTTTCCTCAAGAAAGTTAAGGCCCCCAGCCAGGGCATTCAACTAATATATTAAGCGACAACAAACTAAGGGCGGGTGCCCTTAGTGCGCTGCGGGGTACGGGGCTCGGCTTAGGGCGCTGCTAGTGGGAGAACAGCAAGGGACTGGCAGGATCGGATTCAAATCATTATTTAGGGACGAATTTAAAGAAACAGGCTCCGCGGTGCGGGCTGGCACGAACAAGGGTCGGGGTGGACAATTACGGAGACGTCGCGACGGGCATTGACGACGAGGCAGGACTGACGGTGGTCAATTTACTGTGCTGGTGGCCCTACTGCTCTCCTGGAGGAGGGTTATTGCGTCATCGGGATAAGAGAGTGAATGCTCAGGTCGGCGAATCCTACTGATCTGTGACGGGGTGTACCGGGCGGCTGCCACTTCCAGGGGGTTGGGGTGCTTTTCAGCAGAGTCGAAATAACGCTTGGAGATGCGTTTGATGAACTGTTGGATGGTGGAGATTTTGAGGTCGAGGTTCTTATTGCGAACATAGAACAGGGCTCCCGTGGCCTTTCGCAAGGAACGGTTAGGAAGGGTCTGCATCCTATGGAGACGATATGATTTTGCGTGTGAGAACACGACGCAGGCGTATGTCATGATGGGGCGAATGCACGTGGTTTAAATGCGCAATTTGCACTTGAGGGACAATTTGCTGTGTGCGTTTAAGATAAAACGAAGTCTACCGAGAGCAAAAGTTGCGTGCGAGCCTACCGTCCTTATACTCCGTATGTGCTCACCGAAAGTAAGATTATTTGATATAAGTCACTTTAGCAGACTTTGTCGTAAGTTTTCGCTATGTCGAAGAACAGCATACACGTCATCGAGCCGCGTTGAAACCCGGCGCTTATGTGCTCGACGTTGCTGTGAACTTGTTGTACGCAAGAGTGTTGGGTTCGAAAACCAAACTGCTCGTTACGGATAAGACTCTTTGCTTCGGCATAGTCCCTGAGTCGCTTATAGATAAGCTTCTCCTAGATTTTACCGAGAACATTCAGGAGGCTGATAGGACGGTATCAGCACTGAGTACCTACCTTATATACTTATGTGGGATGCGTATAAGGTCCAGTTTAACTTGTCTTTTGATATTCTATCGCAATTCATAAACATTTTTACTTCAGTTTGACTGCCAGATAGCAGGCAACTTATTCTATTCTAACCACTAATTACTAACTTGAGACTGAAAGAACTTTAAGCGCTTTTAAAGTTGCAAAGTAGCTTAAATGATGTCGTCATAATTATCTCAAAGACGTGTTTTGTTGAGTGCTGGTTTTATTTAAAATGTAATACTCATAAAAACCTGCCTGTGCCTCGGAGAACACGTTAAGCCGTCGGTCCCGGTTGTCAAATTCAGATCTATGACAGCCGTTACGGGTAGTCAGAGGCCTGAAAGTCTGACGACCAGTCATACCACGAGATATCGTGTTACCCAGTTACTGGGTAGTGGAGGTCAGATAGGCAGTCGCTCCATGTAAAATACTGATATTAAGCTGCATCCGGTTTGACTGGAAGCCGACCCCAAAGTTATTGGGAAAAGGCTAGGTTATTGGCTTATATAATCATAAAAAATTGGGTTTTATACTCAAAACATATTTACACGACTGCCAAAAGAAAAAGTGTTATGTTTTTAGGGTTTGTTTGAGTTTCTTTATTCCACCATAACTTGTTAATGCCTGAACCAATTTAGATGTATGGGGTATCGTTAGAATCCTTATTTATGCTAGTAAGGTTTATAAACCAAACACCTGGTGACGTGCTTTTTTTATTAAATTTTTAACTATATCTTTAACTAAAATAAAATAAAGGCCTTTCTGGTTATATTAAAGTACCTTGACTATTAATGTTGAGTATTTACTAAGAAACTTAACCTTTCATTGATTTCAAAATCGGCAGTAAGTAAACGTAGACAGCATAATTTATAGTAATGTTTAAAAAAAACTCAGTTTTTGTTATACAATACGACTTAGTTATTCACATTATACTTTTATGTGAATAATTAAGTCATAGATGTTAATTGTTTATTGCAGCAATATATTGAAAAGCTCTACCTACTAAAATCACTATGTCCTTAGATTTTTTTGTTGTTTTCTTATCCATAATACCATTACCGTTAATATGAATTTATGATTGAAACACACCGTTACTTAATAAGGACAAGGGTATTCTCTCGTACAAAGAAAGCATTGGCGAGCATTATAAGTAAGTATAACGAATTATAGGATCTTTAATTTATTCACCCTGCCACGCTAATTCAAAATAAACAGCTTTATTACGGCTCCGAGTGGCAAATTTCAAACAGCCGGCACTGTGTTAATGAGCGGACATCGGATTGTTTGTGTGTGCGGCTGACAAATCGATTGATTACAGTTATACAAAGCTGTAGATAGAATCGAGTTGCGGTAATTAAAATTGATTACATTAAGCTAGTGTCTTGAAGTAGTTTATGTAACGGTAGAACTCTAGTAAAAAAAAAAACCTTGTTGTATTCAATTTTAAATATGAATAACTCATGGGTCAGTGAAAGGTAAAAAAATAATGGCCGCAATATACATACAGAAAATTTCAAATCCAGTTTTAACCATAGAATCTCAAACTGTCATTTCAAATAAGACCTAAATTCGGCTTCCAATAATTTTACCTCGGATCCAACCCCAATTTTAGCGACGGACGCGTACGCTGTCACTAACTAATTGTCTTATTCAATACGACGAACGAATTCAATTTGGCCAAAACCAATTAATTGGTTTCTGGTGTTAATTTTGATTTTAGTGCGGCTTTGACGGTGCCCTGTACAATGGGGGTCGACCCGTCAAATTGATGTCCATTTCAATAGCCATTAGGACAATTAATTCCAGGCTACTATGCTAGTGTGTAGCTATTTGCCAGTATAATGGATATAATTTTGAAGATAATTGTATAATTACAATGTACCTGTTTCAAACGACAGCAGTTAGCTCAGTGGTATGATCGTTTAAACCCAAGGCACAAACCACTGACTTTTCTCAATCATGAGCTTAATGATTATCACTTGTTTAAAATACAGCGAAGAAAAACATTGTGGAAAACTAGCAGACCTTAGAGATGTTTAATGATGGTATGTAGACTCTATCACTAAGTTATCCATCAGCCATATAATAGGAAGAAGATCTATTTAAAATAGGTACAATGTTGCCTGTACCTTTTGGTAAAGAGCAGAGTTTGCTTTAAGGAATCTTGAAGGTGACTAAGGATTCTTAGGAAGAGAGATAGCTACATTTTCATTATCTGTATGCTGGTTACCATAGCCTACAATACTTGTAACACAGGTACTTAACTCTCGCGCATTGATGGCCCTGTAAGAGGAATCGCTGCAGCGACGATATAAGGTACAAAGATACTGAAATATTAAATACAAATATACCTATACTTATTCAACATATTCTACCCTTGTATGTTATCTTGGATCAATATTATATTTCGATTTCAGTCCCTGAAGGTAAGTTACTATCTACAAACTAATCTGAAAACGTCTACCTAAAATATTGGTTCTATATCACGCGATTGTTCATGTGGCAAAATCGTTAGCTATTTTTGGGTTGACAACTTGAGTGTTATTTTAGCTTTATGTATTATATGTATTGCCTGTTGTCTTGAAAAGGGTAGGCTGTTGTACACATATAGTATATTAATAATGCTATTATAGTTTGAATTACATTATCGTAAACAGTTGATTATGGGCTGCGTTCGAGTTGGAGCAGTAATAAAAGTTGGAGAGAAAAATGCACGTGAATAACTATTAACAACAATTATTAAAATGATGCTACCAGATTTCTTATCAAGAGGTACTAGACTATTACTATTGATTGAAATTATAAAAAAAAACATCTTCGTGCTCCTCACTGCACAAAAGTAGATAAAGATCTTCAGATTGTTTTTGAGATTTTCCTACCAGACAAAACCCCACAACGTAGTTAATCGAATCTTTCATCAATCCTTCCTTGCATTTGCTAGTTACCCATGTTAATCGGCAGTCTCACCTTCTCTCGGTATCAAACTCTAACAATAGAAGTTTAGATTTAGGTTCGCCGAACACTGCATGCTGATGTCGCATTTAGTATGTCTGCCGCACGTTATTAGACAATAGTGTTGTTAAACGGCCTAATGGCTTTGATCGACGCCAGGCTTTCAATGGATAGCTAAATAGTGAAATGTTTCTGATGACAATGCCGTCATTTTGGTACGTCCGGCACGAATTGGAAGCCTAAAATAAGGGCTACTGCAGCTAAACTTATTTTAATAATATATTTATATAAAGCAATCTTAGTGCATTACAAAAATAACATTTTTGTGATTAGAAAATACGACCCAAATTGTAAATGTTAAGGCAGAATTCGGCTCGGCGAGCATAGGTTGCGATAGCTTAGTTGACAGAGTACATATATGGAGTACCGATTTGAAGTGCAGGTTCAAAACCTACGGGCATACATTTGTTTATGAATAAATATTAAAGAGTCAGTTTGACTCGCGACATCGCCGCGGGCTCAGCTCATGATTAAGGGCTCCGGTCGAGTTCGAAACTAGTCGAGCAATCCCGAAAAATGCACTTGAGTAGTAACCGGTGAACATTAATTGATATAAATAGTAAAGAGCATGATAATATGTATTAACAAGACGAGGCAATGATTAATGGTTATTGTGAAATGATAGATATTCATTGTTTATTGCAGCAATATATTGAAAAGCTCAACTATCTCCTTAGACAAACTTTTAGTTTTCTTCTCCATAATACTATTACCACTATTACCGTTGAGTTGAATTTCAGACAGAAGTTGAGACCTTTCAATCTTCAGACAAAATCCTTAAAAAAATCGTAGTAAACCATTAAAAGATTTACTGGGTTACTGTTGAAGATGATTGTGTCGGATTTTAATTACTCACTTCAAAACGTACGGACATAGGTACAACCTACGTTTAAATGCTAAGTTCGCTTAAAAATATTTGCATATTCTTTTGAGGCACTGTATATTGGAATTGGATTCAAGGAACTCTACAAACGAGTCTTTAATCAGCACAGAGACAGATGGATGATCGACAAAATTTTGTAGATTAATAGATGGAGCACATATTCGAAGAGCCTTATGTCCAGTACTGGGCTGCAACGGTTAAGGCAACTAGGAAAAAAACAAAATGATTCTCTATTGTTTGTCTATCTGTTTCGATGACAATTGTGTTTGCGTGTGTAGACATCATTAGACTTAATAACAGGTTTTGAAAATGTCGTTAAGAATGAACATATATCGTTCTACCTATCTACTACTTAATGAAAATATTTGTTACCACTCGAAGTGACATCGAATAGCCAATAAAGTACTTCAGACGTAGTAAAAACTTGTAGCAGTTTATACATTCTTTATAACACACTCTCTTCAGCTTTGACATTATCATAAAACAACTTTGACTATAAAAACTTTTCCTGAATACGCCTGTCAAGAGCTTCCGACCTTAATGCCGAAATAAAGCCATTTCACCATGCCGACACCAAGTCAAGCGGGTTGACATGGGTAACAACTGACTTACCTTCCAACTTTAAATAGGGCTAACTCCGGTGAGGCGGTGAAGAACAATCCAAATTTACGTCACATTCAATACAACTTCACTCATTTGTTTTTAACGTCATCACGCATAGATCGTACTAACTTTAGTATAGTTTTACACATACAGAAGTATCGCAAGTTGTGAAGTTACGAAGAGTTTTTCGTGTCTCTTTCGAGCTAGTCACACCGCGGCGTGTGAATGCGACCTCCTTCTCCACCGACCGCCACACAACTGAAGTCTGAAAGTCTGAACGCGTCGGTTTCTGCCCTCCCCTAATGCGTGTAAGCGGCTTTGGGGTTATTAGTGTAAAGGTTTAAGCTTAAGGCTCGAATGAAAGTAGTGCGATAATAGGTAATAAGGACGTGTGGAGTTATAATTTTGTGAAAAAAGTTGTGGTAGAGATTATTGTCGTTCTTTGCTTTTGGGATTTGTCAAGCTTACTTTATTTAAGCTTTTTAGTCTATGATAAATTGTTGGTCGAAATTGTGAATTTTACTGTGCATTTAATGGTACTTTTGCTAGATTGGAAAAAACGCCAAAGGACAGCAAATACAGAACCCGAATTTAACAGAATAAGCACGAAATACATTTTATTTGGAAAAATTATTGCAGCTGGAATGATAACTGGAAATGAAAAGCAAACTAAATACCGAGAGGAAAAAAATTAATAAAACGACGCAGAAAAATTTTGCGAGTGTATTCAATTAAAATGGTAATTAAGTGGGGTGGTTGATATCTGCCGGCTTTTAGCTCCAATGAATGTGCTTCTGACTCGGGTGACCGTGCCGCAAGCCAGCAACCCAGCGTCACATGATATTCAATTTACTTTTCTACATACTGGTTTTATTCCGGGAATGAAAGATGAAAGCTTGTGTTGTTTACCTTTCTATATAAGCTTAGTTGAACGAGGAAAGTTGGTAACTTGGATTCCTGGAGCGCTGAAGTAAGTCATACGTTATTGTTCTATTGTGATTCGAAGTTGTGCGTTTGACTTTTGGGAAGTCCGTCGTTGCACATGAATGATGCCTGCCTCGTTGGTCTAGTGGTCCCAAGCGCGACTGCTGAGCATGAGGTCTCGGGTTCAATTCGCGGGACGGGGAAAGTGTTATTTAGTTTTTCTATTAGAAAATTATCAGTAGCAGCCCGGAGTTTGGAATTGTGCCCGGTAGATGGCAATAGACCCACCGCCTATTAATTGGGACTTAGTAACAGCATTGGTGAAATTTGGGTATACAACTGTGTACACCTCTGCCTACCCCTTCGGGGAATATAGGCGTGATGCTACGTTATGTTATAAATTACTAGTTAACATGCTGATATCGGTGGTCTAGCGAATTTAAGTGTTCCGCAGTCTGGCATGTGTAGTTCTGGATTTCCTGAAGAAAAATAGAAATTAAAGTACATTTTATAGCTGAAGTATGTATTCATTAAACCTGAAAAATATTAATATTACCTTTAACATATAAAAGCCCTACCTTTATTACCTCGTTTTACCAAATCTACAGACTTCTCAATCACGTATGATGGTCACATCTTACAGATGTTATTATTCGTCACGTTTATAATCAACTCCTACGGGATATGCCGCAGTGATATTTTGTTCCCGTTTCCCACATCGCTGTCGTTAAGCTTTGCTTACTTTATAAAACACGAAAATAAGACATACAAAATTGAATCTCCTTCCAAGTTACCAATTTCTTATTTTTGCCTACTGTTTGAGATGTTTTCCTATTAAGTGGATAGATTACTGTGAGCCTGAATTATACAGACTACACATTGGGCAGATTTAGATACCTACTCAAAAGAAATACGAGATCTCATTCCATTTTATGTTACATTGCATCTTTTTTGGGTATCGGGTGAGATTTGCCTTCCTTGTAAGTGGATTTAAAGAGCAATGGAAATCGAAGTGTAAGGGAATTGGATCTCTCCGAACACAGTCTTTTGATCTTTCAATCTGCATATATTAGGAGGAGTTTAAACACGTTTTTGTTTGGGTGCATAATGATTTTATATATAAGAAAGATTCTCAGAATTGTAATAGGCCCTTTACCAATGCAAATTAAATTGGAAATAAAGAATAAAAGTTGCCAACTCCAATCGAATTAGTTATTCGATAAACTTTCTTACTGTTCGATTTCTTTGTTTGCTTGTCTTTGACTTTTAAATAGCGATTTTGCTTATTACACTCACTTTTCAAGTCATTTAGCGTATTGGAAATTAATTATCACTTGCTTAAAACGAGGAAGGAAAATATCGCGAGGATACTAAAGCTCCTGAGATATGTTGTCAATGGTGTTTAAAGCCATATCAGGGGTCTACGGGCGGTTTTAACTCCAACACTAGGTTGTTCATCAACCACACGAAGAAGAAGAAGCGTGATGATGTAATTTTTATGTTCTCTCAAAAGTCAAGAGCAAATATGAATGAAAAGGATTTCCACCAAAATGTTTTAAGCTTTATAAATATGATAATTGCTTGGCAAACAGAAAATTTCATATTCATTTTCCCGTTGTTACACGACAGCATGTGGTTCCCCGCCATCTTTCAACAATTCGTATAAATCAAACTCAACGGTTGGTTAAAATTTATGTAAAAACTGATAAAGCTACTGATACCCACGTATAAATCTTACAATGAGCTGTCATACGGAATATTAAATAAAATAGATGTAGGTATTGGATAAGTTTGTCAATGAAAAATAAACCGTAATTTTTCATAATTGACTAGGAATTTTGTCTATGGCGTTGATATGTGCCATAGTACCCTTATTTAATAATTGAATGTTATAAATGTTACTCTAATGGTGTACAATAACGTTATTCTGTCTACGTATATGCCTTTGTAAATATTTTTTCAACTCGAACGGAATCTATAGACATGGGTTAAGCCCGTGGCGATGGCGTGCTCAGGCATCCCAGTAAAGGAAATGGACGTGAACGACAACCGTAAACAATCCTACTATCCTATCCCACTATCCTCCTAATATTATAAATGCGGAAGTTTGTGAGGATGGATTAATATTTGTAACTCTTTTACGCAATAACCACTTAACGGATTTGGATGACATTTACCACACAGATAGTTTTTCCTTGGATTAACACATAGGATACCTGCTGGACCTAATTCTGAGTCTACGCAAACGAAGTCGCGGGTAGATCTCAGTAATCAATATAGATATGTCTTAAGAAATTTATCATACAAAAACTATGCTAGCTCCCAGTCTTCCATGCTTATCCTTCCCTAACCTCTCTCAGACATAGAACAATATGTCAGCTACTATTTCTACGGGAAACTTCTTGACAATGGTAAAGCAACTACATATTTGAACTTTTACGTAGAATAACAGTACAAAAATAACAGTGTTAGTCGTTACTCTCTACGGCATCGCCGTAAGGAAATTGGATTATATTTCGATCACAGCCGGATATTGCAAGGATCATAAAGTAGCGTTAATATTATAATAAAATTATAAGAATGACGAGAGTATTCAGCTACTTGATCACACTTTATAAGAAAGATAAGACTCGGAATAACGGAAGCAAAATTGTACCTTAATATGACTGCTGTTTTGAAGTGTTTATTCTTAACAGTGAGCCAGGTCGCCAGTATTCCTTGAGGAAGCGTTGTGCTGGTCGAAGGGAGGACGACCCCCGGGTTAATTTTTTATTCCCGTTAATGTGTCGCAGCGTTTCATCTGCCAGGGACGCCAACGAGTGAGTGATACTTCTGGTATTGCCTAAGTTTCTTGGCCATTCTTCTCCATAACAATCTACACTTTTGAACGTGGCAACTAGGTTCTGATAATTCAAAAGTGCCTGTAAATGGTTTAATTTAAATAAACGATTGCAAACCTATGGGCTACGAGGTTGCTTTGCAGTAAAGAAAGGAAGAAAGACATCGGCTACAGTACAGCAGGGTAAAAATAGTTTTTATTTTGACAGTTAGACAATATACATTGTGTTTATCTTAGTAATCGAGGAGATGGATTTTTAAATAGGGCGCAATGTATGCAACATTATCGACAACTCTAAATATTTAATTGAATTATCTTCAATATAAATTTTCTGAAGACGGCAGAAGTTTCAGTATAAAATACTGATTAAAAATAAACTTAAAGTTTACTCGTAACAGTTAAATGAAAAAGTTTAATGAGTTAGATTGTGTTTATTCTATTGGAAAAGATGGAAAAGATCTTCGTACGTGATTAGAAAGTTGATTGGTTTTTAATCTCATATCGCGTTAGTAGTTATTGTGGTAGCTACACCCAACTAAACTGTTGTACAGTCCGCAACACAAGTAGGTTAACGTCTATAAATAGATTTTGGCATCTGATTAGATAGCTATGTTCATACTAATATGCAACTGTACCAACATATAAACTTGAAGTAACTATATGTCGGTGCCGTCATAAAAAAAAACTAAAATTTAAATGAAAACTGCTATTATATGTTATATAAACTGCCGACTATGCGGAGAAGCAGGTGTGTGCGGTGCGAGGATATATACCGGTGCTGTGAAACGCACTCTCTCTCACTCTTTTCACTAAAGTAGTTTGCTAACGGGCTGTATTTACCTCGTTTGATTGCATTCCTTGTACTCACTTTCTTCGCACCACACACACTGTATGTACAAATATCTCGCTGTGCTAAACCTTGTGTGAGGCTAGGAAATGAAGCAACACTATTGGTGTGTTTTTTCCATTAGTGAAAAGACCTATACCTTTTAACAGCTACGATGCATCTCCTTGCACTAAACAGCTATCTCGCACAGCTTTGGTGGTAAACGAACCTTAGTAATTTCGGAAGTATATCAAACTGCCTATTCAACTTGAACCGACACTCGAAACTATTTGTCTATGTTTATGTTCGACGAAAAACAAATGCTTGACAAAATAGTTCTAAATCGAAAAAGTTTGATACGTTGTGAATGTGGTTGTTTTGTTGCAGTCTTGAATATGTCTGTTCCGAAGAAGATAAAATTCTATTAGATATTTTAGTTAGTAATATCTTAGGTTTGCGCGATCACTACACATTATAATAAAACAACTTTTAACCGGATTAATCGCGTGTATTATGTCCTCCTGCGACCACGAACGCTGCAAAGTGTTCGAAACGTCAGGAAAAACAAAAAACCAATAATACACGCGATTAATCCGGTTAAAAGTTGTTTTATTATAAGATATTTTAGTAATAAAAATTTTGGAATAGACGGACTTCCCAGTCTTGCTCTAGAATAAACCGAATCAACTAAAACTGCCTCATTGTTCTAGTGGTCACAAGCGTGGCTGCTGAGCGTGAGGTTTTAGGCTCGATTCCTGGGTCAGCAATGTCATTGGGTTTTTGTGTTAGAAAATTATTAGTAGCGACCCGGAGTTTACTACCGTGCCCGGTTTATAGCAATAGACGCCATCACTTTCAGCATCACCTTTTTATTACATGGGCGTTAATAACAGTACTGGTGAAATGTGTATTCAATTGTGTAAACTTCTGCCTATCCGGGGAGTGAATACCAACAGGCGTAATACGTGTATATGAACGAAATCAACCAATTACCCGACTGCTTTTCAAAATATACAATATGTAAGTATATTTAAGTAGGTATAAATCGACTTTAAAACTTACAGTAAAAGGATTGCTATAAAACACTGTAATATCGCAAATTGCTTGTAATTTTTATAAAGGCACTGCTTTAATTTCGTTGTGCCTACGTGTTACGTTGTGTGTGAATACATTTATTGGTAGTAGTGTTAAGCTGAAGCTCATGGCTAAGTAATAGCCGCACAGAGCGATCGATCGAGGTTAAGCTGCGGTAGCCGCGGTTGGTCTGTGGATGGGTGACCATCATTTCATACCGAGACCCCTGCGTGCCTCGGAGAGCGCGTCAAGTCGTCGGTTGTCAAATTAAGATCTATGACAATCGTTACGGGTAGTCAGATGCCTGAAAGTATGACAACCAGTCAAGATAGTAACCAGTAACTGGGTTGTGGAGCTCATATAGGCCGTCGGTCCATGTAGAATACTGATACTAACTAAGCTGCATCCAGTTTGACTGGAAGCCGACTCCAATGTAATTAGGAAAAGGCTAGGCAGATTGAGTGTTTCGCTGAATCATAGTCAGATAGATAAGATAAGAGAGAACTACAACTTGACGATGACTGATGACGTGCCGTCAGATAGATGACCTCGTAGCTGCTATGGTGATGATTTGAAACATGGACATCCCTGAAAAATGGGTATGAGTAATTACTGTTAACAATAAATTAAATGAATAGTGATATGACATAGCATCACGGCTGTATTTCCCAAAGGGGGTAGGCAGAGGTGTACATAGTTGTACACACATATTTCACCAATACTGTTAAATTAATAATGTTAATAATGTTATTAAGTCCCATGTAATAGGTGGGGAGGCTATTGCCAATTATCGGGCACAATTCTAAACTCCGGGCTGTTATCGAGAATTTCCTAATAATAATAATTTACCAGACCCGGGAATCGAACCCAGGACCTCGTGCTCAGCAGTCGCGCTTGGGACCCTCAGACCAACGAGGCAGTTGAAAAGGGCAAATGAATAGCGCACTGTTTTATCTGATAAGTTTTGAAAAATACATACCACAATTCAGCATTTCTCTTCTCTTTACTGGCTGAACTGCAAAGTCATTCGCGGTTCACAACCTCACATTATTTATGAGCTGGAATATTTATTCCTTTAGTCGTTATGACAGCACCATAATGCTATACCTTCACTAACGTTCATAATAACACGAACCATTTTTATAAAAAACTAGCTACTACCCACTGCTTGACCTGCGTGGTTCGTCTTTGTTTAACCGTATTGCCATATGATGTGTCATTTGTTCACTCTCGATAGGGTTAGTTCACAAATTAAAAGCGGCTCAGCGAGCTACGGAGATGCTCGGAAATACTCTGAAAGATCGAATCTAAAACGAGGAGTTCCACCAGTGAACCAGAGTCGTCGACATAGCCCACAGGATTAGTAAGCAGAAGTTGCAGTGGACTAGCCATATTTTCTCCAGAACCGACAACCGCTGGTGTAAACTCGTTCTGGAGTGGAGACCGTGGATCGGCAAACGTAGCATAGGGATTAGGCTAGGTGTAGTGACGATCCGCGCAAGGTTTCAGGTAAGGATTGGATAGGAAGAGCAGAGGACTGACTACATTAGCACTGCTTGAGGAGGCCTATGCCCTGTAGTGGACCGCTATAGGCTGATGATGATAATTGCTATTTACTATAAGCGCCATCCAGCGATAAGCTCTTACAGTAAAACTGAGCTATTCTCCAGGATTATTATTCTATGGTATTCCTCTATGTTATGTCCTTATTCGAGTCGTATTTAAGCTTTGTGCTCCTCGTTGCACTCCGTGTAGTAAAAAAAAACAACAAGCAGACACACTCGGCTTTATAATATTAGTACGAATGCGACCTTTTTTTATAAAAAATGCGACATTAGTATGTAAATAGCCTCATGTTTCGTACACAGACGTCGCGCAGAGTTTTGTCGAAGCGATTTATCTGCCGGGACCGTCGCCGGCGCGTCATCTAGTTCAGGTGAAATTGTCTCATATGCTCATGATTAATTCAGATCGCTCCCGTTCTGTGAATAGCCCGCTTTTGCCTACCAAACAGTTCACTTTAAATGATAACGGACGAGCTTATTTTATTTTGTCGGTATATTTTCTTTGGTGTGCGATTTTATGTAAGAATTATTTTGTACGGTGAGTACCTACATGAGAGAAATGTTTCAAAAGACTATGTAGTTTATTTGCGCAAAAATATTATATTATGTATCTTATTGATCCGTATGCAAAACCTATCAGGTAGACTATTTTTAGTAAGACAATTTTACGGGTAAACTTACATTTTTAAACCTGTAATTACAATTTTAATGAACAACTTTTAACAAATAAAATAAAACAACTTTTCCTGACGTTTCGAACACTTTGCAGCGCTCGTGGAAAAACAATCGCGAAAACCTTTATTACTTTATTATTCTTTATTACTGTAATTACAAATTAATAATTCATTTAAATATTCTGTGTAAAGCTACGAAAATTGCTGTATACATATGTATTGATAAGCAAGTTAAGTAGCCGCTCCTTCCGCATGAAAACTTCGCAAAGCTAATGAGATTTTTATAAAATCGTTATTGCAACTTCCTTTGGTCATAACTTAAAAGTTACGGCGAACGTCTGGGTGACGTCATTTGTCAAGAGAACTTATGAAATGGCTCAAGTTGATAATGAAACATGATGATGCATTTTTACCGAAACTGTGTACTCTTTGAATTTAAAAGCAGCGTCTATCTCATGTGGTGATGCCAGATTGACCAAATATCGGGGCAGGAGCTTTTAAATATTAGATACCTAATATAAAAGACTGTCTCTCTGGTCTAGTGGTCGCAAACGCGGTTGCTGCGCGTCCTGAGGTCGGGTAGTGTTACTGGGTTTTTATGTTTGGAAATAGGTGCACGAATGATTCAAAGTCAAAGTCAAATTAACAATTGATCCAAAGTAACAATCGGTATTCAGATTTTGAAATCTGGATAAAATAAGACGAGTTCAAAATAACAAAGTAAAGAATGTCGTCATTGCTATCTATTCAGTATATGAATAGATAGTGACATCGCCAAAAGACGTGTTAAAATATGGATGAAGAATTCACGGTGAAGACCAGAGGTCGAGATTGTTTAGTGGTCAGAGCGACTGGAGTATTTATCCGGGAGGCGCAGGTTCGAATCCTGTTCGCGACCGTATTCTTTTTCCGTTTAATATAATAACTTTAGCGTTCGTTAAGCATGCGTTAATGCTTTTCAAAGATTTGTCTTTAAAGAAAGTACTTAGTCGTTATCCGCAGTTACAAACCAATACGTACCAACGTTGTAACATTTTTTTATAATAAGAAGTGATCTAAAAATCGGGACATTCTACATCTCGATCAAGGGTGAATCGAGACGCGTACACAAACTCATGAAAATCGGGAAATTTCCGCGCTTAGCGATAAGTAGGTACCACACTTGGCAACACTAATCTCATGTCATAAATAGCTTCAGATATCTTGTTAATTAGGCCGCTTAATCTTATCAGGCTATGCTGCAGCTGCTGCACACAGATACCTACTATTGAGCACTGCATTCATTACTAATATGGTATTTTTTAAATATTTTCATTCGATTGTGTACGTTGTGAAAACGTTATTATTGACTATATTAAAAAACAATTAAAACTGCAATCAATTTGGTGCATTTGAACGCGATATAATATAAAAAAACACCCAGTAACTATAAACTTGTAGACAATGTCATCGCGGTCGGTGACGTCGCATTTCGTTCCAACCAATGGCGTTCGTTTTGATATTTTAAATTACATTCGTATTTTTCTTCAAACTTCAAACTTCATAAATAAATTATATCTTAATATATATAAATCTCGTGTCACAATGTTTGTCTTCAATGGACTCCTAAACCACTTAACCAATTATAATAAAATTCGCACACCATGTGCAGTTCGATCCAACTTGAGAGATAGGATAGTTTAAATCTCAAATTATAGTCGCGTGCGAAGCCGGGACAGACAGCTAGTATTATATATGTAGTAGAATACCTATTTGCTATTCTTAATTTAATATTTATTGTAAGTATCTATAGTTTTTAATATATGTATTTATTATTTTTAATTATAATTATGTACTTACTTATTTAAATTTTTTACATACCTATAAAAGTATTAAAACAATATCACGTAATAATATATTTTTCCATTTAATATAATAACTTTAATATTGAATCGTTTGTAGCAACATAGCATTACACCTGTAATCCCCGAAGGGGTAGGCACAGATAAGCCTATTGCCATCTGCTGGGCACAATTCCAGGCCGCTACTGAAAATTTCCCAACAGAAAAATCCAGGGACCTGGGAATCGAACCCAAGAAAACAAATCCGAAAACCCAATCTGAATTATTTAATACTATGAGTTTAGTAAAATAATAAAATAATTATTGATATATAGATATCGCCAGGCATATTTATTCATATAGGGAATTTGTAATTTATTAGATACAAACATGAGATAAAGTAGCTCAGTTGGGAAAGCCATGACATGGTATGGCAAAGGTCGCAGGTACGAGTCCGGTTCGTGCCTATTATTATTCAATATTTTCTTAGAAAATATTGATTTGTTTTAATTAAATGAATGTACTCTGTCAATAACAAGACTATAGTATATACAGATTTTAACAACTAAGTTAACTAGTCAGTAGTTAACTTGTTATGCCTAGTTGTCTCGTTTATAGTCTGTACATACTAACGCATTTCCCTTTCACGCTAGAATATCATTCTGAAGATAAAACAGCACACAATTATCCTACAATAACGGCGCGGTTGGCCCAGTGGTCGAGAGACCGACTGCTGCGCTGCGTGTCGCAGATTCGATTCCTGCATGCAGCAAATATTTGTACGATCTATAGATAATTGCTCCGGGTCTGGGTGCGTGTGTGCTTTTGATATTATATGTCTGTAAACGCACCCACGATACAGGAATAAATTCCTAGTGTGCACCCAACATTTTGTTAAAAGAAAAAAACGAGATAAAAACACTTTCTTGCTATGAAAAATACGACGGTTGGTACAACTGATAGAATAATAAAAGTTTCAAACAAAAACCTGGGAACCTTTTTCTTGTAACACAGAGATATTATTCTTACGCCACCATCATATGGAAATCCACCTTTCAAATCAGTGTTTTCATATGCAACATTTACTTTGTAGTTACATATTTTTCTACTGTTATTCTGTCCGCCATTAAAAATACATTGTCATTTTGCTGTAATAATTTTTCTATGTTCCGTGGTTTTTATTCGGACTCTAGATTTTTTCCTGTTTAAGTAACTGGTTGTCGTTGTAAGTAGAGTTAATGACAGCGCATGATTACTTGTTCCAGTTGGAAAGAGGAAGCACATAATATTTATTATCTAAACTCACTTCCACGTAGACAACGTTTATATTCGCTTTAGGCGAGTTGGTGGCAAAAAGAAAACATTTTTGATTATTATAAAAACAACCTTAGGTACGAATTATATTTGTTTATAAATTTTTATTTTACTTTTACAGATACTAGATATTGCAATAAAATTAAGGTGGCCATGGGCGGCCTTATTGTACTCGGCGATTTCTGCCAGGCAACTTTTTGATAGTTAAGTATGACAAGGACAAAATATGGGGTACTTTGTTGTGTACAAAATATAGGTATATGTACCTAATATATGACAAATAAATAGTCAGTCTCTAATGTGTTTAATCGCTTATGCATATGTATAGAATAATAATGTTATTATGGATAGAAAAATAAGACCGCGAGAATGGTTTATACCCATTGGATTGGTCCCAATGTCTGTCAACAAGTCTACCTAATAAATTCATAGGCCCTATATTTTTGTTACAATCCAGCAAGCAACTATTATTTTGTACTTTTGTAGTATAGAAAATCTGTCACGGACGTAGTGCCGGACACATGCCGACAAAAAAAACAACATACGGTCTATCTTTACCGGGGTCCTGAGATCGGGGTTGCGTTCACCACAAGCCAGGTTATTAGTATAGCTCGTCGAATGTAATGACGCAACCGGTGTAGGCCGGCCACAGATGGCCTGCACAGACACTAAACAGAATCCAGCAATCATCTGCTGATAGTCTGCTATGTGCATACATTTCAAGTCTTCCTGTCCTGGTCTAAGTCAGACTAAGTAAGTACTAATAATATTGAAGTTTAGAAAGAAAAAAGTTGTAGAAGGTATACTTTGCAATAATACATGTATTTTCTACGAGTAGTTCTATCTGACGGTGATGGTGTGAATTTAATAAAAAATCTGTCTTACTGATCATACTTACCAAATGTAGTGAATTTTTCCACAAAATATAACCTGATGTTCATTCTTTAAATCTATTAATGATATCAGACCAATAAGTCGTTCGGTATCTTTGCCCAATGACCTCAGTGAAGTGGGATAAGCAGGACCCTCATAAACTTCATAAGCTACGACAAGGGTTAGGGTTAACGAGTAAAATCTATACAATGGTCATACTTTCGCGTATCGTTTACAGGTTAAAATGGATATCGTTTGTAACCCTTTCACTATGGTAGCTTTAGGGGAAAGATTTTTGTAGATCCATTTAATAAATCGATTGAGAGATGTGACACGGCCCAAGCCTCTACCTATACGTAAATATGTACTTACACATTTATCTGTATATAGCATCACGCTTGTATTTCTTGAAGGATTGGGCAGTGGTGTACTGTACCACACCCATATTTTATCGATACAGTTACGTTATTAAGTAAGCTTATTTGGTGATGGTGAGCTTATTGTTATCCACTTTGAATTTAGCTGATCCGGGGTTCGAACCCTTTGCCCGGAGACTGCCTCTTTGGTCTAATGGTGGATGGAATATATACTGCGGTCTTATTATTGTCAGAGTATACCTATTTAATTATATGAAATTAATTAATATTTTATAAGGAACATTGAATAATAATAGATACGAACGGGACTCGAACCTGCATCCCTTAACCTACCGTGTCATGGCTCTCTGAGCTACCGTGTCGCATGTTCGTATAGATATTAAATTTCAAGTTCCTTTCTTCTCGTCTTCAGGATCGGCAATCATTTAAAGATTACTAAACTCATAGTAATAAATAATTCGGATAGTAATAAATAATTTATACTAATCTTAAATTTGGTAATTTATGTGTGTATGTAATTTTCATGGAGATCTTTGACTAAATCTAAAGGTACTATAATAAAACTGTAGAGGTACTATTTCTGTACATTAATAGATTTCCAAAACCTTTATTGGATAGTATTATACTATCGATATACCAGACCGCATTTCGTACGTACAGGAGATATTATAGTGCACAAGTGTATGCCTAAACACAAGTGCACTCTCTCTTCCTTCACTCTCATAGTCCGACGGAACGGCAATCCGAGACGAACGGAGAGAGATCAGGCGCAAGACCGACGGCTTTACGTGCTCTCCGAAGCACGGGGGTATCACACCGCCAACTACCTACCTCCGGGCTGCTATTAAGAATTTCCTAACAGAAAAAGTCCAATAACACTTTGCCCGACCTGGGAATCGAACCCAGGACCTCACGCTCAGCAGACGTGCTTGCGAACACTAGACCAACGAGGCGGTAATATTTCTAAAGGTTTTATTTTTATCCATAATAATATAACACAATTAAAAATGTAGTACGATTTTGTGGCGCCTATTAAACGGCTCCTTTGAAGTAATGTCTGTAGCTTAATTTTATTACCTTCTTTCATCTACCACTTGTTACGTTGTTAATGCGATAATAAAAGTAAAATCACGTTAATTGTTACATTAATGTTACATATCTAACAATGGTTAGTGAACTGCCTTGTTGGTCTAGTGGTCACGTTCGATTCCCGAGCCGAGCAGGTGTTATTGAGATTTTCTATTTGAAAATTCAACTTTGGAACTGTGCCTTGTTGAATTTGGAACTTCATACCTGCATCGGTGAAATGTGCGTGTGTACATCTCTGCCTACCCCTTCGGTGAATACAGGCGTGATGCTATGTTATATTATGTAACTATATATTCTGTTGCTGATTGTACTTATATGTAAAATGAAACCATCCGGTTAAAAGGTACTACCTTTTACTCAAATTATAGTCGCGTGCGAAGCCGGGACAGACAGCTAGTATTATATATGTAGTAGAATACCTATTTGCTATTCTTAATTTAATATTTATTGTAAGTATCTATAGTTTTTAATATATGTATTTATTATTTTTAATTATAATTATGTACTTACTTATTTAAATTTTTTACATACCTATAAAAGTATTAAAACAATATCACGTAATAATATATTTTTCCATTTAATATAATAACTTTAATATTGAATCGTTTGTAGCAACATAGCATTACACCTGTAATCCCCGAAGGGGTAGGCACAGATAAGCCTATTGCCATCTGCTGGGCACAATTCCAGGCCGCTACTGAAAATTTCCCAACAGAAAAATCCAGGGACCTGGGAATCGAACCCAAGAAAACAAATCCGAAAACCCAATCTGAATTATTTAATACTATGAGTTTAGTAAAATAATAAAATAATTATTGATATATAGATATCGCCAGGCATATTTATTCATATAGGGAATTTGTAATTTATTAGATACAAACATGAGATAAAGTAGCTCAGTTGGGAAAGCCATGACATGGTATGGCAAAGGTCGCAGGTACGAGTCCGGTTCGTGCCTATTATTATTCAATATTTTCTTAGAAAATATTGATTTGTTTTAATTAAATGAATGTACTCTGTCAATAACAAGACTACAGTATATACAGATTTTAACAACTAAGTTAACATGTTATGCCTAGTTATCTCGTTTATAGTGTGTACCTACTAACGCATTTCCCTTTCACGCTAGAATATCATTCTAAAGATAAAACAGCACACAATTATCCTACAATAACGGCGCGGTTGGCGCAGTGGTCGAGAGACCGACTGCTGCTCGGCGTGTCGCAGGTTCGATTCCTGCATGGAGCAAATATTTGTACGATCTATAAATAATTGCTCCGAGTCTGGGTGTGTGTGTGCTTTAGATATTATATGTCTGTAAACGCACCCACGATACAGAAATAAATTCCTAGTTTGGGGCAACATTTTGTTAAAAGAAAAAGACGAGAAAAAACACTTTATTGCTAAGAAAAATACGAAGGTTGGTACAACTGATAGAATAATAAAAGTTTCAAACAAAAACCTGGGAACCTTTTTCTTGTAACACAGAGATATTATTCTTACTCCACCATCATATGGAAATCCACCTTTCAAATCAGTGTTTTCATACGCAACATTTACTTTGTAGTTACATATTTTTCCACTGTTATTCTGTCCGCCATTAAAAATACATTGTCATTTTGCTGTAATAATTTTTCTATGTTCCGTGGTTTTTATTCGGACTCTAGATTTTTTCCTGTTTATGTAACTGGTTGTCGTTGTAAGTAGAGTTAATGACAGCGCATGATTACTTGTTCCAGTTGGAAAGAGGAAGCACATAATAGTTATTATCTAAACTCACTTCCACGTAGAAAACGTTTATATTCGCTTTAGGCGAGTTGGTGGCAAAAAGAAAACATTTTTGATTATTATAAAAACAACCTTAGGTACGAATTATATTTGTTTATAAATTTTTATTTTACTCTTTATTTTTACAGATACTATATTGCAATAAAATTAAGGTGGCCATGGGCGGCCTTATTGTACTCGGCGATTTCTGCCAGGCAACTTTTTGATAGTTAAGTATGACAAGGACAAAATATGGGGTACTTTGTTGTGTACAAAATATAGGTATATGTACCTAATATATGACAAATAAATAGTCAGTCTCTAATTTGTTTAATCGCTTATGCATATGTATAGAATAATAATGTTATTATGGATAGAAAAATAAGACCGCGAGAATGGTTTATACCCATTGGATTGGTCCCAATGTCTGTCAACAAGTCTACCTAATAAATTCATAGGCCCTATATTTTTGTTCTATCCAGCAAGCGACTATTATTTTGTAGTATAGAAAATCTGTCATGGACGTCGCGTCGTGTCGGCCACATGCCGACAAAAAAAAAAACCATACGGCCTATCTTTACCGGGGTCCTGGGATGTAATGACGCAACCTGTGTAGGCCGGCCACAGATGGCCTGCACAGACACTAAACAGAATCCAGCAATTATCTGCTGATAGTCTGCTATGTGCATACATTTCAAGTCTTCCTGTCCTGTTAATTATTGTTCAACGGTTATTACTCACTTGCATTCTTCGGGATTGCCCGACTAGTTTCGAACTCGAACGGAGCCCTTAGTCATGAGCTGAGGCCGCGGCGATGTCGCGAGTCAAACTTCCTGTCCTGGTCTAAGTCAGATTAAGTAAGTACTAATAATATTGAAGTTTAGAAAGAAAAAAGTTGTAGAAGGTATACTTTGCAATAATACATGTATTTTCTACGAGTAGTTCTATCTGACGGTGATGGTGTGAATTTAATAAAAAATCTGTCTTACTGATCATACTTACCACATGTAGTGAATTTTTCCACCTGATGTTCATTCTTTAGGTCTATCATTGATATCAGACCAATAAGTCGTTCGGTATCTTTGCCCAATGACCTCAGTGAAGTGGGATAAGCAGGACATAAACTTCATAAGCTACGACAAGGGTTAGGGTTAACGAGTAAAATCTATACAATGGTCATACTTTGGCGTATCGTTTACAGGTTAAAATGGATATCGTTTGTAACCCTTTCACTATGGTAGCTTTAGAGGAAAGATTTTTGTAGATCCATTTAATAAACCGTTTGAGAGATGTGGGACGGCCCAAGCCTCTACCTATTCGTAAATATGTACTTACACATTTATCTGTAAATAGCATCACGCTTGTATTTCTTGAAGGATTGGGCAGTGGTGTACTGTACCACACCCATATTTTATCGATACAGTTACGTTATTAAGTAAGGTCTTATTTGGTGATGGTGAGCTTATTGTTATCCACTTTGAATTTAGCTGATCCGGGGTTCGAACCCTTTGCCCGGAGACTGCCTCTTTGGTCTAATGGTGGATGGAATATATACTGCGGTCTTATTATTGTCAGAGTATATTTGATTATATGAAATTAATTAATACTTTCTAAGGAACATTGAATAATAATAGATGCGAACGGGACTCGAACCTGCATCCCTTAACCTACCGTATCATGGCTCTCCCAACTGAGCTACCGTGTCGCATTTTCGTATCTATTAAATTTCAAGTTCCTTTCTTCTCGTCTTCAGGATCAGCAATCATTTAAAGATTACTAAACTCATATTAATAAATAATTCGGATAGTAATAAATAATTTAATTGATACTGATCTTAAATTTAGTAATTTATGTTTGTATGTAATTTTGATGGAGAGCTAAAACTAAATCTAAAGGTACTATAATAAAACTGTAGAAGTAAAACCTTTATTGGATAGTACAGATATTATACTATCGATATACCAGACCGTATTTCAGTCACGGCGGTCCATCTCCGAGGAGATTAACCAAGTACGCAGGAGATATTATAGTGCACAAGTGAATGCCCAAACACAAGTGCACTCCCACTTCCTACACTCTCATAGTCCGACGGAACGGCAATCCGAGACGAACGGAGAGAGATCAGGCGCAAGACCGACGGCTTTACGTGCTCTCCGAAGCACGGGGGTATCACACCGCCAACTTCCTAACTCCAGGCTGCTATTAAGAATTTCCTAATAGAAAAAGTCCAATAACACTTTGCCCGACCTGGGAATCGAACCCAGAACCTCACGCTCAGCAGACGTGCTTGCGAACACTAGATCAACGAGGCAGTAACATTTTTAAAGGTTTTATTTTTATCCATAATAATATAGCACAATTAAAAATGTAGTACGATTTTGTGGCGCCTATTAAACGGCTCCTTTGAAGTAATGTCTGTAGCTTAATTTTATTACCTTCTTTCATCTACCACTTGTTACGTTGTTAATGCGATAATAAAAGTAAAATCACGTTAATTGTTACATTAATGTTACATATCTAACAATGGTTAGTGAACTGCCTTGTTGGTCTAGTGGTCACGTTCGATTCCCGAGCCGAGCAGGTGTTATTGAGATTTTCTATTTGAAAATTCAACTTTGGAACTGTGCCTTGTTGAATTTGGAACTTCATACCTGCATCGGTGAAATGTGCGTGTGTACATCTCTGCCTACCCCTTCGGGGAATACAGGCGTGATGCTATGTTATATTATGTAACTATATATTCTGTTGCTGATTGTACTTATATGTAAAATGAAACCATACGGTTAAAAGGTAGTACATAATTGTGTCTATCTAGTAGTATCATGTTATATCTCAAGATTGCACCAAAAAGGTCCGTTCATCTTTACTCTACTAAAAGGATCACTTCAATCAGAAAGCT
The DNA here is from genome assembly GCA_935421205.1 of Xylocampa areola. Lineage (NCBI taxonomy): Eukaryota > Metazoa > Arthropoda > Insecta > Lepidoptera > Noctuidae > Xylocampa > Xylocampa areola. Next base: position 9,029,136 of record OW285220.1, read on the forward strand.
ATCCATTTCAAGTAAACGGTAGATAGGTATATCCTTGCCTACCCTTTTCATATCAAGTTCAAGTACTTTCTAGTTTGGAAGTTAAAATGTTGTGGAGGACATATTCAAACATGCCGAATATAAAACATCTGAGAAATGAATTCGGTTTGAAAAAACTTCACAGTATAAGTTCCAAAGTACTGGGAACCCAACCACAAAGCGACGGTAACCAACCAACTGTAACCGTTGCACTGTCTAAGTTCATAATTAATTTAAGGAAGATGTTTCTAAACTTTTTACTTTACCTGGGAGGTAACGTTGTATTATATTTATATAATTAGGGTATTCTCTGTATATTTTGTTTTTGCATTATAGCGTTCCATTAGATTAAGGCACTATTACACAGATGCGACACGTCACGCGACAGGATAAGGCGTGCGATATTGCTCTCTTGATGTTGTTATGCGACGCAATAAATGATTGATTGATTGATTGACATGTCGCGCTGGTGGGGTGTGTAAAGTCGCATACGATTAACTATGAAACGTACACGGATCGGAATTAAATAAAAAGTAATTAATTAAAAAGTACGTTTTATTATATCTCGCTAGCCTTTTCCCAATTAGATTCGGGTCGGCTTCCAGTCAAACCGGATGCAGCTTAATACCAGTATTTTACATGGAGCGACTGCTTATCTGACCTCCGCAGCCCAGTTACTGGGTAACACAATATCTCGGTATGACTGGTTGTCAGACTTTCAGGCCTCTGACTACCCGTAACGGCTGTCATTGATCTTAATTTGACAACCGGGACCGACGGCTTAACGTCATCTCCGCGGCACTTGTAGGGGTCTCGGTATGAAATAATGGTCACCTATCCACAGATCGACTGCGGCAAGTGCCACTTAACCTCGATCGATCGATCTGTGCGGCTGTTACTTAGCCACGAGCCCCTCGTTACAAAAAGAACGCATTTAATGTGTGAACTAAAAGTTGAAAAACAAGGTATTGAAGAATTTTCATCGCAGTTGGAAGACTTATCAGAAAATGTTCCACAGTACTGTCCGGTGACAATACCAATTACAATATTCTTTAATACCTTGCTTTTCAGTTTTGTTCACAGATGATAGGCGTGCTTAATACTTTTGATTTCATACCTTTTTGTGTACCACAGCTACTATATTACCTTTTTGTCAGTAGTCATTTGTGTCACATATGTGTGACAGAGCTTTAAACGTGGCGGAACCTTACATGTTAAGAAAAATCAAAGATCAAGGTTATGACTTACAAGACTACTTCTTTTTATACAACATTACCTAAAGCACGACCTCATCCCACCAGCCCCCTTCAACCATCGGACATCTACACGCACTGCAAGTTACCATCCCTACCTTGTTGCTTTTCACAGTAAGCGCTTCCAATCATCAATTATAATGCGCACAGCAAAGGAGTGGAACTCTCTACCTGCGTCTGTGTTTCCGAACGCATTCAACCTTAATCTCTTTAAGGTTAGATTGAACAGGCTTCTTCTGGGTAAGTTCACTCCATCGTTGACTTTATTATAATATTTATTATATATATATTAGACTAAAGTTAAGAGAAAACTAATTTAACAAAAAAAAATTTGTTTCTAGCAGGCATGCAAAATTTCATATACATAATGCTTTTTAATCAATATTTAGTTTAGGTTGAGATAACTATATGGGAGCAGGGGTATGCAAAACATGCCCAGTGGGCCATCTATAGCCTGCCAAGGGTAAACCGGAAACGGTGCTGAGCCTGAAACTATCATCGGCTCAATATTACCTTTTTTTGTGTGGAAACTCCATTTAGTGCGCTGCGCAGATCTCCTATAGCCTATAAAACACACATACTGCATTCGCCGCAACCCCGGCAAGATGAAGGCATCATGACCAGTTCCAAAATTTGCAAGACACAGTTCAGCACGGTCTTGGATCAACAGTTACATTTCCTTTATTATTATTTCTTTTTACATTGTTTTGTTTGTGTCTTAACAAAATCTGTTTTATATTGTTGTGATTCTGTTCAATTGAAAAAATTCTTACGTTTTTCTGGCACCTAATGAAAAAAGCCATCCCTTCTTTAAGGGAGTCTGTCGGATGCTAGATAGGTTTGAATTAGACAAATCATCCTTCCATAAATCTAGTAACTGCATTTACCATCAGAACCTGTATCTCTAAATATGATATAATATTTATTCTAAATAAAAACCAAATTAAACACACATCACAACTATAAAGCCTTCATGGTACATTATAAAATAAACCTCGCTCCGCAGAATCAAGATAATGACTGTTACCGCTATTTGGATACTTCCGACAGCGGCCTCGTGTATTTTTTGCTGCAGTGCATTGACTGGAACGGCACGAAACCAAATTGCGAACAGACCAATCAGATTGCGAGGCCTGCATCACGGTATCAAAGTTTTCTTGGTTCTTAGTTTATAAGCAAGTGCTTGGTTTTGTTTAGTGGGGAGTCCGATGTTGTCGTAAAGACCGGCCGTGGCGAGGGGCCGGACTCTATCCTCGCTGTATTGTATTGTCATGCCAGACAGTAGAGCGGCTTCTGCTTCGTGTATCGCTATTGTTAATGTTAATCTTTCGTTAAATTAACTGTATGTATGCGTTAAGATTAGGTGCCCTCTTCTTTACCGGATCGGTCGGCAGCATGTTTGACTTCCTTTTGGTTTGGTGACTAGATTTTTGTGAACTAGGCAGGAAATGATAAGGGTTACGTGACATAAGAGCTTTCAATTATAAAAAACGGTGACAACCAGTTTGACTATGCGCTTAGTTTTAATCTTTAGTTGTTTTTTGTCTATTTACTATTTGATTTTGTACGTATCATACATATTTAGGTTGAATAAAGTCCGTTCAAATATTTATATTATCTGTAAATACGTTTTACTGAAATTTCGACCTGTAAATGTATATATTATTGTCAGTTAACTACTTATAGCGTATTACGAATACTCAATAGACATTGGCCACGGCTTCATTAACGTATTTGTGTTTAACACTTATATTGTGTTATGGTACTGCATCATCAGAAATAGAAAGCCGGGTTCTCGTCGTGTTTAAAGTTATTAAAATTACGGAACGAGCCTTTTGGGATATGTGGTTCAATATTGAGCCACCAATGGATACTAAGTTCGGCACGTTGTATCCTAGTCACTGTAAAATCCATCAAAGTATACCAGCAGTGGATAAATGTTTTTTTTTTTTTGTTTCGCGTGGAACCTTTATACTTTGGAATAATTACTTACACTAATAGCCATGGTGTATGTAGGTAATATGCACAGATAATGCGGCGAGAGGGGCTGATGGGGATTTTGAAGCTCCTCTCGTTTCATTTCGTGAAGGAGTATTGGTAAGCGTCGTCCACACGCCTATTTTTAAGGATTTAACAACTATTTCCGCTGATGTCTTCCATAATAATGTAGCAGCCTCCTAAAAAGCCATCTGCCATCTAGAAAGGGATTTAAATTACATCATACCGGGTTCGGTACCGTCGGCCTCGGGTGAACCACATAATCTGTTTAAAATTCCTGCAGAATCTGTTTTTAATTCATCACATTGTGATTTCACCTCCTGTAAGTACTACCTCATCATTGCCCCTGATGAATTAGACAGAGCTCTAAATACAGTATACACACATTTCACTGCCAATGTGGCAAATTCCTTATAAATTCTATATATTACACGTTTTACAATAAATACTTAGCATTTAATTACTTTATGATAACTTTGAAATTTTTACATTTTATAGTTTGCTTTACAATTAATTATCGCAAACATTCTGCAGCACACAGTATTCCAAGAACAATGTATTTATTAAAGTATTTGTGTCTGTTAATTACGTTGATTAATACTTCGGCAAATGAAATAAGCCCTCGCATATACGGCGGGGTTGATCTACGATGGAACTTGCATAAACATTTAGTGAAATTAATTAAATACCGTGATTCAAAGTCAATATCAATATGTAGTGGATCAATATTAAGCCCACAATGGTTAATAAGTTCGGCTCACTGTTTCCCAGACGAGGTCATGTTCGTTGAAGTCTGTAAACCGGGACCAGTATCTTTCCCATGTATAGCTACTCTGAAGAAATCACAAATATTTATTTACCCAGGTTATATACAGGAAGGTGAAGCACTTACTAACTATGAAAAAGATTTGGCTTTGTTGAAGACAACAAAACGGATCAAATTCAGTGACAACATACAACCTATAAAATTGGTTAGAAATCCGGTTTCAGTTGGCCTTGCTGTCACCATTGCAGGATATGGAATTGCGGAGCCTGGACTGTCGAAACCTAGGGAAGGCAATGCTGTAGTCACTAAATGCAGGTTCAAGGTCAGCACTACTTTGATTTGTACGCATGGTTCCGTAAGAGCAGCTTCTGGGGACTCTGGTGGGCCACTAATCTCTGAAGAAGGACTGGTTGGAGTTACAAGTTCCAGTTGCTTAGACGCAGAAATGAATAATTATTGTGTCACAGCTTACGTCGATGTATTCTTGAATTTGGATTGGATTGAAAACGTTATATTGGAGAATTAAATTAATATTGAGATGATATTTTGCTTCGTTTGTAGTCTTGTACCATTTACAAAAAGTTTAACGACTTTTATTTGATATTAGTGGTGATATTTGGCAACACCGATGACGCAGTGGTCGACTGATCGGCGGTTGCACCAACACGTGGTGCAGCTATATCGATTATCGCTCGGAAAAAATATTTGTATGATCTACAGGCAATTGTTCCGAGCTTCGGGTGTATGTCTAGAAATCCCAAGTGTGTGTGTGACACGTTAAAAAAAATGCTACGGGAAATATGTTCAGTAACGATATTTTTTTATACAAATCAGTATAATGTATTTTAAATTTGACGTACAATAACATTACCGTTACATAAAGGTTTGCATGCATAACATAGTATCACGCCGGTATTCCCCGAAGGGGTAGGCAGAGGTGAACACAATTACACCAACATTTCACCAATCCTGTTATTAAGTCCCATGTAGTGGTACCATGTGGTGGTGAGCCTATTGTCATCTACCCGGCACCATTCCAAACTCTGGGCTGCTACTGAAACTTTTCTTACAGAAAAACCCAATAACACTTTGCCCGACCTGGATACTTATTCGCTATCTCGGTTGCCAACCGAATTGATGGACACTTAGTAGTACATTGCGACGTATATTTTTTTCATCGAATTGATAGTCACTTTGTCGTACATTGCGACGTACGGCGTACATACGTACAGCTTGTCTATGATGAACAAAAATAATAATAACTTGCGGCGCAATGTTCTACAAATTGCCCATCAATTCGTTGGTAACCGAGTTAGCCAATAAGTAAGCTGGGCATCGAATCCAAGACTTTCATGCTCAGCAGTCGCGCTCGGGACCACTACAACAACGAGGATTTTCGAGAGAGTAAAGGTTCGGACGGACAAAAATTATGTTTACCAATAAATTTAGGGTGACAACACATCTGTGCGTGGCTTACGCTTTGCAAAACCCAACCGCAACAATCTCGGTACAGCAACAGCTGTTTATAGGACGAGGTGGTGACCATTCATGCGTAATGTCGCGCAACGTGTGTAGATATTATGGCTGCAATCACGACGCAGACTTCAACACTTACAACACCGCTCTTGTATTTTCATCCTTACGTGCAATCAATTCAACATTATGTAGGTACTAAATAAATACTCGATGCAAAATAAAAAATTGATATACCTACTATTGATAGAAATTACAATCATGTTTCACAAACCGTATATATAACGAGAACAATCGTCTGTCTATTTGTGTACGATTGTCTTCGTCATTGCTGAACGAATATTATTCGGGCTTTTTTTTAACGAACAGAGTAGGTAATTTATGAGGAAGTTGTAGGTTGAAATGTTTTTTTTAGAGACTTTTATTAAATCAGCTTAAAGACTCGATGTCTTCTGTCTATAAAGGTCGATATCGTCGGGGTCTCATTCAATAGTCCAAAAGCAAACCCTTTGAAACGATTCGGCTAATTCTGAATAGCATGCAGTTATGTAGCTGCAAACGCCTGCGACGAACATACATATCTATTATTAACACGCTGTCGATCATATGCTTGCTACGTGTTATGAGAAAGGCAATGGCAAACATTTCAAATTACTACTGTGCGCCTTCTCCCTTTATATTGTAATCGTTAGTTCTAATTATTTTATTATGTAAGTACTATAATTATTTCAGATTCTTTATGGAACCAGAATTTAGAAATAAAGTATTTTGACTGCATAGATCAATTTTATGTAACTATATCATAGATTATATCAATATCGACTATTGTCTCTTAATCAACTGGAGCAACCCTACGGTAGGTATTTTTCGCTTGTTGAATTTGAACTGACCAATTGCAATCGCGCTTTCTTCCTCGTTCCCCGGCCCGCGATAGTGATTTGTGTCTCTAGAAGGAATCGGCTTACTAGCTCTCTAGCGGTTAGATGCTCGCTGGTTAATACCAACCGCTGCTGTCATGGCGATCTTCTTCTTACCGTATGGTTGATGAACAACCTAGTAGTAGTCTCTGACATGGCTTTACACACGTTTGATAATATTTCTCTGGTGGGCTGGTTTCATCACAATGTTTTCCTTCACTGCTTTAAGCAAGTGATAATTAATTTATAATACGCACATGACTTCGAAAAGTCAGTGGTGCATGCCTAGGATTCGAACTTGCGACCTTTGACTTGCCAGTCCAACGGTCATACCACTAGGCTATCATGGCGGTGGTAGCGAGATAATATTACATTTTCCTCAATAATAGAACACAAGTTCCAGCATTTCTCGAAGACAACCCACTAGCCAAATCATGATAGACGTTGAATATTCACGACCACTAACCATTGCTCAGTGATTAGGAATGCACGTCACAGACGTCTATGTAACACCAGCATTATGTTTTGCTAATGACTTCGGACTCACTACATTAATTATGGAACCACCGCTTGCCACCGGCTTCAAAGCATCTGTTACGTTGTGAAATATCAACGACTGTTTGTTACCGCTCGAAATATCTAGTTTGTGTTTACGAAATTATGTGGAATAATTAATTTTAGTATTGGACAAAGAGAATTTTATTATGCGTTTCTAATAGGAACAGATATTCTTATTGAAATGAGTGGAAATTACACTGAAGTATTTGCTTGTCCAAATTGTAAGTTCTTAATGCATATACACATAGAGAAAATATAAATAGGTTAGGTAGCATTGTTTAATTCTTTAAGTTAACTTTAAGTAACAGTAAACACAATAGGAAATTATCAATTGTTCCCATAGGCATTGGGAGAGACGAGTGGTTAATTAAATTATAATAAAGATATCACTCGGTCCAAAATGATAACAGTATTGAAGCGCCTGAAGTAAAAGTAAGAATAAAGCGGATAAAGTTGAGTTGCTATCTGCACACATTTTTATAGTGGTTACTTGGCATCCCAATAAACTCCACATGGACAGTATAAATACTAACACTAGCTTAAAATAAAGAGAGTTGCACTGTCACATAACATAGCAGCTTGCCTGCATTCCTCGAGGAGATAGGGAGAGGTGTAGACAGACTGTTATTATTTTCCATGTACCTGCCTAATGGGTGGGTGGGTGAGCCTATTGCCATCTACCGGTGGCATTTTCACCAATTCAGATTTCAAAAATTTTATCTCTATCGGTTGTTGCATCTAGCCTTCATCATAATATAGGTGGCGATAATTTCTTTATAAATAATGTACGAAGCGTCATGAAGAGTTAGTGCATACGTGTTAGCCGTCCTCGTTTGTTTTACACTCTAGAACTTTCCACAGACGACATGTTGATGTTTCCAGCAGCGTTCTACATAACATAGCATCACGCTTGTTTTTTCAGAAGGGGTAGGCAAAGGTGTATACAGGTGTACGCCAACATTTCACAGATGCTGTTATTAAGTCCTATGTAATAGGTGGTGAGTCTTACCGTGAGTCTATTGCATGGTGCACAATTTCAAACACCCAGAGATTTTTTTAACAGAAAAACTCAATACTTAACACTTTGCCTGACCCGGGAATCCAACCCGTGATCTTATGCTCAGCAGTCGCGCTTGGGACCACTAGCCCAACGAGGCAGATTGCTATCCTAGTTAAAACATAAACTTGTGTTTATTTATTATGCCCGCAGGGTCCAGCTCTCCCTAATAAATATTGTAAAGCCACACCAAGGAATGTTTGGAGATCTCAAAGGAGTGGCTCGGCCTTGCTAGTGTAGCCTAAGCAAGACCTTTAAGTTTTTCCTTTTTGTAATACGTAGCTCTTTTTTAAGAAACTCTTAAGTATTTTGAAAGAAAATTCAAATGCTCACACAGCCAGACCAGGAACAAAGATCTGTACGTCATATCTTCTGTATGCGTGAATCGAACTCGTCACGTAAAAGCCGATGTCTCGCCTTCTGCATCATTTGTATATTTTAATTGTGTGAAGTGGTTTAGTCCTTAGATAGAAAATAGACGTACCTAACGTCTATTTTAAAACAAAACACCGGTTATAAGGCTCGTCTTATGGTTTCACAAGTGTATAATTCATAGTAAAGTACGTTTCAGTTGGGTTGGTTATCACGCGATGTTTTCAAGGCCTGGCCGATTATTAGATATTCTTGTAGGAGTGTTATTTAAGTAATAAGTATATATAATTGTTTTGTTGTGAGCTACTGGCCGTTACGACTTTAATAATTTTACTATAATTATTATGACGACTTAATTATGATACATAAATTTACATGGAGATAATAGAAAGATTTTGGAAAAAAACTTTCTCTGGTCTGGTGGTTCTCTGGTTAATTCTGTTCACTGTGTTTAGGAAATTCATTTAATTTTCAAAATAATAATAATATTATAATTGAGAGTTTGTATAAAACGCAAAACGTTCACACAGTTTTGCGTGTATTAGTTCAGTAATTATGTAAAACCGCTAAACGTCGTTCAGCTGTTTTTCATAACAGTACTGTTTTGTAAATAAACTAGCAGTTTTGTAAAACAGTGGATTCTACAATCCATCTGCGACACATAGACGAAGTCGCGGGCACCAACTAGTAGATACTTAATACTTAAACAAGAAAAAATATTTAAGATTAAATTATCTTAATTAATTGTAAGTAATTAGGTATTTATCCTACGTTTTTTTATACGAATTAAAATCTCAATTAAGCCCCATAATACTGATATTCACTGAACTAGATAATAATTATAGTTTACATAACACACGTTAAGTATCATTATATGCACCCATGTGTCAAAAACCTGGGGCCGGTAACTGAACGTGTGACCCAATTTTTATGCCCATAATTACGTATTGTGTAGCGCTACGTAATCCACGCAATCGTACACGAAGGCTACGTGATGTTATATTTGTATTTATAAAAAATAAGTTTTATTGTTTATGGTTAGCTTAAGAATACTAAAGCCTTAGTTTTACAGGACTGGAAATCTTTCAAACCGATTATCGCATGCGTAATGATGTCTAGAGGTATAGAATTTGGGTAGTTCGCCGCCTGTCCAGCGACAGGCCAGAGACAGTGCGCCGCGCTTCTACACGTGCCATCTTTGCAGGCCAACTGTGGCCAGCTTGTACAAATTATGGGGTCTGTTGATACTTTGACGGGCTATACCCTGCTGGGGTGAATGCAGCTAGGATTCCGGGTTATTAATAGGGGATTATAGGTTAGTGGAGAATATACATCGAGAATAGGAATCTAAATTTTGGGACATGGTATTTCTTGTCTTTCAAAAGTACCTTTATATGGTCTAATTGGAGTAAATGATTTGACTTTGACTTTGAGACTTTGAATCGTGTGGTTTTTAATCGGTAAGAGTACGGCATAGCATCCATGAAGGATGTTCCACATATAAAAAAGGGGATGCCAATTCGACACCTGCTCAAGTTTGTACCTATTATTTTTTCAGTAAAGATTTATGACTTTAGATTCAGAACGATGAAGACGAGTATCTATCTTTTAGGAGCACCGCGATTTTCACCAAACAACAATTTTGTTATTTAAAGTAACATTTTTGTTTAGTTGTTTATTTTATAAAATCCAGTCATTTGTTTCTTCCCTACTCATTTGGCTTCTTCTAAATCCCTGAAAAAGTACTTCATCTTTTAACAACCATGAATCTTGAATTACCAAACATTCGTACTTTTTTATGTAAGTACGAATAAGTATTTCACGTAACTTTTTCAATTTAAAATCTTGTAGGTATATCAAAAGTTTGAGTACACTCCCGTTCCTAGGATATTTTATTCTTTGAATTTAGAAGTCTCATTATTTTAAAATTATAAAATACCTATAGGACTGGTGAAGTGGTTTAACTTTAGTAGTTCACTTAAAAGCCTGTATTAATTCGTATAATAGTGAATCAATGATCACTTATAATGCTGATTGTTGGGTTGTGCGAATCCAAAATAATATTGTAATATTGTGGTTTAAAATAGAGGACATAACACTTAAATTTTAATACTATTTATCGAGCAAAGTAAATTAAATCTAGATAAAATCTTTCCATCATTTAATTCAATATAGTTTATATTTAACATATTTCTGATATAAATGTGAAGGTACGTAACGTATATAGATATTAATAGGCACGCAAATTGAATGTTATTTCGACTTTTGTTTATGTAATACACAGTGTACATATGTTGCTTAATATTCCATTGTCTTGATATATTTAAGGAAGTCATAGAATAGAAAATTAAATATCTTCGCATAAGATTAAATCAAAACTATGACAACTGAAATCTACACGACATACAATGTAATAAGCAATGCTATGTTGCAAGAATAATTTATTTTAATTTGTAGTAAACTAGCTTCTGTCCGTGACTTCGTCTGCGAGTACATTAAAATTGGGTCGGCATACCATAAAAAGTATCTTATGTGTTAATAAAAGTTATAAACTATCTGTATGCAAAATTTCATCCAAATCCGTTTAATAGTTAGTGCGTAAACGAGTAACAAACATCCATCCATCCTCATAAACTTTCGCATTTATAATACCAAGTAGGATTCTGCATATAACTTAGATTCGGCAATTTTTTTAACTATATACTAAAGGTTTCCTTTTGGAAAAAGGAAAACGTATGTATAGTTGTTTTGTTACCGTTATTGGTGGTGGCGGTGATGGTAGTGGCAGTCCTAAGACGACACATTAGTATATGAGGCTTTGAAGAGGTGTCACCACTTTCTCTCGGTTTCCCTTCTCTTTTTTGGAAATCTTAGTCCCTAAAAATATAAAAATACTTACACAATCTCACCTGTTTCCCATTGGGGTAGGCAGAGACTAATAACACTGTTAAATCTATCATTTACTTTTTTTAGCTTATTAGATTACCCGTCCTGGATTTGCACGAAGACGTGTTCAGATACGACCCTTTTTTTACTTCCTGAAAGTTATACAAAATATCTAGGAAACAACCTACTCGAAAATGTCCACAGATTATATACCTAATCTTTCCTCTTGGATCACTCTCTTCATTACTTAAACCCGAATAATATTCGTTAAGTAGTTCCGGAGAAAATCGAGCACAGACAGACGCCACGGACGACAGGGGATTGTTTTTTCATTATGTAGAGATTTCATCTATTAATATTAATTACATCCTATTAGGTATTATAATTTATGAATGGGAAACAAGTTCATTATTAAAACTGAATGCTTGATCAGTCACACGAAGGCTGTGTTTTCACTATTTTATGCCTTTTATGATTGTTTCTTGAAATGATTTTGCGCAAAAACTGCCATTCGAGTCCAAACCGTCGCCACATTGCCCGTGTCTGTGCAGTAAGATCAACGGTTTATTTCGAAAATAAAACGTGTTACAATATTGCATAATGACCGGATATAAGTGCGCTGCTGTAATTTTTCTTGTGCTGTTGGTCGTCGAGATGTCGTTAGCTAAAGGTGAGTGTTGGACTTTCATTTCTTTGTTGTTACATTGTTTATGTGTAACCAAATTGCCGTGCGTTTGTGTGCGTTATTTACGGGAGGACTGAATTTATGGTACAGCAACAGTTTGCCCAGCGATGGCTTTGGGTAATTCATCTTTACGAGCTACTACTAACTACTTACCAGCGGACTGTGAAAGGCGGTTGTGGATGTTGAAAAATAATGGAGTAATTAATAACTGTTATTATTGGTTTTACTGTGTTGGGGTCGTTGACCTAAGTATCTATCTTTAGTGAAAAGACATATCAGAATTATGTTGTTGAATTTCTTATATTAGCTTTTGTTTGGGATGGATGCATGTTTTAATATAATATGAGAACATTGATTGCTTCAATTCGAACTTTTTAACAGTATTGCACATCGAATTGCAATTACATTATCTTACTTTTGGAAAATGCGAAATATTTGAAACGTTTGGCTTATAAATCAATGCTATCGATATGGTCACCTATTCTTACCAAATATCCCAGTAAAATGCTCACTATATGCTTTTCACGACCATTGCCGTACATATAGTATCACGCCTGTATTCCCCGAAGGGTTAGGCAGAGATTTATTATCATCATCAAAAGTCCCATGTGATGAGCCCATTGCTATAAGTAGTAGTTACTTATAATGTATCTATAAAAACATTATTGTACATAAACATGCATACAATCACGCATTTTTCCCATTGGGGAAGGCAGAACCTATCGAATTCCAATTGTTAATGATATTGTGTGATATCATTACGTTAATTATTTTAGATATTACCTTCAGTACATCGTAAAACAGATAAAGCTAGTTAAGGAAAACGTTCACGTACAAAATAAATGGTCGTTACATATAGTCTTGGTAAGGAAATTGAGATTAATACTAGTAATTTAGTACATAAATGAAAGTGAGCCTCGTAAAGCAGTGGCATTTTTTCTCATTTCCTTCGGAGAACAAATTAAGGTAACATTAGTTAGTGGTAATAAATTATACGTAATTTTTATTCGATTCGTTGAAGAAAATATGAATGATGACAAAAAAAATTGGAGATTTAGAGATTTGGTTTTTAGAATAGGTACAGGCGGAGATGCATTTATTATGTTTATGTTTGTATATTGTAAAGACGAAATAAATGCGTGTTTTTTTTTTATTAAAACATTTGTAGTTTGTATCTTACCTTTCGCTGGCTATGGCTCCCAGCCGGTTAGGTCTCTTTCACTTTTAGTGTAAACACAACGGTATCTCGATATTCGAACAGGAATCGTATATAATATTGTTACAGTTCCTTAGCCCGTATGATGCTTGAGTTCTTTTTTTTAATGTTTTTATTGTAATTTGTTTAAAAATAAAACGTATGATTTGAAAGAGATTTATTTTTCCACATTAAAAACTTTCTTATTTTAGCATAGAATTATTTACGTACCTTCTAGCTCCAACATCAGGTCCTTGTTATTTTGCGAAATGAATACTTCTTAAGAAAACTCCTATGAGCCTTATCTCGATGGGCTTTGTAAAAGCGATTCAAGTGTTCCATCACACGTCACCATCTACCAAATTATTTTATTGTCATCAGAATAACAATCTTCGAAAAGCATTAACTCATGATTAGCGAACTCTAAAGTTATAAATTACTGCGGAAAGAAAAATACGGTCGTGATCAGAATTCGAACCTGCGCATCCCGGATAAATCATCCAGGCGCTCTGACCGCGAAGTCACCTATCTGGACCTCTGCTCAATACCGCGAATTCTTCTTCCACATTTTAATACGTCTTTAGGTGACGTCATTGCTATCTATTCAGTCCCTATACAGGTGACCGAACCAACACGACTACCTTTGCAGTTAATGTAATGTCGTACAGATGCGATTACCTTAACAAATACAGATAAATCTTCGAAAAACATTAACGCATGCATAGTGAACTCTAAAGTTACACATTTTTGTGGAAAATAAAATACGGTCGTGAGCAGGAGTCGAACCTGCACCTCCCGAATAAATACTCCAGGCGCTCTGACCGGTAAGCCATCTCTACCTCTGCTCATTATATTTAAAAAAGTTTTTAAAAGCACAACCCCTAAAAGTGGGTGAATTTGATTTCGTCCCAAATAGATAGCGGGAAACATTTTTATGTAAAAGCGTTTAAAAAAAAAACATAAAATCCAAATTAAAACTTTATTTCTCTCTGTATTCAAAGAAAATATGTGTGTGTGTATTATTGCGACTCAAAATATTTTTCATAAAAAACCGTGGAATCTTTTTAAAATAATTTATTAGCTAACCTTATCCCAGACATTTTCCTTTCGTGTCGGGGAAGTGGAAACGAAATATATTGTAAGGAATCCTGCGGGTATCCTGTAACGAATTGTTATGGGTATTCGGCTTATGTGCACTATGGAAATGTAGCGGAATAAGCTGTACAAGAGGAATTTATATTTACAGATGCTATTTGTTTTTTGTTTTTTATTATTTAGATGAGAAAGTAGTTGTGTTATTTTTTCTATGAAGAATATGTTCTCGGTTAAAATATTTACATACGTAATGTTGGAAAATTATGTGAATTTGTCTATGGTTTTATAATATAATGTAATATAGCCTTTATTTCCCAACACATACAATTACAATTGTTCAAATTAAATATTTCAATTCAAATTAATTATTTAAATACATAACAATGAAAGCATGTCGTCTCTAAGTATGAAAGATAATATATGAAATTTAAATTAAATAGTTTAGGTATTGGGTACCCATTTATGGGTGAAGGCCTCCTCACTCAATCTCCACTTCTCTCTATCCTCAGCAAGTCTCGCTAGGTGTGGCCAGCTATAGCTACTATATCATAGCACCGCCGTCGCTTGGGCCTGCCACGAGGGCGGGGTAGATACCGAGGGTACCAGTGCAGGATTTTTTCACTCCTGCGTCCGTCTGTGGCTCTTGCTATATGTCCTGCCCATCGCCATTTTAATCTGCATGCTAGCTCCGCGGCATCTAGTATTTTAGTGTGCTTTCTTATGTCTTTGTTTCTTTTGCGCCCCACTGACGAGAGATTAAGTTTTAACATGTCTATGGTTTTACTACTTTCTTATTAGAGGTCATTTTAAATCAGGCAACAATATGTGGGCACCTTAGTACTCATTATAATTTTTAAATAACACATCTTATCACGAAATAAGCTGTTCAGATAGGAGTTTATATTTGCAGAAGTTATTCGCTTTTTATTTTTTATTATTTCGGAGTATAAGTAGTTAACTTATATTTTCTTTGAACAATATGTCCCGCCTAAAATATTTACCGTCCTAAAGTTTAAAAAAATTGTGAATTTGTCTATGGGTATTACTTTTTTATATTGGAGGTCATTTTATCAATGTGTACCTACATCGGTCATAAATTATATTAATTCTAATTCCTAAATATAAAATCTTATTACATGAATTACCTGCTTCGTTGATCTCGTGGTCGCTAGCGTGGCAGTTGGGGTTTTGAGTTCGATTCCCGGGTCGTGCAAAGTATTCTTGGATTTAACTGCTAGGACTTTTTTTAAAGCAGCCCGGAGTTTGATCCCGGTTGATGGTAATAGGCGCACCACCGAGTATATAGGACTTAATAACAGAATTCGTGAAATGTGGGTGTACAATCGCGTACACCTCTGTCTACCCCTTGGGAGAATACAGGCGTACATCTATGTTATGTTATACAGTTTAACATAGAACTTATAAAATTAACTATAAAGGAATATTGTTTGTACTTAATGGAAACTATCAAACGGCATTACTAAGTAGATGTTTCTGTTATGGTGTGAAATAAACAAAGCACCTTGAAACGAAGACCAGTTTCAAACTTTCGCGAAATTGAATATTTAATTATTCATACATAATTATGTATGTATATTATTTTCTATTTAGTAGAACGTGTTAGAGCAAGTTATTTATATTCACAGTATTTGAAAGTGAGGCTTTTTATATTTTATTTTACATATTTTCTATATCTGACTCTTCATTGGCTCAGTGGTTGCTAGCACGGCTGCTGAGTGTAAGGTCCTTGTAGGAGTTGTAGGTTTTATAATTAATAATATTATTATTTTGCAATCTGAGGCACTTACGCTTTTTTCGAATTTTATATTTTTAAATGTATATTGTTGTTTTTTATAATATATAGTTGAAAATATAATTTATATATGCATTTTAGGAATAAACGGAAGTATAACAAAAAAAATATTATTTACGGGATTAATCGCCCATGTTATTTTTTTCTGACGTGCACTTTTCGGGATTTCCCAAGTAGTTTCAAACTCGCACGAAGCCCTTAGTCATGACCTGAGCCCGCGGCGGCGGTGTCGCAAGGCAAACTCGAATATTTTTATTTTGTGTAATTAATTTTTGTTTTTCCTGGCATTTCGAACATTTTTGTAGTGCCAGAAAATACAAAAACAATAAGTAATACGCGCCATTAGTCCGGTTAAAAGTTGTTTTATTATAATTAGTAATCATTACTAAATATACTACTATAGATACGAAAATCTAAGATATTATCTACTATAATTATATTTTTTTATACATGTTAAGGTCATGTAATGCCTATATTAATTACAGTTTTTCGAGGAAGCATTGAAACATAATAGACACGAGCGGGGCTTGAACTCAGGACTCTTGAGGTTCCTTGCGATCTACCAACTGAGCTACTGTGTCGATGTTCGAACCTATGTAATTTCAAGCATTCTTGTATTCGTCTTAGGGAGACGACTGGCGATATTTATTTAACAATCATTTAAAGATCATCTATTAATTTTCAATGTTTCCTTGAAAAATAGTAAATATTATCTACTATTATCAAAGTAACATCATTTTGTAAATACGTATAAAATGTTATACCTAGTTATTTATGAAACAGTAACAGCCAAAGTAAGTTTAATTTAATAAAAGTGTAAACCCTCGTCTCATATCCCTACTTATCTAAATAACACAAAGTCAAAAATTAAAAGTGACCTTTACGCTTTCATACGTACGCGGTAAACCCCGTGTCCTACTAAACTGGAAAGTGGGTGAGAAACAAACTTGTTTTTATTTCGTAGGTAAAGCGGGCCCATAATCCCGGAATAACAAGGCTCTTAGTGAGGCCCCGTAATGGGGTGCTTACGGCCCTTGTCACTTGAGAAGCGGCAGGAACCATCCCCACACTTGGAGTAGAAAATATTTGTGCTCACTTCTGGTTTTAGTAATGAGAAAGCTGATACTGTTTTAGGTGGTTCCACATACTTTGTTATTTGAAACCTGTCGATAAACATATACTATTATTATTTATAGGTACTACTAATTAATATTATTATATGTTAGTGTGTGCAACTCTTCAAAGATTTACTGAAGTATATATATAGGGAATATGTCATTATTACACGATTGCCCAAAAAAGGAGTGTTATGTTTGTAGGGTTCATGTATGTATGTATTTAAGTTTGTATATTTGTGACTTGATTTATTCCATTATAACTTGTAAATGTCTGACCTGTTTTTTATGAATGGGATATCGTTAGAATCCTTGCATTTTCCCGGGAAACATAGGATAAATAAGAAATGTAATATAGCGCCTATGGTACACAAAAAGGTATGAAATAATATACATAACACACCATTGCAGGCGTGCTCTTTAATATTTTAATTAATTTCATCTTATTTTATTTATCTCTCTACCATCAATCTATTCTTTGATTTTGTGTACGATCCTTTTGACACTTGACGCGGCGGGAATCATTCCCACACTTGGAGTAGGAAATATGTTGATGTCTTGTGCTCGCTTTTGGTTTTAGTAAAAAAGGAAAAGGTCTGGGTACCAGTTACATTGTAGGTGACGACGACGAGCAACAATTGGATTATTCAATTCAATTTTTCATAACGTTTTTATTATCAATACTAAGGTTCAGGTATCCTTACCAAACAGATGTTAACATCTTACATATTTTGAGGCATTTAACAATATTATGAAATGACTAGGTAATGTCACTCTACCCCATTTAAAAACCGGCAATTCGTAAAATGACACCATGAAATGAAGCAGAAAGCTTACGTCGTTGAGCATAAACTACACTGGTATGTACAAATATTTGAGAACCGTGATTATAATGACATCACAAGTGACTAGGGAAGTTCATTAAAAGTGTATTAGGGAACCCCTAAGTTGCCGACATGATGTCATCACAAAATTGTCATTATGACTGCATGGTGTGATACTTTTGCTTTTATCTTTTGCAATCAGCATGTATTTTAGTAGATATTTACATCATAGCTGTGGAGAAATTCAGATTAACAGACTGTATCATAATAAAAAAATATTTACGTAAAAGAATGATTTATATCTATACCTATATTTATACTGTGTGCAACGATGTCAGATATAATAGATAAGGATATATAAAGTACCATATACTTATATAGTCCTTGAGCATAGGCGATGGAACAGAACAGTGGACAGTAGCACAGTGATAGTTTTCTCAAAAAAATCCAAACACAGCCCTAAATATTGGTTAGAAAGTGCATAAAATCAATTGAATTAGCTTTTTATGAAAAAAGTAAAGAATACTTCATTTTATTTAATATTTTTGCAGGTGGTTTTCTACTTGATATAAGTAAATCCCTTTATATTATTTCAGACTTTTCTTACACGTTTTATAAACAGCTTGTAACAGAAGTCTGAAATAATATCTACTGCAAGGGCTTTTTTTGCTGATGGCCTGTTGCAGAAACCCAGTAGGGGTTTGTCTTCGTAACCAGTCAATATCTAAAGCGAGGCAGTTTGATGCCAGCCACAACATGTTTTGAATTACTTCAAACTTAGCAATACAGCACTAAGGCCGTCCCCTGTGGAACACGAGCCTCGGCTTTGGCGTTGCTGAGGGACAACCAGGGACTAGCTGGATCAGATCAGGGATAAAAATAAAGCTACTCGGTCAGTCGGGGAGGACATGACGAGATTTTTCTCGAATCCTCGAGCGCGTCGGAGTGTGTTTTTGTATCTGCTGGGTTCTTGAGCTACAGTGTTCCTCTCTCGCGGATAATTCCCGCGGATAACGGCTGGATTTTAACAACGTAAGACAATCGTTAAAATCCAGCCTCACTAGGGATATGGCTTAGATTCATAGGTGTATCTGATATAAAACCCTTAAACAGAAAGCTCGTTCACTAAGTACATCTAATTACAAAGCGTTTCTGTTGTACAGTCAACAACGTAAAAAGATTAAGATTTTGTAATTATCAAATTCATTTAATTACACTACGTTTATTAGTATCTATTCAAATTGTTATAATACTATTGTTATAGTCTACTCTGTCATTATTTGTTAAAAACAAAGATTGGATCACAACGCATCTCTTTTATATAATTATTTCTATACGTTCTGTAGATTTATACTTTTTAATGTTTTTACATTGTTTCGTCTTTTGGCTTTTGTCATTCTTCTTTCAATCCTTGAATCTATTACACGGATATTATTACCGTTTTTTGTAGGTCGTCTTGCAGGTCAACCTTTTTAGATTGCTTAACCGGGCTTTCCTGTGGTTGCCTTAAGAAAATTAAGACTCCCAGCTAGTTTTCATTCATAGCATAATCACGCCTGTATCTCAGAAGGATTAGGCAGAAGTGTACTGTTGTACACCCACATTTCACCGTTGCAGTTATTAAGTTCCATGTAACATGTGGTGAGCCTATTGAGCCACTTAGAAGTTCATACCAGAAAACCCAATAATATTTTACCCGATCCGGGCATCAACCCAGGACATCAAACTTAGCAGCCGCGCTTGCGACCACCAGACTAACGAGGCAGTCAGTTCTCTTTCATAACACACTTAAAAAAATGTCAACCTACTTATGTTGTTGATGGTACACGTTGATACAAAGTCATGATTAGTAGTCATCATTATGCTTGGCAGACTGTTTAGTCACTAATATATTTACATGGTAGACGGACCATCATTATAATAAGAAGACCGTCACATAGTCAAATGATCCGATCAAGAAAAGGATGTATCTTTATTTATATAAAATTCGGGTGTTTGTAATTCTTCTCCTCCTAAACACCTTGATCGATTTAGATATTTTTTTTTGTAGGTACATACGGGTCACCTGAATTGTTCTAGTTGGATTCGGTAGGTGGCACTGTTGTCGATATCTAGAAAATGTGGCAGGACAACGTCTGCCTACCGGATCCGCTAGTAATGTTATAAATGGTAAACGTTATAAGTTATAACATTGTTCAAAGTTTTAATATACTTATATGCAACTGCTGCAATAACTAAGTTTCTTTTGATCGAAGCCTTTACTAACTAGTTTTGACAGAATTTTGCAGATTTGGAAACATAGTTATTTTATCATTTGTATAGAAAACGGTCGTTGAAACTGACAAGGGAGTTACGACAGTGCTGATTGAAGTTTTTGATCTATATATATCGGTTACCATACATACCAGTAGGATGTGGCTAATAATGGAAGATATACTTCGAATGACAGATTATTAGGCAATGTCGCCATAGGTATCACAATATGTCTAGGCATACCGTGATCTGAGTGGTTTATACAATTAAATACGTTTATGAAATTAAAAGACTACCTAAACTAAATAAAAGAAAATCTTCAAAATTATCTCTAATGCAGAAGTTCGATCTTATGAAATATAGGTAGGTAATTAAAACCATATCTTACTATCTGATCATTATTATGTTAGGAGAAATATACCTATTTCAATAAACTGAAAGAACATTTAACATTATTTCCTTTCTCATATTATATTTTATGGTATGAAGCTCACTATTTCATTTGATATATTTTTGGCTCGGTTCGGTGTGGAATCTATGCGGTTCACTAGCGGTCCATTGTGTGGGGGTAAGGTACACTGACTTTAATTTTAGGTCTGCTACGAGGGTTCTATATGTTATTGTTGTATGAAGAAATAGGGATGGAAGAGGTTGTAGTGAATCAACATGGATTTCATGACAAATGTGACAGTGGGTATTTTGTTACGGGTAACCGTAGCATATGGACGATTGCAATACCAAGAGGAACACTCATGTGTAACCGACCGTGTAAGACAAATCCCCCTTATGGCTAACACAACGCTTCCTTAAAGAGCACGCACGCAAGCAAGCAGCAGTGACTTTGTTCAGTTTTCCTGTTAGGAAAATTTCAGTAGCACTCCGGAGTTAGGAAGTTGGCAGTGTGACATCCCCGTGCTTCGGAGAGAACGAAAAGCCGTCGGTCCAGCGCCAGATCTCGCTCCGATCGTGTCGGATTGCCGTCCCATCGGACTATGAGAGTGACGGAGGAGGGAGTACACTTATGTTTGCGCATACACTTGTGCACTATAATATCTCCTGCGTACTTGATTAATATCCGTGAAAAAAGGCCGCCGTGACCGAAATACAATCGGAGATTTAATTTTCTGTAAGGTGAACTGTACTTCTCTTTTCGGTACCACCAGTTCTTCCGACCTTACCTCTCTCATACTAAAATAATCTTTACCTGTATGACTAAATCAAATGTCTACGTATTCGTCACTTGTAATTCAAACTTTGCTTTATTATATTTTTATCCTGGCATTTCAAGACATATAATATATTGAATAGATTCAGGCGTTACTTTGTGGACGTCCATTATAATGGTTGCAAATAAATACAATTTCCATCTTCTCCCACAATATTGAGGGAAGTCATGCAAATACCTGTGCACCGCCCGCCCGCCCGCAATTTAAACACATACGCAAGCGGTCAAAAAATTGCAACGACTACTCTACACGTGTGTCGTCGTCCCCACGGGGCATCATCAGGAGCTGTTAGATCAGTGCAGTCTTGGTGGGGGACACTGCATGGTATGTTACCAACGTTAAAAAAAACTATAGAAGAATTGCGCAGCCAGTGTGCCAATCGAGCCAATCATTATTCAATTAGATTAAATAATGGTCATCATAAACACCAATCGAATGTTATTTAGTCACCACAGGGTTGCCCTTTCATACGACATTCATTTCTTAATTAACTTGAACATTGTTTTTGTTGTAATACAGTTTGTGTATTACTTGTTTTAGGTCTTTTTTCGGTTTCGGTTTGTTAGGGACTGGCTGCGATGCTGACGCGGTGCACGCGTTCGATTCCCGCACGTAGCAAATATATGATTTACTTACAGATCATTGTTTCAGGTCTGGGTGTGTGTATGTGGAATTGTATTTCTGTGATCGCACACAAGATACAAAAGAATATCCTGGCTGAGGGCTGCTTTTGTTTTTAATTAAAAAAATTAAGCGAACGTCACAAAAAACCAATCTCTTTCTCAAAATCTATTCCTACGAGCTTAAATCAAACCTCATTTCTAATTTATATACCATCATAGCATTTCACATTTTGTGGCTTTGTCTACGATGGCTGGTGTTTACGTCCGTGTGTAGTCAATATTTTAGTTTTTTTTTTTATGTAGGAACTCCGCCTTTTAAGCGTGACATCATGTTATCGATTCGTCCGACAGGCATAGTGTGCTTGGGTATTTCTGGTACGACACTCTCTATGGGACTTATTAATAGCAATTGTAATATTTTGGTGCGTCCACCTTCAATAAAAGAGAATACTTGCCTGCCTACTCCTTTAGCGATTACAAGTGTGATGATATATGTGTATTTAAATTATCATCTTACAAAAAATATAATTTATCTATCTTATCATTTCTCACATACAGAAGTAAGCACAGTTTCACTCGGAAACATTTTGTTATTCTTTCCTTGTTTCTGACAAATACACAAATAATTACGTCTAACACAGGTGTGTCGGATCTAATTTTTTGGCTTGCTAGTTTGGTTAACCTCTTGCACATGTCAAATGATGGATCTCATATTCTTTATTTTTTTTGCGTTGACTGATATACATCATAAGTAAGGCAGTGTTTTTTTTTTTATCAAGTGTTGCCATATTAAACTAAAAACTAAAATTTTAGTATTACTGTCTTTTACTAACAACGGTTATAAGAGCGAGATAGGATGAATTATGAGACGTTAATTCCAAATTAAAAGTCGTAAGTAATCTCTGTAAGCACCAACCAAAACTATTTCGGAAATAATATGTAGTTTGACGTGTCTAATCTGAATTTGTAAACTCAAAATCAACAGACAGCAATACTAAAATTTCAATTTAGTTTGCCGATACTAGAATCGACAACAGTGCTAATTTCTTAGCCATTGTAGCTCTAAGTAACGTAACAAATTTGTTGCGCTCATTAGTGCGTCGAGGTGTGGTGCCGAACAGCAAGTGTTCGTTGATGACGTCATTACGTTTCAAAGTGCAAGGAAGATAACTTGTAAGCATAATGTACCAAGCCAAATTCCACATGGACCTTTAAGAATACTTTAAACTCGAAAAAATCCAAGGTCATAAATGCAAGTTGAGAATTATTGATAAGGGCTCCTATTAAAGACCTAGAACCTTTTAAAAGTTCTAGGGCGTTTCTAAGTGATGAATTTCTTTTGACTGCTAAAATATCCTAATTCCTATTCCGGGACCTACATATAGGATAGTGAGAGATAGTCACAACAACAAACAAGAATCCTGAGAACTAAAACGCAGATAATTAGCTCTCCGATTGTAAAGCAGTTTGTACGGAGGGTGGGTCTTTATTACTAACACTACGTAGGTATCCACGTTGTTGTGGTATCCAAGATGGTATCATCGAATCTAATCTAATATATAAAAATCTCGTGTTACAGTGTTTGTAATCGAACTTCTTCGAAACGGCGTGACCGATTTTTATGATTGTTTTTGTGTATATTTTCGTAGGTCTGAGAATAGGTCGTAGGCTATTTTTTATACCCCTAGGTGATAAGGGTAGCTCTATCCAGAAAAATTATATGGCAGAACAACGTTTTCGGGGTACGGCTAGTATATATTTCGCAGATGGATTGTAGAATCAGCTGTTTTACAAAACTGCTAGCTGATTTACAAAACAATACTGTTATGAATAATAACTGAACGACGTTTAGCGGTTTTACATAATTACTGAACTATAACACGCGGAATCGTATGAACGTTTTGCGTTTATCAATGCAGCGGTTCAACGATCGATAAAACAGTTTGAAATAACTGTCAGATTGTTGATTTTAGTTTGAAATTTTGTCGCATATGGCTCTGTGTCTTAACAATAAACTTAATATTACTTATAAGTCCGTAGCATAAAAAAAAGATGATAATTTAGAATGACGTAAATACTAAACGACTATAATAGTCACAATATATCGGAATTATGAAAGAAAATAAATTAAATTGACCCATGAGCGAGCAAAGCAAACACACTAAAACAGTACTGTTTTGTAAAACAGCGGATTCTACTATCCATCTGTGACATATATATATATATATTATTAAATACTCCTAATATAACAAAATGTTTTCAATACTGTTGGGAAGTTTTGACTTTATTGATTTTAGCAAACATTTAAATTCACTCTGCCTCTGCCTCGTTGGTCTAGTGGTCCCAAGCGCGACTTCTGAACAGGAGGTCTCGGGTTCGATCCCCGGGTCGAGCAAAGTGTTATTGAGTTTTTCTGTTGGGAAATTCTCAGTAGCAGCCCGGAGTTTGGAACTGTGCCCGGTTGATGGCAATAGGCTCACCACCTATTACATGGGACTTAATAACAGCATTGGTGAAATGTGGGTGTACAACTGTGTACACCTCTGCCTACCCCTTCGGGGAATACAGGCGTGATGCTATGTTATGTTGTTGTTATGTTTAAATTCACAAGCACAATTATCATCCAATATAATGATATTGGTAGGACAATATTATTTGTATAAGTTACGTTTACTTGGTTGCAAAATACATACCTCTTAATCCTTGCGTACAACTAACTAATCTTGCAATTTTATCAACCTTCGGTCCTTTCAAGTACGTTCCAATGCATGATGTTAAAAGCTATTAGTGTGTCTGGAGGGGTATGAGCTCAGATTTATCTTGTCAAACTGCAGTCCTAGTGCTGTTCTCGCGCGGTAAAGTCTATGACGATTAATTTTGTTAACTAACGTGCGTTCGTAAGCTCGCGATTCCACTTTCGATCTTCGCCTTGTGAACTAGATACGTCTTTATAACTGTGTCAGTATCCAGTATCTGCAGAAAAAATGCGATTCGGAATTCGAATTTATGGTTGTTATAGTGCACCATTGCGTTTGATTCATTGTTTTTATTTATAGCTGGCCTTTATTTATCTGTAGAAACGTTTCGTTGTTTATTTTTTCCTAAATCGTTTAAATGCACAGGATTTTATACATTATTTATTATCAACGTATCATGTTTTTTCCGGGCCCTGTATTAAGTTATTATATTTCTACTAGGTACTGGATTACATACTGTCACTCAATGTCGCAGCATTCCAAATTTTGCAATATTACGCGCATTTCTCAAACATAACTATTATGATTGTTGAAAATTCAAGGCAGATTTGGGTAACTCATGATATTGCAACAGAGATTGGCAACTGACGAAATGTATCATTCGCCAAAACTTCGTATACTCGAAGAGTGATACATTTCGTTGAGCAATAATCAAATATAAACATTATCCACAGTTTTAATAATAACTGGCTTTGAATTCAGAAGTAGATCTACGTTTACTGCAACGATTTTATGTTCTATTTATAAAAATTGGCTCAGTTTGGTTCGGTACACCCTAGTTGTTGCAAAAGCAATATTGATAACATTTAACATACCTACATAGGTAGCCAATAAATTAATTAGTGAATCCAAAATGCATATATTTTGCGTAATAACCGAAACTCGTTACAGCAGTTGTCATTAGACTATTATGAGCAATGATTTAGTAATGTGGCCGAACTGCATTGATTACTATGTTACGAAATAATAACCCCGACTATGTAGGTGGCGGGCCGTGGGGCACGGTCAGTTATACGTAGTAATCCACTAAGGTCGCCGTGTTATACAATACACCAGAACAAAACGGTGTTAATTGATTTAATAACTTTTATAACATCTTAATAAGTTAAATAATAGGTCAAATTTAATCGTACTCAGTGCATGAAATCAATTTATTAATCATTTAAAATTTATAAGGCCCGTTTTTATTCGTTCGTAACTTGAAAATCGAAGTCCCGCCATAGACAAATATGCAGTTAGTAAAAGTGTGCTATATCTGGACTCTTTTGTCGTTGCTGTTGTTTCAATGCTTGATGGAAGGATCGACTCAAGAAGCATCTTTTGAGCTGCCAGTGCAGTTGATTGGATTTCCATTCATTATTTTTGCAGTCCGGCTAACCAATTTTGTGAAGAAAATGTCTTATGCTTTAAATCCAGGTAAATATATGAATATTTGTTTTTGTTTACATATTAGGTACTGCTTAAATATATAGGTCATGTGGTGTTTATAGGAAAGTAACAATTTGCAGCAAATTTCGCTAAGTAATAGATTCATTCTATAGATTAGTATGCCACACCATTTGAGTTACTATTCGTAGTGTAGGAATCTTTCCTTAATTCCTTGATGCATTTAATAGGTTTGACTATTTCAGTTGCTAATATGACCTTGAAAATTACCTATTTTATTATTTCAATGATTTGGGTTTTTACTGTAAGTGTATACCTACTTAAACGCGTAAATATTGGTTTAATAATTAATCTCTTTATTTATCTTTGTCAAATTGCGTTTCTTGGTCTTTATCTAATCTGGTGATATTATGGAAGATGTTAAAACTTTAAATGTTTCTCGGTTTTGGGATATGATTAGTAGGGTTAAGGGTTACTTACAATCCTATTCAAATTCAAATTCAAAATCAAATTTTTCATTCTGTAAATAGGTCTTTGAAAACTCTTTTACATGTCATATTTTAATCTAGAAGGCGCCGGTATTTCCTATCTGACTACCTCGGAGAAGAAAAACCGAAACAAAGTCACAGGTCACTGTCTCTTTTAAAGTCCAGAGATCACTGTTTATGGTTATCTGAGCGTAATCATGTAGGGCGTCTGGAAAGGCCTTTTGAAGAAAGAACCGTAGCAATTTTAAGTTGACCAGTCCTAACTGACGGCACACATGCATCAGTCACCGTAAAGCTCGAACCATAATTTAGGGAGCTCAACGACCTGTCGCAAGGCGATACCAGATCGGCAGGACATTTGCGTAGGCCATACAAATACTAAAAACTGCCAGACAGTTACAAATCTAAAGGAAATGGACATATATAACCTACATGATGCTAACATTCACAAATTTCTATTAGTATATTCAATATTCTATACCGATTATAGGTATATTATTTTTTCTTAAAAAAAAACTCCTCTAAGAATTTCTTGTTGTCATGAGTGCGTTTAGAAATACATTATCTCACATGCACACTGTCCATTTCACTGGAACAATTATCTGTACATCGTACAAATATTTGCTCCGTGCAGGAATTAAACCTGTGACACGCGGCGCAGCCAACGCCAATCTCTCGACCACTGCACCAACAGTGCCGTCATTACATGATTATAACATTATATACAGGATTACAAACCTAAATTGTATTAAAATGGCCTCGAGCTAATTGTATAATTATAAATTATGCTATTAATTGTAAATAAATAATCCAATTGTATATAAAAAAACAATACTTATGCAATAGAAGTTTATATTAAACCAATTAATGTATTAAGATTGATTGACCTACAAAATGATTACATAAAAGTCATCAAAGTGAACGTGTTTGCGTTCCTTCTCACGTACACAGAGCTTTTGCAGTGCAATCTTAACCGTAGTACTGGCTAGTTGGGTATATCCATAGACCGCGAATACCGTGAGTGACGAAACGAAAATTCGAAATTTAAATTTTGTTTTTTGTATCTGTGATTGCATTTTGGCGGGATCTCATTTTATTGAGATTTTCTATAAATTAATTTAGATTTTGTTAACACTATCGGGAGTGATATTTAATTCAGTTATAGCCATCGTATTTGCACAGGATATTTTAGTGCGTTTTGATATTAACAATGAAGTGCAGTAGACTAACGCTCCTATTATTGTTAGCATTGCTATTATTAAATTTTTGTGATGTGTTCAGTCAGGAAAGTGGTTTTGAATTACCAGTGCAGTTGGTAGGTTTTCCCTTTATTATAGCCAGTGTGCGATTGACGAATTTTTTGAAGAAATTCACATATTCTCTGAGTCCCGGTAAGTGGTACTAAGTGGTACGTTAAGTTAATAGTTCCTGTATGTTTATTTTATTTGTGGTATTTATATAAACACGAAGCTACATTACAATCAAAATTCAATAATAAATATTTTTAAACCCAAAAGGCTTATAGTTAGGTACTAGGACGATTATCTGGAAGGGTAGCTATTCCATTTCGTTAAAATCATTGAAGTTTATTTGAACAATTACTTGGGTACAATATCCAATTTGAAAATGGAGCTTGTAAAATGATTCTAACAACGTTCGAGAAGAAATATTATCTATTTTCAATTAAATTAATTTAGTGATTATGATTATATTAAGAATCATGTAGGTAAATGATTAAGTAGGTACCTTCTTAAACATATCTATTTCTTCCCCTTTAGTGTTATATATTACAGTTTTTTTTTTGCAAATAAAAATGTAACGCTTCATCGCTTTAGCACTATAGTTTTTCGCACGTTCATACGTTGCGACAGAAGGCAGATTGATATATTGCGGGCATTGCGATGTTGGTGCAACTTTACACGTGATAAATGTCCTTCAGTACTTCAGTCGACATATCAATTGAATGTAGAAAAGAACAATAGGAGAATTAAAAAAAATGTGTTTAACTATCCATCTAGCCAGTATTAAAATATTGTCCCATTGCACCTCCCTTCTCAAATTAGGTAACAACTACCATAAATATCAAGTTTCATAATAATATGTATTTCGTAACTTGTCTCGCAACTCGTTGTTGCAATCTGTAATCGACAAACGATCGATGAGTATAAGCAGAGCTTGCCGCTGTTAGTCCGAGTTAGCATTTCTGTGTTTCTGTGCCTGATGTTGGCAATAAATAGCTCCATTTAACAAGTTTGTAGCCTCCAGATGGCTTGAGCAACTTGGATGTTAGCTTATCTTTTAACTTTGCAAGCCAGAGATGGCTGACTGAAGAGCATTTTTTTCATCTTCTATAACAAGAGGATATGAAGAGATATAAGTTACTATGAGAACGTGCACAAATACCTAACTTATGGATGTTGGAAAATACTTTGTACATAATGTGTCGTCTTCGCGTGACTTGGCGACTAGATATTGTAGCCTTTAATAGAAAATAAACTCGACTTTATTGGACCAGTCTATATTGCTGCATTCCTAGAGCATTTGTTACACTCGCATTCAATAAAAAACTAATAATAAGAAACTTACTGCGGGGTTTCCTTTATTCTTCGTTTTAATTAATTACAGACTTTGTGACGTTTTGGTCTAGTTTTTCCTGGGGAAGCGCCAAGGCTGTCGAGTTAAGCTCCTCAGATAATCCATCCTCTTTGACTTTTTTGATGTCGCTATTTCCTCTTTTCCCAACCGGGAACCCGTCAGATTTATCCCGAACCAAAATTGCTGTTGAATCTTTAAAATATTAGTATTTCTGCTAGACTTCTATGCAAATGTAACATTTTTCTTGGAAACAAGAGTATTTGAATAACATCGATTACTTAATACTCGTGTTGGGTGCATCTAACTGCATAATGGAATGGCGGTAAATCACCGTCGCGCGTCGTTTGTGCGTTAGTCTGTCACATTAATAACCACCCTGGTACTCAACTAGTCTTTCCAGTGTTTGTATTACCAAGAACATGAACTACTTGGAAGTATTACGTGAAACTGAATGTGGGTCTACTAGAACCAGATTGCAAATTGTATTAGACGACGATGGCACGAAATAATAATATGTTTATTTACATTTTTACTTACGATTAAAGTATATTAACTAACGCGTAACTAATTATTATTTAATTACGCAATTTTATACTAAATACAATAATATTTAGCGTTGCAAAAGTGCGTACATAATAGAGGTTATGAAACTTCTTTGTCTGTGGTTAGTAAATATTTAATGAGTAAGGAGTTTTATTTTGATGTAATTATTAGGAAGTTTTAATGGGAGTTGAATGCAGTTATTTTACTGGCCGTGATTGTTCTTGTGCTTTCTTTGGAAATAAAGTGGAAAAGAAAAAGTTTTGCCCCAAACTGAACGGATGGTGGCAGAGATAAAGTGCAAAAGTAATTAGGACGAAGACACTGGCAATTAACTAACTAATGGCCATTAGATGATAAAAAAATGTTCAGATAACTTTCTTCTGGATAGTTATATCTTGTTTGTTGATAGTTTTTGTAGGGATGTTTGGGAAATGTGTCACTGTGGAACATTAAAGTCATAAAATATCAAAAGTACGAAGTAACTAGCGTTACGAAGTTTTGATAAATAATAATATCATTTAATGAAATTCGTCAAATTATGGAATTACTCAGTGTAGGTAATCATGCTCCGAGTAACTTTTGTCAATTATCTATAAGAAAACGATTCCGTTACAGTAAACTTCTTTTTACGAAGATCCTGTTTCAGATCATAGCATCTTATATCATTAGTTACCCAAAGCCGCCGTGACAAGTTTCCTGTGAGGGTTGAACAGTCGATTTCCAAACCATCTATTTCTTACTTAAATTTTAGATACGCACAAATCGAATGCAACATATTATTGTAATTATTGGTCCAAGGCCTATGAATTTAAATTATGTGTTCTACATAATTATCTCTCTGGTCATCTAAATAAACACAATATTTCTTAATAAAGAATTAAAAATTATAAGAATAAGGCATTCACGGCTAAAGAAATATGGTGTTATTTTTTGGTATGACTGACTGACTTTAGGACAAAAAAGAAAGGACTGACATGTCAAAGTTGAGATTTCGAACTGGATCACTTGCGTGTTTTTATATGAATGATGCTCGCATGTTCTCAATGGCGAAAGTATAAAGCCATGTTGGAGGCTTACAGATAGCTTAAACTCTGACACTAGATTGTTCATTGATTACGATGAGATGAAGCGAAATGTTATAAATTTCTTTAGTCTCAATTTATCGTTTCTTCAGCATTTAGATACGTTTTTTATTTATTCCAACTTTATGTTTATATGGCGAAAGGTATGCATTATATAAAACTATATCTGTAATTTTACTAAGATTACATATAAATACTCATTTAAGTAGACATGTATGCGCATAATGCAAGGTGAATCTATATAGTTACTGTTGATAGCGCAAAATATGGTAAGTTTTTTTACCGTAGTAGGACGCAGACTAGTACAGCACAGCGCATTGGTTGAGAAAAGTCAAGTTGATTTTGGTTTGATTGCAAAAATATATTTTATGCGAAGTTTGCGTGACATCAACCACGTAGTCAATCATGTACGTACGTAAATTTAATATGTTGTAAGTGTACGTGTGTGCTATACCAATGACGATCTATCGATCTCGCAATTTAAGAGTTGACGGCAGTTCAATCGATGCTTGCCGTGTTCGTGACGTTGAAAGGTCTCCAAGTATCTATCACATATAGGTACCAATATGAGTTAGCAAGACGTCACTACACGTCTACTTGCAGATAGAATTATCTGATTAAATCTGATGACTTTTTACCCTGAACGGCTTCACTTTTATGTAGTAGTACTTATACTTAGTAGTGTTAGTAGAATAATTAATGTATATTATACCTAAGCAATAGAGTACCAAAGCAATAACAGAAGCATAGCTGGATGTATTCATCTTCATTCTTTTACCACCAGTACCTTGGTACACTGGTGTATCTGGTGTGTTGTCTCTCCTAATCACAGGTTATTCAGTAGCCTATCTAGGAGAACAGTACTCAACCCAATAACTAGGTTAAAATGACGTGGTAAGCATGTGCTAAATTTACCTTACCATGTAATCTGGTCTAAGTTAAACAATAAATATATTTTTTTTTTTTTTTTAATCTACATGTTTTAGGATGTCGGGTACAATACTCTACAAAAGTCACAGTATTTAATTCTTAAGTTTTTTTATTTCAGCTACCTACCGTTCCCGCAACCGGCGTGAGCTGACGGTTGGAGACCCGGAGCCGTTCGATGTGTCCGAGGTGGAGAAGTACATCGTTGGCGAGTTCGGAGCGCGCGCATGCGTGTTCGAGCGCGTCTGCGCACACTACGCGACGAGGGCACAAGCGCAGCCCCGGCAGCAATTAGACTGGCCTGATGTATTCAGGTAATATTTCTTAAACAAGAAGAAAGTAATTAAACATTTAAAAAGCACGCCGCCATTTTAAAAATTCTGACTAGCCTATGTTACTCAGGACAATGTAAGGATTCTAAAGATACCCCATACATCGAAATCAGTTCAGGCATTTAGAAGTTATGGTGGAATAAAGAAACTCACAAACATACTTACATACCTACATACATTCATACTTACATACATGAACCCTAAAAACATATCATTTTTTTGGCCAGTCGTGTAAAAAAACGTAGGTTTGGACTTATCATCACCTCCCGCCCCTTACCCCAATTTTTTTTTCTTCCATACATCTCTATCAGCCATAATCTTGGTAGTCACTTCCTATCTAGCCATCTTTCACACAATCCATCCATGGTTTCCTCGGTCTTTCTACTGGTACTTTTGTAGCCACTGTATTCACATTCAAACTAATCACATGTCCATACCAAGACAAACAATTTCCACTCAACTTCCGGAAATCCGCGTCACACGTCACACCATACATTCCTCTTAACATTTTCAACCGCATGCAGTTTTCATTTATCCCTAATTAGGTTTCATCATTCGTCTAATATCTTTGGTACTAACCAACAATAATTCAGAATTTTTCTCGCCAATGCTCAGTTTTCATCGGGCAGACAAGGTTATGCCGTTAAGCGTCACACTGCTCGGTCGCGCGAGTGTTGAAATATTTTCATTTTACATTATAATACTAATACCTATTTTCATTATAACTTTGGCACAAAATACCTTATTACTTATGTATATGGCATAGAGGTTTTTTTTACTGTTCTAAGAAAAAAATAAAGTAACAACCAAAAAAATCTCTTTCGCTTTATTAAATTCAATTATTTTATTTCGGACTTTAAATCCATATAATATTAGTATTGATTATCATAATATTGATTAATTAACAACAAGTGTTTTGCGAGTCTTGTTCCATTTAAATAAGCGAATGTGCTCCCTGAACTCTGGTGGTGTAGTATGTTGTGTATATTTCATAAAAATTGTCATATACCTAAGTTATAGTCATATATTTTACAAGTTATATCCATTTATAATTTCGGTGAGAAGACATATCATGAAGATTAAAAAAAAGAAGCTTATCCGATACCTCAAGCAGGTAATGAGGTATTTCGTCCACCCTTGCTTAAATAGCAATGGTGGACGAAAGGGTTCTGAGTGATATCCCTCCATAAATTATACTAAAGTTTATACTTGCAAAGTTCCTTGTTGAAGTTATTATAAAACTGCTGCGCACTTTGTGAAAAGTTACTTGAAAGGAGTTAAAAAAGAAATATGCTCAGAGAACTTTTTATTTAACATTTTTATGTTCTTAATGTTTTCTTCTTATTATTTACTTTACTGTTATAAATTTTAACTAGTAATAAGATCTTGAGAGTTTCGGCATATTTCATATTATAATCCGACTCTTCGATGTCGATTTCTTTGAAATAGTTTGTTATTCAATATGTCTGTGGTTGATGAAACATGCGACATATCGATTTTACGTAAAATACATATCGATAGATCGATCCACTATTTATACTAAAATAATTATACCTATACCTACCAACTAATATTATCCATCTTTTTTCCACGTCTGGTGACTGCCTCGTTGGTCCAGCGGTTTTAAGCGAGGTTCTACTGTCATCAAGTTTTTCTGCGAGGAAATTCTCAGTAACAGCGCGTAGTTTTGAATTGTGCCCGGGTGATAACTGACGAATAGACAGATCACTCACAAAATATGTTGATGAAATGTACATGCACTACCTACAACTTTTCTTTCGAGAAATAAAGGCGTGATGCTATGTAAGGTTGGTGATTATAGCTAGGTCTTATCAAAAAACTATTAACTGTAGCAGTCTTAAAACCCCATATTCAGCATACCCGCTTGCTTACGGGCTGATATTGCGAATTACTTCGGTATTCACAAATAAATATATCCTAACTCAATATTTACAAAAGGCCACTCAGGATATTTGTGAAGCTACTATATAATTCATAACCATCCCTTTATTTCCAAACGACCTTGACACGTCAGTCCATCGGTCGCGGAGTTTCTATGAATATTTCATAATGTTTAATTCAAATGTTTTCAATGCCACGTCCAATTGTGAGGAACGGGGTCAGTGGTCGGTAGTGTTTCGTACGAGAATGCAGTAAAGTGTGTCCGTCGGTCACAAGTGGGACATTGATGTAATATCATACGCAACAGCGCGGGTCATCGCCGCTCGCCGCTCGCGTAGTCACCCAACCATGAGGATTGTAGGCCGTTGCGAAATTTGTTTTGAGGGGCTTTATTTATTTGAATGCTTGATGTTGCTTTAATGGTCCTATAAAGAATGTTTCGATATATATGTTGTATTATATTATTCACGCATTTTTTAATAATATGTAAATTAAACACCTTTATAATATAGGTACGTGTCTAGGCAGACTAGGCTTTCTTTTTTTCGTGTAAATAGTAATTATTATTTAATTGTAGGGGACAAGAAATTAGGTTCACTTAATTTAATTATATAATTAATGCCAATTATGATAAAGGTATAACGACGATTAATACCTAAGTACATAATATAATTACTTAAGGTTCTGGTGATTTTATAATAGAATTATGTATCTTGATAGCCTACATATCACACATTTACTAAAAAAAAGGCCTGTCCCTAAATAGCATGAGCTAGACTGGTTTACAATAAACAAAAACGTAGTTAGATTATCAACGTCTTCGATTTATTAACCTTTAATATTTCTTTTGAATTCATCATACAAGTGAAGGTTAATTCGACGAGTAGATTATCTTTCTGTATGGAGGACTAGCGTCTACTTTACGTTCGACGTCCGAGGTGAGCCACTATTATGCAACACCGCAAAACACTTTCACTGCTCTAAGACTTCGCAAACGACAAGCAATAGTAGACCTTAAGGCCAGGAAATAAAGGTCCATGAAATAATCCTTAATGATGTCTCCCCACATCTTAGATTTCATTGAAATGTCATACTTAGATTTTCCTCTTGAGTCTGAAATTATTCTATGTTTTTAGTTACCATCGCCGTATAGCAATTGTCACGTTGTGGTTTACGCAGATTGTTATCGAGATGCAGTTCCGTATTATCTCATATTATACGAATAACTGTTATTTATTTAAATTACTTGCAGTTTCCATTCGTATGGAAATATGAACTTGGGTTATTTACTTTGGTCGTAGGTACGTTTACTTTGTAACCAAGTGTGTATATAACTATAATTTACAATATAATAGGATTATTTGTATGCAAACGTCGTTTGGAATCTTTCAGTTTCAAGAATTCAAAACCGTGATTCACATTTCCCGTTCACATCCATAAGTAATAATATACCTACGTACCTACACAATAATATGTTACCAATATGGGTGTGTTTGAGTTTCAGCCCATTTTAGGATGAAATTACATATTATTGAATTTCTTGGTATGAGGTCGACTATGGCGTAATTATATACAAGGCAGGATAATGTACCACCGTGTGTAGTGGAACCACTAGACCAACTGCCCCGTTGGTCTAGTGGTCCCAAGCGGGACTGCTGAGCAGGAGGTCTCGGGTTTGATTCCCGGGTCGGGCAGTGTTATTGAGATTTTCTGTTAGGAAATTCTCAGTAGCAGCCCGGACTTTGTTATTGTGCTCGGTTGATGGCAACAGGCTCACCACCTTTTACATGGGACTTATAACAGCATTGGTGAAATGTGGGTGTACAACTGTTTACACCTCTGCCTACCCCTTCGGGGAATACTGGCGTAATGCTATGCTATGTTATAATGTAAAGTTATAACCTTGTTTGTGAGTCTTTGTGTGAGTTGTATCTTGGGAACAATAAGAGAGATATTGAAGTAACGTAGAAAACAGTAGGAACATCTATTCTATTAAGTATTTTATTAGCTTCATACATCGTGAGACGAGTTTGGAGCAAATAATATAACTTATACGTTCTCTTCAATAATAGAAGAACTTTCATTGTCTATTATTATATACAAGTATAGCGACATTACATAATGTTTCAGCAATTCGTAGAAGCTAATGTCACTTACAAAGTTTGTTAGCAGTACCTAAATAATACACTCCAGTTCTCAGAAAGGCTGAAAGTTAATCCTTTATACAGTTTTCAGTAGAAATTCTGTGGCAACGTTACTTTAAAAAAATACTCGTACTTTTGCATAAAGTTAATCACTTAGTTGACGTAGCAAGGGTTTTTACTAGCGACGAAGTGCAAATGTATGTCAGTTTTTGTTCGTTAACGAAATGTCAGGTTTTGATGTGGTTTTCGGTTATATTATAACTAACTAACTGCCTTGTCGGTCTAGTGGTCCGAAGTGTCACTGCTGAGCATGAGGTCCTTGTTTCAATTCCCGGGTCGAGAAAAGTGTTATTAGGTTTTTCTGTTAGGCAATTCTCAATAGTAGCCCGGAGTTCGGAATTGTACCCAGTTGATGGCAATAGGCTCACCATGAGACCAAACGAATATACTTCCTGAAGCCCTACAAGCCTTTGCCTACCCCTTCAGGAAGTATATTCGTTTGTTATGTTATGTATTTGGTAAGCAAGATTTTCTATCCTGATGGTTGGGGAAAAATCGGTTAAGTTAGGTTCCAAATGTAAGGTTGGGAACTAACGATGACGCAGTAAAATTTAGATAGATACCTTTCTGGTATGGACTGGATTGCTAAACCTGTTCGCGATTTCTCTAATCAATATTTCTTTCTCTATTCATTGCCTTGTCTAAAGATATGTTGTGCTTAATGCTTGACTTAGATTGA
Organism: Xylocampa areola; assembly: GCA_935421205.1. Taxonomy (NCBI): domain Eukaryota; kingdom Metazoa; phylum Arthropoda; class Insecta; order Lepidoptera; family Noctuidae; genus Xylocampa; species Xylocampa areola. The sequence goes on from OW285220.1 coordinate 9,066,157, forward strand.
TATTATTATATTAGGATCCCTCCAGCACCAGAGTCCGTCGCCAAATCTTGCTAGATTAAAATAACTAGTGTGCCCCTAATGATTGTTCATGTTGTAGAAGAACGCAGTGCATCTACCCTGCATTTGACTATTTTAAGAACGATGCTGATTTTTGAAAGATCTGATGTTTCGTTAAATTGTTAGATATAAGAATACGCATTACGGGATCTTGAAACTTTCATCATCATCCACAGCCTGACTTTACTCACTGCTGGGCATAGGCTTCTTAGTGGGTACTTGTCCAATCCTAATGGTGTCCAAGAACCTATCCTTGGACGGCATTTGGAGAGACTAGCACACACTCCTATATCTAGCAGTGCTAGTCAAGGCAAAATGGGCGGAAGATATTGTAACTAACGCTAAAAAAACCTGTATGAGACAACATACGAATGTGGAGATTGGCACTTTACTGCATAAACATTTGGAGTTTTATTAGTAATCGTTACATGAAGTTTCAAAAAAATTATTTTTTCTTTTCAGCCAGTACAAGCGGTCTCCGGACCAGGCCAAAGAGTTCTATCTTCTAAGCGTGTTCCTGGGTGACATCGTCAGCTCACCTCAGTTGTGTCTCCAGCTCGGCAAACGCAGGAGTTGTGACAACATGCAGTTCGGTATAGCGTAATGATACTCTTTTATAATAAGGGCTCCTAGGAATTAAGAAAAATAAATTGTTAGTATTTTTACATGTCAATTAACTGAAAAGTTTGAAAGACTGTTGTAGTACTTTTAAGGGTTCCGATAGTATCAGGTTACCTGAAATTACACGTAACTGAAAATATTCTATTACTTTAAAAAATATCTGACACGTAAAACCACTTGGTAGCTTTTTAGCTGCTTTTGTAAAAGCAGACTACAGTGAATTTTTCATTAGGTAATATATGAAAAAGTTAACCTGTTTCCAATTTAAGCAGAAATTTGAATTCTCCAACCGTTTAGTTAGTAATCTCAACAGAAAGAAAACTGAAATAGGACACAGTGTGAAATTGTATGCTAGTCCGTTCCTTTGGCTATGAAATTTACATAATTCAGATTACAGGCTAGCGTAGGATTTTCTATAAAGCAGTAATTCACGCGACATTTCAAAATAACTTTTCTACTGTTACACATTTTTATATTTTTCAATAACTTAATAGAAACCTGGAGTTCTATATAAAAAACTTTAGTTATAGTTAGCTAATCTTGTGTATCAATATAATGTTTTAAAGTACTTACTTAATCGTTTTCTTGGGTTCGATTCCCTGTGTCGGGCAAATGTGTAATTATTTCATGGTAGACAATTATTAGTACTTTATTAAGGGTGTTTATTGTATGCAGTCTCATAATTAATGCCTTTGTTAATAAATCTCTCTTATCTCATTTTAATTTGTGTCGTTAAAACGTCAGGAAATACAAAAAAATATAATACACGCAGGATCAGGATGTTCTATTGCAACTATGCCGTAATAGTATTTATTTTGATACGTATTTGAAAAGAATATAATTTAATTAAATATTATTTAAAAAGAAACGAGAATATATGTCGTCAATTAAAGCTATAGAACTAAAAGTAATTTTCCATCTCAGTCATAGACGAAAAGATATATTTATTATTAGGGGCATTTTTTATATAATGTATAATTTCGATTACTATTGTGTATGTTATTATTATACATAGATATCCACATTAATGTGTTCAAGAAAATTATAAAATCATATAATAATTAGTATTAATACCTGTTGTAGAGATACGTAATAAAAACAAATTAATATTACTTTAATAATAAAAACGTATAATACCACATCAATTTATCGTGATGATTATAATTAAGTTACCTAGTGTATATTTATCGTGATTATTATAAATAAGTTACTTAATGTATATTTTTGTAAGTGTTTTATATATTTTTATACTTATAGTTACCGTTATTATTAATTATATGCGCGCATTAAAAGTTACCTATTTGTGATTTAATATAGACTTTAATTATAGTCTTAGTTAGAAATAGGCTTCACTTTTTTGTAGGAAGATCTAGAGGTACAAGTCAGTCCTATGTTTCAATTTTCAAATATTAAAGTAGGTATAAATAATAAAATTATTGCATGAATCCCCTCCCTAAAAGCATAGAATTTTCTCACATGGGTATCATAAAAGAAACGTTTTTAATTTCGATATTAATTAATTAAATGACAGCAGACTTTAAAAAAAAAAGTATTGTAAAATAGTTATTTAAAAGCCATAATATTCACATTCACACAGTTGCACACGATGGCCCATATGATTAATACATACATTTTCATAAAATCGTGCCTGGACTGCCTCGTTGGTCTAGTGGTCCCAAACGCGACTGCTGAGCAGGAGGTCTCGGGTACGATTCCCGGGTCGGGCAAAGTGTTATTGAGTTTTTCTGTTAGGAAATTCTCAGTAGCAGCCCGGAGTTTCGAATTGTGCCCAGTTGCTGGCAATAGGCTCATCACCTATTACATGGGACTTAATAACAGCATTGGTGAAATGTGGGTGTACTACTGTGTACACCTCTGCCTACCCCTTTGGGGAATACAGGCGTGTTACAGCTATGTTATGTTTATTTTCATAAAATACTTCATCAAAAATACGGCCTTTTAGCATTAATTAAAAAATTTGGCGGTAATTGGAGCTGAAAAAATATCAATTATAGGTCATTTTATTAAAATTACAATGAAAATGTAAATATAAGGAGAGTCTTGATTATGGTAACGTTTCAAGTTTTTTTTTATATGTATTTTATAGTAGCAAACATTAGTAGTATGTATCTTTCACTTCCAGAAATAATTTAATTAAATGGTATTCATATAAGAAGCCTATGTAGTACTTCAGCAAGTAGGCTGATCAATGAGTCCTTGTATCACTATATTTAAATATATATGTACTATAACTATAAATAACTAGTGTTGATTTATTTTATTTTATTTTGTTTTAATTAATCATTCACTTACGTAGATAAGTTAACCTTAGTCTTCAAATATCGTGAATTCTTCCATTTAGTTGCCACAGGACCATGTGCAATGAATAAATGAATTCTTTTGTTATTTTATACGCTCAGGAAGGCTTAGACCATATGTAAACAAATACTGCGTGATATCTAACTATATTGCAATTTTAGAAGACAGAATCCTGTAGGCATGCTAGTAAGGCGACATAAAATTCGCGTGAAAATAAAAATAAAAAAATCGCGTTATATTGTAGTGTTTTCGCAGTACGGCCTTAGCTTAAGGTGTAGATCCACTACCTACGATAATTTGTTCGCGAGCCGAGAATTCGTTAATTATTGGATCGTTTTCACCAATTAAACATTAACTCTACGAATGGGAGAGTGTAAAATTGTACTTCATAACAATAAAAATGCAAAATTCATGCAAACAAAATTACCGCAAACTAATGTGTGGCGCACCTTTAGGCAACTTTACCCAGGAGTATCACTTTCCAAGAGTTTGTTTTGTAAACTCTAGTTTTTTTTTAATACTTCAAACGTCCGTTTTTTATTGCTGTATTTATCGGCTCTTGACCTCAATCTCGCTTGATGGAAAGCGAAGGCTGGGGTGTATGATGGAACAAGCATTCCCAGAAGATGTAAAGTTAAGTTAGTCTATAATTCGATAAATAATACTTAATAATAATTTCTTATCTCCTTACCTACAATGACTGTGTTACTTTGTTCAACAGATCTTTTAAATAGTTCTTGGAATTAATGAACTTTTATCAATTAAGTATTTACTTATAAATATTATAAATCTTCTTTAATATATACTTAACAATAAATCTAGGTTAAGCTTCTTTAATATATTTCAAAACAGTAGAACTAGTCAAATAAAAACCAAGAAAAGTTTGTTCTTTATTTTTCTTTTATCCCACAGAATCCTTTTAGTACAAATACAAGAAGTTCGACTTTAGCCTAATGTAATATATTTTGAATACGATATTACGACCAGACTTTGTAAAGGCTAAGAATATCCCTTATCAAAGAAAGGTCAAGCGATGAGTCTCAACTGACCCCTTATCCTTGATTTGTAGCCTTATAGTAGTTCAAGGGTTCTCTTAGATTATGGCTCTAAACCTTTCAACAGCTAAGACTGAAGAGAGTTTTACCCAAAAATACGCTTTTCATTTCGTTTAAACCCAGCCCACTTTTTATTTAGGTTAATTATGTCTTCAATAAAAGGTGACATACCTTCTACGTATTAAAAACGCGCAGTAAGTATATAAATATCTTAAGTATAGTAGAGTCAGTCTGCATTTCCCAGATTCGGCAACGTCTTTATTTTAGAAAAAAAAAATGTGAACTACTATTGGTTAATCTGCTTAATCATAGCTCGCACCTATCCAAATTCAAATTTTCATTCTTGTCATCATAAAGGAAAAAAATATCTATCTTTAAAAATACTTCGTCCATTTTGGTGTTCACGATGTTCATAAGAAAAGCACGTTTACCACAGTCAATTTTGAAAAATAAAGAATGAGACAAAAAAAATAGATTCACCTCTAACAGCACGGGTTTGCTCTGAATGTAAATACATCCTTAAAAGGTTTATCAAAGGTTTCAAAATAGCCTAATACATAAGCTTCAAAAACAATACAAAGACACATTACCAGCAGCTACAGACATAACCAAATTGCTTGCCTGACTACTTCTTTTTGACGACAAAAAGTAGAATTGTTCATAAGTATTGCGTCATATCGAAGGGCGACACATGTATCTGCCATAAGCAAATGTACCGGAAGGAGCGGTCCATTTCCGCAGACCCAACATGGCCGACCGTCCGGTTGGACATTACGTTAATAAAGTTCGGTTTTATTCTTTAGGTAAGTTTTATACAAGTATTTTAATAAGAATGCTTCATTTATATTTTAATTATACCTAGTATTAAAAACAATTATTAGTAGATTTTCTGGGTTACTGAGTTATATTGCCTATTATATATTATAGTTATATTATAAGAGTTGACTGTTGTTGAATGAAAATAAAATAAAAGATGCACTAGTGCCTAAAAACGCATAGCATCTTGTTCTGTAACCAGACCTGGAAAGGTCGCAGAGATTTAAGGTTATGAATAGGCTCTCGACTTAACCATTGATCTATCAGGTATCGAAAATGTCTAAAGGAAGGAAGAGCTCAGAAATGACGACAAGACCAAGCATTTACAATATTTTCTAAAATATTATGATACTTATAAGGGACTACCCGGTAAACCTTAAAGTACCACGTTTTAAATAATTATGAATGGAAACTTCACAAAAATTTTTTGGTCACATGCGGTTATAACGCTACCTAGCGTTACCATATTGAAACTGAAAGCGTTCTTCTGGCGTAGAAAATGTAGAGAGTGGCACGACTAGGGGACTGTGCAATTTATGTTCGGTATCTTCCGCTAGGTGACGCTGTTGCCGCACTTTTCACTGCCGACTGTATCTTCGTATCATTTAGTATTATAAACCTCCGTTAGAGAGCGCTTTATAGAACATTGTATGTATAAATTAACTACATACTTTACATAGGCTATATTGGAAGTGGAATTAATATGGTATTTATGGGAAATTCTTAGAAGTTAAGCGGTAATAGACCAACGACTAAGGTGTCGGGCTTCATCAAAACGAGCGAGGGTGCGAATCCCACCCGTTGCTTACTTGACCTACATAGATATTCTTCCATGTAAATAAATTAACTAGTAAATTATATAGTTAATGTAGTTGAAGAGGTTAGTAGTAAATCGAAGTCCGAGCCTATAGCTAGTAATCATACAAATCCTACTAATATTAAAATTATTACATTCGATAGTTTGTGAGGATGTATGGATATTTGTTACTCATTAACGCAATAACTATTGAACGGATTTAGATGAAGTTTGGGATACAGATAGTTTATAACCAGGATTAACACATAGGACATTTTTATCCCGGCTGGACGCAATTCTGAAGTTCACGCAGTCTAAGTCAAGGGCAGAAGCTAGTTGCTTATATAAGTTATATAACAATCAAAATGATGGTCGTTTGTTTATTATCAAACAAAATAATAACCTTCCTATCTTTCATCGATGGATATAATAGTGATGGTTGGCGCAATCATTACAAAAAACATAAATCGTATGATGTTATCAATGTATTAACGGGGTGTTATAATTTAGTAATTATATCCTTCGGAAATAGACACATGCGTGGCCTACTTAGTGCTAGAAATTTACATCAAAAATGTATTAAAATAAAGTGAATTTTACGCAATTACCTTTCTGAATATCATAATACTGTGTTTCTAATCATCAATGGACAAGAAAGTGGACATGAAACTTAATTAACATAGTGATAAAACCAGTAGCTAACCGGCCTTATTCAAATTATATTGGCAACAATCAATAAAACGTTTATCTTGATATTTTATCTTCTCACAGGTAGGTATGTAAAATTCCATATTTTTTTCGTTCACATTTCTCTGGTCAATGGTGTAAAAAGCAATATATTTTAGGAGAAAGGACCCCTTCTCCAAAATATATCACTTCCTTTCTCCTTTCTGCCATGGAATTTCCCGGCCCAACAGTAAATCAAATAATAGGATTCACAGTCGATAGGCCGACAAATCGCATCTGCCCTGGAGACATTCTAAGAATTGCCAATTTTCCACAGAAAAAGTACGATTCAAAATTCTCAACGATACACTACCTGTATCGTTTTTATGCGCACCATTGACTGTACTTACAGGTATTCGGAAATATAATTCTTAACTTTGCTTCATATAATTTCAGTTTTAAAGTAATACCTAGGATTTAAATATATGAACATAGCGTTACCGCCCTTATTCCCACAGGTGTACTACCTTACACCCACATTTTACTGATGCCGTCGGGTACAAAAATATCCTCGTATCACAGCTTTGAGGACCCGGGTGTTGAGCCCAGGACCTCTCAATAGTCGCTCTTGCGAACACTCTACTAACCACTTGAACAAGGCAGTCAGCCAAATCTAGTACGTCACCTATTACGACCGCAAAGGTTTTTTTTCTTAAATCACTATTATTTTTACCATTTCAATACAAAAATATTATTTTCTATGCATATCAGAAAAAACTGTTTATTTATGTCTAATAATTTTACACCAAGATTTTCTATGTCAAGAGTGATAAAATCGATAAACGACTTAAAGCCTATCGGAAGGTGATGAATATGAATTCATAATAATACAAAGATTCGTATTCGGGTCTGCTAAGAAACTAGTTTATTAGACCTAGGTCAGTGATTGTTACGAAAAATGACGTAAAACAATATCATATTTATGCGAATGTTTCTGAATTAATAATAAGGGATACGTAATAATACATATTTATTATAATGGTAATGACGTGCGAGTGTTTTAAATAACCATTTAAATGTGAGCTGGTTTTTTTACGCGTATGCCCAAAAAAGGTGTGTTATTTTTTAAGGGTTCATGTGTGTAATAACTTAATAAAGATTTAATCCAAAACACTTCATGTCCAAACCTACTATATATACCTATAATAATAATAAAAATACTTTTATTCGTGAGTGCTACACAAGTTAGGATTCTTACGTTATTATAGAGTACAAACCATAAATTATTTAAGATCAACAAATTCGGTGTCCGATTTTTGACGCATGTTCATGGATAGCATGGATACCTTTCGTAGGTCTATGTATAATCGTATCCATAGCGTATCTCTTAATTCGTACATACAAAAATTACTTAAAAACTATGTAATTAATAATAATAATTCTATAAAAAATACAACTATACATCATTTTAATTCAATTGACTGCCTCGTTGGTCTAGCGGTCGCAAGCGCGGCTGTTGAGCGAGAGGTCCTGGGTTCGATTCCCAGGTCAGGCAAAGTGTCATTGGGTTTTCCTGTTAGGAAATTCTCAGTAGCAGCCCGGAGTCAGGAAGTTGACTTGAGTGACTCCCCCGTGCTTTGGAGAGCACGTAAAGCCGTCGGTCCTGCGCCTGATCTCTCTCCGGTCGTGTCGGATTGCCGTCCCATCGGAATATGAGATTGAAGGAAGAGGCGCACTCTGCACCTGTGTTTGCGCATACACTTGTGCATTATAATATCTCCTGCGTACTTGGCTAATCTCCGTGGAGATAGGCCGCCGTGACAGAAATACGGTCGGGAGGAGTATAATTGTAATTCAACTAAGTAAAGTATGACAATAAACAATCAAAAAATCTACTTAGACGGTGTAACAATAAGTGATTTTGTTTGGAACTATCTAAATTATTAAATAGAACTCATAACGACAAAGCACTACATGAACTTATTTTTTATTTTTGTTTTTGAACATTATCAAGTAACACTACTTCGATTACTGATGATGACGATGGTCACATAATAAATTTAACCAACGTAAATGAAAACCCCTAAACAAAGTTTCGTGAAAATTACATCATCCAAGTAAACAAAAATGCTCATAAAATATAAACTAACTGGGCCAAACTGTATTAAATTTTTACGAGACCAAACGAAAAAGAAGCACAGAAATCGGATCAGAAACCTCGGAGTAATCGGAGTAAATATAAAAAAAAACAAAATTAAAAAATACACCAACCAAATTAAGAACCTACTCCTTTTTGAAGTCGGTTAAAAATATATAATTCTATACCCAAGTTAACCTTTGATTCAGATATATTTACAAATCTTTAATAACATAACAATCACTAAAGACATGTACCTGCCTAAATCATCTGGACGAAGAGGCTCTATCATTAGTTATTTAGTAATAGCTTTGCTGACGTATCTAAAATGTGGTAATGTGAAACGGTTTATTAGTGGACCCATATAAAGTAGTGAATGTTACTGATGATAACATAATTATAATGATTAGGAAATATCTGAACGGATGATTATGAAGTTTTTGTTTTCTAAATTATTTGCGGAGTAATTGTCATTTCATCTCATTATAACCTTAGGGTAATCGCGGGAATTTGTTATACACTATGCAGTACGCTCTAAAACGTAAAAATCATATAGGTACTATTCCGGCTGCTTCTTCTTCTTATCGTGTGGTTGATGAATAACCTAGTGTCAGAGTTTAAGCGGCCCGTATGTCTCTGACATGGCTTTACGCACCTCGAGAATATCTCTTAGGTGTGCTGGTTTCCTCAAGATGTTTTCCTCCACTGTTTTAAGGAAGTGATCATTAATTTATAATAGGCACATGACTTCGAAAAGACAGTGGTGTGTGTCTTGGATTGGAGCTTGCGACCTTTGACTTGTCAGTCCAACGGTAATACCACTAGTCTATCACTGCATTAATTTTAGTATTCGGGATAGCCTAGTAAGCATACTAGGCTATCCCAACTACTAAGAACTGCTATTATGAAAGCGCGGTTGGCGCAGTGGTCGAGAGGCCGGCTGCTGCGTCGCGTGTAGAAGGTTCGATTCCTGCACGGAACAAATATTTCTATGATCTACAAATAATTGTTGCGTGTCTGGGTGTGTGTGCATGTGAGATTAAATGTCTGTAAACGCACCCAGGATACAAGAAGAAATTCCAAGTGTGGGGAAACATATTTTTTTTTTGTTTTTTACATGTCGAAATGCTATTCTATTATTGCAACTCAGTTGTGCAATTACACTACTAAATAGTACCAGTTAATTGTACATAACCATATAGCTAATAAAACATGAAGTTGATTGTAGTAAACTTAATATTCTACTCCACACTGTTAGGTAACTATTTCAGTTCGCAGTTAATATTGAACGTCAATAAATTAAAGATGTTATAAGCATTTCTTAATGTTAAGTATATCGGTTTTGAAACTACTCCTTTATTTATAGCGTATTAAATATTTATCAGTATATGAGACTATTGCATTCATATACTTCGTAATTAAAATTATTTTATTCATTGAATGGTCTGGCCCGAATATTGCATAGTCGCTTCTTATCATAATTGTGTAGAAAGCAAAAAAAGGGTATCAATTGATTGTTAGTTTGTCTAAGACACTAAGATATACTATAAAGGGAAAACATCGTGATTGACCTACGGGGGCTTGAATAACTCTGACATTAGGTTGTCTTCTAACTATATGAGATAAGATCGTGAGTAATGATGATATCGTAAATTCATCGGTTTTGATTTCTTCTGTCTATGAGAAGAGGAAGTTTATGAGAAATAACAATGATTCGGAATTATTATAAGTTTTTAGTACTTACCTAATAATGTTTGAAGAATCTGAAACATATGAAACTACAGTTTTTTTTTTGAAAATCATTGTCGCATGCTTAGCGAACCTTAAAGTTATAAGTGTTTGTGGAAAGAGAATACGTTCGCGATCAGGATTCGAACCCGTGCCTCCCGGATAAATATTCCAGGCGCTCTGACCACTAAGCCATCTCGAACTCTGCTCACCACAGCGAATTCTTCGTCCACATTTAAATACGTCTTTTGGTGACGTCATTGCTATCTTCCCTATACAGGGGGCCGATTTCTTTTTCCACAAACATATGTATCTAATTAAAGGGCAATTAATTATACAGTTCTGTACCGAAAATATTGAAATAAGGCTAGATACCTACAATTCAGAATGTCAAGTTAAGTTTGGAAGTTGGGTTAGCTGAAGAAATATGGTTAATATGTCGCCGAGAGTCAATATATTTAAATTTTATTAATGTTGTCTCATTATAATATTTTAACTAACTAGCTGAATTAGGTTTAGGCTATCAGCGGTTAGTTGTTGCACAATCTTGGACGAACTAGTTCTTGAGCAGAATATCTACAAATGTCCGCACTGCCTTAGAATGCATAATTATGTAATCTATGACGGCCGGATAGAGAGGTCTGATAAAAAATGTTGCACATCTTATGAATAACATAGTTTTTTTTTTAACTGATGCTAATTACTATATAATTATTTGGAATGATAATGTAGCGTATAAGGTCTACATAATCTAAGTAACAAATAAGATGGATGTCATACATGTCATGTTTATAGGAAAAATAAAAAAAATATGCTTAAATAATCATGTAATATTACGTTATTTTCGGCATTTTCAGAATAAACTCCGAACGGCTTTTAGTATAAGTTGTTGGCATTGCCAAAGGTTGGTGAATTTTTATGCCTATTTTTTGGTGGTATTGCTCGGGTTGGTGTTTGTCGCGATTTGATTGTGATGTTGTTGGGGTGATTTGAAAAAATATCAAAAATAAAAATGATGTTTAATGGTATTGTTTTTTTTTTCTTGATTCGTGTTCTGTATCAGCTGTATAGTCACCTCCTTAAATATGGCGATTACAGATCACAGCTTATAAATATACGGTTATTGTTTTAAGTAGGCAAGTTGGTGTAACTGAGCTTTAGATAACATGGTTATTTAATAATAGCTGAGCAGATAGTCGTTTCATTATTCCAATTTTCTATAGAATGTTTTATTCTAAGATACAATTAATGATGTGTTGAGCTGAGTAAAAATAGAGACGATATAATTATGTTAATTAAAACCTATTTTGTATGTTACCGTTCCACCAGTATATTATTATTAAGTATGAGTTTTTATCCCACCAAAAAATATATATGTTCAATGTACAAAAAGGCTCTGCTTACTTAAAAAAGTACTTAGGTACACCAAAATACAGGCGCGGTACGTTGTCGATTCGCATTGACGGCTGTCGCCGACCTGTCGTCGACAACGTGCCGCTCGTCTGTAAGAACCCTAACTATTTTTCTGATTAATTTAAATTGTTTAAAAAAGTTTCAACAATCCATTAAAATTAATTTAAAGTTTTTGCATGAATTCACAAACTTACAAACAGCCAAACCATATAGTAAGGCGAAGGATAATTAATTTTTTCTAAATGTACTTTGCAATATGCAATTTTATAAGAATGATCAACAAATATAAAAATGTATATTTTTAAACAGTGACGAATCGGGGTTTGTTACATGAACAAAAATTTTGGTGACGAATCGTAACTGATGAACGATGTTGGGACTAACTCCTAACCAAACCAAACATACAAAAGAAGCAGAAAATGCACAGCTAATTTCATGTTACGTCATAATATCAAATTATAAGTACCACAAAAGTTTCTTTCAGAACAATAGTCGGCCATATTTGAAAATAATTACTCGTTTTCAGTGTCGGCCACATACGTAGTTCGGAGTCTGCTAAACTATAATTATTTTGACGAAACCTTACTTTGTCGGACAGGAGTGCATTGTGCAAGTTTCTGTTGGTTAAATAAATTAGATACGTTGTGAAATATAGATTAAATAACAGTTAGAATGTTCCGAAGACTAGGTTATGAATTAATTGTCTCATCGCCATATTATAATATTATGTCAATTTTATCTTAAACTAATGATTTTTGTGCACAAACTTAAACTAATGATTTTTGTGTAACAGAGCTCTAACGTCTGTATTAGCTTTTATTTGTTTCTACCAGAAAGACGGTCGCTTTCTGTGATTGATAAACTTTAATATTTTGGGGGGCTTTCTGGCACACCTTCAGTAAATTGACAATGTTTTATGGTATATTGGCGATTTTTTAATATTAGGACAGTCCAATTGGTACTTACCGTATTGGTATTTACTTAAGGTAGGTATGTAGTCCTTAAAAATGCAATTTGAATGAAGGATAATTTTAAGAAAAATTAATAAATTACAATTACAAACACATTTAAGACAAAATCAATTAATCGACTAATAATTTCCTACAAATCATCGCAATTCGAAGAATAAAATTTACATTTCGAAACGACGATCCTAATAGCATATAAAATGGCTTATACATTCTACCAAAATTATCTGAGTATCTAGAAATTATACATACTTAAACCTACATACAATAAAAAAACAATAAGCACTGAGATTGAAGTCGAGCAATAACCACTAAAGTGGACTCATTATTGCTATATGCTTGAAGTGCACTACGCAAGGCCAATAGACAAACTCCCACAAAACTGTGGTGTGACATATCAAAAGTAGATTGTCGCCTATATTTCGACTGAACGTTAGTGCAAAGCTCGACACTGCGGTAGTACGACTATCGGTGTCGCCACATTATGTTTTTTTCCGATTCATAATGATTGCTTTTTTAGTCTGATAATACCATTGTTATTATTAGGCCGCGATACCCAAAGATCGACCTTTGTTAAACCGACAGTAATATCATTATTGGATATTTTAGTAATTTATATAAATTAACTCAATAACCGTTATACTGATTTCATAAAAGCGCTACAGTTATCGATCTGGGAATTGTCTTGATTATTATTTTAGACCACTTTTAAACTTTTTATAACGAATACCAAGGATGAAGTTTCAAAACGATCTACATTTTATCGTCTTAAAAATATTGGGATTGCAGTATTGCAGCTGGAATGCTGATTTTGTAGTTTGTGCCTTTCTCACACCGAGGTCGAACTTTAACTACTGAAGATTGCCTAGTTCTCAGATTTAAAACTCCCTAGAAATAACATGGTATCAGTTGCTAGGACACTAAGTATTTCTTGCATTTTTGTGTGATTTGAATCATGAGAATCGATCGAAGAATATGATAACTGAACAGATAATAGGAAAATAGTATAAGTCTACAAAAACTGAATTATGTAATTATAGTTATTTTATTTGAAGTCAAAGGTTCTTATTTCATATAAACCAAAAACCAAAAAGAACTTGTGAAATATCATAATTTAGGTGCACGGTTCAAAAAACAATAATCATTCGAATTCATAGAAGAATCATTCAAACCGACCAAAACTGTTTTCGTTTAGTATCGATATATGATTAGGATTAGTATGCGTCCCGTTATGGGCCTGCTTATTATAATCATCAGTCTAAAACACTCCACTGCTGGCCTTCAAAAACAATACGAGCATGAAATAAATTTCCCAACTTTTTGGCAAAATATTCCACTTGGCAACATCTGTAACTGCATCAAACTTTGTGCTAAACCAGCTTGGCTTTATTAGTTTTGCTTAACACACAGACCATCAAGCATCTAGTTTAATTAAGTAAGTTTATCACTATTACTTAATGTGTGAAGCGTACATTTTATTGATGTAGTAGGTCTAATTACGAATATGTAGAATTAAACGATATCTAAATTACAATCATAGTAAATATTTGAACAGCAACATAATTAATTATAATGTTTTTCATTCATTTGTTTTATTGTTTATATTCATTCATTCAAAAATGCATCCTTCTGGAAAGAACGAATCTATCTTACATAGCTTTTTCTCAGCGTTGGGACGTCAAAGTCAGCTTCCAGCGTAGTCGGATGCAGCTTAATACCAGTATTTTACATGGAGCGACTGATATCTGACCTCCACGGTTACTGGATAACACGATATACATAATATATCTCGTGGCAAGACGTGATCAATTTGCAAAATTCAAGTACCTAGAGCACACATTATATAAGGTCCTAATTTATTAGGTAATTTCCTTTTAAAGGGTCAATGTGTAAGTTATAAGGATTCATTTAAGCCATCATTTAAATTTCTTTAACAATATTATGTTTTTCTTATTGTTTACCATTCGAGGACCAATTGGGCGTGCCTGATTTTTCGTAAGATGTGCTAACGGAAAAACCATTAGATTTTTTTGATTATGTGCTATATTTATTTAATTTCCACTCAGAAAAAATTAAGAGATTACAAAATAAATGGCAAAATTTACTAATAACCTTCATTTGACCTGACGACACCTGAAGTGACGTCATCAGTTCACATTTTATTTATTCTGTGGACTGAAAGTATGATAGAAGAGGATAGAGAGTGATGCCAGAATTCGTAAAACGAAAATAAATGTTTTCTGGCATTTTATAATAAAGCTTTAACTAAATTCGCATTTTATGATACGAATGTATTTTATTGGTTGAACTCATACGTATACTTTTACGAGAATATCAAAATAGACCTATGCCCAAAAACGTAAAAAACAGCCGTTTTATATTAAAACCACCAAAATATTAATACTAGAGCTGGCAACACTCGTCGGTTCGACGTTTGTGACCTTCATTTGACATTACCAACTGACAGCTGTTTGTTTTGAGTTTGTTTAGAAACTACGTGTGTTAAAAATTTGTGAACACAACACGTCATTCTGGGAAATATTAAAAAAAAAAATGTTCTAAAAAATTAAATAGCCAAATTAGTTTCTCATAATTAGTTAATTAGTTTATCATTCTAAAATATATATAAAAAAAACCTTATTTTTTTCATGCATGCCCAATTGTCGCCTTGCCAATACTATGATTATTACAAATAATTTGTTTTTTACTTTTAATTCTTGGTTTATGTGAAAGTATTTGACTTGTATATTAGACCTTTAAAAGTTAGTTACCTAATAAATTAGGACCTTAAATAATACTACTACAAGGGCGTGAATAGGTTCAAGGCACAGAACTAAATATAAAATGTATGCCAAAAAAGAATTATGGCAAAGTAATATTAGACCAAAAAAAATATACCAAAATAGTTATGCCAAAGTATATAAGGAAAAATAAAACATTATGCGAAAAAAGGGATCCCGTATCTTACATATTTTTCATTATTATACTGCTGTTTACTACCTTGTTGGTGTAGTGGTACCAAGCGCGACTGCTGAGCATGAGGTCCCGGGTTCGATTTCCGGGTCGGACAAGTGTTCATAAGTTTTTCTGTCAGGAAATTCTCAGTAGCCCGGTATTTGGAATTGTGCCCGGTGTATGGCTCACCACCTATTACATGTGACTTAATAACAACATTGGTGAAGTGTGGTTATACAACTTTGTATATAGTGTTATACTACTGTTTAATCTTTATACTATGACGATATGATTTATTGAAGCTATGTCGATGAGCAGTGATAGATTAGCGTTCGCGTCCACACTACGAAACAGAAATATTCTCACGTCCTATATAAAGAAATACGATCTAGATTGAACTTGTTTAGTTTATTATCCTTTGTTTTTGTTATTTGATTAAAGGTTAATTGGGTTTTTAAGTATTATTTAATGGAGTATGGGGTTATGGGTTTTTAAGTATTATGTAATTGAAGGCTGTGAAATACAATTTTTATTGTTTTGTGTGTAACTTTGTTTTTAGTTTGTGTATATGTATTATGTACAACCAACTGCCTTGTTGGTTGGTGGTCACAAGCGCGACTGCTGGGCATGAGGTTCCGGGTTCGATTTCCGGGTCGGACAAAAATTCTCAGTAACAGCCCGGAGTTTGGAATTGTGTTCGGTTGATGGCAATATATATTACATGGGACATAACAGCATTGGTGAAATGAAGGTGTAAAACTGTGTACACCTCTGCCTACCCCTTCTGGAATACACGTGTTACGCTATGATGATGGTACAACCACTAGTAAATATTTTTTTACATCTTACCTACCTAATGTATTTATCAACCTTTCCGTTCAGCTTGTTTTCAGAGGAAATCTAAGAGATATTTTTTAAATGTAGTAGTTTAGGTATTTTACCTATCAGAATCTATACATTCATACGTACTATGTGACATGTGGATCAGTGCCAATGATCGCTGTATGATAATAATAATAATCAACATTTATTTCAGGCCATAGAGTATTAGTAACAATGATTTTATACATACTAGTGTTAGTAAACATACATTATGCTGTGTAAAGTTTAAACCAATGTCCCAGCATTGGAGAGTCAAATTTGTCTTCTAAAACAGTCAAGATAGTGTTGGTGCTGCCACGGACGCGTGCGAGCAGGGAAGCGGACCTTTTGCGCATGATGACCGCAATACCATCTATATTTCTTTCCGCAAACATCTTTGACACGCTACTGCGCCATGGAAACCCCAACAGTATCCTGAGCGCGATATTATACTGGACACGTAGATCTTAATATAACTGAACAAGATTCTACCTATAAAAAATGTTACTTATCGGTCACTAATTTCTTTTGTGTTGTGGCTGCGTTTAACTTTAGTTTTTTCATTAATGTCTAAAGATGTTACTTTATCCCGATTTCGTTTATTCTTAGTTTAATACACATGGGTAGAGATTGGGCGGGTTGTCCTGTTTCCCGAAAATGGCTAGTATTCTGTTGTGGTTATGAGACTTATAATAAGTATGTCGGAGATGGCAACACTATTTTACACTATTGGTGTGGTAACACTGAGTGCTGCAGGCAGTCGGCGACTATGGCGAGTGAAGGAACAGTCTCTTGCGAGCCGCCGTGGCGAACAGACCTCTACACCCGGACTTAGTTAGCCTGTTGATATACCTCTGATTTCTTGATTTTTGAATACCTAATTTGTGGGATCAAACCTCCCATGTATGCCAATGTATTTCCAGGTTATATGTACTTTTACCATTTAATCTAAGACACCACTAACTTGCGGTGAAGGAAAAAATCCGGAGGAAACTTGCACCTAATGGTCAGAAATCGCCAACCCGCAGTGACTGTTGTGATCAATGATCGTTGCTTCCCCGTATGAGTCTTAGAAGTGGGATAGTTACAGTATGATTGATTGATTTATTTATTACTATTAATGTAGGTGACTCCGTGCCTTGGACAGCACGCTAAGCCGTCCCGTTTGTCAAATTAAGATTTACGGCAGCCGTTACGGGCAGTCAGAGGCCTAAAAGTCTGACAACCAGTCATACCACGAGATATCGTGTTCCCCTGTAACTGGGTTGTTGAAGTCAGATAGGCAGTCGCTCCATGTAAAATATTGGTATTAAGCTGCATCCGGTTTGACTGGAAGCCGACCCCAATGTTACTGAGAAAAGGCTAGGCAAAATGACTATTAATGTAGGTAAGTGCACATGTGTGATATGTTATTATCTGTAAACGCATCCATGATAAAACCAAGTGTGAGGCAAAGTAAAAAAAAAACTTAGTCCATACGCTTACTTACTTCTTTAGACTTGAAAGTTTTATAAATCAAAATGATTGATCTAATTTATTTCGCAGTCAAATAGAAGGTTAATTCAGTAATAGATGCGATTAGTTCTGAATATATTGTAGCAATAATGATTCCTCGGTCAGTGCTAATAAATAATGTAGATTTAATTCATGCTTTGTGTTATTAAAATAAATGTCTGTTTTTTATGTAGACTGCTCTGATTATTGTAATTTATATGAAATCGTGTTGAAATCTCGACTTTATTGATTTGATTGTATAATAATATTTGTTATGATTTATAGAGCTATTGGTTAGAGCTGTTTGTTTCCAATGCAGTGACCGTTACCCAAAGTTTTGAATTATGTGTGCTATGTAACTTTGGCCAACAATTGGCTAACATAGTGTGGTTGAGTGCCAACTGTACCTAGGTACAGTATAAATAAACTGTATTAATTAATGCCGGTGCAAATAAATTATATGAATATTATTTTTCTTTTTAAACACAGTGTGGGCTAGAAATTTCTTGCTGTATCGTGGGTGCGTTTACAAACATATAATCTCATATGTGCTCACACCCAGACCCGGAACAATTATCTGTAGATCATACAAATATTTGTTCAGTGCAGGAATCGAACCCGCGACACGGGACGCAGCAGCTGATCTCTCGATTACTGTGCCGACTGTACCATTAGATATGATGCATCAATATATATTATATATGAGTGTTCTGTGTTTGTCAAAAATAACCCTGAAAAGTTTAATTTTAAGGAAAGAGCTCGCAATAAATATGATCTGTGTCTAGTCCCTAGTAAAACTACGCTACTCAATAAGAGCATATTTTGCAAAGCTCCACATATTTATAATAAAATTCCGATGTCAATCCGCTCCACTAATGATGTTAATGTTTACAAAAAAAGGCTCCGAGAGTTGTTAGTCACTATTTTCTAAAAGACAAAATATAATTTTGTTAATTTCCAATCAACACATTAAAATATTATGAGTTATATGAAATGTTTGCAATTAATTATTTTAAAATATTATTATTAAGAATTGACTAACTATAATATTGTATGCCATAAAGTTAGGACGCAGTAGTGCTTTTTTTTCTTATGTAGGTAAATTTTTTTTTTTTTTTTTTTTTGGTAGTGGCATCTCGCAGGTCAACCTAGGAGGTTGTCGGCTGCTTAACCGGACTTTCCTGTGGATGCCCTAATAATAAATTATTATTAAGGCCTCCAGCCAGGGGCATACGAACTAAATTAAATCTAAAGCGACCACGCTAAGGGCACCCCCTGCGGGGTACGAGCCTCGGCTTAGGGCGTCGCTTGAGGGAGGACAGCAAGGGACTGGCTGGATCGAACAAGGATTATCATAATTATTATTATTAGGGGAATTTAAAGCTACAGGCTCAGCGGCTACGCGGGCTGGCACGAGCAAGGGTCGGGGAGGATGTAGGTACCTATTGAATGAACATCTTATATAACCTGTGATCCACAATAAAGTGAATCATGATTGTAAATACGTCACTTGTGTGAAAATTCGACATTCAAAATCAGTAATTAGGTCTATAAATCGGTAATATTTCTGTTAATAAATAACACTTCATTGGCTGTTTGTGTCCTTATAAGACGTTCAATTTAATTCATCATCGTTTCATTAAACAAAGAAATGAGTAATAAGCTTTATTAATTACATTTCCTTTTTGGCTTTGTCAGTAACTTTGTCTTTGGATAAAAACTGTTTGTTGTATTAAATTAGCCTGCTTTGTACACATTGTGATGCGACAAAAGTGAGGGCGACTCACGAAACAAAATGTTCATTATGAAAAGTTTTTTTTTCTTGTTAAGCCTACAAATTGATGTAAATCTCCTTAAAATCCAACGCAATCTGACGACGCTGAAATGATAATAAGATGAAAATATATGATAACAACAATTTTTTTTACCTATTTTAACAAACTAAATAAAAAATAGGGCATGATAGGAATAGGGTATGAAAATATAATATGTGATACGTAAAGTGTATCCATCTCTTAATGTATATAAAATATATATAAAAATGAGTCCCTATTTCCCTTCTTCACGCCATAACTTGAAAACAACTGCAACAAATTGGGTAATTTTTTTTTTGTTTTCGTCATTGTCAGGACAAGGCACAAACTATTACGTACGGTTTTAAAAAAAACTGATGTAAATCAAGTTTTTTTTAAACCGTACGTAAAAGTTTTTAACTGAGCGGGGTGAAGCCGCGGGGCGCAGCTAGTCGCATATATTTCTTCAAGAATTTTTCCTTCTCGTTTTATGAATTTGAAAGCATTTAAAAACAGGGTTAAATGCCTAGGCCCCATAAAGACGTATATATAACGTTTCTTATAAATTATACAAGTATAATTATTATTAGTAATTAATAATTTAATTATCCAAGTGTAAGTTTTATTTACCCTGTCACTTAGATATCAAAGGAAAGACAAGACAATCAGACTTTAGAGATATCTACTTTAGCTAACAGATTTTTTTTAAACTATTACGAAGAAGGATTTAAGCCTTCTCAGAGCAAGCGTATTTAGTGAGCATAATAAAGTTAAATGATATCTCGACACACAACACAACATGTTCTTATTTGAAATCCAATTTCTGAGTTTAAGTCAAATTGGAGATACTCGTAAACTCAAACAGACGGGTTTCATTTCAGTTGATCCGTACTTTAGCAACAGGTATAAAGTATACTGAAAGCTACGTTGTGATGGATGTTCCAATTAATTTTGGTTGTCTTTTATGGAATGCTCATAGTAGGTACTTTATGACGTAATAGCAAAATTATGATAGAAGATCCACTTTGCAATAAGAAATTTGAATTGTTTGGTATTTCGTTTTAATGGGTATAATATTTTTACTTGTTGTCTATAATTTTAAAGTCGCTCAACGCTCAAGTCACTGCACCAGCAAACTAGTTTAGTGACTGAAAATATAAGTGCTAAAATTTTGACTATTGCATTTGAATAGACTAAGTTAGTATTATGTTTCTGTAAATAGTTTTAATTATACCGTTCTTTGGGCTTACTCTTGAAAATAATTCCGCTCGATTGACATTGGAAATATGTCAGTTCGTACTTTTAAATGCCAAAATGTTTAAAAAATAATTATAGATTCGGGATATTATGAAGACAACATGCCTTAAAATTGAAGAATCTGTAATATTCGTAAATTTATTTTAAAATTACGCGTTGATGAGAACACACAGTAATTTATAATTTTAGAGTTCGCTATGCATGCATTAATGCTTTTCGGATATTTATTTGTATTAGTCTTTCACATGCCTGTTTATTTATATAAGTTAGCCTCCCGGATAAATACTCCAGGCGCTCTGACCATTAAGCCATCTCGACCTCTGCTCACCACCGCGAATTCTTCTTCCAAATTTAACACGTCTTATGGCGACGTCATTGCTATCAATTCAGTACCTATACAGGTGACTGAACCGACACGACTAACTTTGCAGTTAATACAATGTCGTAAATAATGCAATTACCTTAACAATCAAAGATAAATCTTTGATTGTTAACGCATGCTTAGCGAACTCTAAAGTTATTATATTAAATGGAAAAAAGAGTGCCTGGAGTATTTATCCGGGAGGCGCAGGTTCGAATCCAGTTTGCGACCGTATTCTTTTTCCGTTTAATATCATAACTTGAGAGTTCGCTAAGCATGCGTTAATGCTTTTCAAAGATTTAGCTTTGAAAGTTAGTCTACTTCACTAAAAAATTCGTTAGAGGTGCATAACAAAATAGTGTATTAAACACAAACAAAGTAACGATTGTTCTGGTAATGTTTTGGCGTCTAATCAAATATATTCAATGGATACGTATAATATGCAATACTTGGATTAGAAGTTAACCGTTCCTATTATTTCTGGCACCATCACAGCATTAGTACGTAATTATATTATGTCATTTGCATGCATGCATTGTACATGTCATTTGCATGCACAATATTTCATAATTGGCGATTTTTAAACACAGTCAATGGACTGATTAAGTTGTCTTTTCAAAGTCATTACACTTGGTTCTAATCGAGTTCTAAGACACAGTTGACATTTCTTACCACAGTTGTTTTAAACATCTCGTAAATAAAAAATAGTAACTACAATTTAAATCTTGATAGTTGGATTTGAACACAGCTTCCGATTTTAGTCCTTACATCCCAAAACTAAATCTGTGTGCATTTGCACGAGGACTACCTATGTATGAGGGTACAATAATTTATCGTGATTAATAAATTCCTGAAGTTTTATTATTTTTATATAGTCCTACAGTATAAAAATCGTGTGCCTGAAAATATAAACACATTTTTATATTTTCAGGCACGCCATAAATTTAAAAAAGTATTAGTATTCAACTTATTAATCTGATATGTATAAACACGGATTGAATTGTGGAAGCTGCTTAGACAAAATCAATACCTTTCAATCTTTGAAAAGACAAAAGAGATGAACATACAAAGGTAATCTAATACACGTAAACAAAAACAACCCTAAGGCTGGTTAATTAGTGAAACAATCCCTACAAATTGCGTCAGACAATCCATGCGTTGCCATGGCGATGGTATTAAGTATTAAGCCAGTTGCAGACACGATGCTCAAGCGATAAGCGCTATAACGAATGCATTTATGCGGAATCTAGTTTTAGCGTTTCTAAATGTGGGGCCACAGCGGACTGGTCTTTTGTTCGATAAATTAAGATTAATAAAAGCATAGTATGTAAGAATTAAGCGAAGTCAATGACCAAAGGAGCTATATAAGGTATATTAATATTTATCTACGTATAAAATTCAGGAAAACGATAGTTAATTTAGATACCAGTATTTCGGCATTGTATAAGTGTTCGGATTTTTTTAAAAACTATAATTGGATATTTCACACAAAAGTAAGAATGTTACAGGCAGATTTATTTGTTTAATATAGATTATTGGTAATGTAATGGTCCTAACTGGTCTCTACACTATAGTGTGTGACGAGCAAAACATTTCCACGTCCATTATTGTTTTAAACTAAGACTATTTTTTTCACAGCCGCAGTTCGTGAGTAGTTGTCGCAGTACTTATTTTCAAAACAGTGGGTTTACTCTTGAAAATAATTCCACTCGATTACCATTGGAAATATGTCAGTTCGTACTTTTAAATGCCAAAATGTCTAAAAAATAATTATAGATTCGGGATATTATATGAAGACAACATGCTTTAAAATTGAGACAACTGTAATGTAGGTAAATTTATTTTAAAATAGCGCGTTGTTTTAAGGCGTCTATTTAATATTGGAATTGGATTGGAATTGGTACTAGTTGTGGGGTTACCCACAGATAAGGTATTACGAATTGATTATAAAACACTTCGAATATCATCTATCATATTCTCATTTTTTTATATAGAAACAGAAAATGTTACTGATCTACGACGCTAAGAAAGTGCTGGTGTGTGTCCCAGGCGTTACAGTGACATTCAGAATACGAGTTATTCAATTTTATGATGTGGTCTCATACCCATAACTGCGGAAGAGCTTGTGAGTATTAAAACTTCAGTTTCAATCCATACTAATATTATAAATGCGAAAGTAACTCTGTTTGTTACCTTATCACGACTAAACGCCTATACGGATCGTAATGAAATTTGGTAAGGATTGGGGACCTTGGAGAAAGACATAGGCTAACTTTTGTCATGCAGACGAAGTCGCGGGCACCAGCTTGTTATGTATTATTTGAATACGTCTAACTTTAAATATGTATGATACGATGGAAATCCTTACGGCGTAATATTTAGGTGGTTACCGTCATGAAATGTTGACTACAGATTGATATTTAGACTACAGAGTTTCACTCAGGTTTAATATTTAGACACTTCTCCATTTTCGTTTTCCCTGCTCTCACGTCAAAAATCATAAATGATCTAGTAATATCGATCAGAGGGGTAGACAATAGCATTAATTGATAAACTGATATACTTAAGCCAAATAAGGAACTTTAATAAAACAACTTTTAAACGGATTAATCACGTGTATTATTGGTTTTTGTTTTTCCTGTCGTTTCGGCACTTTCTTAGCGTTGTAGATCAGTACATTTTCTGTTTGCGTCGTGATGTGTAGTGATCGCGAAAACCTAAGATAAAGAACCTAAAATTAAAGGAACTTTAATCTATTTATAAATTGTAGTTCAGATCCAGCTTTTAATATTTTTTTTAATGTATTTAGTATGTGTTTATTTATTTAATGAGAGGTATGTACATATATAATCTAAGCCTTTAAAACTAATACTACTTATACAATGAAAATAAAAACTAAATTAAAACTAGAGGAGGGCATCGAAAAATACGTCCGCGTCGCTGTCAACTGGGAGTGTACCCAAAAGGCTGGCAGCATTGCCACATTGAGTGGCAATACTGATTCTTTGTGCGAAATATAGACCAGCCCTTGGGTCACGTGAAGTGTCGACCAATCGCCAACCTTTTAAACTTAAGTGTAGGCTTTGCTATATTATCTACGTTTAAATACCTAACCATTTTGTTGATGTCTCTATCTATTTATATAATTAGATAAAGAAAAGTAAGCAATTACCTCCCCAATTACTGGGAGAAAAAGGGTTCTGCACTATATACAGAGAAAAGAATAGACTTTCCAAGTTCCGTGACAATCACGTAAGTTGCATCGGAGAATGAAGATGTAATCGAGTGTTACAAATCAACGGACAGACGACCGACGTAACTTTATGTGTTCCTGGTGCATTTAATAAGTGAAACTGGAACAGTCTAGAGCCTATCACAGTCCACCCACCGTATTACAAGTAGTAACTGGCAAATAACAAATAATTAATAAAAAAGCTTGCCTGTTCTTCACCTACCTTGCTTTTCACTTTTAGTATCCACATGGAAGTCGTGCTGTCTATTTCTATATTATTTTTTATTTAATACTTTTTTGTACTATAGTTGCTATATAACATTTTTTATCTTCCTAGCCTATATTACCCGGAAAAATGCAAGGATTGTAACGATACTTTTACATACATTGAAATAGGTTAAGGCATTTAGAAATTATGGTGGAATAAAGAAAGTTACAAACGTACACACACCAACCCTAAAAACATAACACTCCTTTTTTAGGCAGTCGTACAAATATAAGCATTTATAAATTATACTTGTTTTTATCAAAAATGGATCTAAGTTTGACCACCAACTAGCTAACAGTGTGGCAGCAGGAGCACATAGATTCAGAACAAATCTAATTACATTCTATCTTGTACATGCCTAGATTGCTTAGATGATGTTGTTTCGTCTTATCGTATAGTCATATTGTCTCATCTATACTGTTTAGGTTTAAAACGCCTCGTCACATTTGAAGTGAGACTTTGTACTGGTTCATTATAAAAAAGAAGTTACTCTTACAAAATCATTTTAAAACCATGCCCTACCCAACACTAGGCCATTGAACAATATTATTATTTTTATGGCAATTATTGCTTAGGTATTAAAATATTGTTAGCTTATAATAAGAAAGCGAAGCCTGGTTTGAGTCACTTGCTGACAAGAGACAGAAACGACACCAAGGCAGCTTAATACCAACCACCGCAAACTTCTCTTGCCAGACCTGTGGCAGAGTCTGCGATCTCGCATTGGTTTGTTCAGCCACCAAAAGTGATGACTCGCAGTCATTGCATCATGAATCGTCTGTGATAGACGCAGAAGTTTATGATGATGATAATAAACTAAAAATAATGTTGTAGATGTAGTTTTTTGAGCAAAAAGAAATGTCATGACAACACAGCGGAATATCTTATCTGCAGAAAGTAAGCACAATGTTACCAGTTCTTGAGAAAACAAGTGAAATTAATGGATCGAGGCTACGCAGCATGTCTGGATGTCATATCTAACTCGCGATCAAGTGGAGGGTACCTATCTGACTGCTTACAGTTTCATAAACCTGTAAATGAACAAGGCAGACAAAATATATACCTACTAAACATTTTTTTTAAAGCATTACCCCGCACTAGAATTTTCTTCTTGTATCGTGTGTGCATTTACACCACATAATCTCACATGCACAGACTCGGAATATTTATATAGAGATCATATAAATATTTGCTCCTTGCAAAAATCTCTCAACCAATGCGCCAACTGCGCCGTCAAAATCATTAAATTAAACTTCGCTTCACAGCTGTATTTCCTGAGGGGGTAGGCACGTAGGTCACGTTAAAGTTACTGACTAAGTACGATCCCCAACCAAATCAAATCAAATCAAAATCGTTTATTTCATATAAACCATTTACAGCCACTTTTGAATTGTCAGAAGTTAGTTGCCAAGTTCCAAAGGCTAGAGTCCTATATAGATGACAGGCAAGAAACTCCACGGTTACTCTTTTTTTTCATATGATTGTGATTACGTTCCCCAGTTTGACCAGTCATTAAATCGGCAAAGTTGCTACATCAGAAATGAATGTTTGCTTCTGTAATGAGAACTTTTCAGGACTACATAAATCACGATTTAAGGTCGGTAAGACGTCATTTACTTAAAGTTTGTATTTTTTCATCATAATAGGCAGTCTTTATCTATCAGTGTAGGAATCAGTTTTAGTTCTGGTGTTAAATTCGAATATTCAAAGCAATAATCTCGTTGTTTAAAGTTCATAAATAAAATCAACAACTAAAGCATTAAGCAGCAAATCCGAGTTAACAAGGAATTCAAATTCTGATCTAGAAATGTAAGACTGACAGGCAAATTCAATAAAACATGTAATGGACAGCTAGAAAATCTAGTTTAAAACAAAGTCATAAAATTATAATTTACGACATTGGGTAACATTTTGTCGCATCACTAATGAATTCGTCAGATTACACGTTCGTGCGTATGAAGTAATGTCAACAAACCCTTGGCTTCCCGGGGCTCCTGAGCCCCACCACGTAGAAAGTGAAGGCGCTACCGTCCCCAGTCGTTGCGCGCATCAAACACACGCGGCCCGGCGACGGACCACGTCGAACGCCACAGTTCTAATAATTCCGAACTTCGAACTAAAGTCTGTTATTTTTAAACTTGTGTCAGTGTTGCTAGCTGACAAACAAACATGAAGATTTTCGTATTTCTCGGTAAGTGATTTATTATTTACTATCGAATAAATGTAAGTTGCATGTAAATAAACAGAGAATGTGTATAAAAAATCGCATGTAATTTTTTTCCAATGCAGAGATGACTTACTTGAAAAGCAAAATGATAACACGCAAGTGCCAATATCTTCCTGATTTGCACATTAAATAAAGCATGAAAATTCTTGACGGTGATTCGAACGCGCGATCTGTAAAAAAATAAGAACGAACATTTTCCGCCAATTTGTCCCCGGGCAACACCACGCGACTCGGATTAAGTCTGCGGTGTAGGGTTACCACAAAAATTCTAAATGAGAAATCGAAAAATTCACAAGTGAAATTGAATAACTATATTTAGATTTTACCGCAAATCACGAAGTTAATTGAAATTTGCCGGTATTGTTGGCACGTAATAAACCTTGTAGGAAAATGACGATTGTACAAACAAATCTATTGTCTTTTTAAGGAAATGTGATAATAATTGACGGATTAGAACACGCATGTGTAGAAATAAACGACAATGTAATTATGTTTTCTTCGGCAGCGAAAAAAATGGTTTAATAGTATAATGATAGATCGCGAATCAACATGAGAATGTTGTGTGCGTGAGTTTAATAAGTGTTTTGCTATTTTTTAGTAAATATCATTAAACTAGGTCGAATCGCGAATATAGGATATTCATGTTTTTTCTTTATTACAAATATTATGTTTATAACTACTATTTCCAAATGATTATACTATCAGTTATGTCAAATAAAGTTGACAATTTGCATATATAAATATTCAATCGAAATGAAAATAATGATCTTGAAATAGTTGTGCAAAAGACAGTGTTGTAATTTAAGATACATTAAAAATGCATAACATGTCAGCTTGTTATAATATTTGTTACGTTATAACATGCTAAAACAGGGTTTATGTTTTAAATCTGTTTTCTTTTTAATAAATACTGCGGCTAAGCTCGAAAAATGCCAAGTTATGTGTACTTACAAGATAATTTAAATATTATAATGAATGCGCGAGATGTTTATCGTGAGGTATTAAGTAGTAAAACTGATGTAAAAGTAATTGGAGCGTTGAACTAGGAGATAAATAATGAGCTGGTCATCTAGCACTGTTTCATATAGTTTTATTACTTTTTATATAACCTTCATGCTTGCGATTCTTGATTTAAGCAGGTATATAGTTAGTACACACTCTACTTTGCCATTATAACTAAATATGAGGCCAGTATTATTTGTATGGAGTATAATACATATATACGAGTTCCACCTCTAATAGTAGTTGACTAAGCCATGTTTCGCAAAAAAAAGCATTAACACACACTCCACACAAAATTAGTTTTTTTTTTTATTAATTTAGTTTGTATGATATGCATCTTTTAATTTAATATTTTTACAGATGGTTTTCTACTTGATTAAATATCAAATAGTTGTTTCATGTCCTTCAGTAGATAGGTATTAATTCGGACTTTGGTTATACGTCGCTTATCTATTTATCAATCTACACGGACTGAAGGGTTACTACAGGATTTACCTAAATAAATTTATTGTTTTATATACAAATTACTTAGCCTAAAAACTACTAGATCGAAATACGGGACCGACGGTTTGACGTGCCATTCGAAGCAAAAAGACGTTCCTGATGTAAACCCTCCTAACGTTCACCTATCTGTAGACTGACCGCGCTAAGTGTTGCTTAACTTCAACGATCGTTGACCGTCCACAGTTTTTGCAAGGAGGTCTTACCATCTTGTTTATTTCAATAATACCTTGCTTTAGAATTTTAAAAGTTTGGAATAAAAGAACGCCGAAACGAAATTGAATCTGTTTCACACATTACCAACACACTCATTATATTTGCAATTAAAACTTCGCAATAAGAAGACATTATCCGAAGAGATGGGATCAGTAATTTTG
Source organism: Xylocampa areola (assembly GCA_935421205.1). Lineage (NCBI taxonomy): Eukaryota > Metazoa > Arthropoda > Insecta > Lepidoptera > Noctuidae > Xylocampa > Xylocampa areola. The sequence goes on from OW285220.1 coordinate 9,095,061, forward strand.
TATTGTGAAACCGTTGTGTTTGTGCATCGTGCAATAGTACCTATACTGTTCGTCTTACTATACTTATTGTAATGCCGATAATGATCGCCTAATGCGGGTCAGTATTGCCATGTTTATTGATTTTAATAGCTTCCAAGATTGAAGGTCTCAATTTGTGACTAAGAGCTCCGTTCCAGTTCGACACTAGTATGACAATCCCGAAAAATGCACGTGGACAATAATTAATATACAACACATCTAATTACATGAAATAATTCAGACAAAAAACATATTTTTTCCTGCGTTTCCGTTTCAGTGTAACCGTCTCAGAATGCAACATAATTGGCTAAGTTCGTTGTTGGAACTCGATCGCATCTACTAACAGTTGCCTCAATTATTTTGACTTAAAAACCAGCTGTTAAACAATTAATTTCGTGAGAAACTAACCATAAACACGGATGTATTTTGAGATATTTTCATAAATTTGAGATAATTAATTGTAACAATGGACAAGGCAAATATTTTTTAGTTTATGGTTTATGAGGTCAATGGCTATTTGTCAAGGTGGAAAATAAAGGCAGTAGGTTAAGAATGAGGATAAAATATCTACCTTATTCTTAAATATTTCTCACACTAAAGTTGTTTGAAGAGACACTTTTATTGTGTGACGAAATCGAGAAGGCTAGAGGCGGACATCTTAGAAGTTTATTATATGAACTGTTGACTACCTTATATGGTCCTGTAAGTGAAACGTTTTTCTGTTAGGAAATTCTCAGTAGCAGTCTGGACTTTGGAATTGTGTCCGGGAGATCATCACCTATGGGACTTCATCACGGCATTGTATCTATGATATTGGTTGTCTAATAATGTGTACTTGCACAAAACAATACCGTTAGTAACTATTCCATATTTACAAACATTACGAACATGCTACGTCGACTCTGAAGTTAATAATCCAAAGATGTAAACATTTAAAATATGTCGATATGTGTGTGTGTGATAGTACGAGATAATGTTCGCTAAGATTTGTTAGTTACACTGTTTAAATAACAAATCTTAGCATTGTGCTACTTTGTACAACACTACTAGGTAGACAGTAAAAGTGTTAAGACATTTTAAAGATGGATTCAATCAATTAAATTTAAATATAATACTTACTATACCTAAAAAATATCCAACTGCAAGTAAGAATTATGTATGGGAAGTAAATTTTTTTTGAAGCTTATTTGTGATAGGGGTCGGGGATTCTGGCTAACTAACAGCCGCACAGATCGTTTGAACGAGGTTAATCTGCAAATGTTGCGGTCGGTCTGTGGATGGCTGAATTCATATCGAGGCCCCTCCGTGCCTGGGAGAGCACGTTAAACCGACGGTCCCGGTTGTCAAATCAAGATCTACTCGTATGATAGCCTTTACGGACAGTTAGAAGCCTTAAAGTCTAACAACGAGTCTTACCACGAGATATTGTTTTACCTAGTAACTAGGTTGTGGAGGTCAGATAGGCAGTCACTTCATGTAAAATACTGGTATTAAGCTGTATCCGGTTTGGCTGGAAGCTGACCCCAATGTAATTAGGAAAAGGCAAGGCAGATATATACCTAGATGTCTCTAACCCAAGGTGAAACAAAATTTATACTTCTTATACTACTACATTGTAAGATTTTTCTTAGAATAGGCTTAACAATGGTTGTGCGTAGGCTATACAAACTTTTTCTAACCATAGGCAATGGCCGCCGTTTTTCCTGGCGCGGAAATTTTCTAATGTACCTCTACTGTTGACAATAATGACATTATTACCATCATTATACTCGTCGTAATATTTTATTATTATTGTTTGATACTTCACGTATGGCGATTACCCTTAATAGGGTGTTAACGAATAGGTTTTATGGGTCTCCTGGTAGTTATGGCGAAATTACTTTGAATGGGAAATTACGTCACATTGTTGTTAGGGTACTAGCGCTTTCTATGAGTCAGTATGTTGATATAGGTATATATTTAACATTTTCATTTGTTTCTCATAATATAATGAAACACCGGTTTTGGGTTAGATTGATAATATTTTTATATTCTGTACATAAATAGGGAAAGATTTGTAGCACTATAGTGGAAATAAAAATGAATATAACACACTCAAAGTCAACATTTTACACAATCTTTTGAGTTTAAACGTTTGTGGATAAATATACCATACTATGTCTATAGTCGAAACAATTAACAAAACAACTATTAGCTACTGAATTCAAACGCAGAACCCAGATAAATTCTACTTTATCGTACAACACAATGAAAAACCCCGTCATATCTATTCCATTACCAAAACAAACTTTGAAGAAAATGAAATAAATGGGCTTCTTTTAAATCCTGTTAGATTTGAACTTGAGTCTCGCTTTGTAGTCATCGGAGATGGCTCTCGAGATGGAGCATTCGATTCGCTCTCAAACTTACTGTCGATTTCAATCTTGGTTAAGAAAACAAATAAGTTTTACATTTTGTTGAGAAATATCATTGGTTGGTTGGAGAGGGAGACCAAAGAAAGGTTGAATGGATTGTGTGATGGATGATATGAATGCAGAGGGAATTTATGATAACTGCCGACTAATAAGGGACAGTGGAAGAGAAAAACACATACTATAGTAACTGTAGAACAGGAAGAAAAAAATTAACCATACTTATAAAAAAATACCTGCTTAAGAAATGTAGAACCTATCCATCCATACTAATATTATAAATGCTATAACTATGTTTGTTTGTAACCTTTTCACGACTAAATGGGTGAACGGGTCGTGAATGAATTTGGCAAACAGATAGATTGTATCTAGGGGAAGGACCTAGGCTACCTTAAGTCGCGTAGACGAAGTCACGGGTACCAGCTTATTTCACATAAATCTATGTTAAATATAGAATTTTTGCCAAAGGGGTTTTGCAATTTCACTTTGTATAGTAACGTCTTTAATTAGTTTTGGTAAGAAGATATATCTTCGCCAAATTCATACGTCACCTTTATTCGTACTTAGTGTTGCGCTATTTCCGCTGCACGCTGGTAAGAATCTAGTGGGAACCAGTAAATACGAGCGCTGGTGAGATAATTACGTGATATTGATCTGGTAACAGTTCTCAGGCTGGTCCTTCGTGGCGTTTGTGAGGACAATTAGCTATTATCTACAAATCTACAAGACTTTTTGCGAGGACAGTCAGCAACTGAATTAAGTGGTCGCTGTCACAAAGTTTCAAATTTCGTAGCGATTTTTAATACATTTGCATTCAATACAGTCTTATTTAAATAAAGAAATTATTTATAATTTCCACGTATAAAAAAAACTGGTTGGAGGTGCTCGTGGCTAAGTAACAGCCGCACAGATAGATCGATTAAGGTTAAGCTGCGCTTGCCGTGGTCAGTTTGTGGATGACTGACCATTACTTCACACCGAGACCCCTCCGTGCCTCGGAGAGTACCTTAAGCTCCAGTTGTCAAAATAAGGTCGTTACGTAGTCAGAGGCCTGAAAGTCTGACAACCAGTCAAGCCACAAGATATAGTGTTTCCCAGTAACTGGGTTGTGGAGGTTAGATAGGCAGTCGACCACAATGTAATTGGGAAAGGCTAGGCAGATTGATGTAAAAAAAAAACTTACCATGCGTGTTGCGATATAGAGAAAAAGCAACTTATGTTGAGTCATATGTCACACATTAATGGGAGTATGTCGAAATGGCTATAGGAGGCTAATGATCATGTGAATGCAATGGACATTTGTCACGGTCCTTTGATCCTTTACCTGGTGTCGGTTACTAGTACTTTTACATTTCAAAACGTTATTACCAATATGGTAGACAGTAGTGATGAAACGGATCATGGGAACATCTCAATCGAGAAATTTTGCAGCACATATTTGTTTATTTCTTATTCTATCTTACTGTGGTTTTTTATAATGTTGGTAACTTTTTTAATATAAAAGTAGTGGTAAATAGTTGCTACATAAGTGATTTCAATTATAATTTATACTATGTACAATATGTCTCTTGTTTATTTTAAAAGCTTTTTTATTGGCTGAGCGTTATAAAAGTTTTGGAAATACGACTGAAAATAACTTATACCACTCCGGTACGAGAAAAAAATCTTGGTTAATCAGTAAAGTACCATAACATTTTGTAAGCAATCATCAACACAATCTTTGACAGCACTACCCGCTACTAACTATTAACTGCTGAGGCCAGCAGTTTCGGAAAACAATAACCTCGAAAATTTTACGACGATTAACTAAGATTTAATCAAAAGTTTATGAGAAACTTCATAGATTCCCACAATAACCGTAATAAAAGGTTATATGAACGGTTCGCGAGTACCCGAAGACACAAGGTCAAGTGCGAAACCATTATGGCGGACGGCTGGGGAGAAACGCTAAGAAGTATTGGCACCAATTCTCATACACACCAACTATACTTAGAGATTGCTATATTTTATTAATAAACAGTATGTAAACATATATGATAGGAGTCAGGACAAGTTATCTGATGTCAAATTACGTCCAAAGGGGCCACAGTTACGCGTCAAAGTACGACAACGTGGTAAAAATAGTAAGAGTTCTTAATAAAGCCCACATTTCTCATAACTTCTCATGTATTAACCCATGCTTAACAAATAAAATTATGATTTTGCTTCTCTCGGAGGCAATACATCTCTTTTTTGTAAAAATAATTTAGTGATCTAGCAAACAACTTACTGCAAAAGATAGAAGAGATATAAGTTTTATTGTAGCAAATAAAGGGCATTTATATTATACGGCCTAATGAAAAATATATAATTAGATTATTAAAAAAAAAGTGTGATCCGGTTCTAACTACTTAATAGTTTTAGGTTATGTATTTATAGTAAGTATTAACTTTTAGCGAATAATCAATTTATAAGTTAGGTGGGTGCACAACAAAATCGGGGTCTTTGTAGGCTTTGAAGCAAACTAGATTTTAGATACGCAGCTTACAATAACCTTTTATAAATGTAAATACTTATTGTTTCATAATAAACGTAGTTTTTTTGTTAAAAAAGTATTTTTATTGTTTAGTTCCATTCTTTTGTTTTTGTTGTTTGATGTTTATCGTTAAAGATTTTTAATGGTTATAAGTGGCTTATTCTGCCATTGTGGGTATGTTTTATAATCATACAATTAGTAGGTAGATTACATAAGATCGTACTACATGAACGTAAATCGACTAGTGTGTAACTACTAGTCTTGCCATGTCGTAGTTTAAATAGGAGCTGATATTATAAAATATTTGTATCTGAACGCCTATATTACGATCACTTTTCATGGAAATGAAACGCAGACGATACAGATAATATATTTTATCCTTAAGTATCTGCAGATACTGAGAGATATTGGCCGATTCTTTCAGATACATAATTTAAGGCGAAGGTCGTACAAAGAGATTTAACTAAATGTTTCACTGTTGTCATATTATCGTATATATTCCGTGTGTGATATCTACAGATACTATATTTTTTATGAGCAGATACTCGAAGATAACATATTATATTTTCTAGCCTACGTGTGACAAACTTTAGGCAGCTTAAAACAACCACCTTGTTGTTGTCCTACTTTAGGGCAAGGGTCTCTTCTAATCCAGAAATAACACGAGCATTGATCGCCATGCTAGGTCACTGTGAGTTGGCGGTTTCTGACCATCAAGTCTTGTTTTTTTCGCGATGTTTTCCTTCGCCTGGTATTTCTGCGTGCAAAAATTTATTGATACCTTAAGCAACATTTTTAAATGTAATAACATTAGAACAAGAATTTGTCTACTGACACCCAAGATAAATAGAAAGTGTTATATGGTTGTAAAAATAAATCAATTTTGTACGGAATAGTGTTTGAGCTGTGAGTAATTATCTCACGCATTAATTAGACACTTTCCTTCTTCTTGCTATTTCACATTCGTTTTGTGTTTTTACTAGAACGCGATTTTAACTGCCCAGTGAATAGATATTTTATTATTTATATTACAATTCAATACAACTTTATTTTCAAAAAAATTAAATTTACAAAGTACGTGTTATATATTATACAAATCAGTAGGTGAGGTGCTGTCCTCCTAGGTAGCTACGTTGCAGGGCAATCTGTGTTTGGGAGAAACATTGCCAGCCCCAGCTACTTGGGTATAAAATATAGAAGAAATGTTTTCGTTTCGACATTTAAAATGAATAAAAATGATATCAACTGAACTGATAGCTATAGATTAACTTAATTTATAAATATGTATATATTTGTGTTAGTGTACATGTTTGTTTGTGTATGAATGTGTTGTGATTGCGTGTAAGGTTGTTATGTATATAGTGTTATGTTTTATGTGTTAGTGTATCCAACTACTGTTAATATAGATATTCAAGTATAGGACGAAAATAGGAAAAATATATTGTCTCCAAACTTATATAATGATCCTTTGTACCTTTACTTTATATGTATTTACTGCCTCGTTGGTCTAGTGGTCCCAAGCGCGACTGCTGAGCAGGAGCTCTCGGGTTCGAGTCCCGGGTCGAGCAAAGTGTTATTGAGTTATTCTGTTAAGAAATTCTCAGTAGCAGCCCGGAGTTTGGAATTGTGCTCGGTTGATGGCAATAGGTTCACAAAGGTTCGTAAAGTCGTAAGTCGTAAGATGAACAACGTAAATTTATTTATTATTTATTTATTGTTAATTTAATGACGTAAAATGTTGCTTCGCTTTAATAAATACCTACCAAATATCCTCAATATTAACTTTAAATTTTCCGCTCAACGCTATATACGTGTTACTGAAGGCATAAACAGTGTTAGTTTATTAGCTTTAAACTCCGTCATAAAGAACAGGTTACTTGCCCATCACCTGCAATTTATTAGCAGTAAAAGGTTTGTTTACCTTCAGATGAGTGTGGCAAATTGCTGGCATGTTAAGTAGTGATGTGCTTCTACTCACTTTCATTTCTGAGGGAAACAAGCTATCTCGCTTGTATTACCCAAAGATAATCTAACATTCTCATTTTACCGATGCTGTTATTAAGTCCCATGTTTGTAAGTGTTGGAACAATTCTAAAGCCCGTTATATTATGGAATTGAACCGGCACAGAAAAAGTTATAAGAAAAGGATGTAGTGTTTATGTATCTAACCTATGATGATAACTCGAGCACACGGGTAGTGGGGGACAGTCACGTGAGTGCTGCGGCCGGGAATGGACGTCTGCCTGCCTACTGGTGTTTAACTGAGCTAACAATTAATACCTGTTCTACTGGGGATACTCTTGTCATAAGTGATGAATTATTATCACTATTAGCATTAGCTAATGGTGTCATCCAAGCCAATTTCGACTAGGGTCGTCGTCGTGGTGAAAGGATTAGCCAGCCGACAGAAAGAGCGGTCGTCGGCTGCCCAGGGTGCGCCGGACGTAGCTGGTCTGTGAATACGTCACGCGGGGAGGCTCCTTCCAAGATTTATTATTGACGTTTGCTTTGAGATGGTTACGAAAGCAAATTTTAGCTTTAAAAGTACGTTCACCGTTACCATACTATTGTATAGACAGGGTCTCAGTTTTCTAAGTGGCCAACGCTACTGTGTTGACGGTAAATATATTCACGAACAAAGTAAGAAACTTATACATGAATATCGTTAACTACTTGCAAAACTAAATGATGTATTAGAAGCTAAAAAGGTTCGAGAATTTTACTGAAATGTTCTAGTGTGTCTAATATACACGTAATGTTTGCCCGACAACAAGAGCAATAAAATCAGGAAACATTATAATAATTCGAAATTAAACTGAGAAACAAACTACCTAGTTAAGTTTTTATTACGATTATAATTCACATCATATTTTCTACGTGTTGCGTTTGTTTGTCCTCCTTATTATGTATAATGTTTTACTGTACATACACGACGTTTTAAACAAATAATACTTTTAATCTTCTTCCTAGTTCTTTAGTAACTTAGAAGCAAACGATGTTTTTTATAAAATTTTCGCTACTAAAGTGTATAATATCCACCGCATGTAGAAATGGAAGAACTGAGTCAATAACTCAACATACACTTTGGCAAATAAATAGTTGAGAAGCTGTACTTAAGGTTATAGTCTCGATGCAGTTTCATACAAATAAAATTATCAAAACATTGTGCCTGCTAAGCGCGTAGATATAAAAATATAATGTCATTCACGCTAGATTAATTGACAAAATGAAAAACTTTAAACAAAAATAAGTTCACTTGAAGAGTATTTTTAAATTTTTAGATTTTAGTTAAGTTTCATGTCTGGTTTTAACAAAAATAAATATTGTGTCATATAAACGGCACATCTATTTTATATTTTGTATGAAGTATTATCAAAACATACCATTTTTATGAATACAGAACGCCCACAGACAGTCTAGACTCTCTGAGAGCCTAGCCTATCAACATCGTGGGACGTAATATCCTGTGCTTATTATATACCAGGATATACCATACGTATAGCCGGCGGCGCAGAAAACTAAGACTTATTCACTGAATGCAATAAATGGTAGCTTATTACTGTGCAATATCGTTTCTCTTTGAATTAATTATCATTAAGAGATTCAGATGGTATCTTATATTGGAATATAATTTAATTGAATTTCCTATCATTTAGTCCACTTGTACATTCGGTTTTTTATAATTATGGTAGTTCCCGATACCAATCACAGACTGGTTTTACCGGTAAACTGGATAGTAGTTCCGTATTTAGTAGCGGAGTGTTTCATATTAGTTTAATAATCCGTTCCGGTGATTAAGTAACTAATTTAAAATAAAAATATATTTTAAACTAAACTTAGTTGACAGTCTAATTAACCTTTGCAGCGATATCGATGTTAAATTAATCTTTTCGTGTATTTTACTTGATTATTTCTATTAAAGTTATCCTAACTGATAAGCGAATATTAATCTGTTCCCTAAGCAAAGTGGAGTGGTAAATTCAATCGTATATTAAATATTAACAGTAGACTTTATGTGTTAATCTGATATCAGTTTTGTAATCTGTCCCGATAATTGACTAGATTAAATTTTAGATAAATTTTATACATAGATTGACAACCGGGACTGATTAACCTTTTGGCAAATTGCAGCAATTTTATCTTGGGTAACAAGATTATGATCTATCATATTTTTCGATGATCAGTCATCAGTCTTATAGTTTATGAATGACTTGACATATAGGGTAATTTGCACACGAGAATAAATTGTATTGTATTCATAAATTTAATTTTTATTCTTTGTATTGCAGCGGACTTCGCTGAGAGACTGATAGATTAAATTATTCAATATTATAATCTTTAAGCACACTATTGTAGAACGTAACGTGGTCTTTATATTTGCATTGGCATACAACCATACCATCAACGACGCATGACGATATTTCCTGAACATTGATGTTTTATTACTTAATTGAAAAGCCAAACAGTTTTGTTCCATATATTCGGGGAAAATACTTTTAGACAGGCATTTATTGTTTTTTTTTTGTTGCGTCTCCTTTTAGATATTTATTCCTTCTTTCAATATAGCACCGGGCTATATCGAAAACCATTACTTAATTTAAGTATCTATTATCTCATGGATAATCGCACAAAAGCTCTACAAATACGAACGTCCCTTTGTCGCGTAGCGAAGCGTTAAAAATAAAAGTATCTACCTTACTACGGAAAATAAATTTCTTTTATATAAAAGGTATTAAAGGATTCGGTTGGAAAACCGTTCTGTTCTATTTCAGAAATCTATTTTTTAACGGGATGAATTATTGTTATTTGTTCATTCTTATTGTATTTTTGTAACAAGGACATTAGGTAGTTTTTACCTAATAAGTAGGTTATATACATGTAGATAGTAATAATACATTATTTATATCTGTCTGCCTAGCCATTTCCCAATTACATTGGGGTCAGCTTCCAGTCACACCGGATGCAGCTTAATACCAGTATTTTACATGGAGCGACTGCCTATCTGACCTCCACAACCCAGTTACTGGGTAACACGATATCTCGTGGTATGACTGGTTGTCAGACTTTCAGGCTTCTGACTACCCGTAACGGTTGTCATGGATCTTAATTTGACAAACCGGGACCGATGGCTTAACGTGCTCTCCGAGGCACGGAGGGGTCTCGGTATGAAATTATCGTCACCCATCCACAGACCGACCGCGGCAAGCGCAGCTTAACCTCGATCGGTCGATCTGTGCGGCTGTTACTTAGCCACGAGCCCCTCTCTCCTCTATTTATATCTGTATTGCTATCAAATCAATTAATAAAAATAGCTAAATTACTTATTGTTTGATTAAATTTTACTACTGTGCAGGGTGAGACAATGTGATATTGGGATTTTATATAATTAAATTCTTAGTAGCACCGTGGAGTCGATGGCAATAGGCTCACTATTTAGATTATTATTCCTAATGCTTCTGATTAATATTTAATGTAATCTGTTTTAAACATATTTCATTATTTCTATGATATGGCACTTAAAACAATATCGATGTAGTGAAGGTGTTATACAATAGACAATAGACCACACTATACGCATGTTATGTACCTAACTATATTCAACCTTCTCACAGCGAATTACATGCTAACTCTTTCCTAAACAATTACTCTCTTGGATTAATTTACTTTAGTAAGTAATCCCAGTTATAACTTTAAATCAAATCAGATCGTAGTAAGTCAATAGTGTCTGGTGCAAAGTTTGACTCACACGCTGTCAATATTGACTTACGGAACTGACTTGTTCTGTAGATATCTGTCGTAGTAAACAAAACTGATCGTACTTTTTTGAAAAAAACTAGGTAATAATAAGTAATAATTTACGTCAGTATTTGGATTATACGGTATATGACTTTTGTAATTTAACTAACTATTTCCCTACATTGTTTTTGTGGACTGAGTCTAAGTAAATTTTTCTAAGAAACTTCTCACAAATCATCGCTACTTCTGTTCTTATATCTAGGTTTCTCGGCTTGAGTTCAGAATATTTTTTTGTCGAATATAATAATTTAATATTAATTATATAAGGTCCTAATTTATTAGGTAATTTCCTTTTAAGGTGTCAAAGTGATAAGAATTAATTTAAGCCATAATTCATATTTTTATGTTTTTTCTCAATGTTCGCCGTTCGAGGAGCAATCTTCGTCTTGCTAGTACTATAAATATTATAAATAATTTGTTATTTCCGTTTAATTCTTAGCATAAGTCAATGTATTTGACTTATATATTAACCCTTTCAAAGCAAATTACCTAATAAATTAGGACCTTATATAACATTTGCGGTTCAAGGACAAAAAAGACTATGGGTATCAAAGTCTATAAATATTGCAGTTATTATTTTTATTTTGGACGTGGTTGATGCTCTTAAAACATTAGGTATTTAATAGTTCACTTTATATTACTAACTGTTTTTTTACCTTTATTTTTTTCCTGCCTTAAATAATTTTGACAACTGAACACATTCTTTATTAGCTGAGCAAAGTTTGTATAATAAAATATCTATAGTTAAAAAAAAAACTCAGCTATTCATTCTGAACTCACATCATCATGGTTCAATACTCCATGCTACACACAAATGTATGCACAGAGACAAGTTGCTATTTGCACGACATCCAACGAGCTGTTTGTGTGAACAGTGTGATTGGAAAACATTCGCGCATATTTTAAATTTATTTTTTTGACTAATGACAGCCGTTTTGTTTGTTCTTGGTGTTTGCGTTTAGACTTTGCTTTGCTTTGATGAACGATTTTGTTTTTTTTTTGCTATGTTGTCATGACATTGTAAATCTCTTTCCTATAATTATGTGACCCACATCTTTTTTAAATTCATTGAAGGGCTTTGTCGCTTCATCAGACCCGCATCTTGCAGATAGCGAAAAGTGAAAAACAAAAACATGAATTGACTTAATCAAGATTTATTAGCTCCATTGTAGGTTGTAAATAAGTTTATATTCCTAGCCTATCAACTTCCGAATAACTATAAATATGAATTTACATAATATTAACCGCGTTACAATTATAGTGCGGACATAACGCAGACTCCAACTTAAAATGATTTAGATTAGAATGATGATCATGATAATAAATGTATAAAACTGTATGTAATTTTTATGTAACGCACACATAACACGTACAATAATTATATTTTTCATGTTGTTATCTTAAAAAACATAATAAATGTACGTAGATATAATGCTAATTTACGCTAAGAATAAATTATACTGTATCATATTTAATCATACGTCTGTCTACTAAAGCATTTAGTGAATACTGAATTACTAAATTTTGTTAAATTTTTTAAGTAAAGATACACAAATTTTAGATTACACCATCCAAAGTATTCCAGTGTTAGTAATTAATATATTCTTGCTCGCTAATACTCAAAATAATCAAAAGTCAGTCAAAACATTTTAAGATAATTCTCTTAAAAATCTGGGAAATATTATAATTAGCGGAACAGGATATTATCTAGAACAACCCGTTTAACCATTTACCGTGACATTTTAGTGTGAGAGATTTACGAGTACGTCAGTATTAGGAAACGCTATGTGCAGGTATTTGTATTTCGGTATGATAATTTTAATAATAACTAAAAATGTGTTTATTTTAGACAGCTACAGATCTATAATGATGTCAAACTATGTTAGTAAAATTAAGTAAATAACGTAAAATGTGCAAGTTACACTATACAGCCTAATTTATTAGCTATCGTAACGAGCAAAGCCTATTAATTGTTCCGTCCTGAGCATACATATGTAAACTTGAATTGGACAATCCCATTTGTCAGCAACTACTTTCAAGATGCTGTTAGTACCACATATAGGCTGACTAATTATTTTGGCTATTTTTTCTACATTAATAAGCTTAGACATACAAACATTATAACTAAGTACTTACTTTTCTCAACTAAATATCATCCAAAACAGACTTCTTGTAGCTTAAGCATGCTTATGTTAATTTTGGTATCTGAGCTTGGCAAGGCGCCACGGTCGTCGGCTGAGACCCCTCAGTTTTATCCAATAGTACTTATGCTCCTCCATATCGAGATTGCGGCTTAAGCAGATTATGTTCTGCTTTATTTCTGTACACAAAAAAAAAATGTTGGGAAATTTTAGGACTATGAGAATTGTGTTTTCGATTTACTTTAGTCGTTTAATATTAAATTTGTACATTCTATAAAAAAGACGATTAAATTTTGGTAATACTATCATCTTATAATTTTTTGTGGAAAAAAAATACAGCGTTTACAGTGCCTGGAGTATTTATCCGGGAGGCGCAGGTTCGAATCGTGCTCACAACAGTATTATTTTTCCACAAAATAAATTAAAACTTTAGAGTTCACTAAGCAGGCGTTAATGCTTTTCAAAGATTTATCTGTACTATCATGTTATTTATACATAAGTACATACATACAATCACGCCTGTTTCTTATTGGGTAGGCAGGGACTATCGATTTCCATTTGCTACGATTCTGACACACCTCTTTCGCTTCATATCATTAACCATTATTTAAGTTTGTCTGTTAGGAAAGTCTTAGTAACAGCCCGGTGTTTGGAATTATGCACAGAAGATGACATTATAATCACTATCTATTACATGTTATTTATGATTCTTATCAAAAGTGTAGGAAATAGAGACAAATCTGAATTAAAATTTGGTAGCAATAGAAAAATGGCAAAGACCTTTTAAATGTTTCCGAATAATGTAATTTGCTTCAAATGCCACCTTAATTTCAAGCAAAATCCATCATGCGGAAACATTTCCACGCTTACAATATCTGCAAAATAAAAATTCCAGGCCAGTAGTTTAAGTCATATAATAATATAAATATATTACCTATATCTTATTAGACTAACAAATCAGTGACAAAAGCAAACTGTTAAAATAATTCTACAATATTGTATCTCCGCATTAATTTGTTTTCGCGACATTCCGTGTTTGCGGCTATTACCTTCGGCGTGAGAAATGAACATAAACAAACGGAAATTACTACGTTAAATTAATAATAAATCACCAAGTAATATCCGCATACAATCGAAATATGACTGTCAAAATTATATAGAAGTTATTTCTTTGTTTATTTATTTGCTAAGGTCAGACTTAATTCTTACGTTCCCTTGCCACTCAAAAGTGCAACTGATATTATAGATTAGGCATAGAACATTATTAAAAAAAAAACGATCGCTTTGTTGGTCGATGTTATCGGACGTCAAATCTATTATAATAACAATGGAATGAATTTGAAATGGAAAACGTGGTACTTAGGACCTTGAGTTTAAGAATATTATACTCCTTTATCGATGTAATGGATGCAAGTGGATCAAGCATGCGCGATTGCTGAGCATGAGGTACTGGGTTCGATGCTCAGACAGATTATAGTATTATTGGGTTTTATGTTAATAATTTCTCAGTAGCAGCAGTGGCGGCGTAGCATGGCTTAGCACCAGGGGCAGTTTTCTTTTGAGCACCCCCAAACTAAAACAACAAATATTGCTATACTACAAATTTAGAAAGTTCATGACTTAAATGGTACATCTTTCTAAGCAGAGGCCTTTCCAAACTATCCGGATCACACTACCCTACTATTGTTCTAAGCTATAAGACCATGGCTAGTGGCTACTAAGCTGAGCGAGTGAGTTGTCACCATGTTGTCCACGTTGCCTCAAATCAAATCAAATCAAATCAAAATGTTTATTGTACCTATATTACCCTGTCGGGCACAGCAAATTTTAATTAAGTAGGGAGAGGATGAGCACGTTATTAATATTCCTTGTTTTTTTTTTGTATTCTTTCATTTACTTATTCTGTTAATATTTGCAAGTCTATCTAATCGTGTATTATTTATTTAATTATATTTAATATTGCTTATTTGTGTCCTTGTACATGGCACTCGGGGCAAAGTCTGGTAGATAACATAGGACTTAAATAAAGGAATATTTTAAACACGAGTGTTGAGAGTATTTATACTTCTAAAATTATTAATAGCCTAGTGACATGTAATACTGGGAAGTCAAAGGTCGTAGATTCGTTTATAAATGTGATGTTAATAAAACCCAGTATACCTGAGAAATGTTCTCCATGATCTGTAAAGTCATGTCAACAGAAGCCTACGAGCTATTTAAATACTGACATAAAGCTGTTCGTCAACGATATGATCTGCCTACCTCATTCGGGAAAAACAGGCGTGATGCTATTTTATATTTTAAGAGAAACTATGTAGATATATGGAGCATTCGTTGGCCTTGGCTCTCGTTAATGAATGTGGGATACAAATACAATCGGGTGTTGTGCCTGTTGGCAACGACCTCGTGGTACATTCACAGTATTGTTGAAACAAAGACCAGGTCATAGCATTCATATCCGCACGTTTTAGTTTGGTGTTAAGCAATGTTTTGTTCACTAATTGGATGGGCGACCGCATTTAATGTATCGCGAATTTTGTTTTGGGTTTCAATGTTAGTTCCATGTATAATAAACATTAACATTAACAAATATAAATTTTTGTTATTAAAATTGGTGCGCGAATATATTTTTTCTTACGGTCTCTAGGGTCTATGCGTGCTCTAAATGAAAGAGAAGCACTGACAAAGTTGCTAAACAGCCTAATATTAAAATAAAGGTAATATCCCAAATTAATATTAATTTGGCGACAAATCCAAATAATTTTATGAATTGAAATTATTATTGTTTTAACTAACACAGTAAGTATACTAAATCACAAAAATGTTAAATCTCAGTAAAGAGTTCGTAGACATCAAAACTGCTGAAATTTTAAAATAAAGGTGCTAAGTGGTTTTGTTGGATTACCGCACTAGTACGCTAATGTAAAGTGAAAAGAACGCGTGCGTAATAAGCCTCATTAAGAACCTAATAGCGGTGTAATAAGAGCCACTTTACCAGTAAGTGTGTTAGAAACGTATAAACGTGTTAACACAATATTTAATTTATTGCTTAAAAATCGCAGAATAAATAATGCTGGGATATAGAAGGAAGGCTTATACTAACATTTTATTGAAATTAATTACAATTCATTGGGTTGAGAATTTTCCTTTATTCGCCCATCTAGCGAAACCCTTTGAAAACAATAGGTATGTTTTTTTGGGTTTTGAACGGATTCAAGTTAATAATATAGGTATATAATATGGAGACCTTTACCGAGATTTTCAATAATATATGAAATAAGTACTCCTGAAAAGATATTGTTTTTATACTTACCAACTCGTTTTCGTGATTACAGATGTACTATACATATGTTTTTTATGTCAATGTATGTATGGGGGGCTCGAGGCAAACTAATAGCCGTACAGATCGAGCGATCGAGGTTAAGCTGCGCTTGCCGCGGTCGGTCTGTGGATGGGTGAGCACGTAAAGCCGTAGGTCCCGGTTGTCAAATTAAGATATATGACAGCCGTTACGGGTAGTCAGAGGCCTGAAAGTCTGACAACCAGTCATACCACGAGATATCGTGTTATCCAGTAACTGAGTTGTGGAGATCTGATAGGCAGTCGCTCCATGTAAAATACTGGTATTAAGCTGCATCCGGTTAGACAGGAAGCCGAGCCCAATGTCATTGGAAAAGGCTAGGCAGGGTAGGGTTTTTTTATGTCAATCTTTATTTCTTATTATATTTAATGAATAAACAATTTTAGTGTTTGTTTTTTATCTTTCTCTTAAGCAGAAAGCTAAAAATTCTATCCAAGACGTAACATTCTTATGAAAAATTACCTATATTACATTTACAATGATTTTCCACTACATAAAATACGATAATGTTCACGTTACATACATGAACTTAATTGCATGTAATTACTTGGAAGTTGGTACGCGGTCTTTATGTAATAAAATATTGCCCTAGTATGTAACAGTACAATACCCTTTTTATTTGAGTTTGGACAATCCATCTTGGACCCTGTACCAGATTCTTACGACAAAAAATCACACGGTCCAACTCTTACCTTTACCGAGGTCCTGGGTTCGTTGCAGCAATCACCGTGACCTCGGCAGGTTACGGTTCGTTGAAGGGTGTCAAAAGACAGTCTAGGATTTGTGCAGGCTAGCTACAGTTAGCCTGCACAGATAACCCAGTGTGGTGCACCTGCTGAAGGTCGTGCGTGGCCGTTTTGGGCATGGGACTGATCGTACAGCGAACGACCCATATTCGCCGCCCGCAGTCCACCGCTCACGCTGGCCAGAGATTCTTAAGCAAACAATAGAATACCCTAAAAAATGGCGGATTATATACCTTTATTCAATTTCATTTCCAGTGTAACCGAACTGCTTAAATATAATTTTAAAATCAAAATATTTCTAACAATTCTTCCAAGAATCAGTATGAAAAAAAAAAACCATCATAATTACGGAAATACGAAACCAATTAGTGTTAGAGCTCTAAATTCTTTTTAGAAAGTGAATCTATCATAATTATCTAGTAAAAAATATAATAGCGAGACCTTATTACTAGAATTTGAACACTTTGGAATCAAGCGACTGCTATAGGGCCAAAATAAATAGACATTACTTAGCGCTCTGGCTCATCTATATGCCCGTCCCTATCTTGCACTTTTAGTTTAACACCGTGTATGACAATGACAGGAATAATGCTAAACCAAAGCACGTACCAGCTAAGTAATGTTTAAAATTATACATTTTTGTTGCGAAGAAAAATACTGTCGTGTGCAGGATTCAAACCTGCGCCTCCCGGATAAATACACCAGGCGCTCTGACCACTAGCCATTACCAAAATACATACTAAAATTTTTGACTGCACATTATAATAAGTAATTTTTTACTCCATGCCAACAGTACCTCCTCATACAAAATATTCTTTTGATGTTACTCTCATTCTAATTGGTTTAGTAATGGGCTTCTCATAACCGTCTTTTGAAGTCTTAGCACGTTTTCCTCATGAAAAAATTGCTTTCTTACTAACCATGACTTTAAAGCATATTAACTTAAATTACTTCTCATCATTGCCATAATTTGAGCAACCAAAGGTTGTCGCTCTCTGTGAAACGGTAATAAACTCATTTAAATCTAATATATTTATGTACAAGAGAGGATATTATAATAAATGTTGTTTTACATAGCATCATGCCTGTAATTCTCTGAGGGCAGTCACATTTCACCAAGGTCACTAAGTCCCATGTGGTGGCCAATTATCGGGCACAGTTCTAAACGACGACTGGTACTGATAATTTCCAAACAGAAAAACACAAAGATGTTTTGCGAAATCGATTAAGGAACTGTTGCTCACCAGCCGCTTTTGCGTCAACAAGACCAATGAAGGAAGTCTTCCTAACATTTGAAAATCTCCAATGATACTACCATACTGCCTCCCATAACCTTTTCTAGAGTTCCGGGACTCAGGGCTCTCGTCTATCTAATATTTTAGCATACTTCATGGTAATTTAAAGCAAGCCACAAAGCCACCTGTTCAATCTGTTGTGAAGACCCCTATAAATTCAAGTCTTGGAAACAAACAATTGGAAGGAAGCCAGTCCAATTTATAGGAGAATTAATCAGGGGAATCCATTGCTGGAGCGTCAGTGAGCGCCAATCAATTAGACACACCCTCCCTTATAGCCTCCCTTTTAGATTTTTTCATTGCAAAATTAACCTTGTGACCTACTTTAGACATTTTGGGAGCATTGTGTGTATTTTATTTTATTTTATGGGCCAAATCCTGAAATAAAGATATTATAATCTCATTTATTGTATTAATAACGGCATTTGTAAAATTTGGGTGGACAAGAGTGGCTATATCTCTGGCTAACTCGTCGGAGAAAGGCGTGATGTTTATATTTTTGTATTCTTCCTATGGGTATATTATTATTTGGTAAGAAATTCTACCATTTTGTAAGATTTTTATTTTGATAAGATCGTGTGCAAATCTCAGTTCTAGTTTTGTCCATATTCGCCCCCTTTTACGGTAGGTACCCATATTTTGCCAGGGTCACCACAGCCATTTATGGGGCACGATTTCAAATGACGGGCTATTACCGAGAATATTGTTACGGGAAAACCGAATTTACTTTGCCCATGCCAATGTTGTTTGTCCCTCTGCAAATAAGCTGCCTATTTCAGAATGTGTAAGTGATGCATAATCAATATTTCCAGTAAGTGGATCACTACTATACACTAATTATATGACGATTGTAAACCAATATTCTGTTGTTCAAGAAATGTACAAAAAGAAATTGCAATACTACAAAAAAAAAAAACAAGTCATGCCAGTCTTTTCTACTGTACCAGTAATAGCGATAAGAATGACTCATGACACTAGAAACTACGATACTTAATCAAAACAATTTAATAAAAGTAGTTTCATTAAATTCCTTGAGTTTTATCACCGACCTAGAAATCTAGCTTCTCTAGTACCTAACACAATGTCTCTTTTATTTTATAGCGCCTTATATTGCTGGGATGAGCTCGGCCATGGTGACGTTGCAATGAAAGAAGTTACTATAAATTCTTTGTAATAATAGGAGAAAGGTTTCAGTTCTAGTTTTGTCTTTGTTTAACGTTTTAAATATTATATTGTTTACTTCTATAGCTATATGTAAGAAATGCCTCGTTGATCTAGTGGTCCCAAGCACAAGAGCTGAGCATGAGGTCATGGGTTCGATTCCCGGGTCGGGCAAAGTAGTAGGTGGTGAGCTTATCGTCATCTACCGAGCACAGTTTATAACTCAGGGACAATTAAAGATTTCATAACAGAAAACCACAAACTTTGCAGCCGCTCTTGCTTCCTTTATAGTAACGAGACTCTTCAGATGCAAGGTTATGTAATGTTAGAATTACAAATGATTACGAGATAAAACATCTTCTATAAAAGTAAAAAAATAAAAAACTCAACCTACGTCATAAAATTAAAGTAGGAACTGTTCGCCTTCCCTATTTCACACGAAATGATAGACATTTTTTTTTTCATTAAGCCTTGTGCAATTTCTAGTGTCACAAAGGTGCGAGAGAATAACAAGCTTTCTACTAAACGAGCGTTTTGTGGTAAACTGCGG
This sequence comes from Xylocampa areola, assembly GCA_935421205.1. Classification (NCBI taxonomy): domain Eukaryota; kingdom Metazoa; phylum Arthropoda; class Insecta; order Lepidoptera; family Noctuidae; genus Xylocampa; species Xylocampa areola. The sequence goes on from OW285220.1 coordinate 9,115,055, forward strand.
AAACGTTACCACGTAACAGGCGGTGATCATGATTATTTTTTAATATGATGATACATTGCATTATTTATTCATGCTTCGTTAGTTTCGGCTATTCAAAGAGAGAAATGGATTGCGTTATTTCTTTTGTGTCGATTGTGTTTCGTGTTGTTTAGCCTCCTGTTAGTACGTGCTACCCTGGTAGTTTTGGACTGTTTTTTGGCAAAGGTTTTGCGTATAAATGTTAAATACACGTATACACTCCACTGAGTTAACTTTATTTTTATAAACAGGCAGAAAGTCCCTTTTTATGTAGTACCTCCGTAATTTAATTTTCTTTTGAACGTATTTTTAGGTTACAATATTTTCTCCTGCGTATACAATGTGTAATAAACGTCCGAAGTAATTGAAGGACATTAATGTACCAAGTAGAGAGTTCTCATATTACTTCAAGCGTTTTTCAGCTGATTATAGGGCTATATTTGAATGTTTTCTTGTAAATTAATCACTGTAATTTATTCAATTACTGCTTAGGGTTCGGTTCCAACATCTATGCTCCAGGATTGTATACAGGGCACCTCATAATTATGACCTTTAACTATTATATCAGTCTTTCTGTTACTCTATAAATCAGAGAGTAGCCCTAACGGTGAAGGTGATGTAGATAAATACTATTAATTACATTATAAGAATTATGGGCATGCATAACTTCAGGTGAAGCGCAGTATACAAAATATACTGCGCTTCACCTGAAGTTATTAGATTTATACAACAATATGTTCGGGGTTTATTTTTGTATTTCCCTGATCAATTATTTTTAATGAGGATGGTAATGAATTCTCATTTGTGTTTCTCTACAACGAATATTTGTCATTATTTATTAATGGTTGTTTGGAATAGAAAATAATGTTATTTTGTAGATAAATTAATATAAGTTCGTAATGTTACCACAAAATGATAATTATAAGTCCTTTCATTGGTTATTAGCTCTGCCAGTGTGGAAATAACAATTTTCTACTTCGAATTGTGAAGTTTCTACGAAATTATTAATAATAGAAATAATTTGAGACAAAAACAATTCAATAAAAATTTATTTTCCCGTAGTTTTGAGACAAATTTATATATTTTTGTTTAATTATTCTCCATTAACACCGAATTTTTAAGAACAATTGACGTAAGTAATTACTAAGTACTACTTAATACTATTAGCAAAAAACCTGCTTAATTTTTTTAATTCGTTTGTTTGTATTTTGTATTTTGGGCACTCTTGTATGGTTTTACAGTTAATGCCTTATTTTTTTTTTAGACAGTTAGATTTCCATGAGACAAGCGGTTTTACTTGAACCTTAGCTGAAACAAACAACAACATATATTTTGACCAGGTTTTCAAGATTTGGTGTCATTGACTTCTAAGTATTATTTGTTTTGCAAACAAACAACAGGCATTAGCTTGCCTTTGTATTTTTATTTCCTTAATAATAAAATGTCCTACATACACTAGGAATTTCTTCTATGTGTGTGTGCTCTTATAAACACAAATTTCACGTGCACCGAAACAATTATCTGTAGATCATATAAGGATATCATCACTCATTGTTCCGTGCGGGAATCGATCCCCAAAGCGTGGCTTAGCAGCTAATCTCCAACCATTACAACGACCGTGTCAATAAATAATAAATCCAATTTATTAACAAAAACTTTTACTTACGCATAAATCAAGATCATTGTGATTATAATACTTGCGTTTTAACTTTTTGCAATCACTACCTATTACCTAAATAATTTGAATAAGAAGGAAATTCAGTGTTACATTATTAGATCGTAACGAAGGCTTTCTTTATACAGTTCCTTCCTTATACTCGGAATCAATTACAGAATCAGTCCAAATTACGAAATATATAAATAAAACGTAATCATACCAACAAACGTTCATAACCATAGTAATATTATTTTATTATCTGTGCTATAGATAGTAAAACAACTAACGTTATATCTAACTATTATGTAAACATTGCTTTAATACAATTTCTGACGTCCGGTGACACTTTCACTGAGACCATTAAACGTGAGGTCGATAATAGTATGCCTACATAAATAATGGTGTATTTTGTTTTCCCTTTTTTGGGCCCTACTTACGTACTTAGTTGTTTGTTAGCTGTCACGCGAATTTCTTTTGAAAGTGTGTTTACGCAACGTGGTATGGTAAACAATATTTATCAAGGGTTACAAATTATTTTGATACGGATCTGAATATAAATTACCTATATTGTGTTCGCCTTCTTATTATCCTGGGATATAGAGGAATATGGGGCATTGTTCTTGATTAAAATTCTTTGTTTTATAATTTAAAATATCTGTTAATAATCTTATAGGTATTGTACAAAAACTTAAAAGTTGGTCTACCAAGATGATTCTATAAGAGGAGGTGTATCTGAACATTCTGAACCAAAGTTGCCTCTTTCGAGGCGGCGGCTGATATCTGTCTTTTTCAAAGTACAGTCAAAACGTGTGTTGTGTAAATTCCCCTTCTGGGAAAATCCACAGTTTCGTGGTTCTCGGTGGAAACCTCACGGTGTCAACGAAACCGAGAGGGTGTGGACCCGATACACCCAGCTGAAGCCCCTTCAGGGTTAAGCTACAAATCGGACGGGAGCTAGAACAACCGGCCTTGGGGGATCTCCTAGTCGACTCTAGCTCTGGTTTCCCTTACAGCAACACACCTAGTGTCGGTCGGGTGTGTCTACACCCTTCGCACTAGACTGGTTCAGGGCCCCGTACGCACATTAAGACTGGCGACGGGTAAAAAGCAAGCTTAGGGCTCACCATTAGGTCACTCACCTCCCTGCCTATACCCGGCGGGGAGGGTTACGCATCCCCGGGCTATCCTCCCGGGGAGTTAGGCCTGTTACGCATATATTATATTATAAAATAGGTAAATAATTTCTTTTTAATATGGACGCGCTTCTCGCGTTCGTTAAAATCATAGTCAGGGACCCCGACATTCAACGTCGGTACGGTACCCAAATAGCCGACCTGCAGCATGTCAACCCCGCAATAATTTGCGCAGATAGCCCTCTCTCTCCGCCGCCCGCTAAAATAGGTATACCATGCCTCGCATCCTTGCCCATCATCGACCCTCTCGTAGAGGCTCCCTCTACTTCGGCCATCGCGCCTCCTACGACCGCCGTCACTGTCTCGGAAGACATGGACGCGTCAACCCCTCTCCCTGTCTCTCGGATGCCACTGCCTCCGACTCCGAGACTAGCTCGTCCTCTCCCTCCTCCTCCTCCTCCGAAGACGACTACATCCAGGTCGGCAAAGGAGGCAAGAGGAAGAAGGGGAAAACTTCCGCCCCGGCCAGCAAGGTCAAAAAACCTGTAGCGCCCCCCGCCCCCTCCCCCGCCCCCGCGACTACCGCCACCCCCGCCCCCCCCTCCCCCGCGACTATCGCACCCCTCTCCCCCGCCCCCTCTCAGACCAACCCCCCCCTCAGCCCCTCCGGCGCCACTTCGAGCTCTAAGAAGCTTAAATCCCCTCCCCCGCTCTACATTCATGACAAGTCCAAATGGACTGCCATCTCAAAGATGTGTGTTGATCGCAGGATCAACTACACCAGTGCCTGTGCTACTCAGCAAGGCATTAAAGTCAAAGTCCCCTCCACAACCGATTATAGGGAACTCACCAAGGCCCTTAAGGCCAGGGACGTGTCGTTTCACACGTACTCTCTCCCCGAGGAGAAATCTACCAGGGTCGTCATAAGACGCATCCCGAAAGAAATCCCAACAGAGGACATCCTCAGCGACCTTCAGTCGCAGAGAGTCCCAGTATCCCAGGTGCACCGGATGCACCGACCCAGAGGTGGGGCCGCCTACGACATGGTGCTAGTCGTATGCGATCCTACCGAAGGACACCACCCTATCTTCCAGGTCAAAGCGATCTGTAGCCTTTCCGGCATCATTATAGAGAAGCCTTATAAAACAGGCGTAATAGGGCAATGTCACCGTTGCCAATTATACGGTCACGCTCAGACCAACTGTTTCGCCACACCTAGATGCGTCAAGTGTCTAGGTGACCACGGCACCGTAGACTGTCCCCGACCCAAAGATCGCGCACTCTGCACCGACCCTCCCAGTTGTGTGCTCTGCGGCGAAGCCGGTCACCCCGCAAACTATCGCGGCTGCCCTAAGGCACCGAAATCAACCTCGCCCAAGCTCGTGAAGCGGGCCAACGCCCGTCAACAAAGGGAAAGCCCTTCGGTGGCGATCCCCTCTTCTCAACTCCCCGCCCGCCTCAGCCCTCAGAGACCCAGTCCGTGGGCTCCCCTCAACAACCTCCAGCAACAACGAGCTTTCCCAGCTCTCAAAACCACCTCTACGCCCACGATCGCAGCCCTAATGGCCTCGCCCATAGCTGCGCCCCCCTCTCTATCGCCTCCGACTAACGCGTCCGTACCGGCTAACGCCGCCGCCTCTCTACCGGTCGTAAACGACGACCTCGCGTTTGACCCCGCGGTCGTCATTCTCAGCACATTCAGCGTATTCTCTTCGGATAACGCTCACGCTATGGCCAGGGACATCATCGCCTGCAAAGGCGACCCTATGAAGCTACTCATGGTGTACAACACCTTTCCCAAGATTACGCAAGCCCTGCGCAATCTAGCTCACAATAAATAAAATATAAAAAATTTAATGGATAATAGGAACCTATGTAGAACCAAACCGCGCTCCCTAAAAATAGGTTTCTTCAACGCTAACGGCATCACCAAACAACGCGACGAAATAACCACGTTCCTCCGCGACCACCAATTAGACGTTCTCCTCGTACAGGAAACGTTCTTAAAACCTCACCGTCGGGACCCGAATATCGCCAACTACCGTATAGTTAGGAACGATAGAACTAGATGTCACATGGGCGGCACCCTTATTTATTACCGCAAAACGCTCCACTGCATCCCGTTAGACCCACCTCCTCTCTCACTTTTCGAGGTATCGATCTGTCGGCTAGCCATGACCGGTCACCAACCCATCACTATCGTCTCTTCCTACATCCCTCCCGCCGCCACCGATGTGGGGGAAAAACGCGAAATCCTATCCCACGACCTCACTGCCCTCCTCGGCTTGAGTGACTCCGTTATCATAGCGGGCGATCTCAATGCCAAACATCCCGCTTGGAACAGTAATACGACGACCGCGAGAGGCAGGCAACTGTTCGGCCTGTGTGCCACTCTCAACTTCGACATTATTGCTCCGATGCATCCCACCCACTATCCGCACAACACCGCGCACCTTCCCGATATTCTCGTTGTGGCGCTTCTAAAGAACGTAAACCTTCGTTTACAGTCTATAGAGACGCTACACGAGCTCAACTCCGACCATCGTCCCGTGATCATGGCACTGACACCTCGCTCGGGGCCCTCTGATCCCTCCCGACCCCCTCCCACCCAAACGATCACGGACTGGAAGAAAGTAAGCGAAAGCCTACAATCGACCAGCTCCCCTCAGTTAGACTCTATTCCCGACGTCATCGCCTCGGTCACCGACACTACGAATGCGATCGATTCGTTCACCGGTCACGTACAATCCGTTTTGAACAGTTGTTCACGGGAAGTTCCATTGATGGACAACCATCACTGGAAACTACCGGCGGACGTACGCGAATTGGTAACGGAAAAGAACGCATCCGTACGTGCCTACAGCGCGTTTCCCTGTGACGCGAACAAAGCTCACATGCGCTATTTGCAGCGTGCTGTAAAGAAACGCATCGATGAGCAGCGTAACGCGCACTGGGATAAGACGCTGAGCGACTTAGAGCCCACTCACCAAGCATTCTGGCAGCTTCAAAGGAGACTCCAATCCGATGGAGTGGCCACCATGCCCCCTCTCATCCGCCCCGATAAGAGCATAGCCTTCGACGACATCGAAAAGGCCGAGTGCCTGGCCGACAGTCTAGAAGCGCAATGCACTCCTAGCACCCAACCGGTCGACCGAGCGCACCTCCTCAAGGTAGACGCAGAAGTAGAACGCAGAGCCTCACTCCCGCCGTTCGAAGACCCCGACGACCCCCTGCCCCCCGTCACTCCCGACGAGGTGCAAGAGGTCATTAAAAATCTCAAACCCCGCAAAGCCCCCGGCATAGACGGCATCACTAACAAAGTAATGAAACTTCTCCCCGCCCCTTTCATTATACTCATGACCGCCATCTTCAATGGCGCCATGAGTCACAACGTCTTCCCTCAATCGTGGAAAGAAGCCACCGTCATAGGTATCCCTAAGCCGGGAAAACCCGCGAACGAACCCACCAGCTACCGACCGATCAGCCTCCTCAACGTACTCTGTAAAATCTACGAGAAGCTTATTTATAAGCGACTCAAGGACTTTGCCGATGCGAAGAGCCTCATCCCCAACGAACAGTTCGGTTTTCGTACCCAACACTCGTGCGTACAACAGGTCCACCGCATCGTCGAGCACATAAGCGCCGGTTTTCAGCGCGGCACGATGACAGGCGCGCTCTTTTTCGACATAGCGAAGGCTTTCGACAAAGTCTGGCACAACGGCTTATTATACAAGCTGTACCAACTCGGCGTGCCCGACCGTCTCGTGCTCATCCTACGGGACTTTCTCTCGAATCGCACTTTCCGCTATCGCATAGAGGGCGCACTATCCGCCCCCCAATCTATCCGCGCCGGTGTCCCCCAGGGCTCCGTGCTCTCGCCCCTCCTGTTCACGCTCTTCACTAGCGACATCCCCAAAAATAGACAGGCAAAGTTAGCTCTCTTCGCAGACGACACTGCCATTTTCTACTCCGGTATCGTGCGCGACCGCATAGCTAGCACTCTCCAAACTTCCGCCAACGTACTAGGCGCTTGGTTCAGGAAATGGAGAATAGAAGTCAACCCCGATAAGAGTCAAGCCGTACTCTTCGCGAAAAAGCGTAGGATCAGACCCCCCGACCCCAAACCGATAACCATGTTCGGCAAGCCGATCCCTTGGGAGAAGCAAGCCAAGTACTTAGGAGTCATCCTAGATAGACACTTGACCTTCGGTGAGCACATAAGGACGGTGCGCTCGCGCGCCGCCTTCGCTCTGGGTAGGCTTCACTTTATCATGAACGCACGCAGCAGACTGTCCCTTAAGTGCAAACTGCGCATTTACACCACGTGCATACGCCCCATCATGACCTACGCCTGCGTAGTGTTCCCACACGCGAAATCGTACCGCCTCCATAAGATGCAGACCCTCCAAAACCGTGCCTTACGTAAGGTCACGGGAGCCCCCCTCTACGTTAGAAACGAAAACCTCCATCTCGACCTCAAGATTCCCACTATCCAACAGTTTATAAAACGCATTTGCAAGCGTTATTTCGAGTCTGCTGAAAAGCACCCCAACCCTCTCATCGCGGCTGCCGCCCGATACACCCCCTCCCAGATAAGTAGAATTCGCCGTCCTAGGCATTCACTATTGTACCCCGATGACGCTATAACCCTGCTCCAAGAGAGCCGTAGGGCCACCAGCACAGTACACAGACACAGACCGCCGTCATTTAGGCCTCGCCGCCGAGGCCCGTCGCGACGTCCCCGTAATGCACCTAATGCATCACCTCCCCGACCCTTGCTCGTGCCAGCCCGCGTAGCCGCTGAGCCTGTAGCTTTAAATTCCCATTATAATAATAATTCTTGTTCGATCCAGCCAGTCCCTTGCTGTCCTCCCTCAAGCGACGCCCTAAGCCGAGGCTCGTACCCCGCAGGGGGTGCCCTTAGCGTGGTCGCTTTAGATTTAGTTTAATTCGTAAGCCCCTGGCTGGAGGCCTTAATAATAGTTTATTATTAGGGCATCCACAGGAAAGCCCGGTTAAGCAGCCGACAACCTCCTAGGTTGACCTGCGAGATGCCACTACAAAAAAAAAAAAAAAAAAAAAAAAAAAAAACATTCTGAACCGTAGGAAATCGATAGTGTCTACCTATCCCAGTCGAAAACAGGTGTGGTATTATGTATTAGAATGAGGCTTTTATACGATTAATGAGTCCTAGTTTTATAAATTTCACATTTCATTACATACTTATTACAATATACCTACTTAGTTTATAAATAATGTTTTTAAACGCAAGAAATACTACCTAGTACTACTATAAGTTAAGCTAAGTCCTAAGTTAAGCAAATGTAATTTATAATAAGTTAGTGCTAGCCCTCAAATTTGCAACGCCTGAAAAAGGCCGTTAAGCTGTACATAATATTTAAATTAAGACCTGTAATACCTTAACATGCAAATAAAGACTTTGAGTTTGAGTTTGAGTACTCTAAATCGAAAACATTGCAAATGGCAGTATTATCTGTCGGGTCTTGGGTAAATTTTTTAGCAAGTTTTGAAGGATATAATAGGTTATATAGCATTAGCTCAGCTATATAATAACAGAATCAAAATAGTATTTAGATAAATATCTGATAAAAGGGACACAATCATTGGGTACAAAATCATATTTTAAGCTATACATTTTGCACTGATGTTGATTGATGAATCCATTTGTTGCAACAGTTGTAACACAGTTATTCAAAAATCGAACAATGAAATGATATTAATTTCAAACCAAACTCTGAAGCGCTATTATGTTTTTTTTTTTCGTTTGGATGCATTCACATTATGTTCCATTTTTAATGGACAGTGTATGATGGCCGATTGCAACATTACTCAATAAAACCATATATTACGCTAGACTGTACATAATTGTGTTAATGTGACCTTGCAAATAATGCAAATAATGAAATAATGTATGTTTAAGTAATTTAGTGTACTTAAAAAGTAAGTAGAAAAATAGAGTTACATACAATTTGATGGCCTAGTTATTTTAATATAGTAACTTTACTTTTATTTTTATATAAATTATTTATAATTTTAAGTATACATGAATAGAACCTGCCATAAATTACTTATATATTTAGATAAAATTGGGCAAATTTGATATTTATTTATGTAGTTGAAAACTTTGAAAGTGAAAATAAATTAATTCTGATGAATCTGATCGATTCTACGTTATTTATTTATCAGAAGGAGGGTATAACTTATTTGATTTTATAAAATAATTATGGGTTTAATTTTTAAACCGTAATAAGTTGTTTAAATACCAGCTGTAATTCAAAAGCAACCATTTATACAGAACAACAGTCTATATTTAAATAACAGAGGTCAACAAAAAAAAAGGCCTCCAATACATTAATAGGTGAGTAACGAGTACCTAAGCAGCAGTGATAGCCTAGTGGTACGGCGGTTGGACCGAAAGGTAAGTCAAAGGTCGCAAATAAATTCGAATCTATGGCACACACCACAAACTGACTTTTCAAAATTCATATGCGTATTATAAATTACACCATTATCACTAATAAGGTCCAATTATATAATAAAATCAATCGATGATAAGATAAGTTGTAAAAAAGGTCCTCTAAAGCCATCTTGAATTGAGGTCTTAACCCAAATATCATCGTGGCTTACCCTCTCGAATCATAGCTTAACCCGTACCCAGAAATACCCACAAACTAGGTCAGATAGTTGTGTTTGCCGACTCTATTGTATGCGTAATTCTGTAGGCGGTATCGTTGACACATACTTTGAAGCTCGGACAATAGTGACACCCTTGATTATTTGAATAATAGTGTCTCTCCTGTATTCCAAAGTGTGTTGTTGTATTAGCAAGTTTGTGGTTATTATTAATTCTGTTGTAATAGTTTACTGTCATCAACCGTGTATTATTTTGAAATCCGGATTGTTACTGAGAATTTTCTAACAGAAAAACTCAGTAGTACATTGCCGAACGAGAATTGAACCCAAGACCTGTTGTTAATCATTCTTTGAATTCTAAATCTGTCTAGGTCAATAGTAAAAATGATTGTGCACTTTCAGTAAGCTCCATGATAAAGCAAGTTTAAGTTGAGCGTAAATAAGTCCTGACTGTCATAAGTAGTAGAAATCTTGCTTGAAACTTACAAGAACAACGCCTCAATTAACCTCAGGCTACGTCGCGATTTGTATAACATCACAAAGTTAGACGCATGTCATCGCGAGTTCGTATGTCGAGGAATTCCAAAAAATACTAATCAAGCAGTTTTTTTATTACCATTGTAAACAAAAATTTAAATAAAGTTATATATTCACGTCTAAAATGGTTGTCTTCTTCAGGAGTAGGGATGACTTAGTTTTCAAGCCAAACACGAGGCCAAGGCGTAGTGTGGAACTACAGGTAAATAAAGTTTAACAGAGAAATAATGTAGTCAACACTAAAGAAATACTGTTACTTTAGCCACGAACATCCTCGAACATGAAAGTATCTAAACAAACATCAGTAAACGTTGTTTCCCGCGATAATATGCGTTCGCCGAAGCTATTATGTCCAATACAGATCATGATCAGATGAGCCGCTTACATTAATTAGATAGATTAATTATAGATTGAAAGAATGTTGCGTGTGCTAAGAATATCTTGGTCCATTTGCAACGTTTACGACCACTTCCCACCGTGTGTTTGACATTGATTTATTGTTATATTTTCACTGGAGAATTTTCAGTTTCATCTAGATTGAGACGTGTGTCATAATTGTGTCTTATCATTTTTGTTATTAGGAATCTTTAGTGTTTTACGAGTCACTTCCACTAGATTGTGTGAGATGATTTGTCGCGCGTGTCATCAACGTTTAGAGGTATTTATAAACCGATCTCATTAGTGAGATTGTTCCTAATGTCGATTTGATATCATCGGAACGTTAATTTACTAGCGAATTGTGTGGTATTTTTGTAGTTCTCAGAAAGCATCATTTTGAAAGGGGATATATGTAGTTGTTAGGACCATAACGTCATTTGGTATATAAAATGGTAACTGTCATAAGTGTCCATTTTCTTGACGCTGCCTTAAAGCTTTTTATTGCGAAAATGTCGCTTGTATTAGCTTGAAATTCACCACTCATAGATTTTATAACAACCTGTCTCTATGTTTAACAATTTTCAATAAAAAGTTTTTTATTATTTATAATATATATATATAATGGGTAGGCAGAGGTGTACACAGTCGTACACAATTCCAAACTCTGGACTGCTACTAAGAATTTTCTAACAGAGAATCGAACCCAGGACCTCATGCTTAGCAGTCGCAATCGGGACCACTAGACCAACTAGGCAGTTGCATCATTTCAACTTTTTTTAAATGAAAGTACAATTCCTAGTCTAATCAAGTCCTAAGATGACTTGTAAAGGAAGGCTATTGCAAATCTAATATCTAACTAATGTTGCTAGAAGAAACGTTCAAAATGCTAATGACGGTACCTCGCAGAAGGCATAAGTGAAACAAAATTAAAATGGGTAGGTAGGTACTTAATCTAAAACTATATTGCCTCAGTTAAGTAATGCATTAGAAGATGCATAGTTGCCTCACTTTAATCAACTTAATAGGCATATGTTGAAAATATAATTAATTAAGGCACTAATGTGCACTTTATATTGAGGTTATAATACGATATTATCGTGAGGGAAATTCATAATTTATTATGGCATTTCCTTAGAGGAAACGTTGTGGTAAGTGGGCCCGTATCTTATGAGTGTACGTGCGTTCATTCATGTTTATGTTCATTCATTCGGTCGTACGTTCCTTGTTTTTGCGGCCGCGGTAGCTTGCGCAAGAGCTGACCGCAAATTGCATTGTTGTAGGGCTTGCAAAGTTGCTGCTTTTGTTATTGTTTATCGTTGGTTTTATTACTTCCTTGTTACTTTGAGTTTTCTGGACATTTTGGAGTTTTCGTCAGATCACCTCTCAGACTTAATAGTACCTAGTACAATCTTGGACACGTTATAGGTCAAAAAGTGTACAAAAAAGTGACTATGGGATAATGATAGGAATAAGAATGTCAATGACTTAAATCTGTAAACTTTCATTTGAAAAATCGGATTTTAAATGAAAGTCTATGAACGAAAACCGACTTCAAGACTATAATAACCAAAACGTCTTCTGTGAATGTTTCTGTTGTATTTTTAGAATTTTGTTGAATTGATTTCTATAAAATTTATATGGTATACCTCTGAAGTATGACCTTACAAACAAAAAAGAATCATCAAATTCAATTCGTAATTGGCGGAATAATCGCGTAAAAAAAAACATACAGTCGAATTGAGAACCGCCTTCAATAAGAAGTCGGTTATACATCAATTGTATTTACCGTGTGTATGTAAGATCATCACTTGAAAATTGCTCCATCGGAATTGGCAGTTTTTGTTGTTGTAGTCTTAATTATTGTCTGGACAAGGTTACAATGAAAGATTAGTTTTGAAAATCCATCGGAAACTTCGGAAATTTGGATGGTTCTTTTTCGCAAATTGCACCCGCGTGAAGCCAGGGTGGGTCACTAGTTACTATTAAATAACGTTTTCTTTTCTGCATTATTTCACAAAATCTGAGTATTACAACGTCTATTGAAGTTTTGATTAGTTTAAAACATAATTCAAACTGCTTTTATTCCAACACAATATGGGAGAAAGTCATTCTCTCACTATAGCTACATCAGTAACTAAATTAAAATGTAAAATTTTATGATACGGAGCTCTAAATTTACGCTCCTAAATAATTTCAACCATTAATTATAAATACTTACGTTGAAAATTAATCAAACCTAATATCGTTCCCTTGTAGGAATCGATTAAATACTATCGTTTCTCACGATTGTCATGAATTGGAGTTTTGGGTTTCTAATTAAAGATTATTGGAATTCATTATCCATTTTATTGAATGCAATGCCTCTAAAGATGTTGTTCTCTTCTTAAGTTCATACCCTATAACTGGAACTTCAAACTAACGGAGGGTACTGATAAACGGTTTGCGTAACAACTTTAGTTCTAGTAATCCATTAAAGTATAGCTTATTAATTTCTGTGCGAATGTTGTTGTTAATTGTATATTGAAATTCACACCTACTGAAGTAAGAATATAACCTAAGTTCACTATTCAGTAATAATTAATTTATTAGAATTCCTAATGTATTAGGTAATTTCATCTACTCTTATGGCGGCCACATTATGATTTAAAATTATTTTATATTTGTATGTTTTTCTTAATGTTTACCGTTCGAGGAGCAGTTTAAGTCTTGCAAATAATTTGTTATTTCCATCCAATCTTGGCTCATGTGAATATATTTGATTTATATATTAATCCCTGATAAACAGAACACTGACTAAAAATACTGTATCGCGCAAAACGATATAAATACTAAACTATATAAATATAATAAATAACAAATAGATTACTAAGCTACTTAATTTCACCATAGAGCACACACCATCATTTCAAAATTAAGGATTTCCATTTTCAAGTATATCAGTCTGATGATTACGACGTTCGAATACTTGGTGTATTCGAACGTCGTAATCATCAGATTGGTCACGATATGCTAACGTGTTTCGTTTTGGCCTCAGACTTGTTCTATTGTCTGCTTTTTCAACTGTTAGTACGAAAACGAGGAATTTTAATTTCACTTCATGTTGTCAATCTAGTATATGAAAGTTAACAGGATGACTAGGTTGGTAAATTGTTTTTATTTTATAATTGAAAAATAGTGAATGACAAGTTTAGGATAATCAAAGTTATAAAATCATATCTCCTTAATAACCAAAAACGCGTCAATCAAACAATCTCTCGTCTGCTTTTTCTAGTGCCAGATGAACAATCTCGGAGACTATAGTACAGTGAAGAAGTAGATATAGTGCCCGAATAATAATATTTGCTTTAACAAAAATGGTTTCCTATTATTTTTTATCCATAAACATAAAAAAAACCTATTGTGGCAGGCCCAAGCTTCTTTTGTGTCAGTTATTTGATTATAGTAGATCGACTTTTCTTGTACCTATATATGTTAGGTCCTCAAAAATATACCATATTCAGTTTAAAACACTGAAGAAATTGTGTAAATAACAAACACAATTCCTATTTAATATCAAAACAGGGTTACTTAACTCTTAGGTAAGTTATTAACATGATAACGTAATTAGCAGGTATCTTGTTTCTCAGAGGGTTGCGGAGGTCAACCGGCAGAAGCTAAAACTTAACCTCACTGCACTGTTGCGTTCGATAAATATCTATAACCTCAACCCGGACATTATTAGATACAATTGAAGTTGAGAAATCAATCTTAATAAAGATGGAGAAGGAAATTCTAAAAGCATATTTTTAACGCACGAGGTATGACTAAGGCTTCTAATAGCACTTCAAATACAAAATTCAATAAGATGTATTAGTTTTTGCGGAAGCCATCTAATTCCTAAATAATCTAAAAACTATTATGTAAAACCATATTTGCCTACATAAATCATAATCACTATTAATCATAATATTAATATTTATTATTATTCCGGGTAATAATCTTCCTCTACTTTCAATACACCACTCAAGTCGTGTGTTAATAGATTTTCTTAACACCAACATTAAAAGTGTTAAGATTTACTAACGTAAAGTTCATAGTATTATGTCAAAGGTGAACGACCTCCATTCTCCTGACGTATTTATCAAAGACGCGACAGTGATTTATGTAAGGATCCTCACAAACCACAGAAAACTAAAATTACGATCACAGAACCATTTGTTAAGTTCTAAATCCAAACTTTTGGTTAAAAACAAGGCAATTTAATAGGAGGTTCGCTCGGGTTTTGTTTTTGTAAGAAAAATGAGACTACAAAGTTCGTGACGTCAGTTTTAGATGATGTTATAATAAAAACAAATTGATCTTTGCGGGAGCATTTTATCCTCAAAAACAAAGTAAACTTGTAAAATACAATGTACCCGTTAAATTGATATATATAATTAAATTTGTTTCTATAACTTTTCTCTTGATATGTATGACTAATGAAATGACACAGACTCCGGTTTGAATGCAGTAAAATTTCGCATAATTTATATGGTAAATATTATACCAGTTTTCTGTGAGAATCGGGTAGGAAGACACAACCGTGAAGTATGGGCCATCTCAAGTGAAAGCTAAGTCACTCTTACTGGTTTTTACTTGAAATGTCAGTAAGCAATTCTCCAGTCTAAGTTGTGTTCTAAAAATGCGTTCGTTATAGTTGATTATAGGCAGGTTTTGGAATAGATAGGTTAAACTTCAAAGTATACACATGGAGTAAAAGGGTAGATAGGTATAAACTGAAATCCTGGAATGAAAAACATGCCGTTTTCATTATTTTATGCATATTTAATTAATATTTCAAAAACCTTTTAACATTATCAGGGTTCCGTACTTAAACTGTTTTAGATTTCTGGTTTCGAGTAGGAGGTATTAACCACTCTATGTGTACTTATTAGTTTCTTGAAGTTTAGTTAAGTATACTGCCTATTCTGAGCCTCGATTATAAGCAATACGCTTGCTTCAGATTAAGTATTGATAAAAATTTTAGTTTGTTCTAGATTGATATCAAAGCTTTAATGATTATTTCATATCTTTGATTATAAAATGTGAGCCCGATCATGCTTAGAAAAGATAACGATCAATATGAATAGTATAAGTGAAACCGTTTATCTTTCTAAATACAGTCATTATCGAAAGTGCGCGATTAAAATCAAAACTGTAATCATTTTCACAAAAAGTCTCCATGTCTCATTCACAAGAATGTAGGTCAAGTATAATAAATTTTAAATTACGAACTCCCTAATGCTTCTATGACTCATTGAATATAACGATCTCTACGTAAAGCGAGAGTGAAATTCTCGCACCGGGCGCGAATCATCATTAAAATGCCAAAATCTCATCTACAGGTCAAGTTACCTTCGGAAATACTAACACACTGTTCTAAATCTCGGAGCCGGTCGTGTGAGTGGTCGTTATGCGAATAATTGTCCATTGTGATACGATGCGCGCGATTAGGAAGTTTACTTTTACTATGTTGTGCGTTCCTCTGCGCGCACGCAATCACTTTCGACTTTCAGCCGCGCACCGGCTGCGCCGATGAGTCCAGCTTCTACTACACGCAAGTTTTTTGCCAATTCTATACAAAGAAATTATTCATCATAATTTACAAATATGCAAAAGTAAAAGTTATTTTATTTTTTATTCAAATTCAGATTTGTTCGTTACGTTTGAATGTAGTCAAATAAAAATTAATCGGAATACATATGCAAAAGTTTCGGACTGCATATTCTGTGGACTTTTCAAATCGTATGAAATCGAGTTTGTTGATTGCGAGGAAAGCGATCAAATAACATTCGGTACACGTGTGCTATTGAGCACGCGATGTGGGTATCAACTACCTATTGTTACTTTAAAAACATGAATACGCTTGAAAATTTTGTTTGCTTGTGAATTTCTCATATTTGTGCTTTTCATGACCTTATTTTGTTCAGTTGCAACCAATATTTTGTTATGTTTAATAGAGTTAAGATTTGGCACATCATCTGGGGTATTAATATGCGCTAATTTCGGGTCATTTGCCAGCCCTCTCAATGTAATTAATGGTATCGGTTGTCATGTAGGAACGAGAGCACATAAGTCTCTTGTATCATTACTTAAAGATCTCTGAACTTTGAACATTGCTTTAATATTATATCTAATTAGAATAAGGGCTGAGCATACGGCACCTAAACTGGTAATTAGAGTTTATGGAAAGCCCTCGATTCTCACAGCAAAGATACAACGAGAAAACAAGAAATTAACATTAATATAAACAATAAATAATACGAGACATAAATGTCTACATGACGTAGGGAACTTTTGTGCACTTTTACTTTTAATTTTTATCGAGCATCGATTTGACTCTGAATTATCAATTCACAATCAACATTCTAAACTTTGATTCAATTTTCAATAACGTTTAATGGAACTGCTCACTTAATATTTCATGAAGTTTAAAATAGTTTGAATCTACAAAAGATACTTAAAAAACTTTTGCTTTCAAAACGAATGATCTTTAAAGTGATAGCGGCATCTTGATAATGTTACCTACGAAGGTTATTGTTGCATATTCACACAAAAACTTAAACTCGGCTAAATACATATTATTATGCGTTTAACGTTTGACATTATAAACATGTGTGGGAACTAGGCCAGGCATACAGTCAGCAAAAAATAAAGCCTTCATTCAAGCTCTAAAACTAAAATAAAACGACAATTATTTTTTACATTATTCGAATTCACACGGCGTTATTTGCGAAGGCAATTACCGTTTTATTATTATGGCGTTTGTTTTAGTTCGTGTGGTTTATTTTATTAGTGATTTAAGTTACCGTCGTTTTAATTTACTATACCTAAGTTTCTACGTTCAATAATTGGTTTGTAGGTTTTTTTACTTAGTACTGTTAACTTTTTTATTTAAATATTTTGGAAAAGAAAGCAAAAATTTTTGATGTTGATGCACATTCCAAATATGAATAAATTTTCCTAATATTTATTATTTTAAATTCGAAGTAAAAACTCTCGCACATATGTAATATAAATCAAATATACTGCTCTTAACAGGAAGACCATGACTAGTAGATATTACTATATACTGTTTCACTTGAAAGAATAAAAATTAAGTTTATTACAAAAATAATATTTTAAAGATCTATGAATATGACCTGTGGGCTTACTCTTGAAAATAATTCCGCTCGATTGACATTGGAAATATGTCAGATCGTACTTTTATTTGCCAAAATGTCTAAAAAATAATCACAGATTCGGGATAATATGAAGGCAACATGTTTTAAAATTGAGACAACTATTATGTAGGTAAACTTATTTTAAAGTTACGCTTTGTTTTATGGCGTCTATTTAATATTGGAATTAGATTGGAATTGGTATTAGTTTCAAGAGTGGGGTTACTGTTTGTTCTAACAGTTATTTTTGAAAAACTTTTTTAAAATTATTAAACAATTTTTTTTTGCACACGGTACGTCAAGTGAGAGTATGCGGCCTTCGGTGTGAGAGGACAGTGGCCATCCGAGCGTATGACCTTCGGCACACTGTCTTTTATGGATATAATGGTAACACCTTACATGGTTCACAGCCATAGAAGGTATACTAGGTACGGAGTTGTGGAGGGATTAACGAAGATATTGCGTTATAAGTTAGTAAGGTTTAGTGTGAATCGGATATAATAGTTACCTCACCTCATTGGTCTAGTGGCAGACGCGTAAGAGACTGATACACGTTCCCTCACCCTGTCCACGAAGCAGACACAATAGGTAAACAATCGCCGTGTACTACATAAGGGTCATTGGACCGTGAAAGGGTAAATTATTGTTGAACGGTTATTACTAACGTGTATTATATTGGATTTGACCGACTAGTGTCGAACTCAGATACAGTTCCAGTTAGACTCGTGACCTCGCCACGAGCTCAGTTTATAATTAAGAACTACGTTAAGTTCGTAATCAGTCGGGCAATCTCAAAAAAATGCATAGATTTCTATTGCAAAGGTCCTGGGTTCAAATATCGGGTCGGGATTATGTTTTCGAATGTATTTGTTAGAAATTTACTACTTAACAGCCCATAGTTTTGCGCCCGATAGATGGCAATAGACTCACCATCTATAGGGATGATAACAGAATTGATGAAATTTCGGTACCTATACCTACAGCTATGTACAGATGTATAACTCTGTATACCCTCTCTTAAGTTACCATTCCGAGTACCATTGAGCGTTTTCCACTTGCGCCTTCTAATTCCAGTACAAATAATTACCTAAGATGGCTCAACATAATGACATAGGTAAATACATAACTTCCTGAACATACATAGCTACGGTATAGGTAAGTAGGTACTTAAACGAGTCTAGATATGTTTAGTATTCAGCCTGTCGGTAACCCATAGCTAGCCAGTTTGACTTCCTTTACCAGAGGGCATTAGACATTTGAATATTGCCTAATCTCCGGTGGCTACGTAAGTACATGTTTCTATGTACAGTTAATTAACATGAAAAATAGTGGCATTCATAATATAACATAGCATCACGGCTGTATTCTCCTAGGGAGGGCAGAGGTGTCCACATTTATACACCCACATTTTATTAACGCTGTTATTAAGTACCCTGTTACAGGTTGTTGAAGCGCCTATAAAAGTTAAAAGGCAATACGCGTTCCACCTTATGTCTGCTAATCTTGTAGTTATTTTTCTTTAAGTTTTATACTGTCACCGTCATAGTTTTTGTTTTTTTTTATTGCAACCGCTCACTTCAGATTGTACGCGCTAAGAGAGCACACAAAATTTCTTTGTTATACTATTTATCAAGATTAAACGAAATTATCAAGTAATCGAGGTTTGTTGTTATTAGCTTCAAACTTCCATTGTGTCCCAAAAGATACATAAAGTGGCGACCGTGACAGGACAAACTTCGAGTCATCGAAAATTCTCGGATTGAGTACCTACCTACCAATGAAGACAAAGATATCGTATGAAAAGGCAAATTCGAGTGAAATTCAAAAGACGCATTGAAAAACAGAAGACGACTAAGCCAGCCAGGTCGGTGAACAGCATATGCGCCGCACCCAGCCTTAGCATCGACGTCGACGTTCAACGTTATCCGAATTACTCAACATACAATCCAACAGTAAGCAGTAGGTACCCCTGCAGTAGTTATCAGCAAGGATCAATTCACCTGAGAGCAGTATTGCGCCTTCAGATAAGTGCCCTTCCTATGACCTATTTCTCCCAACCTATTCTACTAGAAAACGTCACCGCTTGGTGTACTTTGCTTGATTGTAAAATATCAAAAAAGAAACTTGATATTTTATCCTAGTTTTGTGCATTCTAATTACTAAAAATTTATTAGATAAAAAAAAACTAGAATCAATTACAACATCAATTCTATGGTTACTTTTCTACCTCCCTATTTTAATTTATTATTCTAAAATTATGAAGTTACTGAATTATCGCCTTCCAACCAACTAAATAACTTTAACTAAAATAAATTAATAACATTGTATCATCACGCTATACATAATCATCCTTTTATGGTAATCAGAGTCCCATAAATTAGTTTTCCGACATCTTCCCTATTCTTCAAACACGTATTTGAATTCGATTGGCCGAATATTTCAGGGCCGTTCTTCACCGCCAGCTACTGTGCATCTCCGCGAGTTTTCAACGCGCGCCGCGCACCGTGCTCGTGCCGCGGGGTCTAGCTGCAGGCTCGTGCTCGTGCTCGTGCTCGGACGTCCAGGTGCCGCCGAAACAGGAGTTACAAATAGTCAGCTAAGATATTACATTCTTTTTACTAATTTTATTCCTTCATTTGCATCAATTCGTCACATACCGTTATTGTAAAACAAAATCTATATTAACAAGTCAAATCCCTAATATTTTAACTAAAGTACTTATCTTAATTGTTAATTATTTAAATTACAATAAAAGGCCAAAATGTCTAGTGACGAAATTGATACCAAGCTAAAGGAATTATATGCTAAACGTAGCTCGGTTAAAGGTCGTTTAACAAAGTTTAAAAAATATTTGGACATTGTTGTTTCATCAAGTTTAACTAAAACACAAATTAAGGAATTAAAAATTAACATTGACAAGATTCGAGCCATGTCTAGCAAATTCGATGAACTGCAAAGTCAAATTGAGGTTCTTAATTGTGATTACATGGATGGTGAGATTGACGAGCGAGATGATATTGAACGAATATTTACTTCCTATCTTGCTATTGCTCAGGAGCTGTTAGATAAATATAGCAATGTCAGCAGTGATGAATCTAACTTACTTAATGAATCACAATGTCACCTCGATCGCTCGTCTCATTTTCATAATGTTGCATTCAAGTTGCCACAAATACAGGTTGCTAAATTTAATGGTGATTATTTCGGCTGGCTTGTGTTCCGCGATACCTACTTGTCGCTCATTCACAATAATGAACGTATTCAATCAATTCATAAATTTCACTATTTGGTTTCGTACCTTGAAGGTGATGCAGCGCGAGTTATTTCTAACCTTGAAATTTCTGAAACGAATTATGAACATGCATGGCAACTTCTATGTGATCGTTACGATAACAAGCGTCAACTTATCAATCATCATCTTAATTCTTTATTTAGTATTGATGCATTATCTCGCGAGTCTGACAAATCGCTGAGGTTTCTGGTTGACCACGTTACTAAAAATTTGCGAGCTTTATCTAGCTTAGGTCAACCCGCTGAACATTGGGATACATTAATTATTCACATGCTTTCCTCCAAGCTAGACAATCGTACTGTCATGAAGTGGGAGGAATACCGTAATAGCTTACCTGAAATCCCTACTTTAAAAGAATTTAATAAATTTTTAACGGATCGCGCTGACGTATTAGAAACTTTAAATCGTAATAAAGCTGATAAACCCAAAGTATCACAAACACAAACGCGTCATGTTGATATTTCTCATTCTACTAAAACTTTCGCTTCCACATCACAAAATTCCGCAACTCGAAACTCAGGCTCAGGTAGTACAATATACCGTTGCTGCGTCTGCAAGGGTGAGCATAGAATATATGATTGTCCTGTATTCCTAGCTAAGAGTATTCAAGAACGGAAGACGGAAGTTGCTAAATTAAAGTTATGCTCCAACTGCCTAAGATTGGGACATAATATACGTGATTGTCGATTAGGCTCCTGTCGTGAGTGCAAGCGTAGACACAATACGCTTCTACACTCCCCCAATGGTAATGAAACCAGTGCAGTCAGCGATAAGCCTGAAGAAGTATCAGTCAACAATTCAATTTGTTTGAAACCGAACCAAGTTCTCCTATCAACTGCAATGATAAAGGTAACAAATCCTCTTACCAAATGTCATATGCAAGTGCGTGCGCTATTAGATTGTGGAAGTCAGTCCTCATTCATTAGCCAGGCACTTATGAACAAGCTTTCATTACAACCATGCTCTATAAATACAATTAATATTATTGGCATAGGCAACAACTTAGCACAGCATGTAAATGAAAGTTGCATAGCCCAATTAAATTCCATTATGAACGATTATAGTGTTATTCAATCTTTTTACATACTAAAGGAATTGACTGGTATAATTCCAAAGGAATCCTTCGACATCAATCGAATTCAACTGCCCAAAGGGATAATACTAGCTGATCCTAATTTCAACCAGCCTGCAACTGTGGAGGTCTTGATAGGCGCAGATTTGTTCTGGGACCTATTGGGCTCTGAACAACTGTCGTTGGGTCACAATATGCCTAAACTCAGAAGTTCCAGGCTAGGTTGGCTAGTTGCAGGTCCTATTCCACACTTATACTCAAGCCATTCGTCACCTAAAAATATCCAATGTCATATTTCAATTATAAGTGACGATGATTTAAATATGCATACTCAATTGACAAAATTTTGGGAACTCGATCAAGTTCCTGATAAACCGTTTCATAACGATATTGAGACGGCATGTGAAAATCATTTTTCAATAAATACCTATCGTCTGGTCTCGGGTAGATTTTGTGTAAGATTACCCCTTACTAATACACCAGATTGTCTGGGCAATTCATATCTAATGGCAAAAAAACGACTTCTTAATTTAGAAAAACGTTTTCGAAAATATCCTGAATTAAAGTCGCAATACGTACAATTTATTCAAGAATATGCTGAATTGGGGCATTTAGAAGAATGTACTAATACTAAACCAGATCCTTCCTATTATCTCTGCCATCACGCCGTTTTCAAACAAAACAGCGAAACTACAAAAACACGTGTTGTATTCGATGGATCTGCTCGTACATCGTCAGGTTACTCTCTTAACGACATTCTAATGGTAGGACCTAACATACAAGATTCACTCTTCTCCATTTTAATCCGTGCACGCCAGTACAAGTACATCTTAACGGGAGACATCGAAAAGATGTACCGACAGGTTCAAGTACATGAGCATGACCGTTACTTGCAACTCATTCTGTGGAGAGATGATGAGTCAAAACCTATTAAGATCTTAAGGCTGAATACTGTGACTTACGGTCTGGCAAGCGCAGCATATTTGAGCACAAGGTGCCTGTGGCAGTTGGGAGATGATTTGAACGATGAACTTATCAGTACTATAATCAAACACGACTTCTACGTCGACGATCTTATCACAGGATCTAATGATCAAGAGGAATTGCTCTATATACAACACATGATCTCCTCAACTCTATTGTCCGGTTGTTTCAATCTTCGCAAATACAGATCCAATTTACTTAGCATATTAAAATCATCAGTGATTAATCCTCATGATAATGTGAGCCTTAGTGAATCAACAAGTACTCTTGGCTTAGACTGGAATCCTACGACTGACACTCTTCATATATCTGTCGAGATTCCTACTAAAGATCAGGTAGTTACGAAGCGCTCAATACTCTCCACATCTTTTAAAATTTTTGATCCATTGGGACTTCTTAGCCCATGCATAATATTGCCTAAAATGATGTTACAGTCATTATGGCTCGATAAGCAGGACTGGGACGAACCAGTAGCTTCCAATATACAGAAATCTTGGAATGAATTCATTAGTGGTTTGCATTTCTTATCCAATCTGCAGATCACGAGATTCGCCTTATGTGAATCTCCTACAAATATAGAAATTCATACTTTTTGTGACGCTTCTCAGGTTGCTTACGGCGCCTGTATATACTTGCGGTCATCCAATACAGCTGGAGAAACCAATGTCTCATTGCTGTGTGCTAAGTCTAAAGTAGCTCCACTGAAACCCACGACTATACCTCGTCTAGAGCTTTGCGCAGCTCTATTGGCTGCCAAACTATGCAATGCTGTTACTAGCTCCCTGCGATATAAAGTCAATCGCTTAATTCACTGGAGCGATTCTAGTGTTGTTCTTAGTTGGCTTCAAGGTAATATTAGAATGTTAAAAACATTCGTAGCCAATAGAGTAGTCGAGATAGGTGAACTTACTGATTGTTCCTCGTGGCGCTATGTGCCAACTGATCTGAATCCTGCTGATTTGATCTCAAGAGGCGTAAGTCCTGATAAAATAAGTAATGATCAATTGTGGTGGTCAGGTCCAAGTTTTTTAAGGCAGATTGAATCTCATTGGCCTAGATTAAACAAATCATTAAAGAACTCAGACTTACCTGAATTAAAATCGAACTCTGTAATCATTAAGAAAGCAAATAATACATTTTTAATATTTAACAAATTTTCATCATTCAACAGATTAAGACGTACATTTGCATATGTACTACGATTTACAAACAACACGCGATATCCTAAAAATAAAATTGTTGGCAAACTTACGATTGAGGAATTGGAGTCTGCATTTATCGGCGTATGTAAAATTGCTCAACAGGAATCATTTCCTCATGAATATGATCTTTTAACAAAGGGCAAGTCTTTAACTAATAAATCTATACTCTTGTCACTAACACCATTTATAGATGAACACAAGGTAGTCAGAGTGGGTGGTAGAATAGATCTCTCTAACTACGATTACTCTAAAAAACATCCGATACTTTTACATTCCTCCCATCACTTGACTAAACTTTATTTTAAGTATCAACATTTGTCTAACATGCATGCTGGACCACAATTACTTCTGGCCTGTGTTAGAGAAACTGTATGGCCAATAAATGGAAGGCATTTAGCACGTCGTACAGTTTACAATTGTGTAATGTGCAGACGAATGCAAGGGCAGACAATATTTCCAAGGATGGGAAACTTACCCGCACAACGTATTACACCTGATTTTCCTTTTCGTACCGTAGGCGTCGATTTTGCTGGACCTTTTCACACTCTGAACAGGAAAGGTCGGGGTGCACGACTCACTAAAACTTACCTATGCTTGTTCGTGTGTTTCCGATACAAATGCGTGCACCTGGAAGCCGTTAGCGATTTGTCCAAAGATGCGTTCATATTAACATTACGTAGGTTTGTCTCGAGGCGGGGCAAGCCAGCCGAAATCTTCTGCGATAATGGCCGGAATTTCGTTGCCGCAGCAAAGGAATTAGGAAGTTTTCTAAAAAATAACCAGGAGCCTGTTATTGACTTTGCAGTCAATGAAGGTATAAAATTCATATTTTCTCCTACTTACGCTCCACACTTTGGCGGCATCTGGGAGGCCGGTGTTAAATCCGCGAAACACCACATAAAACGTGTTATGGGAAACTCTCATTTAACTTTTGAGGAGATATCCACTCTCTTTGCCCAAGTGGAGGCTATACTAAACAGTAGACCTATATGTCCACTTTCACCTTCACCCCATGATTACCACTTCCTTACCCCGGGGCATTTTTTGATAGGACGTTCCCTTACGGCACTGCCAGGTCCTATGCTTGAAGAGCAGGCTCAAACCCAACACCAGCGCTACAAACGACTTGAACAAATTCACCAACACTTTTGGCAGCGCTGGCAAAGGGAATACATTGCAGAACTTCAACAACGCTCCAAATGGCGCACGAATGCTTCAACTCTTCATGTTGGAGATCTAGTCCTATTGCAAGAAGATAACGTGCCACCTCTCAATTGGCGCTTGGGACGGGTCAGCCGATTATTTCCCGGAGCCGATGGTATAGCGCGAGTCGCGGACGTCGTGACCACCAGAGGCTGTTTTCGAAGACCTTTTACACGCATCTGTCCTCTGCCAGCTGACGATAGCAAAGATTGTTGAAAGAAGGAGTCTTTCAACGGCGGGGAATATGTTGAAGCGCCTATAAAAGTTAAAAGGCAATACGCGTTCCACCTTATGTCTGCTAATCTTGTAGTTATTTTTCTTTAAGTTTTATACTGTCACCGTCATAGTTTTTGTTTTTTTTTATTGCAACCGCTCACTTCAGATTGTACGCGCTAAGAGAGCACACAAAATTTCTTTGTTATACTATTTATCAAGATTAAACGAAATTATCAAGTAATCGAGGTTTGTTGTTATTAGCTTCAAACTTCCATTGTGTCCCAAAAGATACACAGGTGATGAGCCTACTGCCATCCACTAGGCACAATTCCAAACTCCGGGATGCTACTGAAAATTTTCTAACAGAAAATATCAATAACACTGCCCAACCCCTCAATCAAACCCAGGACCTCACGGTCAGCAGCCGCGTGTGCCAGGCAGCCACAGGGGCACTTCAATGACGTCAATTCTGATATAGCAAACTAAACTAAAACTAGAGTATTACAATATTTTACTAAAACGTTACTTTAAGAGCGGGACAGGATAAATTAAGTAAAGTTAAATTCTAATTCAGGCAAGTCCTGGGTTCTATTTCTAGTTCGGGCCGTGTTATAAGCATTTTATTTTAGGAAATATTCAGTAGCATTCCGGTGTTTGGTTCGATTGTGCCCAGTTGATGGCAATAGGTTCACCGCCTAAATACATGGGACCTAATAACAGCATAAGTGAAAGCTAGGTGTATAGTAGACCTCTGCCTACCCCTTCGGAGAATACAAGCGGGATGCTATATTATGTTTATGTCACTCATATAAGTATTTAGTAATATTATAAATAGAATAGTAATACACTCATATGTGCATATATTTGCGGGCGGGTGGGCGTTGCACAGGTAATTCATGATTACCCTCAATATTGTGGAAGTAGCTAGATATTGCATTTAATTGCATCTATTGTAGCTATTGTATGTATCCAAATAACTTTTATTTGAAGAGTTTATAAATATTGCTGAACTTAGATTAGGCCTAAAATGTTTAGGTTTTAAATTCTCATAAAAGTCAAGAAGTACCTATCTCCAAGGTTATATATATTCATATTTAACTTGTAAGTATTCATATAGCTATTAATTCTCGGTAACTACTTTCGGGTTTAGTATTCAAATACATAACTAGGGACAGGATATAGGCGTCAAGTTTCTCAACTACCTTTAAACGGTTATATCGTAGTAATATATATATATTCTTGTTACTTGCTATAGTTAAGTTTATCTCAAGGCCTTAGGAAAGGATCTCCGGTAGGATTGCCAGATGCCACGTTAGGTATCTTAGGGCTGGCCAAAAATTTTGAGGTCCACTTTTTTTTAAGAAACAAGAACCGCTTTCAATGGAATACATAGACATACGTTCGCAGCAATCGTGGGTCATTTGCTGTTATGTTAGTTATTGAAGAGTTACATTGTCTATCTACGAAGATTTTCATCAGATCCTAACCTTCCCTTAAAAATATATCTTTATGTATTCTTGTCCCGCCTTTCGGTTTAAAGGTCTGGATGGCGATTTTACAAATAAAAAACGATTTTCATTCTACATAATTAGTTCGTCTCAATTACGTTACGCACATTTTAGAGCGAGATAACAGAATTACACTTGTAAAAAAAACCGATAACTCTAAACTTCAACGTCACTACAGCAGTATTGGTGTGCTTTTTTAAAATAAGAAAACGACAATTGAAACCGAACCGTTATTGAAACGAAATGGTACGAAAAACGTACGTAACCCTAATTTCCAGTCAACATCTGTTACAAAAAGTTCATATTTAAAATTGCTGATTACTTGTGTTACCTCATGCGTATTTTTTGGGGTTGCCCGATTGGTTTTTCGTATTAATGGAAGAGCTTAATCATGAGTTATTTATAGGGCTTTATCTGTCTTGAATCTAACAGGTAATATATTTTTAAATATTCGTTTTTAATAGTGATATATATATTGGAGGCGGAATGTTATAATTAGATACCTATATAAACTTCGTTATCGAGAAATTCGCATTATTTTGTGTTGGTCAGTGTTCTGATCCTGTTATAGAAAAAAAAAAAAACAATAATGCTATGAAATTCGGTATGAAATTATGGTCACTCATCAACAAACCGACTGCGACAAGCGCAGATTAACCTCGATCGATCGATCTATGCGGCTGTTACTACAAAACATTAGAAAAAAACACAGCCACTCAAAACAACACTCTCATTAGAAACGGAAAGGAAATGTACCTAAGAGTATTCTGAAGAAGCACCCTTCAGTCTCAGTGAGTGTCGCCACTTGAATCCTATTGATTTTCATCAAGTGTTTCCGCAATTGAAAGAAACAAACCGTTTTCCCTGAAATTGTGAGAACGATGTCAACATTTCACCCGTTTAATTTCATGAAAAGGAATTTTCTTGCCAGTGACCAGGAAAATTGGGATCTTGTTTATGTTTAAGTTGCCTTTTCAAGTCAATACTGTTTGAAATTTAATTTAATAAAGGTAGTAATCATTGAAGACAGGAAGTCCGAAATTTAATATCTACATATTTAACGTTTCACACAAGAAACCGCATAAGAAAAAGTTTCGTAAAACATTTTTCTTAAGACTTACTCTTAAGATATTTTGAGAAACTTTAAAATAAAAAATGTTTTGGTAAATCTGACTTGGTTTAGTGGTCACAACAGAGGCTGTTGAGCGTGAAGCACTTGATTTGATATCCGGGTCGGACAACGTTTTATGAGTAGTTTCTTTTAGGAAACTTGTAGTAGCAGCCCGAAGCTAGGAATTATGCCCAGTAGACGACAAAAGGCTCACCATAATTAAATAAGACTTAACGTAACAGCATATCTGTAAAATATATGTGTAGAACAATACACCTCGTAAAACTACTTAACCCTTCTGGGAATGTAGGTGTAATGCAATACTTGTCCAATAAAATCGCTGATAAATGAAAACCTAGTAATGAAACAGTGCTAACATTTTATTACAAACTTCTGTAATCTATCTACAGCACAAAACTATCAGCAAAAAGCGCTGAAGTGAGAAACTAAACGTTTCGTTGATTAAACGTTCCAAGCAGGAAGCGATGCAAGCGATACAGCGAACAAAAAACATCAAACAAGCTCTCTACTAATGTTATAACATTCTTCATTAGGCTGATCACATACGCCAGATTGTCGAACCGACTCAAGACTGCTTATGCTGTTTTACTTTTTCAGTATTCGTAGCTTTTCGATGGCAATTTAAATAATGTCAGCCCAAAACCTCCTACGAGTACCGCATTGTCAGTCCCGTATGTTAAAATCTTCTAACGCATAACGGTATTTCAGGGAATCAAGACGTGATGTATAACATTAATTGTCCTCCATTATGGATGCGTTTACAAACAAATAATCACACTAGCACACATACACCCATACCCGGAACATTTTCCTTGCTTATTACTTGCTTACCTAGATTTCCAGGTTAGTCAATTTAACAAATAAACTTTGCACTTTTGGGCGGTCACTCGTTTATTTCTCGTCACCAGTGTTAATATCTCCGATGAAATTTTTCGACCACTTGTCTGACGTCTGCGGGTGCCCTTATTTCAGTAGAGTAGTTCTACGCTGCAATGTCAATAAAAATTACAAAGGAAAAAAGAAAACAACTGCTAATACAAACTGTGAGAATTCTGTGAAATGGTATACATTGTACATAAAATGAAATATTTCTTGATTTTAAGAGAAAAGTACAGAGTTAGAAAGAATGAAAGAAACGTTTTTTTTTTGTCATATATGGATTATACAAAGTTGGTGTTTATAATCACGTGCAAGCCATACTCTACCATTAACAGGCGTACAAAATAGTGATGAACTAGGCACATTTTATTTTGTCAGTTAATATTATCAATTTAAATAGTCAATAAATTTTCCAAACTATTATTCATATTTGCATACATTAGACGTTGTCACAATTTCTTGTCATTCAAAAAATTTTGCACACTTAAATAATATTTGTCCATTTGGTCATTTCTATTTCGTCATAGTAATTAAAATAATGAATAAAAAATGAAATTATAATAATGACACTACCTTGTTTGATTATAGTGTGTATAGGTATGCTAATTCAATAAGGCTGAAGAGGTTTTTTTGTTTGAACGCGCTAATCTCTGCAACTACCAGTCGGATTTGAATAAATATTTTTGCATCTGATAGCCCAATATTTATGGAAGGTTATACACTACAAGTGAGTGCGGGTGCGGGGCATAGGTACCTAGTCTTTTATAAAAATCATATTCTTATCAGTTCTTCTCAGAAGTTTCCGTATAAAAGGTTTTTGATGAGGTTATCATCGGCTTTATTCTATATCCACTACTCTTTTTTTTATCAAAAGTGGATCTATGTTTGGCCACCAACTCGCCTGATGGTAAGCGACGGTGTGGCCAAGGATGGAGCGCGTAGATACAGAAGAAATCTATTCACTCTAAGTAGATTAGATAGATTTGGGGAGAACGATAGTGGGAGAGGTGATGCAACTACCCAGACCAGTCTCCCACAACGGTTGCACCGGACTACATCCCGAAACACGACTAGGTCACTTCACGGTGTGGCGTAGTCCGGTTGGTGGTAACCAGCCGCGGCCGAAGCCTCCCACCAGAGTTGTGTTGTTTCCAAATGGGATTGATTAATTAAATAATAAATGAAATAATTAATAATTATCTTTTACGATACGGTAATATCGATATAAATACCTACTTAAATTATGTAGAAAGTGATTAAAGGCATAATAAGGCTTAATGTGCATTTTATGGTTTGGAATCTCTAATGGACCGTGTAGAAATAAAATTAAATAAATTTGCAGAGCAATATAAAAAAAAAACTTTAATAACGTAATTGGTCTATTGACTTCAAAAGTGATTACTAAGCGTTAGGTTCTGGGTTCGATTCTCGGTAGGGGCAGTGTTATTGGGATTTTAATAGGAAATCTTTAGTAGTAGAGTTAGTTAGTGGTAGTTTAATTCCAGATTCCTGTCTGGAATTGTGCCCAATTGATGGAAATAGGCTCACCATGTTACCAATTACACGGGACTTAACAACAGCATTGGTGAAATATGGCTGTACAACTATGTACACCTCTGCCTTCCTCTTCGTGCATTATAGGCGTGATGCTTTGCTATGTAATTATCAAATTGATTGCTTGAATATCCATTTTGCTTTGTTTGTTAACATTATAGTGGTGGAATAGAGCATGGATTTGTATTTGCCAAGTAAACACAACAGAGTAAACAAATTGCTTCGGACGTGCATACATAATTACTCGATCATTTAATGGTTTAAATTGACGCGTTTCGATACAATGTATCTGTAATTACAATACTGCGTCATTTTTCAGGGCTTGCAAGCATGGTTGCTGAATGTAAGGTTCTGGGTTCGATTCCAGAGATCGTCTCCGGGAGTGTTATTGAGCTTTTCAGTTTGAAATTTTTCATTAGCCGTTTAGCCGAGAGTTAAGAATTGAACCCTGCGGGTGGCAATATGCACATCACCTATGGGCGGTAGGCGTGTTATCATGAGTCTTAATAAAGGCATCGGTGAATTGTGACCCTAAACCCTTCGGGAAACAGTGTGATGTTATGTTAAGAAAATATATTTTTTAAGATACTAGTTACTACTGTGCCCCGCTCCGTTACAACTTTTCCGTACGATTAAAAAAAATCTTATGTAAAAACCTTGTCCTGACAATGAAGAACACAACAAAAAAAGAATTATCCGATTTGGTGCAGTCGTTCTCAAGTTATGGCGTGACCAAGGAAAATAGGGATTCATTTTTATATATATATATAGATAGAAAGGTAGATATGAGGACTATATGATTACTGTTCAGCAGTAAGCACGTTTACGGATTGATATGATGTAGACATAGCACTATTATAACGGGTTGATACACACTATAGGATAGGTAAATATATCTCTCACAAAATATACCAGAAACACATTCAAATAGGACACAAAAGACCTAATGGCGTCCATACACAATACAGTCAATCACAATATTAGACACACTAGCATTCATTACCCCATTCATATAGAAGAAATCCATTAAAGCAGTTAGATATCCTTCAATGGACATCAAAGTGTAGCTAAAAAGGACAAAGTATTGTCAACTATAATAGCCATTAGGCCTTTTGTTGGACAACGGACTGACCGAATCATTTGTCACATTTTCTACACTATAGTAATCTGAATGGGTTCGTTTTTTTAAGTATACAAAAGGTTTTTTTCTACCTCGCAAAAACGACATAACTAGCAGTCTCTTGACTACGATCAGTGGTAAACCTGGGGCCCGAGTCTGCAAAATAAAATATTTTTCTTAAATTATAATTAAAAAAGAACCCTGACAAAAATGAGGGGCTTGTGGTGGCTAAGTAACAGCCGCACAGATCGAGCGATCGAGTTTAAGCTGCGCTTACCGCGGTCGGTCTTTGGATGGGTGACCATCATTTCATACCGAGACCCCTCCGTGCCTCGGAGAGCACGTTAAGCCGTCGGTCCCGGTTGTCAAATTAAGATCTAGGACAGCCGTTACAGGTAGTCAGAGGCCTGAAAGTCTGACGACCAGTCATAACACGAGATATCGTGTTACCCAGTTACTGGGTTGTGGCCGTCAGATAGGCAGTCACTCTATGTAAAATACTGATATTAAGCTGCATCCGGTTTGACTGGAAGCTGATCCCAATGTTATTGGGAAAAGGCTAGGCAGATATATATACCCCTGCTGTAAGGTGATCAGGAGTTGGGTATGCTGGAGCATATCATACGAGTCAAGGTTACCATAGTCTTGCAATATCACTGAAGTAACAGGATTCCAAATTACGAAACGATCAGAATTAAAGTTGCTCACATCCTTTATCGATTATGAAAAAACTGATGATCTTCACAACACCCGGGAGTGTCTATCTAGTTACTTCTCAAACAAGAAAAAAAACTAAATCAAAATCGGTTCATTCGTTTGGGAGCTACGATGCCACAGAAAATACATAGATACATACGTTAATCTTATAAAACCCCTCTGTTTTCGTCGGGGGTATCGAACATGACGTAAAATTGCCACCCCATTGAGACTCCATTACAAATGTGACTGAATTGGTGTACAAAAACGTCAATGAAATCTTGCTGGAATAACAGTTGAATGGTGGTTCAGTAGAAACTCATCAAAAGACCGCTGGTCTTATTAAACTAGCAGAATACCAAATGCCTTAAAACATTCATTCACATTCCATCGCCACCCTAACGAATACTTAATTGAAGCATTGGTAAATTCAAAGCGATCAAGTCAAGCGCGAGTCAAGTGATTCAAAGGTTTTTATTGCGTGTTAATTCCTGTTAGTTTATAGTAATAAAATGCAAAATTATTATAGTTTATAAGTCAGAACTACTTAACCAGCACCTACCCTATAAAACAGGAGCCTTTTCTCATAAAGAGTAAGAACGATTATTGATCATCACGCTAGTTCATAGCAGGTCGACGATTTCAGACTATTATGTCCAGGTATTTTTATAAACATCGTCTTAGAATAAATTAAGACGTTACATAGATTTAACTCAAAAGTTCTGCATATGACAGTTTGAAACCCACAAATTGTTATTCAAGAAGGTTCGTAACCACTTGTCTAATTTGTTAAGGCACTTTTAAACTTCCATGTCAATAGATGTTTTTCGATATTTCACGGTAAAGCATAAAAGGGAGAAATGCCGTGATGGCCTGAAGGTTTAGTGGTCTACAACTTAAGCAAGTTCTAGTCTTGACATGTTCGTGATTTTGTCAAATGCCTCATTTGTCTAGTGGTCGTAAGGCTGGTGAAGAGGGGTTTGGAATGGTCCCTGGTTGATGGCAATATGCTATAGTACATGGGGCTTTAACATAGGACTAAACTAACAGCATTGGTAAAATGTGGATGTACAACTGTATACATCTCTGCCTATCCCATCAGGGAAAACAGGCGTGATGCTATGTTATGTTATGTTTAACATTCAATTATTCAGTGACGCGCATTAAATCGCAAAACCAAATAATAGTAGATAAAAACAACTAACAATCTAACTAAAAATAACAATTTCGTTTCTTAAAATATCGAATATCACTATAATCCTCAAATATCTCTAGGTAAATCTTCCCCAATACTGTAAGGGCGAACATTTATAGGAAAAATCGCGTCAGCGTGATGTCATTAACTAGCGTCAATCGCGAGCGTACGTCAAAGGTTCTCGAACTTCTGATTGTGACGCATACAGCAAAGTTTGGGATGACGTCAGCACACCCTTATCTGATCTTATCCATATGGTGCTGATATTTTTATCGCAATTATTTTTACAAGTAGTTAGCTGTAGGCACAGTATAAATCTTCTTCTTCTTATCGAGTAGTTGATGAACAACCTAGTGTCAGTGTTTAAGCCACCTATAGGTCTCTGACATGACTTTACATACCATCGAGAATATCTCTCAGCTGTGCTGGTTTCCTCACGATGTTTTCCTTCTCCGTTATAAGCAAGTGATAATTATATTATATTACGCACATGACTTCGAAAAGTAAGTGGCTTTGAATTCGAGTCGAACGATCATACCACTAGTCTATCACTGCTATATAAATATTGCCATTTACGAGGCACAACTAGAAACTCCGGGCTGCTACTGAGAATTTCTTAACAGAAAATCTCAATAACACTGTCCAACCCGGGAACCGAACCCGAGAACATTATTCAGAAGCATTGTACCGAATTGTGTACCGAAGCCGTTATTAAAAAGGTATTTGTAAAGTCATATATGTTGGTGAAAAGAAAAATATAGTAGTGAGCAGGATTCGAAACTGCGCCTCCTGGATAAATACTCCAGGTGCTCTGACCAGTAACCCATCTCGACCGTTACTCACTACTCTGAATATATACGTCTTTTATAGAAACGAGTTAGGTAGAATTTTTGACACTATCCTACCTATCGAATAATTTCTCTTGAATTTCAAAAAGCGATTCCTATACCTGTTCAAGTTTATTTTTAATAAGATTTTTTATAAAAAAGCGGGGTTTGGAACCCACGGAATAGTGGCTAAAGTATTCATCTAGGCGGTGCAAGTTGAAATCCTGCTCAACACCTTATGTCTCATTCCACAAAATCTAATGCATTTTAAAATATATCAATCCATACTTACATACTAATATTATAAATGCGAAAGTTACTTTGTTTGTTTGTTACCTTTTCACGACGAAATGGCTGAACAGATAGTAATGAAATTTGGCAAGCAGATAGATGGTATCTGTGGAAGGACATAGCCTATCTTTAGTCGCGTAGATGAAGTAGCGAGCACCAGCTATTTAGTAATATAGTATGATATAATTTTTTTATTAATTCAAATATTTGGTAGACCTTGAGAAACCGTCACACTAGACAAAACTTCGTATATGACCCACTAATTAATAAAAACTGTATTACAAAATTCATGAATACATATCTGGGGAAACAGACTCGGATATAATGCATAATATGCATATTGCATATAATATTACGTATGTCTGACATAGTGTCATCAGCATCGCGGAAATTAATACATATTTAATGGATTTACATGTCGAAATAGTAGTGTAATATATTTGTTTATATCTTGATGACGACTGTTACGTAGTTATTTTTTGATTAATAATACTCGTTCCGACCGTATTTCGGTCACGGCGGCCTATCTCAACGGAGATTAGCCACGTACGCAGGTGCACTCCCTTTTCTTTCACTCTCATATTCTGATGGGACGGCAATCCGACACGACCGGAGAGAGATCAGGCGCAGGACCGAAGGCTGTACGTGATCTCCGAAGCACGGGGGTGTCACACCACCAACTTCCTGACTCCGGGCTGCTACTGCTTTATACATATATTCTTTTAATATGCATCATAGCTTCTTAAAGGCTTGATAATGTTTTGTTAAAGATAAAGTCACTAGTACAAATTCAAATTTCTATTAAAACCTGACCTCTTTTATTTACATAAAACTATTGATACTATACGAGTAGGTAAGTATTAGAATGACTATACGAGTAGGTAAGTATTAGTCACATAGAAATGTTTTTTGTTGTCAATGCCGATATTATTGTTTATGAGACTAAACAATAATACTGATATTGACAATTGATTTAACAATTTAATCATATCATAGCCTCACGCCTGTAGACAGATGTGTACACTCACATTTAACCAATACTAGTCTTAAGTCCCATCTAATAGGTGGTGAGCCTATTAAATCTACAGGGCACAATTCCAAACTCCAATCTGCTATTCAGACTTTAGGTACCTTACTTTTCCCGATCCGGGAATCGACCCAGTCCCCAGTACCTCACGCTTAGTAGCCGTCCCTACGATCACTTGACCAAATAGACAATAAAAAAAATACTTTACGAGTATTACCACATAAACAATAACATCAAAATTGACAACAACAAAAAAATTTATCGATCGTAACAAATGCTCTAAATGATCTAGAATCGTGACGGATTTGTTTTGGTATGCCAGTGCCCTTCTTCTAATGGTATATGATTACAATAAAAAAAAGAGAAGGCTAATGCTTGGACATTCTAGACCTTGATATTATATCTGATTCGTGAGTGACATGATCCTGCTTGATAGTAGAAGGTATTTAAAATCCTAACGTTATAGTTTACAATATAAATATAAATAAATCATAATTATTATCAACATCACCTGAGAAGCTTTTAAAAATGTCGTATACTTCGAACTATATAAACTAACATAATATGGGCCTTAATAGCGTACAATTTACAAGCCAAATATTAGCACGTTAACGTAAAAAAAAACTTTTTAAGTTAGAGGGCAACGTATTTTGTAGCTGTAATGATTTTTTTTACGTAGTTTGTACGTCCGTTTGGCAGAACAATAAGGTAGGTCGACGAAGGCTTCGTTAACAAATTCGTGATTTTTACTAAAGATAATTTAGTTTGAATACTTTTAGTTAAGATTATCTAAAGTTATATATCGTGTGGGTAATCTTGTAAATAATACAGTTACTGTCAACAAAACGACTTAACAAACATAAAACATAAACTACATTGCAACCTAAATCTTTATACGAAAACATGCCGGTCGCGTCGGGACTACATCCATTGGAAATCGTTTTATTGGGAAGTAATCTGCCAAAATCATGTTTTTAGGTCAAGGGTTTGGATTTAATCTCCCAAAGATGATATAAACCAGATAGGACCGAAGGACGGCGTTCAATTGCCTTAGATTAATACTTGATTAATACAATTGCGGTGAATCTACGGAATTGTGATAGATTACGATGATTGTTTAAGGCGCAATTCCACCAACATAAATTTAACGATAACCGACATATTATTATTGTGTTATTTTGACAGATTTCGCATAGGAAAGCTGTCAATATAATAAAGTAACACGTCGATTACGGTTATAGTTATGTTAGTGAAACTGAGCCTAACTCTTGGTATGCATTAGTTACATTTTCTAGAAGTTAAAGTAGTTGAGAACATCGTATTATGCGTGACTTGCGAATTAGAAGAACTATAATTCCTTGTCATCACAAAATGTTTAATAGAACGGAGAAATTACTCGTAAAGATAAGCTTAACTCATAATTGAATTTTCCAAAAGCAAACATTTGGGTGATGAAAATAAGATAAGAATTAAAAAAGAGAAGCAAATGCAATGCACAACGGATAACAGAGATAAAATAACGTTTGGAAAAATCTGAAGTAACATAACCTACACAAAGAGTCACGGACTAATACGGAGGGATAAATATACCGAACCATAATAAATATATACTTTTACATTTATTTGTTTAAGAACTTGTGATTATAACAGCAATGTCAGGTCAACTTAGTACTCAGATAGTAAAACTTTAACAGAATTCGATTATTTGCATAGATACCTACTTTTTTATAGGAGCAAAGTAAATAGATACCTGATACTATCCTCCTGTTAATAAATATATGTTTTTTATAACCCACAATAAATATATGTATTTAGCACGGGAGATAGCTTTAACTTAAAAATTTACTCGATATTACCATAAGATATTTAAAAAAAAAGTTTTACACATACAAATAACACAACCACAACAAAATGAACTACACCTTCACTAACCCTGTGATAATGAAAAATAAATGAAAAATTTGGCTTCATATTAATATCAAACTACTTTAGAACAGAAACTAAAAGTAAATTAAAATAATACAGAACGAGACAAGGTAGCTCAGTTGGTAGAGTGATGACCCGGAACGTCAAAGGTCGCGGGTTCAAACCCCGTTCTTGTCCATTATTTTTTCAATGTTTCTTTGAAAAATAGTAATTAATATAGGCATTACATGGCCTCAACATGTATTAAAAAAATATAATTATATATCACTACAGAATACTTAAGAAACTTACTGCAAATAACATAAAATTTAATGTCGATACTCTAGACGTTGTTGGTACTCAGTACCAGGTGACATTTACTGAAACTACCTTATTTTGTAACTTAGCTCTTAGCTGTAGACAGTACTAAAGTTTATTAAGAATGACCTTAATATCGGAATATAAGTAGAAGTTTTATGGTTTTTCATACTTTAGATATCACAAATAGAGCACTCGATTACTTTGTCTTGGAATTTATAAATGTATGAAAAGTATATAAGTTAATTAGGAATGTTTTTATTGGTCTCACGTACTAAAGATATAGAATAAAATAATATAATATAAAAACGTCATAATTGCCGTCATAATTCTTATTTTCCAAACATTATTTCGAGATAAAAGATATTTCTTTCCCCATTAATAATTTGACCTATATTATTGTTACAGCACTCGCGCTATGCGCATACGCGGCCGACGTGAAGGAGACAGAAAGCGCGGCAGAGCCCGCGATAAACAAGGACAAAAGACAGACTCAAGGCGAATACACCCACATAGGATACAGGACAGCACGTAAACAGGTAAGGTTTTTTAACAATGTAGACTAAAGTTATATTTTCTTTTGTGGAAAGAAAAATAAGGCCGTGAGCAGGATTCGAACTTGCGCCTCTAAGCACTATGAGGTCTAGATAGCTTAGCGGTCAGGGCTCCTGGAGTATTCATCCGGGAGGTGCAGGTTCGAATCCTGCGCACGCCTTTATTTTTCTTTTCACCATAATTTATAACTTTAGTAAAGTTTAGTAAAGTTGATCGTGTCGGTTTCATGTAAAGGGACTGAATAGATGGCAATGACGTCACCAAAAGACGTTTAAAATGTGGAAGTAAAATTTGGAGGTCAAGATGGATTAGCGGTCAGAGCGCTTGGAGGATTTATACGGGAGGCGCAGGTTCGAATCCTGCTAACGACCATATTTTTCTTTCCATATATATATCTGCCTAGCCTTTTCCCAATTACATTGGGGTCGGCTTCCAGTCAAACCGGATGCAGCTTAATACCAGTATTTTACATGGAGCGACTGCCTATCTGACCTCCACAACCCAGTTACTGGGTAACACGATATCTCGTGGTATGACTGGTTGTCAGACTTTCAGGCCTCAGACTACCCGTAACGGCTGTCATAGATCTTAATTTGACAACCGGGACCAACGGCTTAACGTGTTCTCCGAGACACGGAGGGGTCTCGGTATGATATGATGGTCACCCATCCACAGACCAACCGCGGCAAGCGCAGCTTAACCTCGATCGATCGATCTGTGCGGCTGTTACTTAGCCACGAGCCCCTCTATATCATTTTTCTTTCCATATAAAAGATTTAAATCGCAATCTAAAGCAAAAAAGGCAACTACTGTGTAACAGTAGTCAGCATAAATCACTTTAAAAAATAGCCCGTAGAAGTACGATGGATTGATAAAGACAGCCATTTGTAATACATTATTATCCAAACGACACACAAATAGATATAAATATCGGTACAATACATATTTTCTCATTAATCAAATTCGCTGCCTCAGATTGTAAAGTTTCAAGCGTACCAACTTGCCTCCCAAACTTGACAGGGAAGTAAGCTTGCTTATAATTTTAAGTATGATGAATGAGTCTTATTTACCAGCAAATTTCCGACATTATCATTATCATTTTCCACATTAGTATTCTGTTGCTAAAATTGTGGAACATTAAGAGAGTAGAAAAATGATGAAAAAATATTTCCTATTCCGCATTTCAAATCGTTCTAACCGGTAGCAAACTATTTCATGTCAATTACGTACTCGTACATATCGACCGGTAGTGATGGATTAGTGGGAAACGCAACGCCAAATATAGACTTCAAATAAATACCTATAATTACAATGACATTAAGTGTAACGGCTGCGATTATAATACTTGAATACTGTTCGAGCTCTCACGCATAAGTATGTAATTTACCTACATAAATAGATTTTCCTTTCCCTTCTTTCAAGTTTCAAGTGCACAATTAAATGTGCATTAGTTACGTCATTTACATGTCGTATGATGTTAAGAGCGCACCTAAGCTTGAAACAGGCCACAAATTGGTTTCGCACTGGCTTAAATCCGATTTTAAAGTGATCCTGTTACTTAAAAGCCAAAATCAGCATCAATGAAAACATTGCAGTAATACATGCATCTTGCATACCATAAATATTATATAACATCAATAAGAAACAAACATTTGACCTTCGCGGTTGAATAAAAACTGGGGTACTATCAAATTCCATTATACAGACCTACCTAGATTATAAGCAACCTTTCAGTGAATGTCTGGCGCTTGAATAATTCAACTTGGACCGTGGGAAACGTAAGGAGGACGTGAGACAAGATCTCAGCGAATCATGTAAAATCTTTACCTATATACCAGTTTTAGAGAAAATTATTGTAAATGCATAGGTCCTAACTAATGACCTTGCGGCAATCTTAAGAGGTTCCCATTAATCTTTCTAACACTTGTAGTAAGGGCTAAAAAGACAGTTTTATATCACACATTTGCTTTTACATATTCTATTTTCTAAATGATTTTTATTACATTGCTCAAACTGATATATTTATTTTGATGTTCATTGCTTGTTTTGTTAATCAAACGTCAATGAAAGCATTTTGTATTTAATTTGTCTTGTATGTCGAATTCCATCTTTGGCCATTGTGATCTGGAATAGATGTTTACACACAGATATTCAATAGATCTTCCCATAGTGATATGCAAATGAGAATAAAAAACATACTTATCAACTGTTTCTCATCTCAATAATGTT
Organism: Xylocampa areola; assembly: GCA_935421205.1. Lineage (NCBI taxonomy): Eukaryota > Metazoa > Arthropoda > Insecta > Lepidoptera > Noctuidae > Xylocampa > Xylocampa areola. Next base: position 9,155,815 of record OW285220.1, read on the forward strand.
GTAAGAGTTCTTATATCGGTTGCCAATGATGTCTTGTACCTATTATCATATAGGTGCTACCCAAAGCCTTGTGCCAGGACAATGAGCATTTCATAATACGTTTTATTTGGGTATTATTGTTATATTTATTATACATCTGTTTAATATTTTATACTAAGGCTGTTACTTTTTTATTTGTTATTAAAGAACTTAAAGACAATCCTGCTGAATGTAAAGTACCTGGATGACCACTTTGCTCGGTTTTTAGTGTTGGTAAAACGACGTTTGCTAAAAATGAGACCTAGCTAGATCGATTTATCCGAAACCCCCTTTACCGAAACCCAATGCATACTAAATATCAAGAAAATTATTGCAGCCATTTCCGAGATTCAGATTGATTATATATATACAAGAACTGCTCGTTTAAAGGTATTAGATGCAGAACTTTGCCTGCAATTAGTGATTTGGAATACTACGCATTGCTTGGCTCAATTACCATTAAGGACTTAAAACCCTATTCAAAATTAAGATAGCCAATTAAAAATATCTTTACAATATTTACAATGGAATGTACAATTTATGTCATTCCATTAAATCATTGTTTTATACTTCCACCATACTAAAGTGAGTCAACTTCACCCAATAATGTCCTAAGTCGCCCTTTCACTTCTATGCCCTAGATTTGGTCACGAACGACCAGTCCTTTAAACTGTAGGTGTATCTAACAGGCTATCTAAAGTTGTATTACTGTCAAGACGAGACGTTAACGGTTTTAAATTTGTGTGGGAACAATTTCTGTAAGCCTTCTGTAAGCCAAAGAAGACACCGAAGAATTCTGTACCCTATGGAATGTGTGCCTATTTGGATGTTACGTTTGCTAATAAATTAGCTCGAGTTAAGTTGCTTTGCCTTGTTTTGAGTTGTTAACGGGAAGATATGTTTACGATGGAGGTTTATAAGCGTTGACACTCCAGTCTTAAAGATCTGCGTTGGGTTCGTTTCTTTTGGTCACATAGTTGCAAAATCAGCTGTTTTGTCGACTTCGACAAAATAATAGACTTTCTATTTATGTTGCCTCATTGGTCTAGTGGTCCCAAGCGTGACTGCTAAGCATGAGGTCCCGAGTTGGGCAAAGTGCTATTGATTTTTTCTGTTAGGAAATTCTCAATAGCAGCCCGGAGTTTCAAATTGTGCCTGGTTCACCACCACATGGGACTTTTAGAACATTGGTGCTCTTTGTACCAATGCGCCTACCCCCTCGGGGAATACAGGCGTGATGCTATGTATGTATTTATGTTAGTGCATCTAGTAATTTAGTCTAAAATCAACACTTTATATACGCCGCTATACTATGCAAGATACTCTAACCTTTTCTACAAAGGTCACAGGAAGTGAAGGGGTCATCTATTAACACAAATAATTTGGCCACAAATACAAGTTCAACTAATTATAAAAATGCAAATTAATGTGTTTCGTAAGCTTAACATGTTTAATTATGCAAAAGTAAAGACAAATTGCAGATAACCTATTGACTTGGAACAGCATGATTACCCACTTACTTCGTTGACCCTCGGGTTAACTAAAATAGCAAGCTATTTGCGAACCAAAATGTTTCTATAAATTGTTTGTATTTATCAGAATTATTCAATTCTATTGAAATTGTTTATGTCTTTTTGTTCTAAGTTTTATAGCCATTTCACATTTCATATTCTTTTGTCGTCAGATATTAAGTACCCAAATGTTTCATTCAATTATCTTTGATGTTTGTGGTAGCTGCTAATTTTCAAAACACCCTAACTCTATGAGGAATATTAGATCGCCACCGCCATTGCTTTCCATGTGGTTTCGGTGAGGTGGAAACATAATTATGTAACTAGATGGGGAAACTCTTCTTCATTTGAGACATTAATGGCGGCATTAAATAATCAGCCGACATCACACGCATACAAAATCACAAACTAAACATACGAAGGTATGTTTAGTTTGTGATTTTGTTTGCGTGATTGTTCCGATTCTAATAAGCTGCTCATTTTAGGCAACAATTAATTCATTAGCTTTTAAAATATCAAGCTTCCTCTTACATCTTTCATAAACACTCGCTTTAAATTGTTCAACATAATCCTTGTTAAACATATTCCTAATTAGCTAAACAACCCCTAAGTTATTGGCTTCACATGTTAATCTAATAGCCAATTAAGGGAACATTTAATTAACCGCTAACTGTTCTTGAGGATTAAACTTCATCTTTGGCATCGAATAACATTGTTATAATAATTATTGTACAAGATAGGTAGCAAGATTATGAACTTTATCTTAAATCCTAAGCCGAACAATCAAAACTTGTTATGACCGAACTATTAGGTACGAAGTTTTGAACTTTGTACTAGTTCCTCTATACAGTCATTGTCGTAAAAGTTCGTAAAAGTCGTTGCAGCAGTTTAGACGTGTAAACTAACAAACAAACAGACGGCCAGGCACAGATTCATATTACTACTATAAACATAGCAACATCACAACCTATTTACAAAGGGTTAAGCAGCAGTTTACTGTAATTCACCGATGCCGTTGTTAAGTCCCGGATGGCAAGCCTATTGCCATCAGCCGTGCAACGTTCTAAATTCCGAACTGCAACTATGAATTCCATAACAGGAAAATCCATTAATACTTTACCCGACCCCTGAGAATTGAACTCAGAATCTCACGCCGAGTGGTCGCGACCACTAGACTAATGGGGCAGCAAGAATTATGTGGACTTGAAAAAAAATGTTAACACATAAATCAGCAGTAGCTGACTATTAAATATAATTGAAGAGCAATTTTAACTTGAGAAATGTTTATTGATATGGGCCTAAAAGTCTATTCATATCTGCATTTGAGATAAACATCATTTATCAGTCTGTCTGCCAGTTTATCACAGAAAACTCTAGATTTAATGTTTACATAAACCTGAGGCATAAAGAGTCTGGCAAGTGACAGATGAAAATTTATAAAAGAAAAGCGAATTTAAACTTAAAAATTGCTGGCGTTTAATATCACAATTTATAACGTTTGAGCGACGAAACATCTATCATCCTTAGTTAAAAATAAGTATTGCTTTTGCGTATTATACGATAAAGCAACAAATTGAAGTTTTCAGAAATAAATTTTTCTTTCACATTATGTATTGGTATATGCTTTTGTGAGTAGTAAATATTCATTCCTAAGTTCTTCGAGGCGGCAATTAAACACTTATCTGGATTTACCACCAAATCTAGTTGATCTTCTGTAATTCCTAAAGTCTAGTCGTTCAAACGTTCTTACAAGTTGTAAACGCCGTTTTATTAAGTTGTCGTATTACATTTAATAAAACAATCGAAGCCAATAACACTATTTCGACAGAAATATAGTATATCAAAACTAGTACAGTGGTGGTGGTTCTCAAAAAACCGATTATCCGAAATAAAAAATTTCTACATATATATAACAGAAAATAAAATAACGTAGTACAGATTAAATGCTAAATAAATTATTAAGTTTAAAGCTTAATTTGTGGCGTAGAATTACTCGAATTAACTACTGTTTAGAGCGGCGTCTACCACTGGAAAAGTAAATCGACCTCGACAGAAACGTATCTTGTTCCACTAAATTAGTGGTTTGAGGTTTAACTACACAGATAAGGAATATTCTCATTAAACACTGTGCGTCAAAAAGTAACTAAGTAAAATTAGAATAAAGAAAATAGTCCAGATTTGGCAAAATTTTAAGTTTCTTTTTTTTATATTCTGTATTATTGATATGAACATTAAATACTCTATTTATTTGTGTTCCAATCTATGGCGTGCGAAAAACAACACCGCTAACGATTTATTTTTCTATGCACAAGAATTAGGCTTATAACTTTAGAATACGTCAAGTGTATGGGTTAATGCGTTGTATGTCACTGTATGATATTCACCAAACATTAAAGGCTTTAAAAGCCCTAATAAGTCTTCTACTTAACAAAACTGATTATAATGATATGTCAACACAAATGCATTTTCTGAGTTCATACAATTAAATTAACAGTTGGCTTTCAATGTTATAAGTAATATCATAACATAACATAGCATCACGCCTGTATTATTATATTGTAGGCAGATGTGTACACAATTATACACCCACATTTCACTAATGCTGTTATTAAGTCCCATGTAATAGGTGATGAGCATATTGCCATCTACCGGGCACAATTCGAAATTCCGGGTTGCTACTGAGAATTACCTAACAGACAAACCCAATAACCCTTTGCCCGACCTGGGAATCGAACCCAAGACCTCATGCTCAGCAGTCGCGCTCAGGACCACTACACCAACGAGGCAGTTATAAGTAATATCAGATCATCCAATATCAAATCATAAAGTGATAAATCTTAACAAAAAACTGCATTTGACAGGAGTAAATTCGGTTATGTCCATTGCTGTGCAATCCAGTATCGGCACTCTGTCTGGCGTCACCGCATGCATTGTAGGTAAATCCAATCCATTCCATTGCAGTCCACGATGATTGACGTGTTCGGCTGGAGCCACAACACTAAAATCGAAACTAGAATCGGTTCAACACTGTGAATGGGATGGTTTCAATGTGCTCTATATAATGTAATCGTAGTTATAGAATAACATAAAGAAGTAACTCAGTGTCTTGATAGTGGACATTCAACATTCTTAAAATAGCATAAGTTAAAAAAAAAGCCTTAATATCAAGGCAGATTTAATCAAGGTGCTTGTAAATTAATCACGAAAAATAATACTATTGTAAATAAAACATTGAAATTTTGTCAGTAACACTAACTCACTTCTAATTAAGTCACTAACAAAAAAAATTCACAATCACAATAAAAGCTTTATTATTAAATATCATCAAAAACATAAAAAAAAACGTTAACATTCAAATAATAGAGTAGGTAGGTACCAACTTCATTAATTTCAGAAAACGCTTTAATATTACAAAGCGTTTACTGAAATTGGTTAAAAAGCATAAACACGGCTTTAAATCGTTGATGATTTTATATCATAAAATCTCACATAACAAATCGATTTCAAAGAAGGTTTTTGAATTAAAAGTTAATATTTTTTTATATATAGATATGTACATAATAATTAAAAATATTTACAAAAATAAACTTAAATTATATTGACTACACTACTACTAAAAGAGAAAAAAAAAGGAAATACCTACGTGATTTAGGCGTCGAAGTACTCCTCCGTAGCGCTCTCATCCGGTAATGTGCCCAGAAGACTGGCAGCATTGCCACGTCTAATTCTCTGACCAAGAAACAGGCCAGCCCTCTGGTCACGCGAAGTGTCGACCAGTCTTTTTTTAATTTATTTCTGCTGACTGAAAAATCAGATAAAAAAGTATAAAAGTTGACTAACAATAGTGAATGAAATTTGTATTGAACTATTTCAGAATACTACAGATAGTTATTTTTACACCCCGAGTACGATGAATGGGCACATAAAAAAAGGTATTTTGAGAGATGATCACGTGATGTTCTTATAGTAACGTGACAATAGAGCACGTGATATAATATCAGACGGAAAACGAAAAGCCTGTTTCTCGCTTTTTCTGTTACCCTTTTTACATTACACGTCTTTTCCCAACCACATGTCTCCGCTTAAGTATGGAATATAATAATAATAATACCCTCCAATCCGATTTCAGCCACGAGGATAAGGTTTAATTTTCTTTTTTTATGTGCTAAAGATGGTTTACTCATAAATGGCTAATGTACTTTAGTGATAAAAGTCCTCGTGCAATGAGGGAAAATTAGGGAAATATGTAATATAATGCTATACGAATGGCTTTACCTTTATCTGACCCTTGATAAATTAATGCTACATAGAATAAAAGCTTGATAACGTATATAGTACAATCATATTAGGTATTAACTCTTTAACGTTTTTGTTACCTATTGCTTGAATCTTGTCGTGTATCAATTGCTATGTGTGTATAGTTTAAATGTATTGTAAGGTGTGTATGTGTCCAATAAATGTTTTATCATTCTTTCTTATTTAAAATTGTAATGATAAAAATGGAAGTTGCGCATATTCAATTCATGTTGCAAGTCTTATTAATATAATAAGTACAAGTGTCAAAATTTTTTGTGTACTTTGTTATTGGCTTTATGTCTAGATATATTGCGTTAGTTAATAATTATAATATTTACTGTAAGCTACCTTACACCAATAAACCAATGAATCTTCTTATCTTGTGGTTGATGGCGATAAGCTACCCATAGGTGTCAGATATGTTTACACACCATCGACAACACCTTCAGGTGTGCTGGATTTCTTACAATGTTTTCCTTTGCCGCTTCAACCCTTTGGCTCACCCACGTACAAATACGTAATTAATAACAATAAAAATCTATTGTATCTGCTAATGAGCGAGCCAACAGCTTACAAGTGATAATAAATTTCTAATAGGTATCTACTCTACGTAAGACTACGATAATTCAGTACCTAGTGCGTGCCTTGGGTTACAACTTGCGACCTTTAACGTGCTAGTGCAACGATCATATCATTAGTCAGACTATAAAAGAATGCAATTAAAAATAATTAACATAAATATACCCAATTTCCTTGTACAGATGCAGACAAACAACCATTGCAATAAATAATAGTTTCAGAGTGTTGCACTTTGTCCACCTTTATGAAATTCGTCACACTCATCCGTTTCGACTTAATACCTTTTTAATAGCCGCTTGCGTCATGGTAGGGGTAAGAAATAATGGACATACCGTTCGGCCATAAGTACGGATTGCAAGTGCAGTCTAATAACACGTTGTCCGTGGAATGTCCGTTATTTTGTAACTGTTAGCACAGAAATAGATTGAAACGAAACCATTTTATAAAGCATATATATTTAACATGGCGTTTAGCACATTGCGCAAATATTTGTTTATGCCCGAATTTTGAGAGGTTGAATTTTTTTTTGTGTGTCATTCTTCTCATTAATATTTCATCAATCGCATTAGCGGATGAGAGATGAGTCATCAATTTGAATCGATTATTTAAACGTTTGAAACATATTTACACCCACAGTTAAAATCTAAATATGTTATACTTTCTCCAGGCCGTTGTATGCAAATATTGGTTTTGTGACTATTAATATTTTTGAATGAAAAGCAACCACATCAAGACCAAAATTTATTCTATTATATAGAATAAATTTTGGTCTTGATGTGGTTGCTTTTCATGCGATGCCTTAGTAATCGTGGTGTTGAATACACGTACGTTCTCTTCATGATAAGAGGCATTTGACCTATATTTCGTCAATAACTCACTGCTTGTTGTTGTTATTATTATTGATTACGGTTAAAACGATAATGTTCACTGCTGAATACTAAATAAAGATTATCTGCATAGTTTGCACATAGTCTAGTGCAAGCTCGGCTGCCGAATTTGAGGTAAGCACACCGATTCCCGAGTGTTACTGTGTTTTTAGGTTAATTAGAAAATACTCAGTTTAACTAAAATTGTCTCCAATAGGTGGCAATATGCTCACTACTTAATACATGGGACTTAATAAAGGAATTTGTGACACATGAGTGTACATAAGTAGGTAAACCCTTGTATAATCCTTTGGGGAATATAGACATGATGCTATAAATAGGTATGTCTGCATTCATTTTCGTGTAAAGTCCGCCATTTCGTAATTTACGCGGCAAAGTTAACGAGACCAAACCTAATTACCTGATTGATACCTAACTAGCTTTGCAAGTTTCGATATCCGGATACTGGTACCATTGATCAAGATATTGTGCAAGAATGATTGACGCGTGCGACCGCTCCGCCCTCTGTTTCGAAAATGGCCGATAATCGCGACGCATTGTCTCGTTTTCTTCGGCTTTCACCGACGCACGCGCATCTAATGAAATACATAATTACAGGCTACTGTATGTTATGAAATGCATTGTTGTCACACCGTTAATTTGATGGGGCTAGGCTGATTGTTTGATACACTTTTCTTACGTGTGTGGGAAAAGTAAACATTTGTCCTTCCGCCTTATTCTTCGGTCTGGTTATTGCGGAAGAGATGGTCAGATGGTTGTTTTTTGCGTGCTATCATGCATTTTAATAGCCTAGTTGATTTACCATAGTTATACAGGAGCGAACTCTTTTCTTGATAACGCTTCGCGAACAACTTTTAACCGGATTAATCGCGTGTATTATTGGTTTTTTGTTTCTCCTGACGTTTCGAACACTTTGCAGCGTTCGTGGTCGCAGGAGGACTGATTAATCCGGTTAAAAGTTGTTTTATTATAATGTGTAGTGATCGCGCAAACCTAAGATATTACTAAGGCTTCGCGAACTTTACTTCATTGTGTACGATCATCGTCTTCGTTTATTCAATCCTTGCTAGCATATCGTTCCGACAATCCTTAGAGACTGGTATATGCCGACGATGATGAATCTTTATCTAATTTAGGACTAAACTTGTATCTTTTTTTCAGGAACAAGTAGCCCCTGTGGAGGAACCTCAGGACGATGAAAAGCCACTCAGGTAAACAACGAATTGCTACAAAAAATCCTAAAACCATTAGGATAAATAATATTACGGAATTCATTGGCGCCAATTTTGTAGTTAGCTACCGGAAATATCTGTTAGTTGAGATTAATTTATTTACAAACTTGTTCCAATACAGAATAGACTAGTTTGTGAAATATCGTTTCCTTTGAAACGCAGAACATTGTTAGTTATAAACTCTGTGGTTTAGATTCTGTCTTTATTAGGGCACGAAACTATGATACAAATCTATGTTTTTATCAAATTGCCTCCGAGAATGGTATATACTTTTTGTGGGGATTAAGGTTTTTTCTATATGTAATATACATTTATTTTAGTGGTATAACTGGGAGACAACTGCGGGCTAATAATACTAACTACAGTACTAGGTACTTATAATGATATAAAGTATTTAAATAAAAGTAATGCTTCGTATTCCGTAGAGTTCTTTAGTTAATTCAATAATATTTTGGTTCAAAGAACCATTAATTGTAGTATATATAAAACGCTTGTTCTTTGTTTAACCTTTGCATGGCTTATTGCCAAAAGTGCTAGCACCATTTCCGGACAGAATTATATACAAGTCATTTTGAGTTAATTCTTATTTGCACGATAGAACATTTTATCTGGTGCCAAGAAATTTATGACAGTAATTCTTAAATTTAATATAATATTTCATATCAGAGACAGAAACGGTTTTGAAAATAAAATACGATAAAAATATTGGACTCTTGGATATTTTGGTATGAGATACCAGGAATCAAATAAATAGACAGCAAAATAGACTCGTTCGAGATTTTTTACTAAAAACAGACGGATTTTATAACAATAAATTGATGCTATAGTTTGACAAAGAAGTTGTCAAAAAATATATATTATATTTTATTATATTTAGCTTTCAGATAGACTAGATATTTTATAAGAAATTAAACATTTTATCCTCTAGATCCAATAATCAACATACATTTTATAATTTCAGCCGCTCTGACAACGAACAGTACCGACCAGGTCAAGTGTTCTCTCTAAACCCTCGAGAACTTCTGGAGCTGCAGCCAGAGAGGAAGGCGCCCCTCTCTAGCAACCAGCTTCTCCAGCAGCTGTACAGCAATCCTCAACCGGAACATAAGCAAAACCTGCAGCAGATATACTATCTGGAACCTCAATCAGCACGTCAGGTAAAATTGAGTTTATTATTTTTATTTGGCTGGTGCAATGATTAAATTAATCGGCTTCTGGTCCTGCGTCACAGGCTACAAAATAGATTCCGACCTGGAAGATTTTGCATTAATCATAGAGGTTTAGATATTCACCACACCTTTTTTTTTTTTTTTATTATCGTGTGGAAATCCTCATGGATGCCCTGCACCTTATGGTGAGGGCTATGTCGGACTCCTACCGACTAAAACCACACGGCCATCTCAGCACATAGAGAAGGAGCACCGTTAACTCTAGTAGATCAAACCAGTGCCCCTTTGTGCCATGCCTTTGACTCCTCAGGGAAAACCGAACAGTTTCCCCAAATCCCACACAGTGTACGACTACATGTGAGCACGAGAGTAGCAAATATGGCAATATTAGCAGAATAAAATTAATAAAAAATCTAAACGCACGTCTGCCACGTGTTTTTTTTTAATTCACACCTTTTTGTGTGACTTTTTTGTGTTCATGTACCACGGCGACTATATTACCATGTTTTTAATTCTTACTAGCCTTAGTTACCCGGGACAATGTAAGGATTCTAACAATACCCCACAACCTCTACCAACGTTTATGGAGGAACATATACCTACATGAACCCTAAAACATAACAATACTATTTTGGGCAATCGTGTAATTAGAAAAATGCTACTTTGCCCTTGCAGTTGGTTAAGAAACAATCGTGTCGATTCTAAACGTAAAGTCAAATTAGAGCATTGTTTTATTTTAGTTATCTTAGGTAATTTCAGTGTTTTCTAAGATTTTCGAGAAGGTTGTTTATGAGTCTATTTACACATTTGTAACTAAAAATAATATTTTGTGCGAAGAGCAAAAGGGTTTTCGAAAAAACAAAAATATTAACATGGCAATATTTGATCTTTTAAAAGTGATCATGAATAATGTGGATAAAAAAAAATCCTGTATGCGCAGTATTCACAGACATGACAAAGGCATTCGATTATGTAAAACATGACATCTTATTAATTAAACTAAGTCACTACGGTGTAAGAGGCAATGTTTCAAATTTAATAAAGTCTTACCTTACGGTTCGTAAACAATTTACAGAAATATCGAGAATATGTCCTAAAACTAAACGCGAAACAAAATATCTATCCGATTGTAGAATAACTGAATTTGGAGTTCCGCAAGGCAGTGTGCTTGGACCATTGTTGTTTCTACTTTATATTAACGACCTACCTCGTCACGTACATCATCCAATGACTTTATTTGCTGACGACAGCACAGCTATAATTGAATGCAAAGATAAAGCTCAATACGAAAAAGACATGAATGATAGATACACTTGAAGAAATAATATATTGGCTTAACAAAAATAATCTTGTTTTAAATCTACAAAAAACAAAAGTAATGCATTTCTACCAACGGCTAATGCCTAATAATATTATAACTAAATATAAAGACGAAATAGTAGACACCACTTTAGTTACAAAATTTTTGGGAGTATATATTGATGATAAGTTGACATGGAAAAATCATGCTGAAATTGTGTGCCAAAAATTAAGCAAAACCGCATATATTCACCATAATAATCTCTCAAAAAAGTTAAATATGAACACGTTAGTGACAGCTTATCACGGTTTAGTTGTTTCAATACTGAGATTCGGTGTCATTTTTTGGGGTAACTGTTGGTGACAAGTGGTGGTAGCAGAATGAATATTTAGGGCCCAGAAACGTTGTCTTCGATCAATGACAGGGCTGAAACCGATGGAAAGCTGTAAACCTATGATGATAAAAGTTTCTGCTAATCTGAATTTGTGATATTATAATATAATTATTTTGTGTCACTTGTGTTGTGTGTAATGATGATTATTTAATGCTGTATTCGATTAATTGTTAATTGTAATTCTATGTCGATATGTGTCTCAATTTCATATAATTATAGAAATGTTAACTAGATGTAAACGTAGCAACTTAGGCAATATATTCAATTAATTAAATAATTTTGCATGCCGTAAGGCAAAATGTATCGAGACTATCCACAAGTTACATAACAACATATCAGTTACCTACATTTCCGATTTCTGATTTCGAATCTTCACCTGCCAGTACCTCTTTTATTTTGTATGTAAAACGAAAAAACAGTGTCTTAGTCAATGTGGTTGGTATAGGTTTAATCAGGGTGTTTACCACCACGGTATCAGTCCTCACTGATGCCGTCAGATTACATTATAGAATACGTTTGACAATTCAAAAAGGCACGCAATTAGTTATCAAGTAGGCAAGTAGACAGAGAGCTATAAGCTTGTAGTTCTCTTACAACTTGCCGTTACGACGCAAATAATTGTAAAGGCAACCTATGACCTCAGTTTCGTTAGATAATCATAAAGTCATGCTAAATCTGAAGAGGTTTTCTAGAAAACAATTTGATAGATTTTTATCGGCATTAACTTTTAACGCACAAGTCGAAAGTAAATCGCGTAACCCACGTCCGATTTCAAGAGAAATACTTATTTTGTCTGACACAGCTCTTTTTGATATCCATGATACTTAACTTATTGAGTGGTTTTGTTTTTAGTCTGACAGTTTTTTGTCTTTTTTATTTTAGAAATTGTTTGTCTGGGATTTTTCTTTTATTACAGTCTCACTTAGATTATGATAGGTTGGATCATAATTACATATATATCTGCCTAATCTTTTCCCAATTACATTGGCGTCGGCTTCCAGTCTAACCTGATGCAGCTTAATACCAGTATTTTAGCACCAAAGTAAAACGCCCAATAAATAACATCAGAATGATAACGCAGTCTAAGTGGCTTCCTTAGTCTGATATAAACATGAAATTGGCCTCTTTTCAGGTATCCTACCAACCATCATCTCACGCCGTGATCGCTCGTCCTGACTACACTTCGAACGGAGGGGAAGCCTCAGTCGGAGCTGCCTTGTCAGTAAGTGACTCAGGATCAAATGCCAACGACGCATACAACCAGGACCTGCTAGCTTTGCTCGGACAGCCCCCCGTGAGATCCGCAGAGGAATCTCATCAGCAACTCTATTCTCAACCTCAACAAGTTCAGCATGTACAGCAAGTACAACAGACTTCCAGTGTACAAAGCGTCGCACCTCAATATCAGCAGGTTAGTACATAATAACAGCATTGAAATTAATTTATATAAACAATTTATATGAAAAATTTATTATAAATTAATTTATATGAAATTAATTCAAATTCTTACAATTCCAGGTCGACCGTTACATTACCAAGCCAAGCAAGAAACCGACAAAACTCCGCAACAAGGCTCAAATTGCTCCACCTCAACCTTCTGCGGCTCCTCAACAATATTTGATCGAGACAACCAACGTCCAGCAGCAGCAGCAGCAACAGTCTCCACTGTATCATCAAGGCCTTCAAAGAGTGCCTCAGGCTTTGCGTTACGTGACTGTCCCACAAGCTCCAGCGACCTCTCAACAAATATTATACGAACGCCCCGAATCTCAGGGTCTGAAAGTTGTCCCTGCACCCAAACTACAACCACTGCAACAGCAACAACCCAGGGCTCAGCTTAATTACAGAATTGTACCCCAATATCAACAGCAAGAAGCTACACCTAAGCAATACAGAATTTTCGAAGCTCCTAGACCAGCCATCAGGCCACAAGAACAACGTATTTCTAGCCAGAGTGTTGAGCGACCTGTAGCATACTTGAAACGTTACCCGGAACAGGAGAAAATGCGTGCTGTCAAAATCTACGACCCAATTTCAGAAAATGTACCCCAGCAGACTGCGCAATACATAGGCGAGCAATATTATTTGCGTCCTGTGTACAGAACTAATGAACAACAACAACAGCACCAGCAACAACCACAGCAGCAACAGCAGCAACAACAGCAACAACGTCCAAGGTATGAATACTCTAGCCAGATAAAATCTGAGCAATCCAGAGTATCAGAATCATCAAAGCCTCCGCAATCTTCTATCTACGTCAGCAAAAATGTAGTCCCAAGAAAACAGGTGAGACCTCAATCAGCATACAGGGAACAGCAGGCCAACGTTGAACAAGTAAACCTGGAGCAACATGGCCAAAGTTTGGACGAGCAAAGAGCGCACCTTCCTCCCCCTAAGAATAACAAGGCCTATACTCCTGAGGAGTTCGCTGCTTTGGTTGCTGCTGGATACGCAGTTACACCTGTTCCTGTTAGCGCGCTAAACCTCCAAGAGGCCCAGTCCAGGTCATCGGTAGAGTCGGTGACGATGTACCCGAAACGCCGACAAGTTCTCGCCAGCAGACGCCATCAATATCTTCCCCTTCGAGGAGACGACGCGCCTTAGACATATTCATCTTGCTGTAAATAGGTTAGCTATAGATAAGTAAAATAAAATTATAGTGATATTTGTTTAAAATTTGTTTTATTAGAATTCCTATAAACTTTGGTTTGTTAGTTTACAAGAGCAAGCATAACTGTACAAAGTGTGCCACCAACATAAATGAAACCGCAGTGTGCAAAGGCTTGAATTCATTGTTTTCATGAAACCACAATTGTATGTCTGCAAACAAATGTTAAGAAGGCTTTATTTTGACATATACCTACATAGCTTAGCGCAGAATTTGCTAGTTGGAAAACTTTTAATAATTGTTTTGAAGTGAGTTTAAGTTCCTCCGTACAAAAGATAATGAGCTTTAGAGCTTAGGTAGGGTAGTTGTTTGGTTTCAAAAATGTTTACTTAATCAGTTTTGTATATGCGAGCTCATATCGTAATTGCCATACTAACCTATGGTATGAGAGTATGTTAGAGATAATTAGCACTTTCATCTCTGTTTTAACGTTATAATCTGTGGTAGTTTTTATCTGAGAACTCTACAAACTATAATCACTTCCTTTTTAACTTCTACTTGTTCGTTCATTAGTAAATTATATATATATATATCTGCCTAGCTTTTTCCCAATAACATTGGGGTCGGCTTCCAGTCCAACCGGATGCTGCAGAATACCAGTATTTTACATGGAGCGACTGCCTATCTGACCTCCACAAGCCAGTTACTGGGTAACACGATATCTCGTGGTATGACTGGTTGTCAGACTTTCAGGTCTCTGACTACCCGTACCGGCTGTCGTAGATCTTAATTTGCCAAACGGGACCGACGGTTTAACGTGCTCTCCAAGGCTCGGAGGGGTCTCGGTATGAAATGATGGTCCCATCCACAGAACGACTGCGGCAAGCGCAGCTTAACCTCGATCGTTCGATCTGTGCGGCTGTTACTTAGCCACGAACCCCTCTCATTCGTAAATTATATATATAAATTCATAAATTATTCATATAAATTAAATTAATCTTCAAGAATTCCAATAAGTAGTTTTATTCAAAACAATCATCGGTGTTTTGCAAAATCAAAACACTAAATTTTATAAAAGTATTCCTAGCATAGAATCATCCCTGTATTTTCTGGAGCATAAAGATGTTTTCTAATTAGTATCGAGCCTCTTTTTTAAATAGGTACCCAATTTGATTATTAGCTCTAAAACTATATTTTTCTGGGTAATTTTAGAGCAATATAGCGATACATTTATGAGATGAGTATATTTTTTCTGTTGATCCTCGTAGCTTTTATCGGTCTGTAAAGAGAATCTCCGTCCTGTTTCGTGCCCCTGGCTTAATTTTGCATATAATATAAAAAGAGTTAAGAAAACACGAGTCATACATTTTTTGTGGAAAGAAAAATACGGTCGTGAGCAGGATTCGAACCTGCGCCTCCCAGATAAATACTCCAGGCACTCTGCCAACTAAGCCCCTGAACCCTCACTATCCCGAATTCTTCTTCCACATTTTAATACGTCTTTTGGTGACGTCATAGCTGATCTATTCAGTCCACAGGAGACTTTTTCTGTACATAAAAAAAATATAACTTTAGGGTTCATTACGCATGCGTTATTGTGTTTGAAAGATTTACCTGAAAACACGTATTTTGTTTTAAACCTTTTCATATTTATCTGTTGTAGTGGCCGAATGGTTGCCCGCCCATATACCAATGTTACTCAATGTGATATGTACCTACTTTCATAATAAATCTAAGATATCACAAACATACGGTGAAGGAAAACATCGTGAGGAAACCTGGACTTGAAAATCGCCAACCTGCAGCGATCTCACTTGGTGATCAATGCTCGCGCGTTCTCTACATGAGAAGAAGCCTTTGCCCGGCAGTGGGACAGGTTATGGTTATGTTAAGTGCTGCTAATAAAAAAAACTCGATTCCCCGCGTCAGTGTTGTCAATCCTCCGAAATTCCCCGCTTCTTTTTGATAGCTGTTGCGTCAGTGATTAGCAGACACAATAGATTTTTATTGTTACAACGTACAGATCTGTACGTTACTGAGCCGAAAGGTTAACTCTTACAACTACAGACTTAGTAAGAGCCACGTGCTTCATTTTATAGCAGATACAAAAACAAAGTTTTTATTTAAACGCATTTGTTCAAACGACTGTAAGAGCAGGTATTTGAGTGGTGCTGCCATTCAAAATTAAGTTAGTAGTGTCGAGCTGTATCTGCCAAGTCAGAAAATGATTTTTAGTTGTAAGTATTACCCAGCGTAAAATAGTTGTAGCTCACTGAAAAAGTTGGTCTGGATTCCCCGAAATTCCCCGATTTTTGTCAGTCCCCGTGCTCTCCCCGCGCTAAACCTCAAGTCCCCGCAAATCGGGGATTTTCCCCGCGATTCACAGCGCTGGTTATGTTTCCTAACAGAAAATCCAATATCCCTTTGCTCGATACGGGATTCAAACTTTGGCCGGTACACTTACGAGTCGCGGTTGTGTGTCTTATTGTATGTCGTATTTGTACCTTATCTGACTTATATTGATACTATTATCAATCATCAATTGATATTATAATCACATTAATTTTCAATTAAATATGATAACATAGTACGTATAATGTAATACTAGAATTTTTTTGTACCTATTATCTATCAAATTGATTGATTAAAATGTCACTGGGATTTCAGAACATTATCCAAATCGAATATCCATCACAAAAAATAAATGATTATTTCATATAACACATTTCAATTTCACAGTTGGTGAACATCTTATTTGGGTACGTTCGATTCACGAGTGATAAAGTTATTCTTCGAAATGGAATATTCAGATCATCTGCGATGTGTCAACCCATAGATGTTTTCATTTGAATAAATCATATACTTTATGATTCGAATAATCGTAGGCACTTTTTGTGGGCTTGTGAGAGAAATATTTTGAAATAAAAGCTTGAGAACTGTCAAACTCTGAAATTATTGTTATGTAGCTAGTTGAAAATGTATCGTGCTGGTCGAGTAACTCTTGAGCCACAGGTTGAGAGTTCAAACCTGGCTAGTTAATCTAAGACATCTAAAATATACTGTGAACGAAAACATCGTAAAGAAACCTAGACTTAATAGTCTGAAATCTCCAAATCCCCGGCCTAGCGTGGTGGTTTCAATGCCCGTGCCTTGTATATCTGAAAAGAGGCTTTTGTTCTGAAGTAGGAAAACCATGAGCTAGTTATGTTATGTTATTTATACATTATCGTGAAATGGAAATCCTTGCAATGTGTACACGGTATATGTAATAAACGCTAGGTCATATAATTAATCGATAGATCAATATAATACAAATATATCCACTGTACACGGACTTCTAGGAAACTTTCTGCCTCGCACAACAAAACTGTGGAATGAACTGTCGCCTGCGGTATTTCCGGACCAATACGACCTGCAAACCTTCAAGAAAAGAGCGTAATCCTTTTTAAAAGGCTGGCAACGCACTTGTGACTCCTCTGTTGTTGCGGGTAATCGCTTACCATCAGGCGATCCGTCTGCTCGTTTGCCACCTATCACAAAAAAAACCAATGCAAAAACAGTAGATATTTTATAAGTAAGTAACTAACAGCCAATCATAAAGGCATATTCACGACGAAAGTCAAAACATTCTTAATTAAGTCGCTAAGGAAATCATGTCAGCTAGCGACTCCCAACGGAATTATAACGAACTAACTTATAAACAAGTTGTCAACTCACAGGAAACTAGAAACTGCGATGACGGAGATAATTAGAATTTCAACATGTTTAATGATCTTCAGAAACTTCAATTTCCTGGCGGAATTTGTGTCAGAAATAGTCATAATCTCGGTGTATACGGTAGATTGTTACTGCTTCATAAAATCGAGATACCTATAGTCTATAAAAAACTAGCTACGAGCGAGTCGGACTGGCGCTTTATGGTTTCGTACCCCTCTAGGTTTTTTATAATATTACTAGCTGTGCCCGCGGCTTCTCCCGCCTGGAATTGAATTTATGACTAAGAGTACATAATTATATAGCCTATTAATATAATTCCCTATTTGAATGGGATTTTGTTCACAATTTTATGGGTTTTGATTATTTTTACCGCGGAACTCTAATTCTTTGTCTAACCTAAAAGTTGCCTCAATTACTCCGCGTATAATCAGCTATCTTTTTTTGTTATTAGTACCGTATATACTTATCACTCATATACTTATCATATAAGTACATTAAGTAATATATATTGATAATCATATTGATATATATTGATAAGTTGTTCATGACAAAGACTATAATACTAGTGTCTTGTTGTGTGTGAAATTTTAATAAAACTACATTTTATTAAAATTTCAACTAGCTTGCTATTACGGTTTAAAAGGTATAGCCTGGTGACAGATAGACAGGCACAAACATATGCTCAGTAAAGGTCCCGCTATTCAACCTTTTGGAACCCTATAAACTGTAATGGTCTCAGCCAATAGTATTGTCATTTCCGGTGACTCGTAAAAAGTTACTACGAGCTTATTAAAGACGGAGAGCGGAAGTGGTACTTCTGCTTATGTTCCTTCTAATAAAATTAGTAATGAGATCATCAGGAAAGTAGGTATGTTTCCCAATAGTAAAAAGATATCCATAAACTTTTTGTATGTACTTTTATAATTAACTAGTCTTCGCCCGTGGCTTTGCCTATGAGTATGCATGTATCTTCACATATAGGGAAGACATCGGCACGAGCATTCTAAAGCTATAATTTACCAAATTAATATTACGACGTTAGTAATACTTTCATAACTGTAACATCTCTTCCTGAAAAACTAAGAAGTGGCAATGTAAAGAAACAACAATAGGAAATACTTTCAGTTATACAATCAGGGGCGCTGACTACGTGGGTGCGCGGGGACTCCAGCACTCACAAGAGGGATGCGTGGCACCCATGATCTTATGCATAAAAGCTGATCAAATTATGCCCTGGTTTATGTGTAGTTGTGATGATGCGCTATATCTTTCTGTCCTACTGCTTGTCTTTCTATCCTACTGTTCACTAATAAAATCATCATATCAGCCATAGGACGTCCACTGCTGAACATAGGCCTCTTTAGATTTTCAATAGGACCGGTTATAAGCGGCTTGCATCCAGCGCGACCCTGCGGTCCTAATCAGATCGTCGGATAGGCAGTCGCTCGATGTAAAACACTGATATTGAGCTGCATCTGGTAAGACTGGTCACCGACCCCAGCGTATTTGGAAAAAGGCTCGGCAGCTTTTATATTTGTGTTTTCCTAAGCCATCATAAACGTGTCTTGTCTCGATACTAGTTTGATGTTGACTGTCGGGATACCCTGCATATGCTTACGGATATAAACGGATGGATATATAAATCTGTAGATGAGGGTTGAAGAACTTTGAGTCAATATTTGGAGAACTTATTTCATTCCAGAAAAATTATAATCAATCTAAGATTTAGAATAGATTCATAAGAATCTATTATAGAACACAGTGAATAATTGTGTGAAAGTTTGGATGTTCGATACTCTACCACGTAAAAATGGCTAAACGGATTTTAGTATAGAGATTGGATCTTAGAAAAGGCCATTGGCTAACTTTTGTTGTGCAGACGAAAAAGCGGGCCGCCAAACGAACCAGCAAGTGATTTTTTTTAATTATTTTAGTTAATTAAACCGGCATGTGAAAAAATGGACTCGAGGTCCTTCACCTCTCGTCTACCGAAATAAAAGCCCAAACTATCGTAAAATCTACAAAAAGCATTTTCTAGAAAATTCTTCTAAAATAAATATTCTGGGAAATCTCAACAGAACATTGAACAAAACGGGAGTTCCGATTATTTTCCGACGCGTTACCTCCTAAGCCTGACGGACGACCCTCCTTTTTATAAAGAAAATAAATATAAGCAAGCGTGTCTCAGAGGAGTTTCTAATATTTGCCTGGCAAAACCTAGATTCCCGATTTACTCTTGACAAATGGTAAAAGTTTCTATGTACTCTGTTGGTATCTACGTACCGTTTCTTGATACGTACCTTTCCTGTTTTATATGTGTTATGATTTGCCAGAGTAGAAGGAAAAGTTTTAGTGAAAAACTTATAAAACAACACGCATATATTCTCCGTACGGGTAGACAAAGGTTTAATGCTCATTACAGAGAAAACCTACACAGTACATAAGGCTAATGATACTTTTCTTTTAAACTAACACACTCGTAACAATTACCTTTGGTTACCTAAGAGAATACTTATATTGTATGGCCCAAGGCAAGATTACGACTAAGTCTTTCTTTTACAAAATAATTTTCTTCAAAACAAAAAATGTTTTGTGAACGTAGGTACAGACGCTTAATTAAATTCTCGTTTTGTTTATTTATGTAAGACAAGAAGCTTTGTGTCTCAAATATCATAATACCTGACTCTAGGTTTTTGTATCTGACTTTTGGGTTATGTTTAATGGCTACTTTGAGCAGCCGACCATACCCTTTTTCCATTCCTGGACATGTATATTGTAACATAAAATAATCATGTACCTGCCTAGCTTTTTCCCAATTACATTGTGGTCCGCTTCCAGTTAAACCGGATATAGTTTAATACTAGTATTTTACACGAAGAGACTGCCTATCTGACCTCGACAACACAGTTACTGGGTAACACAATATCTACGATAATTGTTATGACTGGTTGTCAGACTTTCAGGCCTCTTGACTACCCGTAACGGCTGTCATAGATCTTAGTTTGACAACCGCGACCGACGGCTTAACGTGCTCTCCGAGTCACGGAATATCACAAGATATCGTGTTACCCTGAAACTAGTTTGATGAGGTCAGATAGGCAGTTGCTCCATGTATTAAAATACTTGTATTAAGCTCCATCCGATTTGACTGGAAGCCGACCCCAATGTAATTGGGAAAAAGCTAGGCAGATTGATTGGGACCAAAATGATACAATATCATGAGTAGAATACGAGGTTAAAATATTGCCAGTGAGTTAAATTTCATTCTGTAGAGTAGTTAATTACTAGCTTTTGCCCACAACTATGCCTATGCGTTTTCCAGGATCAAACGTAGCCTAGGGCACTGTCCGGCACAGGGATAATTAATTCAACTATCCAAAAATCACATCGATCGGTTGCTAATTTTGACCAGCAAGAATGACAAAGAAACAAAAATGCATTTATAATATTCTTATAGATTTAAAATCACAATACATTATGATTAATATTTAGAATATTATCATTTACTATTTTATTAGACGACTAAACTATGTAAAAAATATAATAAAAATATTTCGCGGTTGAGTCCTCCACATCGCTGTCATCCGGTAATGTGTCCAGAAGACTGGCAGCATTGCCACGTTGAATTCTCTGACCAAAAACCTTAAAGAGGTAATGAGTAAGCTCTACATGCCGCCGGGGCAAGACTACTTGCAAGATCCAAGTTGGTGCATGTTGCCACATATGAAAGAAGCTCTAACGCCCGCATTCAGCAGAATATTTATTAAACACGGCCTACTGTACTAGATGGGGCTACAAAGTTATTATGTATTAAGAATAATAATATTCGCCAAACTTATCAATCAGTAATTATTATAACATATTATGTTATTATTTTCGTTTGTTACACATGTCTATTTTTCCGATGCCCGTCTTAGTTTCAGATTCGTACAAAGCCCTTAATCATGAGCAGAGCCTCCGGCGATGTCACGAGTCAAACAGTAGGGAATATCCGAAAATTTACGAGAATAATAATCGTAAATAAATTATTGTTATGATATTCTATTTTCATACATATTCCAAGAAATATTTTCTTGGAAGAAATATAATCTTTACTATTGGTAGATAATTTTGTAGAACATTGTTAGCCACGAACTCTCAGAGGCTTTCTAGTCTCTAGATAATGAAGTTAAACTGGAGTCTAGAAAATATTATTTGTTACTTCTTTACTTACAGGATGAAGGCAAATGAGGAAATAATTGCCAATAAAAGTTCTACATCAACGTGACTTATTGGCTAAGTTAATATGACTAACAAAATAACCTTTATAGCAGTGAAAGCCTAGTGGTATGACCGTTGCACTGACAAGTCAAAGGTCGCAAGTTCGATTCCAAGGCACGAGCCACTGTCTTTTCGAAGTCATGTGCGTATTATAAATTAATTAGCACTTTTAAAACGGTGAAGGAAACCATCGTGAGTAAACCAGCACACCTAAGAGATATTCTCGATGGTGTGTAAAGCCATGTCAGGGACCTAGGGGTGGTTTAAACTCTGACACTAGGTTGTATATCAACCACACGATAAGAAGAAGACTAACATTATTATGCGATGAATTAAATAACATTGCATCAATAATCATGTGAATACATTGGCATCTTCATGATATGCCCTGCTTTCTGAATTTTGGTTATATCCTAGTATTGGGAGACAGAGTCACTTTGTTTATTGTAACATTTATTTTGTTTGCTGAGAATAATAATTGTTTTTTGTGTAATATAAAATGTATAGGTGTACAGGTAAGTGACACCTGGTGAAGAATGATATCAATATAGGACTAATGAATGCAAATAAATACATTACCTTGCTACTTCCACAATAGTAGCACCGTTCGCAAATGTAGCGCTGATAAAATTGCAACTACCATCAACTACTCTACACGTGATTCGACTACCCCCTATATTTGAAAGTAGCTAGATAATGTACTTATTTCCATCCAATATAATGGACTTCCGCAAGGTAGCCCCTAAAGATATTGAGTATTCAGTAAATCTATTCATTAAACAACAATAAACACAAGGTAATCTATTAACAAATGTTGGTATTGTTGGCATACGAGCAGGTGGATCACTGATGGTAAGCGATTACCATCAGATACCGCCGCCCATGGACACCCGCAACCCCAGAGGAGTCGCAAGTGCGTTGCCGGCCTTTTAAAGGGTTTGGGCCTCACTCACTCGGCGAAACACAACACAAGCGTTGTTTCACTGCGCGCGTATCACTCCGGTTGAGCCGGCCCATTCGTGCCGAATGAGCGTCTGAGCTGTCTTGAGTTTGGCAGATTTTTCTATTGCTCGGTAGGATTTGGACTCTCTTCCATAAAGATTTTCTTCACATTTCAGCATTGTTCGTTCACCAACACCCTCATAAGGCAGTCCGGAGCCCAGCCTGTTCTGTAACAAGTAAACCCAATTATATCGGCTATGCCAGAGCGATGCGGCAAAATGATTCGATTACCGACGAGCGCGCTGCACTGAGCGCCGCCGTTCTAATTAGCTTAATTTCATATCGATATACTTTGATATTGGTTTTATTAATTGCGAGGTGACCTTATAATGAGATGGGAAAAGAACGGCGTCATGTTTCTTTAAGTTTTAGTAATTACGAGTAGGTTCTGGTGCTAGGAGTCAAGCTAGTGCGTGGTGTTAGGACCACTTTTTAACTATTTAAAGCCTGGAGGCTATTATATTTTTGGTGAACATAGTCCTTTAGTACCATAAATGATAACGACTGTTTCTATTTAAAAAAAAAAACTAAATATCGGGTGGTTTTGTCTTCAAAATCTGTTATATTGTTGGTGAACCCTATATACATAATTATAATAAGTATACCAGGTTTTTTTTTTAAACGTTGTGTCTCACTAGGAATTTCTTACTGTATCGTGAGTGCGTTTACAGACATATAATCTCACATGTACACACACACCCAGACCCGGAGCAGTTATCTATAGATCGTACAAATATTTGGTCCGTGCAGGAATCGAACCTGCGACACGCAGCGCAGCAGTCGGTCTCTCGACACAACGAACATTTGTCCATATATTTGTTTATAATATAAACATAAAACAACAAAAAATATATTAACCTTTGAATATTAAGATTCCATAGGAAGAAAAGTGGGTACTCCCCTATACAATTACCCGAAAATAGTCAGTATCAATAAAATACCAAATAGACAGTCGACACAAATCAGGGAATAGCGGAGTCTCGAGTGCTTTATATTACAACAATAAAAGGCAATGTCACTTACGAGACAGACAATACTGCCAGAAAACTATTTACATGCCTACATTATTTTTAGCGGTTCAAAAAGATACATATCCATGGTTCTGAATTTATTTTTTAAAGTACAGCCACATGAGAGATATTGTAATTATCATTAATTAAAAGTAAAAGTGAATCTGATGATGATGTGAAAGGTATATGCCATCAACCGGGCACAAGTCCAAAACTCCGGGCCACTTCTAAGAATTCTCTAATAGAAAATCCCAGTAACACTGCCCGACCTGGGAATCGAATCCAACTCTACTAGACAAACGAGGCTGATAATTATATAAATTGACCTCCTGATTACATTCCTGTATATACTCGTACATAGGTCACATAACTGACTTTCCTGTTGTGTGGGCTATTGTGTTGGACAATATACGTACCTAATAAATAAAAAAAAAAAATATACGTACCTAATAAATAAATAAGCGTGAGTAATAAGACGTTTATTGATGCTCACCCAACTACCTTCATACACACCTTCCAGATAACTATATGCTTACAATATTGACAATGCAAAAGTGACAAATAGAGTACCGGGCACATACTCGCTGTGTTACTGGCCTACGTAGTAGTTTCAAACTACTTTATCATTGGTACGTTTTAGTTTTACAGTAAGCGAGGACTAGTGAAGTGGTCGTATTCCATTTTTAAATGTTTGAAAATGCTGGTATACCTTAATGGTTCCCGTAGCGAATGTTATTGCAATGCCAGTTATATGCATGACTATATCTGAAAGTTTAAAAAGAAACCCTATGACCACCCAAAGATGACAATTATAATCGTCTGATTAAAACGGCTGTTTGATATGGCTAGACTTATAGGAATGCACAAATAGGGATGGTAACTCATAGCTAAAACAGATGTCAGCACCTACGCTTGTTTCTACTACGACCAATCAAAACATGTTTTGATGGCATTATGAATTAAAATAAAATTATTAAATTATTTATAACCAGCTATAGTAGCACTGCTAATTCCTCCTATTGCCCGACTAGATTTATTACATAAAATTGGGCTAAAATGTTGCATGATTTAAAATTGTTCGTTTGTGACGAACATATCTACCTATATTTCGAACACGTAGGTAATAGAATTTAAAATACCTAATGTCAACTTAATATATAAGGAACTCAAAAAAGAAATGGTCAGTCACCTGCTTAAACGTTTTCGAGAACATTTATAAGCCTATCTTGTTTTTTTTTTTCATTTCTTGACTGTATATTTATCGTTAGATAACCTAAATAAATATATAGATTTTTTTTTAAATTATGTATACTACACATAAACTCGTGTTCTACGAAAACTATATTCTAGGTAGGTAGTCAGATATTTTATTCAATGAATTTCCTAGACCCGATAATCTCTGACAGCAAAAATGGTTCGAGTCTCTCGCTTCACTAGTCGCGCGTATGTTTTATGACAGGCATAACGACGTTTCGGGATTCGCGCATCCAAATATAAAGCAGTACACTTGTTTATATTTTACTTTTATGTTTATTACAACAATAAAATATTTTCTATTGTTATCGTGAACTTTGAAGTGACAAAGTTCTTATTAAACTTGATTAGATTTTATTTTTGCTTTGAAAAGAAAGGAAAAGTTTAGCTAGGCTAAAGTTGGGTGTAACTCAATTAAATGTTGTGGAAAAAAACACGTCTTATTTAAGTACGTAAGCGTAATCATTTTCCTTTTTATTAGCTGGGTTTTTGTTATGTTCTGTTCTTCTAGATAAGTAGTGTTTAATTATTATTTACTGGCGACCCGCCCGGCTTAGCACGGATATTAGAGCATCAGTGTTACATCTACTATAGTGTTTCAACGAATTAAAACAAAACCTTAACGAATTATACACTTAAACCTTCCTCATGGATCACTCTGTCTATTGGTGAAAACCGCATGAAATCCGTTCAGTAGTTTTTGAGTCTCTAGAGTACACATAGACAGACGCGACTTTTTTATAATATATACTAATCATTTTTCTAATTAAGGGGTAATAAAAAAAACCTACCTCATGTCTGTCTAGCCTTTTCCCAACCTCTTTCCAGTCTCAGATACTTTTTTACTGCATGGGACATCTGTCTACCTGACCTGTAACTACCTAGTTACTGAATAACATCAATACATATTATAAAACGAAGTCCCCCGCCGCGTCTCTCTGTCTGTATATTCGTGATAAACTCAAAAACTACTGAACGGATTTTCATGCAGTTTTCACAAATAGACAGAGTAATTCACGAGGAAGGTTTAAATATATAATTTATTATGGTTTTGTGTTAATTGCCTGAAATATGACGATGATAGTTGAAGAAGTCGCAAAACACCAGAATTCATCCGGCTGTAGGTACATATTAATGCTACCCGTGCGAAGCCGGGGCGGGTCGTAGTGACCCGGCCCGGCTTCGCAGGGGTGTAATATCTAATAGTAAGACGATGGTTGTCAGATTTTAGGCATATGACTACCCATAAAGATCTTCATTTAAGAATCGGGACTAATGAATTATCATTGTCACAAGCCCCACTTAGAAAAAAAGATTTTTAAAAGATAAAAATCATATAACAGCTATAGTAATAAAGTTATGTAAAGTAACAAAGGAGTATTTAAACGTTGAGTTAATGAAAGTTCTCAAGTGGCTACCTATTATGTCGGTAACAATAAGGGATACAGTTAAAAGGTTTCCTGCATTTATTGCTAGTGGCCGAGTCTATAACTTCGTTTCTTTTAACTAGTGTGGGGCACTGTTGTGTGTAGTGTGGGCTTTATCGAGATTCTTACTACTTTCAGCCTTGTATTTTGGTTTCGGAGATCTTTTATGTTAGCTGTAGCTTAACACAATAGCCCATATAATAGTGATGTGGTCAAAACCAAAGTACAAGTATCTATAAAGTTTATAGAAATCTAAATAAAAAGAAGAACAGTTATAGACGCGTGACGTGACGTGTTTCGTGTTCACATTATACGAGTAGTAGATATATTATATATGCGTGTATATGTAAGTATCCAATATGCTTATATACTCTGTGTAAGAATATCGTAGCTGAAAAGTGGACGGCTCTCCAGTAGTAAACTGTAAAACACACAATTTTTATTGCTTTTGTGATAAAGTTTCAAAAGTAGTATACATAATATGAATTTAAAACTTGTCACTTACCATGATAGAAAAGTTCTTCACTTCAAAATATAGTTTTGTTAAACATCATTTTAAATAATCTGAAGCCTTTGCGAAAGAGAATTTTCTGGATCTACGTGCAACATCTTGGGCCATAACGTCGCTTACCATCAGGCAAGTTGGTAGTCAAATGTAGATCCATCTTTGATTTCAAAAATACAAACTGCATGTGAAGATACAATTTTGCAGTAGATTTGAATATCTTGAACTACAATCCAGTCTAAGATTATCGATTCATTAGGTCGATAACAAGGCTTTTTGGTAGAAAAGGTCTTTGAAGTTTCAAAGGCAAAATATCTACAAGCGTTATTGGAATCCTCTGAATACCTGTCTCACTTAGAATCTTAACCAACGAATTCCGAAGGATAGGTATAAAATGTCTGCCTCCTTGTATGAAACTAAACTAAAACTGAAATTACTGAAAATGATTTTACTAATTGGTCGTGGCTTTGAACAACTTTAAAACTAGAGAGGCTTCTAACCACACGAAAAAAACGTCTAAAATAAAATAGTTTCTTTAGAAACTATTTTATTTTAGATGATGATTGGTTTCTGGATATCTAAGCTAACAGATAATTGTGTATGTGCATGCAACTTCGGTCATGCACAGTTGGAATACAACAAGTGTAAGCACATATTTATTATGATATGTCAAATTGTCTTTATTGCGTTAAATTTTTCTTTCTTTCTGTTTTCTCGCTCTATATAATCGTGTCGTTACCTCTTTTAATTTTTATTTCCTTTTGTAAATTTTTATTGTTTCCGATATTGCACTAAATAAACACATTAACTATCTTCATCTATCTATTTGTTAACCATCCAAACCGAAAAATATCATAACATATTTTCCATATAAAATTGTCCGCACCTAGATACAATTTTAGGATTGTTTTTGTATACAACTCCATTTCAGCCATTTTTGAGGAACAATTCAACTCTCATTTCTGGTTTCGGCTCTCGCTAAAACGATCTCGACTTTAACACTACACAGAGCTCATAAGATCGGAAACAAAGATTTGCTTTCAGTGTTATACCGTAAAAGCTTGTTTCAAATCCGTTCTTAGTAATACGATTTTGAGGAAAATTCTCGGATATTTTACCACCGTGGGAAAAGGCTTACAACGTTTAAGCTGGTGACTTTGAATTTGCCACAATACGCAACCAATATAATCACAATATGCTTTTGTAATGTAAAAAATATCTACAAAGATTTTGGAACGTTTTGAATGTGTGTCTATCTATTTATTGTAGATATTAATCAACACAAGATATTTTTCTATATTTTCGTCCTGGGAAGTTTGTACCGTGTGATTTATAAAAGATGAGGTCATCTTTATTTACCAATGTGTGCTTAAAAAGCGACTAAAGGATATCGATATGAGTTTGCATTTGTAGTTTTTGTATTTATATGACGATAATATTGATTTCATTTTCTTATTCAGTTTCTGAAATGGATAGATTTAAAGCTAAAGCATTTTATAAAAAGTACGGAAGTACCTACAGTTTCCCTCGTCACTACGCGAAATACACTTACTTACATTGACACTCTATAAAGTGACGTTATGGGAAAATTACTTTTTGCGAGAGTAACTTTATGCGATATTGACATTATGTGAAAGTGACCAAATTCTTTGCTTTGTTGTTTTGCGAAGCTGGCGTCAAAACCCAATGATCGGCGACAGTTTTACTAATCCGTGGACGCGAAATTACGCCCAGGCATTTATTGGCCATCAGTGGGCGACCAGATATAGGCTTCACCACGTGCAAGGTACATTATAATTTATAAAGAAATTATCCTGAAAAACAATTGAAGCACTTATAATTCAATTATTACTTTGAATTGACGAAGCCCTCAAGTTTACAATTTAACGAGAAAACTTTGTCATCCCCTTAGAGAGAAGTTGAGCGGTTTTTCGGTCTGCGTCTGACTGAATATTTTTTGTGTAAGATCGAGTTAATCCTGAGCGGAGAAGTATTGGATTTAAGATAAAGGTAACTTCGAAATATTCTGATTTGATAAGGGCATTGAACTTTTAGCTTGTTCAATAGTTATGATTTTTATTATAAGTTACCTATATTTAGTTTCACCCGTAAACGGTCTTCTTCTTCTTCTTCGTGTGGTTGATGAACAACCTAGTGTCAGAGTTTAAACCGCCCGTAGACCTCTGACATGGCTTTGCACATCATCGAGAACATCTCTCAGGTGTGCTGGTTTTCTCACGATGTTTTCCTTCACCGTTTTAAGCAAGTGATCTTCTTATTATAGTGTGGTTGATGGACAACCTAGTTTCAGAGTGTAATCCACCCGTAGGTCTCTGACATGGCTTTACACATAATCGAGAATATCTCTCAGGTGTGCTGGTTTCCTCACGATGTTTTCCTTCACCGTTATAAGCAAGTGATAATTCGTTTACAATCAAAATCAAAGTCAAGTCAAAAGGTTTTTATTTCAAATAGGCAAATTACATGCACTTATGAAACGTCAAATGATTCTAATTGCTCGGTTCCAAAAAGTTGAGCATATGGAGAAGAGCCGGCAAGAAACTCCACAGACACTCTTTTTAAATAAATAATAGTACAGTCTATAATTCTTATATACTTACTACATAACTTCGAAACGACCGTGGTGCGCGCCTTGGATTCGAACTTGCGACCTTTGACTTGCCAGTTCAACGGTCATACCACTAGACTATCACTGCTCTACCACACATTTTAAGAACTACTCGTGAAGATAAACTATCAAACGCAGTAGGTAGTTTGGAATATTTGTGTAAAAACTTGGAACTGAAATTTATTGAAATGTATTGAAATTTCTAGCTTTGCATAAAATGTGATTGGCGGTGACCTTTCGATCACTTTGCTTTTACGGCTCATACAGTTTGTAGTAAAGCATAAATTTTATTAAATTTAAAGTAGAACTCTTTGCATTTATTAAATTAAATCTACCTACTCATAAAAGGGAAAATTGTAACCGATATAGATGGTTCTTTCATCAAAGTGTTTATTTAAACAATGACATCAATAAATTAATGTTAAATTACAAAGTTCGTGTTTAAATGGAATATTTTTCCATCTTTTTGTGGGATAGTAATTGCCGTGCTGTACAAATAACGGGCCGAGTAAGTTAAAATTTGACTTGTGTCAATGTGACTTTTTCAATAATAATAAATAAAATACTTTATTTCCAGTGCCAGGGCTCACTTTTTAAAAAGTTAATCACGTCGATAGAAACAGGTACAGAGGTACGTAATGATAAAATGTTTATTGACCGAACAAGCAGTAGGTATGCCCAACATTATCTAAAATAAAGCGACGAAAAGAACAAAATTAAGAAACTGCGCTCTTTCAGTGTGTGTGTGTGTGTTAAAGTGTTTGTGAGTGCCTGAAGCGTGAGTGGATCTAAAAAAAAAATGGGTAAGTATGCAGCATTCTCGGTGTGAAGAGGACGGACCGTGTCAGAAATACCACGCTGCGTTCCAAAACAGGGATTGCCGATGTAGGGTACAAAACTGCGAGACTCAAATGGGACTGGGCGGGCCACATTGGCAGGATGCACCCCGAGAAATGGTTACCAATTGGGTTCCTGGCGATGGAAGAAGACGTCGGGGACGTCCTAAGAAGCGGTGGTGGGATGACCTCGACGTTTTCAACCGAGATTCGATGGAGGCGTCAAAGTACCGAGATCGCTGGAAAGATGAGGGAGAGACCTTTGCTCAACAGTGGGACACAATAGTTTTAAAATAAAAAGTATATTCAGTACTAGCTGTACCCGTGGCTTTGCTCACGTCAAAGTAATCTTAACGCCAAACTAAGATTTCAATTAATCATACAAACCAACTCACACCTGATTCCCATTCCAGTAGGCAGAAACTATAGATTTTATCTTACATACATGAAGAGTGCATGCTCGACGGTTCAGTTTATTAACCTGCCTTTTTTGAGAAGGTCAGGTACGTTCGTTGAAGTCAGACCCTCCACCCCTTCCTTTTTTGGTAATAATTGTTGCATTATTCTATTTTTGTCTATCCTCATTGACGCCACCCACATACAGACAGCCGTGAATTTTCAGATACTTGACAGTTAACCTAGCAACCCAAACTCATACAGATAAATCATAGCAAACTCTTAAGTTATCAATTTTAGTGGAAAAAAGAATACGGTCGTGAGCAGGATTCGAACCTGCGCCTCTTGGATAAATGCTCCAGGCGCTCTGACCGCTATGCCATCTCGACCTCTGTTCACTACCGCGAATTCTTCTTCCACATTTTAATACGTCTTCTATCTATTTAGTCCCTATACAGGTGACCGAACCGACACGACTAACTTTGCAGTTAATACAATATCGTACAGATTTTATGCGAATTCGCGGTAGTAAGCAGAGGTCGAAATGGCTTAGCGGTCAGAGCGCCTGGATTATTTATCCGGATTAGGATTACTTTACTAAACGATTCTTCATCTTCATGTCGATGGTACAATTTTAATTATTTGGTTGCCTAGATCCTCACTTGCCGTGTCCAAAATTGTGTTCAGGTAGGTTCACTTTATGCTTAATTTGTTTGCGGGTGGTGGAAAAATTCCTAGCCTCAGTTTTGCGATGAGTCTCGACTGGGCATCCTGACACTGCCTCGATCAGTTTTAAATAACTGTGCCTGGCTTGTTAGGTGGTTAGGTGTTGTACTGGTAACTGGCCGTCATACAGTGGGTGTCTAGGGTATGACTCCTGCTTGGATTTTTCCACAGCACACGCGACTTGTCTGTAGATATGTGGGGACGCTATATCAGCTGTCGGATACAGCTTTTGAAGTGGTGTAGATTATACGATGTAATATTAGGATTCCACTCATCAATTAGATTTTTACATAATCTCAATGGGCCTGCGTTTGACCGCCAACTCGCCTGATTTTAAGCAATGATGTAATTGACGATGGAACACGCTTGACCACTAAATACCTATTCACTTGAGCCTTGAAAACCAACAGATATATATTTATTGAAAAACATGGTTGATGAACGAATTCGGCAGCAGTCCAATCAGCTGAAAGCTAGGTGCGATATGATCTTACGTTATTTTCCGTTTCTCAAAGTATTACCGAAAAATTTGATAAGCCGCTGTTACCGATACATTGGAGATACCGGGATGTTTTACCACCTCTTCGATACCGGGAGTATTCCCGACTGAACGTTCCCGAATGACTGTACCGGCGCCCTATCTCTATGGAGTGCACTCCCTCTTTCTTCACTCACGTATTCCGGTGGAACGGCAATCCGACACGTCCGGAGTGAGATCAAGCGCAGAACTGACGGCATAACAATATATGTTGGCCAAAATGATAATATCACATACATAGGTACATACATAAATTCACGTCTTTGGCCTAGGCTTCAGGTAGGCAGACACTATAGAACGCCACCTGCTAAGATCCTTACATACTCTTTTTGCTTCTATCACGTTAATACGTCTGTTAATACACGCGTGCTGGTTGTGAGCACTACTTTTTTGACTTTTTAGTGAGTTTCGATGGGTCAATTTATATCCATTTAGGGATCTCAGAATTTCCACTTACACCTGCCTCGTCTTATCAACATGACTCTAAGCATAATTTTTTCAGTTTCTGTCACTGCATCTTCATTTAAAAATGAAAATATTAATGATCATCAATCTTGTGCAGTGTAAAGAGAATCTTAGAAAAACTGACTTATTAGTCTAGTGGTTGCAAGTGAGTATAAGCGTCGGTAAGTCTTGGGTTTGATCACCAGGTCGAAAAAAGTGTTGTTGAGTTCCTTAATGGAGTTTTCAGTAGAGCTTGGGTCTGGCTTGTTGTTTATTTTTCCAACATTTAACATCCGATCTATAAAACGAATGCCCAAGATGGAGGTATTGATAGTCTGTTCCAATCTCCGCTTAGTAAACATGCTGAGGTTAAGCAATGTTTTACACGGTATTTTATTGGATATCATCGAGAATGTACTCTCCAACCACCTCAATAGCTGGACAGCCTCTAACAAAATCGTCAGTAATGCTTATTTGATGTTTCGCTATTACCTACTTATGGATTAGGCAATTAAATTAATCCTAAGGCCAGGCTGAGGGAATGTGTAGTTTTGTTACTAAATAGGTATTGGGGGCTGAGTTGCCCGCGTCCGTAGGAGTGCACCCTTAAAATGGAATCCCTACACGTAGCCCCTGGGTGGTGCAAAACTGGCAACACAACACTGGTCGGAGGCTTTGACCACGGCTTTTTACCATCCACCGGACAAAGCCGTTGTGGGAGTGGGCAGTTGCATCAACTCCCCAACTATCGTTCTGCCAAAATCTATCCACTCTACTTAAGAGTGAATAGATTTATTCTGGATATACGTGCTCCATCCTCGGCCACACCGGCGCTTGCCATCAGGCGAGTTGGTGGCCAAACGTAGATCCATTTTATATATATTATTTTTTTATATAATTTATGACACAGTTTAAAAATGACTTTTCTATGGAAAGAAGTACCACGATAATGATGAGATCTGAATGATAAAAAATTTTACATAACGCTTACGTGTAATATCTTCACTGTGCTTCACCATATTGATATGAGACAGCAAGAGAAACACATAAAAAGTGGGTTTATATTACAATAGGACACGGAAAACTAAAATAACGTTGTTTTTCTGCGAAATAACAGATACACCTTGTATTATCAAAATTAAAAATATACAAAAATAATATCCTGTTCCGGGATTCGATCGTCACACTTATACTGTGCCAGTCACCTATGTATGGTATGTAACTAATTACTCAGTTGACAGTGTTGCTAAAATAGGAATTCACAATCTACTAATCAAAATACAAAACCGGTAAGTGCTTGGTCCCTATGTGATAAAGCGCAATGATACCTTTTGAAGTGCTTATCATTTTTGATAAGCTATACAACAGTGCATTTTTTATTGAAATCAGTCCAATTTAGATTCTGAGTGTGAGATGTTTAACATCACTGCTCAGCTCCCTTGAGGAAATGCGCAATTTTGAATAGCCTATAAGTTGACCCGGCTTCTGACGATATTTTTTACAAATTTTCAGTTGTTTCTTTTTCTTGGTTTGGACGCCAACCTCGGACATACAAACAGACAACAATACTCAAATTTTAAAAACAACAGATTTGGCAATAGTATCGATTAAATAACACATTACGAAAGAAAAAAAATCCAAAAAGCGAATTTGAAATTTTCGGGCTTTCGAGTTACGATTTTATTATAAATATAGATTATCACAATAATGTTTCCACCACCAGCTTTCAGTCTCGTTATTGGTAAGTGTCATGAGCCATTTTCTTACTTTTGTCTTACTTTCGAATTTAATGTCATATGTACTTAGGTAATTAAAGACATATAGTGAAGGAAAACATAGTGATAAACCCTGGACCTAGTAGCCTGAAATCGCCAGCCTTCAGTGAGCTAGTGTGATCAATGTTCGAACCTTCTCTGAATGAGAAGGCTGGTTATGTTGTTTTTATGGAAAATCAAACATATATTTTTTACCAACAGTTACAAACTGCTATTAAATTAAGCATTTTTTTTTCTTTTTGACTATTTTAAGTAAGCAGTAAGTAGTAGTTAGGGTTTCAAAGGCTCTGAAGGCTTCTTAAATGACTGAAAGAACTACGTGACCTCTCTAAAGTGTTCAAAGTTAAACTAACTCGAGTAAATAAATACCTACTAGCTTATTATATACTGGAGCACTAACTTTTACAGTACCAAATCTCTTAAGACCAGTCCATTGTATGTAGCCCTCACCCATATAAACAACGATTTATTGTATGAGGAATCCTTGGATATCTTTGCGAGTACGGAACTGAGATGCCTGAACACTGTTAATCGTTATCTGGTGTCCATTGCTACTCCTACTGCAATAGCTTTGGACTAAATAAATTAAAGTTAATATTAATAACTATTTTAGTCTATTTTTTTTATTTCTAATGTGTTTGATAATGTCATTCTTATTCTATTTAATTTAATTTCTAATGTGTTTGATAATTTCATTCTTATTCTATTTAATTTAATGTCTTTGATCGTTTAATTTTGTATTATTTAAACTATTTTTTATTTAATTTCTATGCTGTTTTATGTTGATATTTATGTTTTCTAAATTACTTTCTTTTTATCTTGTTTTATATAATTTAACCATTTTTTTAATGTTTACTGGTTTATAACTATTGAATAGATTCAGGCGTTACTTTGCGGAAGTTCATTACAATGGATGCAAATAAATACAATATCTAGCTACTTCCACAAAATTGAGGGTAGTCATGCATTACCTGTGCACCGCCCGCCCGCCCGCAAATATATGCACATACGCAAGCGGTGAAAACTCCTACTACCACCAACTACTCCGTAGTTGGTGGTAGTCGGACTTTTCACCGCTTGCGTATGTGTATATCTTTGGTTTATAACATGGTTTATAACTTGTTTGTGTGGTTTATAACTGTGAGTAATAATAAAAAAAGTATAAATGTAAGTAAAGTAATTTCTGGCATCTACATTTTACCAAGGTACCATAACGTAATAGGTGGGCACTGGCGAGTCTATTGTCATTTAACAAGCACAATTTTAAAGTACAAACTTTGACTGAGAATTTCCTAATAGAGGAATTCAATGACACTTTCCTTGACCCTGGACTAGACCAAGAACCTTTCGCTCAGAGCCGCTTGTGGTAGTCCATGAATTTATAAGTCAACCACTATAAATTAAGAGCTTCAGTGTTCGATTGCTATATTGTACACAGTGTCATCAAAAATTTGCATGTCACGGCCATTCTCCGATGAGCAAGTTTTACGTGTCCGGGCTTGCATAATCCGTAATATTATCATATTCAATCATGCAATTTTTTTATATGTTAGATAGCATCCGTATCTAGCTGTAAACAAAAATGTTGGCTTCTGTTTTAATTAGTTAAGACTAAATTAATTTATCTTATGTTCAAGGAACCTCTATTCTCTAATTACCGTGGCGTGTCCGCACACCAACTTAATGTTAAAACTTGCTTGTAAATTTTATAACATACAGATTTACTATGATCCATTCAACGTTATAAACGGTATTAAGTAACGTGTATCACATTACAAAATATCGACTCAATAGAACCAGTCTATAAATAATTATCATTAAGTAACCGAATGTCCAGTCGAAAGTTATAATTGCCGTGACATTTTCTGTTTTTTGGGTGCACATCCTTAATTAACAGTATTTGGCACATCACTTCCATACGCGTCGCGTCTCCTCAATGTATGCCGCGGCCCATCACGAGTTGCACGTCTCTAACGTTAGTTTACCGCCAATGAAGAACGTGAGTATTTAATTACCGTAGCCTTGGTTAAAAACTTTTTTAATTACCATTGTACTTATTTTAATACTTGATTTTTTAAGTGAGACCCAAGTTGATCATGTAAATGGAAACAATACTATAGCCTCCGTACGTTGTAATAAGCTAGTATTTTCATACTGCGTCGGTTTTCGAAATTTTTAACAAAAACTATCGTTTTCTAATTACCATATACTAATTACCGT
Organism: Xylocampa areola; assembly: GCA_935421205.1. Taxonomy (NCBI): domain Eukaryota; kingdom Metazoa; phylum Arthropoda; class Insecta; order Lepidoptera; family Noctuidae; genus Xylocampa; species Xylocampa areola. The sequence continues at coordinate 9,192,548 of OW285220.1, forward strand.
ATGATTATAATTACCGTTGTATGAAAAATTAATACTTAATATATCATATTTTACATAGACTTGTGGAGTCACAAAATATGACCCACACTAATATTGCCTTATTACTTCGCAGATTTTAACAATTTAATTCCTTTGAAGTATTGAAACAAATCATCGCGCTCCGCTGTCGCGCGGTGTGCCTGAGCGGGCCGGCCACGGAAACCGGTTGCTCGCTGCCCTCTCTCCGTGCCGCCGCCAACGCTCCGCAGACGGCCTGGACCGCCGACCAGTCCGCTAGACGCCCTCGCCACGACCGCACGCTAAATTATATCGCGCTCGCGTTGCAGTCCGCTTACGTTCTGAATCACTATTTGGCTAGTCTATCTTCTATTGCTTTATATTCTACTTCACTTCTTCTACTCTTCGTATATCTTAAATCTATCACTGTATTCTTCGAATATCTCGCCTTCTTCTATAATAAACATAATTGTTTACATCGCTGTGGATTCGAGTTTTATTATAATAAATCGAACACGCTAAAAGTGGTTATATTTTCTAATTACCGTTGCATTAAATATGTTTTTTTTCTAATTACCATACTCATCAAATTTTTAAGTCTCTTTAACTAGAAAACCACCATTAATTGTTACATGCCTCATTAATTATTGAATTCGTATCTTTGATATCTTTCATATTTAAATGTGTTTAAGTCAAATTAGCGAAAAATAAAAAAGGTTACGGTAATTAGGCAAAGAACGCCAAATTGGAGAATGACCGGTCAAAGTAAAGTTTGGCGTTTATGCAGAATCACAAAGACCCAACATGCGACCGAAACATACATATTATACTTTTACGCAATATAAGTAGTACGTCGAACTATACACGCAAAAAATTTATGGTATAATTATTGTTTTCTGGCGGCAGAACGAGGTAGTATTAGTAGTATCAGTAGTATTTAAAAAAAAATGGAGTAATACTAAAAAACAACATTAACTCGAAAGCGTAAAAAACAATATTAATTCACTAATACATAATTGATGGTATCGCAGTAGATACTACTGGAACCGCACGCGTGGGAGGTAAGGACCGTGCGGTCGGCCGGGTCATCCGCGCTGCGCGAAATTCGGCTTTACTTATGGTTCGAGGTCTCTTTTGAGTTTTATTTTACTCAATTATTCTGCATTTTTTTTATTCTAATATATATGACGGAGAAGGAACCACCAAATTTTTTCGCAACTCTTCCCACGTTGTTGTAGTCACCATCCAATCATCGATCCACATCTTTGCACGGCCCTTCAACAGGCTGCAGACTTTCATGCGTACATCGAAATCATCAAGCTTGTACGCTTCAATCGCTTGATCTATATGCTGGCACCATTCTCGTACACCGATGTGAGTGTCCGGATCGAATGATGGTAAATAGACATCCTTGATCCTTATTTTTACTACGGTAGGGGGAGCACATAAGCGCTCCGACATTTTCTGCATTGTCTCCATCATTTGCATCAGGAATTGTGGTGGTATCCCTCCCAACTGCATTCCATGGTAAGGATACGCTTGTGGTCCTGATTGAAGTGTAGCTTCCAATGATGTATTGGTAGCCAAAACAGGTTCTTGCTGCTGGATGTTGATTTGTTCCAGTTGATCAGGTGGAAGAGCTGATGAGGAAGCGGTTTGGGTAGGAGCTTCTTGCAATCCCACTTCTGATGACGGAGAAGGAACCTCCGTAGTGTTTTTAAAAGGTGTGACGTCAGCATTGCTGACGTCACAATTGTTGTCTTCATGATGATCACTCATTCTTCGTCTTATCAGGAAAACTTCACAAGCACTTTATAAACTTCGTTTATTCAACGGGCAGCGTAACGACTTCCCAGAGAGGTCCGTACTGTACGACGATCCGAGTTAGACTGAGCTGATCGTCTACAGTGCGGCCGTTTTTATAGGGTTCGGCGCACGCGCACGTGTTTACAAGTTTTTAGGTTAAGTATTGAAATTACAATGAAAACATTAATCTTACATCGTAATAGACTCAAAATAATCAACTGATGATTTATAAACTAATTTTAGGACAATCAATTAATGATTAAACTTAATTATTCTAGGTTTTCTGGATGAACTATTGTGCTTGTGCCGATATATATATTTAAATATATATAAATCTTTTGCAGAAGACAATATAATATAATTTCAGTTCGGGACAAACATTTTTGAATAACACTTCTATTTTCGGCAGGCAACATCGTTATCATCGTCATCAGAGCATCATGCGTGTATTCCCCGAAGGGTGGGCAGCTAATTTTGTTTTCAGTGGGAATCCTTTAAAAGACGTGTGCCTGAAGGTTTCCTATTGATAACTCAAGATAACTGATATTTCATATACAAGGTATTTTGCTTACTTTTACACTTGCAAACTTATCGGATTTTTCTATAGCAAATTTCACAACCAAGTAGGTAGTAGTATTTGCTAAACCATTGAACAAGTAACGCCAGTTATTTAATGGTCCATAACGTGACCATTATTTAACTCAGTCAATTAAAAAAATACCCAAAATAGACCGTCATATAACTCCGCGGTAGGCGTGGTAATAGCAAAAATCGGATTACCTCGGTCCACCGGATTATTCGGTAAAGTGGCGTTAGTAAACATGAAATTGCTATGAATATGGGAATTCTAAAAGTTTTTTTAGTTTTCAAAATAATGGTGTGTGCGCTTTTGTTATTATAATTTTTATGCCAGTTATTTTATTAATGACTGCCTCGTTAATCTAGCGGTCGCAAGCGCTTCCCAATTCGATCTAATCAATTCACTAGTCGGGCAAAGTTATATTGCGTTTTGGTGTTAAGAAATTCTCAGTAGCAGCCTGGAGTTTAGTATTGTGCTCGGCTGATGGCAATAGTGGTTCTTCTATTGCCATAGCTCTGATGCTGGGATCTCACCTCAAAAAATCTTTAGTAACCTGTGCTTAAAGAAAGTCATTAAACATCTAAACTTACACTTTTAAACACTACGGCGGCGGCGGCGCGACGCTAGACGCGACGGCTCGACGGCGCGGTTGGCGCAGTGGTCGAGAGACCGCCTGCTGCTCCACGTGTCGCAGATTCGATTCCTGCACGGAACAAATATTTGTATGATCTACAGATAATTGTTCCGGGTCAGGGTGTGTGTGTAAACGCACCCACGATACAGGAAGAAATTCCTAGTGTGGAGCAAAGTTAAAAATAAATAAATAAAAAACACCAAATTAAAATGATCACGAAATTTGAATTTAATTTAGGAATAATTGGAATGAAACTGACGCAGAACCTTTTCGAGTGACCTTAGAGGGCCCTTGTCAAGTGCCATTCGTCATAAAACTTTTTGAATACCTACCCTCTTCTGACGACAGAACCCTGGTGGGCCCTTTTTCGAAGCATTCAAATAATGTTATTAAACCTAATATGGACATTCCAAAATATGTAGGATAACAAAAAAAACTTTGTACTTTAAAAAAGATCAGTATTGGTCTGCTTTTGGTCGAAAATAAATTTTGTTACGTTATACGCATCAACTTGAGAATTTCCTTCTTTTTTCGGTTGAAAATAGAAATTGAAGACAGTATTCGTAATTCGTCGCATTTTCTACTGGTTGATCGTCAAGATTTAAATAACCTGTGCAGATAAAGAATGCTGTGTCAAATGACGTCACTTCCGCTGACATCCCTTCCACTTCGATATTGAGTGAGCAAGAGGTAAATACAAACGACGCCACTATCACTCTCATTCTTTATCGCACAGGTTGTACTAGGGTATATTATTCTACTACGTATTGCACAAGTATCGCGGGTTCAAGCCACGCACGCATCTATATATTTTTCATTGTTTCGTTTAATAATTAAATAATTAATTCCAAGGCATACGTTAAGGGAAACGTGAGGAAACCTAGACTTAATGGTCTTAAATCGCCAACTCGTACTCCTCGTAATGTAGTGATCGGTGCTCGTGATTCTCTGTATAAGATGTGGCCCAGCAGAGGGATTAGGTATAAGCTGATTATTTTGTTATGGTATAGGTTGAACTAGGCATTAGAAGGACTAGGTCCGGTTAGTCGGTGGCCACTAAATGATTCTTCTGAACGTCTTTGCAATTTGAAAGGCACGCCCAAAGACTTTTGACACCTTCAACTTACTATACATAGGTATCAACCACTCAGTTTATCAATGGAAATTCTAATAATATCTATTTTAAAAGAGTAAACATGTCATTAATTGGTTGTTCTCAATAGGAAATGATAAATTTCGAACCGTGCACCTAATTAATTTTAACGTCCATAGGGCTATATGAAATCAAACTCTATATGAATTTAACAACAAATTTAAAAAATACAAAATGAATATAATTTACAAAATTCATTGCAGCTATTTCTGGCATTAATTAGCCCGAATTCAATTTCCATGATTGTGATAACACACGCAACTGTGATACAATGAAACCAAATAATTAATTTGCATATAAATGTACTCGTAGATTTGTTACTGAAAATGTTCAGCTCAGATTTATGAACACCTCTATTGTATTTGTATGATATCGTGAAAGCAGTGCTGTTGTGAATACTGGAACCCTAGTATAGGTTTTGGAGACACAGTCAATTGTATCAAAGTTGTGTTTCAAATAATTAAAGCGTTTGATACAATCAATCGAAACTATTAAAATCAATCGTATGTATAATTATTATATAGCTGGTATAATAAATAATGTTTAAGGTATAATATTAAACTTTTTTTTATGTTATTCTTTATTTGTAATCATCGGTAACACCATACTACGTATTACCTATGTTTACGAATAAAGTATTTCAACAAGAAAAAATTATACGAAGGTTACCTTTTTTTTTTGAGACCTTACAACCCAGATCGGTGCTGATCTCACCTCAACATCGTAAGACGAGATGTAAACCTAAATCAATAAATGAAAAAGTTATGCTTTCCCGTATTCCGTACAAGTAGAAAGTAAAGAGATATTAAAATACAAAATACAACTATAATCATTGTAAATACCTACCTACTTATATACTTCAAATAAAACGACTACAAGCCAATTACATTAGTTGAAGATAGGAAAAACAAAAAACAGAGAACACTCATACGGTATTAATATCCCCTACTTTACTAATGATAAATCGTTGTAACGATTTTACTGGGCACAGTTGCAAAACTTGAGTCGCTACTAAAATGAACAAAAGTTTCGTACATCAATGCTTGCGGATAATTAGGCAACTGACTTGTATGGCGCCCCATGTTTTAAAAAGCAAGAATCGGTGTACCACTTCACTGAATACTGAAGCACAGTTGAACTAAAGACATAATTTAAACTTTAGTTGTCATGGTGGTCGAGTGGTTACGAGCCCGCCTCCTGAACAATTGCCAGAGCTAGTTGTGGATTCAAACCTGGCATGTACCAATGTGACGTTTTCAATGTTATAAGTATTTTCTTAGTTAACCTAAGACATTATAAATATATGGTGAAGGAAAATATCGTGGGGAAACCTGGCCTTAAAGGTCTCAAATCGCCACTCCGCAGAGAGCTAGCTAGGTTATGAATACCTGTGTAGTGTAGTGCCTTCTTTTTAGGTATGAGAAGAAGCCCTTGCACTGCAGTGGGCCAGTTATGGGCTGGTTAAGTTTATGTTATGTAAGTCATAATTAGTTCATTAATAGAAGCTTTGAGAATTATGATCAAATAACGTCAATGTAGACCAACTAAAATAAAAGGGCATTGCGGTCTTTTACTAACAGTAACAATAAGAGCGAGACAGTGGAGTTCGTGGTTAAGTAATAGCTGCACAGGTCAATCGATCGAGGTTAAGCTGCGCTTGTCGTGGTAAGTCTATGGTGACCATTAGGTATTTCATATTGAAACTCCTCCATACCTGGAACAGCACGTTAAGCCGACGGTCTCGCATGTCAAATTAAGATCTATGAGAGCTGTTACGGGTAGTCACAGGCCTAAAAGTCTCACAACCAGTCACACCACGAGATATTGTATTACCCAGTAACGTTGTGCAGGCAGTCGCTCTATGTAAAAAACTAGTATTAAGCTGCATCCGGATTGGCTGGAAGCTGACCCCAATGTAATTGAGAAAAGGCTATGCAGATTGATGCTAAAAAAGATAGACAGGACTGACCGGCCTAATCGAACCCAGTACCTCTACACTAGACTCTATTTAATTATAGTATTTCAGGTAGACTTAAGCAGTCAGATAATTTAGTTACGTTTTATTATATGTTGCACACCAAATTTACGTACGCTTGGTCTTGCTTACCACCAGGTAATTTCGACTGTTTAAACCTTGTACAGTAGTCTCAAAGTAGGATAATTGCCTTTTATCACATAAATAAGGAACAGTTAATCTAAAAGTAAGGAAAACCTGCTCATGTGGGGATACATAAAAGATTCCAACCTGGTGTGTAGGTGTGGTGCTGTTCCACAAACGATGGAACATTTGACATCGTGCCTTGTGTGCCCTGATACCTGCACGTTATAAGACCTCATAGACGCTACTGACAATGCGGTTGTCAAAGCAGGAGCAGGAGGTTCAAAACTTGCTCAAGATCTTTCAAAATCTTTAGCGTTATGTTTACTGTGTTAAAAACATTAATTATTGGACTAACAAAAATGTGATATCCCTGGCCAATATTTTGGGCACGATATTTTTTTATAAATTCAATTCACAAAGGTTTTCGAAATATACACGGGATGGCCGTAGGCGTGGATCCGAAACATATACCCACCACTTAATTGGATTCAGTGTTGACATTATCTTTATCAAAAATTATGTACCCAGAAGCGATATTAATATTAAGGGAAAAATGTAATAACGGAATAAATATATTGTGTTTATGAAAATGGTAAGCCGCGCTTGGTCGTTTTTTTACAATTTCATATAGCACTGCGTCTGTATTTCCCAAAACAATAGGCAGAGGTATAGGTATGGTTGTGCACTCATATTTAACTGGTGTCTTTATTTAGTCTCAACAGGTGGTGAGTCTGGTGAGCCTATTGTCGTCTACCAAGTACAATTCCAAAATTCGGCTTCAACTATGAAATTATTTTTAACAAAAAAGCCAATAACACTTTGTCTGACCTGGAAATCGATTCGAATCCATTCACTTCACACTTCGATTCGATCGCTTGGAATTAAAGTGTGTCCAGCACGAAAGCAATTGTTTGCGAATAAAGCATTCGATCATGAGCAATTGTTCAAGTCAAAAACTGTGTTCCTTAGAGCATCCTTACCACATAAATATATATAATCAAAAGAAGTGCTAGATCGATTACGCTAAAGATTATATAGCTATACCAATATGACGGCTGATAGAAATGTATGGAAGAAAAAGACATGAAGCCGAACCCTAATAAATGGGGATACGAACAGGGGAATGATGATAGAAGTATTACTGATGGGTGATCTTGTCGCCCGGTTATGGTGAGCACAGCAAACAATAGTGTGTGTGCGAGTGAGACCGCAATATGCCTTAACTGCAAATCTATCGCATCGCGGTAGCAGAACGTAGTTAATGGCATTTCTTCACTTCATTATTTGGATTTTTGTGGTCCCCAACGAACTTCGTGCTCTCAAACGAATTTCGACAGTGTATACCTACCTACCTTTAAAATTCTTCATCAGTTTCCAGAAGCAATTTATTTAACTCGTATTTCTTAACTGTTTTAGAGTTTAAATTCCCGTGTACTTGACAAGAATTAATGTTAGCGATCAACAGCCTTCAGTATTTCTTCATCGCTACTAAATTACTGAAGAAATTTAGAAGAAAATAAAGCTATCGATTTATCTACATCAGTGTTACGAATCAGGAATATTAATTTATACATGGATTTCAAATACCAGGAATACCTATATTTTGTCTTCACAAATCTTCTCGGGGGCCTTGATTCTTTTTTCATGAAGCACCGATCATAAGTAGGTACCGCGCATCGATATGGAAACAATCTTTTTTTCATACCTCGTCACTTAGATACAAATAACATAGAACTTCTCTATATTGACCCGAAACTAGGATCGGAAGTATTGGAAGGATTGGAAGTAAGCACAGCTGGCTGCTGAGCATGTGGTCTTTGGTTCAAATCTTTTTATTGTGTTTTATTGTTAAGACATTTTCAATAGTAGCCCTGAGTAGCACAGTAGGCTGACTCTTGAAAACAAAACCGCACGATTGACATTAGTAATATAACATTTCATACTTTTAACCTTTCGGCTCAGTAACGTACAGATCTGTACGTTGTTACAATAAAAATCTATTGTGTCTGCTAATGACTGAGGCAACAGCTTGCAAAAAAGTTTTAAAAATAATTAAAGAATCGGGAATACTAATAAACCGACATGCTTTAAAATTAGGTTAACTATGATGTAGGTAAATTTATTTTAACATTTAAAAAAGTTATGGCTCTGATTTAATATTGTAATTGAATTGGTATTAACTTCAAGTAACCCCCAGGTCAGCCATAGTAAGCATTGTAAAAATGTAGGTGTAATATAATTCACTTCTGCCTTATCCGTTGAGCAATATTGGTGCGATGCTAGTTTTCGTTAACAGTCGATGAAATCTGTAAAACTGTTCCAATTACCATGTAAAACAGGATGATCTCAGTTTGACATAATATGAAAGTACAGAAAGATGTTTTCCTCTATCCATCCTACCCTACCCTAACTAGGGTAGGTGTCCGGTATTTAACGAGATGTCCAGTTTTCAACCATAAATTTGGCCGTTTCCCTTGATAAATCGAAACCAATACATGATACTGAACAGTATGATTGATATTCCTTATTTTAACATTCAATAAGTATAGGCACTTAATCTAATTTTTTGCAAGCAACTGTACTCGACCGAATGATTTATATTTTTTTTTTTGAAAATTAACAAATATCACAAACCAAAAAAAGCTGTCTGTTATACAGGCTGTGGTTCTAGACAGTGGCCAAATTGAAGGAGGTGGATCTATAGGCGTAACTGATTACAAAACAATTAAAAAAAGTATACCTTAGAAAATCGAATTAATTTCGCAGTTTTTCAATATTTTGCGTATACGTCGTGTCATAGCCATCGCCGCGTCGCGCGCAGTAGGCACAAGGACGGCATCACGCGCCGACAAAGGCCGTATACGAAAATTTCACAGAGAAGCGTTAGCTGTTACGAGACGAATAGGACGTTGACCTCTTGGCTATTATTGTTTTAATTATTTTTATATAGCATATAACTTGTTGCTGTATATGTTCCTACAATATGGCCACTGTTCAAAACCACAGCCTGTAGTATTTTTAAAATGATATTATTGTCCTTGAAATGAGAATACTGATCAACCTACGAATTCATGGTCACTTTGTAGTACATTGCACCGTATGTTTTAAATAATTTTTCTCATCGTAGACAATTTCTAACATACGACGCAATGTACTGCAAATTGTCCATTAATTTGATGGTATCCGAGATAGCCAATAGGTACGCTGGTAACTCTAACCTTGTGTTGTATACTTCATCCACCAATCCCAAAACGGGTGCTATCATTGTCAACATCATTCCACCGGCCTCGAGCCTTTGTTGTTAGATATTGTAACCTCAGCCTTATTATAACGGCCGACATATCTTTTGTTGCGAACCTTTTTATAATCTTACAAAAGATGTTTTTAGAACATAACAAGTAATGAAGGAAAGTAATGTGGTTTTTTTTTGGAGTTAGCGAGAGAATTTGGGAAAGGTACAGTCAGTGGTGATTTTTTAAAACGCAATGATAATACCTCCTCGACCGATTTCGGCCACGGCGACCTCTTCAACTCCGTTCTAATTGACGTTGGTGTGCTCGTGTATGGCTAATATAGCCGTTCTTATTAACAAAAGTACGCGCACAATGGGGGCAGGTTAGCACACCATTACAGTAATTATAAGTGATAGCACAAGGTGGGCGTGCTTTCAGTTCATCGCGTCGAGCATCCTTCTCTCTTCAAAGTCTTTGATTTTGGCTTTCACCAAAGACCTCCATTCCGGTCGTCGAGCGGCTGTTTGTTCCCACTCTGAAGGCTCAATGTCGCACTTCTTCATGTGTCGCTTAAGCACATCTTTATACCTGAGGAGTTGTCCGCCCACCGCCCTCCTCAAGTTCAGAGAAAAAGATGCACTTTGCCATACGTTGATCTGACATTCGCAAGACGTGTCCACACCAACGGAGTTGCCGCCGCATGAGGTAAGCCTCAATCTCCATAATATTGGCTCTCCGCAGCACTTCCGTGTCCCGAATGCGATCAGACCAACGGATGTTGAGTATTTTGCGCAAAGATTTCAGGTGGAAACGGTCCAGCGTTCGTATGTGGCGGCGGTAAACTGTCCACGACTCTGAATCGAATGTGGCGACCTCTAAGTTATATTTTTTTGGTGAATAGAAAGTCGCACATCCTTTCGGGTGGAGAATAAGCTGGAGAGTGAGGACCATTTTCATTTGATTTTAAAATGGTGCGAATTTTTCTGGCTAGTAAGGACTAAGTCGAAACTAAAAACACACTAAAACCTTTGTCATATTTTGCCTCATCACTATGGGTGGGGGTAATGGGAGCGCGTGAACATTCGACCGCAACTCCAGCGGTGAGAAACCGCGATTTGCGATCAATGCCTCAATTTTAAAGTACAGGAAGCTGCTCCACCTTCACAAACTTAGTTTTAAGGCTCTTGATGGCCGACGGACTTCTCCAAGTCTACCGCCCGTCCGCCTCAATTACAGGGTCGGTAAAGGGTATATATTCTCCTTTCTCCTAATACTCCTGGTCTCCGTGTGCAGATAGGCAGGGTGGAGGAGATTTCTCTCTCGCTTTCCGCTACCTCCTCCTGTAAGATCAGATCTTCACAGAAGGTGGCGAATTAACCGCACCAACATAGATCTATTCAAGTGAACTTGGCGTAAAAATTCTACTTAACTAGCAGTGGCTGAGATAGCTTAGGATTGGCAGACTACTTGAAGGCTTGCGTTTATATTTTTCTATCCATGAAAATATAATATCAGAAATAAATCTGTGACGTACTAATTAACAAGCTGGTATAGGGCCGAAGATTATGGTACAAGCAAATAGAGGCCTATACCCAACAATGGGGGAAATCAGATTGTGGATGACGGACACCCGATAAGATACAATAGAAATGTTAATATTAATTACTCATATATAGATGTCGAGAGTCCCTCAATGACTTAATTAATAAATATTCCCTCCACGTCGACTGCGTTTCAATTTCATCTCGATATTTGTACTGATATTAATTGCACTGAATTATGAACATGTTTTCGATCAATTGTATTGACATAAGCCATCCTGCATCAATGTAATTAATTAATAATGTAAATACTTGTTAATAATATTGATACAGGAAAATTATTCAGTTTCGGACAACTGGTTCAATTAATGGTTCCTGATCTGATAGTAATATGTCACGATGCAGTCAGCAACGCGGTTGATAAACGGATTGGTGAAAACATTGCACATAATTATTATTGACACACCTAGACTTTTTAGTATTTCAGGGTAGCCAGGGGTTCTAATGGGAAAACCTACGGTGTCTATTTCTTTATCATTTTTTTTTTGTCAAGCTTAACTGATCAGGTGTTACCACGGCCTCCTTCTTAGGTGTTATCGTACCACCCATGGTGGTAAATGATAAAAGAAATACAAAGTCAAACCAAAAACGGTTTTTGTTATTATCGGTCTCAAAACCGCATAGATCTATCAAAAAACTACTCAGAAAAACTATATTAGATAACTATAATAGCCAATGATGGAAGTATATAAGTCCTTACCGCAGTTGATATTTTTTTTAAGCTTATGAGGAAATAATTTATGACATTACATAATATGATTCCCTGTTTATATCATGTTTGTTTATTGAATTCTGTTCTGCAGCGAAACTCAGACCATATGCCCATATTCCCATCATCAACTACTTAAAACAGCACATTACTGCCATACGCCACTCCAATTTTACGCCGCTAAGACGAGCACGATCCTAAACTACTCTAACTGGACACCTGCCAGACATATTTTTTCATAAAAACAACAAATCTGAGCTGTCAAATATTTACAAAAAGAAGAAAATAAGGGAGAAAATCTGAAGTCCAAACAAATACTCTCCGTCTGAGGCTTGATGTCATAATTTATACGGCATCAGAGCACTGAATAGCTCGGTGGATGCATTCAAGTACTCCACCAACTTACATTAACATTTTTCACAAAGAAAAATGAACCTTATGTCCCAGTATTAAGAGCTTCGTGGTAAGTAAATATAAGGTTGTGTGTTGTGGAGCACATTTAACAAAGACATTGCCGGGTACGTGACGTATATAAACAAGTCTAACTGGCTGGGATAGGTACTAACGGCGTCACGTGACGCTGTAGCAACGGGATAAATTGTGATCTAAATCTTGGATTTATATAACTTTTATTATAAAGTTATTATATTAAATGGAAAAAGAATACGGTCGCGAACAGGATTCGAACGTATCGACGATAACGATCGTGGTCAGAGCGCCTGGAGTATTCATCCGGGAGGCGCAGATTCGAATCCTGTTCGCGACCGTATTCTTTTTCCATTTAATATAATAACTTTAGAGTTCGCTAAGCATGCGTTAATACTTTTCAAATATTTATCTTGAACATTATTATATTTACTCATTGAAATTATATGCGAACAACAGATAAAGAACTTGAACAAAGTTTTTAAAATTGTTACTAACAATGTAGTGTGTAGAAAAAATTTATGTTACCCGACTAAACACGATTAGTTAACCGATGGTAATACTTTTTGTTGTGTTCATACAGTTATGAGTTAGTCAATTTACCTTACTTTTAGAGTAAGTGTAATTATTATATGTTTTAGTTCATTTAAAAACTTATTTATTTACATTGGTCACTCTGCTGCAACTGCTTTGCTATTTCTATACAAGAGATTCACAACTGTAGTGATACACATATGTCGATACACAGATAGGATTGCAGAATGAGAATGAGGTCAGGCATTTTAGTGCAAATTCCAATCGGTCTATAAAGATTTCTAATAAAAGCTGGCCGCCACTGGGAGTACGTATACTTTGGGTTAATGCTTAGTAGCGGAACACTTTATACCTACAGCAATATTACAAAATCAGAAGAGCTGGGTCAAGTTGTAGAGGTCCATTCACAACGGGAGCTTGAAAGAGATTAAGTGCAGGTAAGCTAATAATCTATAGACTGGTGTCCTACCTCTCCACTCGACGCTCGAATGCACCGCTCAATGTTGCCACACTAAAAACTTCAATGTCCGATATTTAAATAAACATATTATCGATCAAGGAAATGGTACGACAAAGTGATCAAGAAACGATCGGCAAATAGCTATTAAAGTTATTAGTCTAGGCAATTATTTCGACGGATGTTGTCTGCCGGAGATTACGAATTCCACGGAATGCTGAAGATGTTTCCGAAGCGAGGAGCTTCAGTAAATAATCATCTTACGTTATAGGTACATAGCCACTTCTTCTCAAGCTGGGATCTATTTGAAGGTTTTTATCTGTACTCACGTATAGAAATAAAAAACATAGCCACCCGAAAATTATATAGATTAATTTAATAAATAATATTCATAATTTGAGATAAGGGAATTAAGGTCGTGAACAGGAATTAAACCTGCGCCTCCAGATAATAAGTCGAGGCACACTGTCATCTTATTATCTTAACCAAGAAGCACAGGTACCAATCCTGATCACGACAGCATGTTCGTCTCAAAAATATAGAAAAAATAATAATTGAGTTTTATAACATATAAATATTACCATATTTATCGGAGTCAATGAACTTTCATCTATGTGACGATGTGACGCCATGCGGCGGATCAGCTGATTAAATGATTTGAATTTAAAATACGACTTTTTAAATAAACTTTAGGAATAAAATGTCAACTACATGATAATATTATTTATGTTATAAATCAGCTGATAAGCTGCAAAAATATACGAATTATTTATTTAAGAACATTGAATACTTATAAATATTATATATATAGAAAATTATTTCCTATGATGTAAAATCAAAAAATATAACCATTTAACTAAGGTACTGGAAGAGCAATAATAATATGATCATTAAACTGAAAGTACAGCAGTTATTTTAGCAAATCAAAAATTTCCCAAACCACACGTCAGTATCATAAAAGCATGTACTTGACTCGAAATCTTTTGTGATATACGCTGCGAAGGAAAAGCCGTACCACATATGATTTTCAATATTACAAAGTGAACTCTTGCAAACATGAATTTAATGGGATTGCTGTAACTGACAGACGAGGAGTTTGTATAGGAACCGAGAAGTAAGGTAACATTTTATGCTGAATACTTTTGAGGCACACAAAGTATTCAAAAGATTACGTATAAAATTGCTTCTATTGAGATGTTTAGCTGCTTAAATATGTATTAAAGTTATAATATTAACTAGAAAAAGAATACGGTCGCGAGCAGGATTATTTTTCCATTCAATATTATAACTTTGAGTTCGCTAAGCATGCGTTAATGATTTTTAAAGATTTATCTTTAAATATGTATTACTGGATGTAATAATGGATTAGAAATAAGATTTTGTGATTTGGAATGTTTTCGTACACATAGTACGATTAATATGTCTATATATGATTTTATATACAATGTCATTAAAAATGTTGATCACCGGAATCCTGTATGTGGCATATTCTGCGACATGACCCAGGCATTCGACTATGTACATCATGCTATTCTTTTAAAAAAACTCGAAGCCTATAGGATAAGATGTAATGTCCATAATTTGTTTAATTCGTACCTACAAGACAGAAAACAAATAACTGAAGTCAATAAAATTAATATAGTAAGTAAACATAAAGAGATATTTCGGTCTTCAGAGCGTAAAGTATTATTTGGGGTACCGCAAGGGAGCGTTTTGGGTCCCTTTATATTTATTTTATATATAAATGACCTACCGAAATCTATTGAACGACCTATAATACTATTTGCGGATGATAGCACGATTACAATAGCTTGTAAAAGTATAGATACCTATGAGAGTGAAATTAATAATAGTTTAAAATAGACGGTAAACTGGCTGGACGCCAACAATCTAAAAATAAATTTGTGTTAAACTAAAGTTATCCATTTTAGACAACAAACCTCTAGTATTAACTTAAATATACACTATAATAATGATACCATAGAAGAAGTTGAAACTACAACATTCCTGGGTCACGAAATAGATAAAAAACTAAATTGGAAATCACATGTTGATACTTTATGTAAGAAAATGAGTAAGTCTGCATACGCTCTACACACATTAGCACTTATAATAAACACGGATTCTTACTGCTTATTATGGGATAGTAGAATCAAATTTACGGTATGGGATCATATTTTGGTGAAACTCTACTGAAAGAGAGACCGCCTTCAAGGTACAAAAAAGATGCATTCAAGCGATGTTTAAACTTATATCCACTGATAGTTGTTTACCGTACTTTAAAAACTACAAAATATTAACGTTACCTTGTCTGTACATATTGGAAGTAGCTGTGTTCATAAAGACAAATCCAAGTCATTTTAGACGTCTATCAGATGTAGTACCACGCAATAGACGCGATAATAGTGTTCTATGTCTGGAGTCAGCCAAGACAGCACTTATGCGCAAAAGTGTCTTCTGCATGGGTCCAGTCATTTATAACATATTGTCAAAGACATGGAAAGAGCTACCGCTTTCGTTCTTTAAAAAGAGACTGAGAGGCTTTTTAGTGGGGAAAGCATACTCATATTAAGGAGTTCCTAACTGAAAAAGATTTTTTAAGTTAGTGTATAAAAATATATTATTTTTAAATTTAATTCATTGTGTAATATTTTTCTTTGTATTTGATTATTTAGTTATAAGTTGAATGTTTTTGACAGCGCGGTTGGCGCAGTGGTCGAGAGACCGACTGCTGCGCTGCGTGTCGCAGGTTCGATTCCTGCACGGACCAAATATTTGTACGATCTATGGATAATTGCTCCGGGTCTGGGTGTTTGTGTGCTTGTGAGATTATATGTCTGTAAACGCACCCACGACACTGGAAGAAATTCCTAGTGTGGGGCATCGTTTAAAAAAAAAAAAAACTCTGCAAAAGCCTGCGTGGTAAAATATGGCTGAACTATTATATTTTTTGTCATCACTTGCTGTTACCCATATTTGCAGAATTAAATTATCTTTATCTTTAATACTATACCTTTTTTTTACCATAGTTTATTAGCCAGACTGCTCAGCGTGACGTCTTTGATTTATTTTCCAGTCGGACAAAGTGTTTTGCTCTCATTTCAGTAGCATCTCATAATTGTTTTTTTTTTTATAACAGCACTACATCCCTGGCAAATACTTCGTAGAATACACTTATAGTATGTTAAATACAATCTTGTTTGTCATAGTTATCTACCTACAAACATCCAAATTAGCACTTCCCGGATTAATCTACAGAGTAACACCAATCTTCTTCATAAACACTTGTTATATTGTCTCAAAATGCTTACTGAAAAAGTTATCAACTTTGATAAAATATAAAGATTTATGTAAAAGTCTTGCCTTTAAAATAGAACATCCTCTTCTTGAAAATAAAGTAAAACCTCTTTTCCAATTTAAAGCTTTAACTTTTAAGGACATCTCTCCGTGGTTCTTTGGTTACTACAGTAAAATGTAACCACATTTATACTGCAGTCGCATCTTCCATTTATTTGAATTCCTCTGCAGAAAACTAATTTAGATCAGATTTTCATTCCATCCTTTTCCATTAAGCGCTTTAGAAGAAACTGGAATGTTTTAGAAATAAAGTTTTAATGTATAAGACATTCTTCGAAGGCTTCAGATTTGGTAGGTAATTGAAATTTGTTCAGGTTTTTCTTTTTAGTCGTTTTCACGATGTGATTTCATCAACGCTTGAAAACTTTTAAATATTCTCTTTTTTTCTACATAACATATAACGACACGCGTTTTCATATCTTTTTTTGTATAAAAATATATCTCTGTTTTTATCATATATTAATCAAAAACCTTCCCGAAATTCATGCATTTTAATTCATATTAAGATTAATATATACCTCTTATGCCGATGCTGCATAGGTACTAAGTGCATACCTAATGTAAAAGTGTATTTTTTTTTCTTGTACTAAAAGTACAGTCCTGATTAGGATTTGAACTTGCGCCTCCCGGATAAATACTCCAGGCGCTCTACTAACTGAGCCACCCCAAACTATATTCAAATCCGGCTCCGGACATCATTGTCCTACCAAAAAGAAGGATTAAGTTCGCTAGTCGCTACACATGTACTAATACGTTTGCAATATTCATCTGACTCTAAAATATTTTTAACCACTCCTAAATACCCTGTGAAATAAATAAAGCTTACGCAGATTTTATTCAAAATAAACGCTAGGTTCTATAACGAAATCAACCACCAAAAACAAGATGTCTTCAAAACAATTCTGAAAATAGGGGTTCTTAATATTGCTCGAGAGTGCCTGTTAAAACCGACGTGTCAAAACAAACAAGGCTGGGGTGAAAGATAAATAGGGACTTTAATACTACGACCTAAGAAAATATATAGGGATTAAACCAATATTACGTTAGACGTGGTTACGGGTAAACCATATCAACGTGGTTATCGAAGATCGTAGGATCAAATTAAAGTCTAACCTGTAATGTATCTTAGGGCTGCCTCGTTGGTCTAGTGGTCCCAAGGTTGATTGCTGAGCATGAGGCCTCAGGTTCGATCTCGGGTCCAGTAAAGTGTTATTGAGTTTTCTGTTTTTCTGTAGCAGCCCTGAATTTGGATTTGTGCCCGGTAGATGGAAATAGGCTCACCACTTATTACATGGGACTTAATTACAGCATTAGTGAAATGTGGATGTACAACTATATACCCCGCTGCCTACCCCTTCGGCGAATAAAGGTGTGATGCTATGTATGTATGTATCTTACTAATAAATACCCAGCCGAATAATAACTAACTTGATTTTACAGCCATTTACATTTTACTTTAGAAATGTATATTATTATACTCTCGCAGCAAAGGTATTTCCTAGAGCATAACATTTTTTAGTTGCTGAAATATATTTTTCTCTAAGAAACTGATTTATTTTAATTAACTTTATTAATAACTAAACAAGTACTTACCTACTTAATAAATATATTAAGAGACTAGCCAAGTTAAAAGAGCTTTCTTCCAGTTATTAACTTTTCTTTAATTCACTAGCCATTGATATTTACTATACTAGTAATATCTTAGGTTACAAATATAGTTACGTAAAGTAATACACGCCCCTTACATGACATAGCAATGAAAACAATTCAGAAAATACGCCGATTGTCATCAATAACCCATTAAACCAGTATCAATCAGAAATAAACCCACAAATCACGAACGAGTAATTATCACAAATTACTTTACCGCGCGCTTCGTCATGGCCACTAAAATATAACTTATCGAGCATAACCGAGGAACCCATTATTCCCACATTATGTCCGCTATAAGGGGAAAATGAATTCCAAGCAAAATCTTACTTTGTTACCACGAAACGTGTAGGTAAACAAAGTAATTTCTTTGCGTAACTTCAAATACAAAGTATCAAGACATTTCGGCGGCTTGCTTGCGACACCGGCTTTTGTTTCGTCTACCGTTATTCTGGTTTTAGAGGTAAAGTTTAGTGTATTACCGAATATGGAGTGGGTTAAGTTAACTTATTTATTTATGTACTCGTAGCTTGTCGAGAAGTTTCAGGCCTTTCTGCTCGCTGCTATTGTTGTTTTTCCTCATTTAACAGTCGGCCTCGGTTATCGGTAAATGAAGATCTATGACAATAGGGAACAGGCATAACAGGTAAACTATTTTTATTCGTAATATTTTATTATTGCTGTAGAACGACACCTATTCAATAACTTTTTTCATTAATCATGTTTTAACTATGAAATAATATAGTTTAAAAATGAGAATCATGTGAGGGATATTCTGAACCAATTCGCTGAATTCGGCTGAGAGCGTCGCTGGTGGGAGGACAGCAAGCGACTGGCTGGATCGGATTCAAAACATTATTATTATTAAGGGACGAATTTAAAGCTACAGGCTCAGCTGCGCGGGCTGGCACGAGCAAGGATCGGGGTTGAATTAATGAAGAACACCTGTTCTTTTGAAAACCCATCATGGCCGGGCATCTATCGTCTGAAAACTTCATGGTTCTCTTCTAACTTTTACAGTGGTCCTGGAATCGCAACTGAACACAACTATTAAAAATATATATACCGTGGCCATACCAAAATAGGGTACCCTGGCTTTTGTTAAAGCTTGATAAATTGTTCTAATTTAATGAAAAAAGTAAACAGTGAAAATCCTAACAGATTCCTGTGCTAATTCTTTTAACAGATTCATGCCTAACTTTCTTTTTAGGAAAATAAAACGATAATTAATGAGTTCTCAATAAAAAATTAGTTAAGGCTCAAGAAATCGGAGTTAGTTACATCTTGTTGAATAATTCCATGAATATTTCGAAACCTCAAAACTTAACTTGCTGGTGGATGCGGTCGTTGTTTGTTACTTAGCCAAAAAGGCTGCTTGTAAATAATGAAAAAAAAAAAACGCTCAATTGACATTGGAAATATATCTGTTCGTTCTTTTAAATCAATGCCAAAGTGGATTAAAAATAATTAAATAATCAAGATAAGAAATCTTGCTATATCTATATAATAATAATATAAAGCTAAGTCTATGTTTTTAGACGTTGATTTGTCATTGGAATTAATTTCAAGAGTAACCCTATAGATAATTCTAAGACTAACCAATCTGCCTAGCCTTTTCTCAATTACATTAGGGTCGGTTTCCAGTCAAACAGGATGCAGCTTAATACCAGTATTTAGTATTTAGTACATGGAGAGACTGCCTATCTGACCTCCACACCCCAGGCACTGGGTAACACGAGATCTCGTGGTATGACTGGTTGTCAGACTTTCAGGCCTCTGACTACCCGTAACGGATGTCGTAGATCATAATTTGACAACCGGGACCGACAGTTTAACGTGCTCTCCGAAGCACTACCGAACTATAACTATATGTACGTTGAGCAATAAATTAATTAATAAAATGGAATAAGCAAAGGTAAAAAAAGCCGGACACGACGGGTAGTTTAATTTGGTTGAACACGCATCCAAAAAGCCGTACTAAGGCGTGCTTTATTCGGTCGTCTGGCTACGCTCCTTGCGTTAGAATTAGTTGTAGATGAATTATTCTCACATTCATTTGCATAAAAACATAGTTACAATAAGATCCAAGTTCAACATGTTTCTTCAGAAGCTGGCGTACAAATATTAATAAATTAGAATTTCACATATATTATTAGTGCGTGTAGTCATTTATAGCGTTTCCCCACATCATTTAATATCTCACATGATCCGAAAAAAATACTATAGATCAATTAAGTGCTCCGTGCGGGAATCGAAGCCGATCACTCGTGCACTGTGCCTACCGAGTCATTATGTAAGTATTGGTCTATCAAAACAAAACTTATAGCATAGACCTTGAAGATACATTAGCTAATTTCTTAAAACTATTAGGTCGAACCAAATGAAAGTAAAAGGTCCGAGTCGAATTGTATAGGTTTTGTCTAACTATGTCTAGCCACGAACCGTAGACATTAATTTAATTTTCTAATTAGTTTTATACACAAAAAGGTCTAGCCAAATACTAGCATAGATATAACAAAACATAGCCTCACGCTTGTATTTCTAAAAAGTAAAGTAGAAGAGTATTATTGTACATTCACCTGCATTTCACCGATGCAGTTACTAAGTCCCATGTGGTGAGCCTATTGCCATCTACCGGGCACAGTTTTAAACTCCAAACTGCCACTGAGAATTATTCTATAACAGAAAACTGAACAACACTTTTCGGGTTAATGTATGTTATACGTAATGAAATTATATCAAGAGTTTGGTATATCTCAGGTTTATTTTGTCCTGTGAACGTCATTGAAATGAAATTATACCAAATAACTTTATATGAAATCAGACACACCGTAACTCGCACGCATCGCACGACGTGTTTAGAAAAAAAAAATACCTTTAACTAACTGATTTTATGCCGACTTCGTGAAAGATACTTATTCAAAATGTCAACAAATTATATACCTAAAACTCTATCTTGAAACACTTTGTTCATTAATAAAAAGACGAATAAAATCCGATCAGCAGTTACGGATAAAATCTTAGACACACATACGCGGTATGGGACATTGTTTTATATTATTATATATAGTTATAGGCATATTACTGTACCGTTGAAGGGGAAAAGGCTTTTCACATAGGTAGACAGCAAAAAAATGATATTCGGCATATTAAGCATACCTACTGCCTACCTGGTTTTGCATCTGTCATGCATATAGTTCAGCATTGTCATTTTACCTCAAGATTTAGTAGTAGATAGGTTTTTTATATTTTATTTTCTACTCATTCTGTTTAAAGTTAATCTCATTATTTAAGTTTCACATGCGTTATCAAGAATAGATTAAATATTTTATTTTTTTAAGTGCGGCAATTCCATTAGTTACGTTAAGCCGGAAACGTACCGATTAAAAATTACACGGCCCTTCACCAACCTTTACTGGGTTTTTGGGATCGCAGCTGCATTTACCGTAACCCCAGCAGACAAAATCTTTATACAAAATGAATACAATTATTCATAAAGAAATCAGAAAAGGCCCTTCAGAAAATACATTTTATTGAGTTTTTCGATTACCTACCAAAACCATGGGTTCATTCTAAAAGCACCCAGGGAGGATAAAAAATTGTAGAAAAAAATCGAAATTGCGGGTTTTTTGGCAACGGTTACGTAATCGACCCTCAATATTACGTAAGGGCTTAACATTTTCATTCGAACTCATATTTGTACGTAATCCGCTATTTTCGTAGAAGAGGTAGCCATAGAAAACGTTACGTTTTCGCTTTTAATTGTTATTGAGGCAATGGAAGGGTCCATTATAATTTGATAACAATATTTTTGGGACGGTAGTTGTTTTTTGTTGATACCTAACATTTTTTTTTGGTTTAAGAAAGACTTTATGTCTCATAAAGAATTGCATACATAATTCACTTACTGAGAAACAATGTTTAACACTAAAACTAATATTTAGAGCGCACAAAATACGTACGTAAATAAAAAACAAAATAAAATAACAAAAATGTGGGTAAACAAATAATATAAACGTTACGAAATTTGATCGTACGTTAACCACAAACATCATAAATATATAATAAAAAAAACTTATATGTTAACTCATTAGCCTAGTATGACTTACGGAATATTTCCTTCTAATTTATTGTATTATTATTTGAATTAGCTACCGATATTATACAGTTGATTGCAAGCGCCATGGTCGCGGGGTATCCTAACAAATTACTGAACAACATTTATTGGTAATACTTCAATTGATAGAAAAGGAACATGAAACTTTAATACAGTGTTTAAAATGTATGTTTAGTACCACTAATGGCAGCAGTGACAGCCTAGTGATCTGACTGAAGCATTGGCAAGTCAAAGGTCGGAAATTCAAACCTAAGGCACGCACCACCGACTCTTCAAAGTCATGTGCGTATTATAAAGTTTTGATCACTTGCTTAAAATGGTGAAGGAAAATATCTTGAGGAAACCAGCATACCGGACAGATTTTCTCAACAGTGTTTATAGCCACGGTGGCTTAAACTCTGACACTAAGTTATTTATTAATCACACTCTAAGGAGAAGAACCACTCATTTGGCAAAAAAGCGTATGGCCCGCCAGATGGTAAACGGTTACTGGTATTGATACTCTCTCATTGCCGACCCTGTAAGAGGAGTGACTGTGGCGCCGACCAACAAAACGCCCCTACGTTCAACCTAACACTTACTCAAAGAGCCCACTGGTGGTCTTGCTCACTACTAGGATCACTAAATTTGGTGGCCAAAAATCTACAGCCCACCATCACTGGTAGGGGAGAATTTGGGTCGCCAGCGCTGTGTCTTAGAGACCCTGTAGTGTACGTACTCACATGCAGTCGTAGTGCGAGGTTTTTGGAAAACTCTTCTGTTTCCACAGGGAAGGGGCAAAGGCATGGCAGAGAAGAGACACTGGTTTGATCTACTTGAGTTAACGGTGTCTCTTCCTTATGTGCTGTGATGGCCGCATGGTTTTAGTCAGTAAGAGGCTGACATATCCCTCGCCGTCAGCTGAAGAGCATCGAAAAAAAAAGATCAATATATTATAGAAATTGCAGTTATAATTGGCTTCGATTTTTTACAAGATGGATGTACTTCCTCAATCAGGTAACTCCAGTGTTTCCAAAGTACCTCTTTTGTACGTTTGAAGCAAGTATATTTACGTGCATATTTTATTTAGATTTATGTACTTTACGGATTTAAACTAACCCTTTCATCATTAGCTGACCACGCGGCAAGGTTGTCTTAAGTAATTACGGATTCCGGTTCAACCATTGAACAAAAACCTCCCTAGCCCCGTAAATGTGCCTCTATACAAATGTGGGGCATTTGTGTACACACACACATGCTGGACCTTTTAACCCTTTCCACGAGAATAACTTCAATAGGCTAATGAGTTAACATGAATATAGATTACCTCACAAAACATATCGTGTGTTGTTACCTGTGTTCAAGAGATCTCGGTAATTTATACTATGAGTATTAAGTAGGAAGTTGGTCGAGTACACTCCCTTGCTTCGGAGACCATGTAAAACCGTCGGTCTTGCGCCGGATCTCTCTCCAGTCGTGTCGTATTGCTGTCGCATCGGACAATAAGGGTGAAGGAAGAAGAAGTGCAAGGGTGTTTGCGCATACACTTGTTTACTATAATATCACCTGCGTACTTGGCTAATCTCCATGTTAATAGACCGCTGTGACCGAAAATTCTGTCAAAAAGAATATAATTAATGAACTTGTGCTAGGCAAACGTCAAGTACACTCAGTCATTGTGTTTTGCGATTTCAGGTCATTGGTTGAAATGTGGTCCACAAAAAGTGAGTCGGTAAGTCCAGAAGTACATACTTAAATAATAAAACCTATGGAATAGCTCAAATTTTTGCTTTAAACTTATACTCCGGAAAAGACACGATAAAAAGAGTCCCTACTTAGACGTATCATATACCCTGTTACCCACAAGGTATATGATACGTCTAAGTATAAAAATATGCGCTGATAATCTGACGTCCCAAAGGTTAAATGTCAATCGTGACGTCACGTGAACGTAAACCAGTTGCGGTTCGTAACCTCGGTAGGTTATGATATAATAGTGAGGTACCGCTTGGAAAAGATGAAATAAATAGAACATTGATTGTTGTGACACATACGGACGAACCCTAGAATCTGACGTCACAGGTTAAATGTCACTTGTGACGTCACTGGAGCGTAACCTAGTTGCGGTTCGTAAGCTATATATAAAGATATATTCTTTGGATATATTATATAGTTTACGTCCACTTCAGTTTTTATTATTTACCAGAATTCTTAGTTCGGGAATTGATTGGTAAAAAAAACTTTTACTAAAAAAATATTACCGCCGAAAAAGGAAACAGAAATGTGAAAAATTAATGTTTTTCTTATTTTTAATAACGTGTAATTAGTTTTGAAATTTTTGTCCATCAAAAAAATGTAGTGGACACAGTTAGCAGAAGCAGTTACTCTAGAAAAAAAAACCAAGCTCTTAAGAACTTGAAATCCATGCATAACTTGAAGAAGAAGACGACTGTGAATATTGCTAAATTATATAAAATTCCCGCATCCAGTACCAATCCAGGCTTTCTATCTTTATTATTATAGCAGTGTAGCCTAGTACTATGACCGTTGGACTGACAAGTCAAAGGTCGCAAGTTCGAATCCAAGGTTCGAAATCTAATTTTTCGAAGTCATGTGCGTATTATAAATTAATTATCACTTGCTTAAAATGGTGAAAGAAAACCTCGTGCGGAAACCAGCACACCTGAGAGATGTTCTCGATGGTGTGTAAAGCCATGTCAGAGACCTACGGGTGGTTTAAACTCTGACGCTAGGTGGTTCATCAACCTCACGATAAGAAGATCTGTATTATATATTCTTTTTGTTTTACTATAAACGACATTTTGTGGAACCCCAAAGTATAACTTTCAACAGATTTATTCTAAAATCTATTACCCGAGTTATAACCGAGAAAAGTATGATGAAAGGTTTTATATTTCTAGTAAGTACCTAAAATTTACGACGTCTCGAAGGCTACCTTCATATGAAAGTGAAAATAACCCACAAAGAACCTTTCTCAGTCTATATGACGAACGTAAAAGTTATGACTTCCAAGTAAAAAGTTAACTTCCCTAAACATAAAAATATAATTCGACCGGGAAAACATTTTTTTATACCAACGCAACGCCTAAATACGCATGTAATGGTAATGGGGTTGCGGTGAAAGCAGCTGTGATTCCGGAATCCAGGTGAGAAGAACGCCATCGGCTTCCAAATAGAGTAAGGGAAAGGTCTACCTATAGTACCTACTGGTTCATATTCCTAGCTTCGCACAGCAAAGCTCTGGTGAAAAAAGTGGGGTCTTTGTACATACAATGTAAGCGAGCGATGTTGGCGAGGAATAAAAAAAGGGGGGTTAATAGATCTGGTAGTAACCCGATTTCCTGCTTAGCTTTAGCATAAAGCCACCCTCAAGGTAAGAAAAGAACTGTGTGGTTTAGTGTGTAGGCGTCCGGCACGACATTTATGAAAGACGTCACACGAAAAACACAACTGTAATCTTCTCCATTAATAAATATAATGAACGATTATGGAGGAAGTAAAAGAATGGACTAGGGGATTGCCTCGTTGGTCTGGTGGTCCCAAGCGCGACTGCTGAGCATGACGTCTCGGGTTCGATTCCCGGGTCGGACAAAGTGTTATTGGGATTTTCTGTTAGAAAATTCTTAGTAGCGGGTCGGAGTTTGGAATTGTGCCCGGTTGATGGCAATAGGCTCACTACCACATGGGACTTAATAACAGCCTTGGTGATATGTGGGTGTACAACCGTGTACACCTTTGCCTACCCCTTCGGGGAATACAGGCGTGATGCAATGTTATGTTATTATGGAGGAATGAAATCAAAGTCGACAATGTTTATCATCTATATAGGTGATTCCGATATAACGTGAATGAATAATCTGGCCCACTTTTCTTTACCTTGGCGAAAAATCAATAAAAGCCATTTACTACAAACCTGCCATTTTATACGTAGAAGTTTATTAAATTATTAAAGTTGTGTAAATTCATTGCTGGTATGAACCAACTGAACGTAGTCCATGGAATCCATATATCTAAACTACACGTAAAAGTTCATTTTGATGCAATAACACGATGAAAGCAAATATGATTCAATAGATTAAGGTTTTACAGCTAACTAGGTAAAATTATTACTTTATTGATATTACTCACTTGCTGTAGTATTACTCACCCCAGTCAAACTGCTTTACTCCTAACATAGTCGCAGGCTCAGCTCATGAGTAGGTACGAGCTCCGTTAAAGCTCGAAACTTGCCGGGCAATCCCGAAAAAGGCACGTAAGTAATAACTCCTGAACAATAATATAACTTGGTAAACGATAAGCCACAATGTAAAATCCCTTTTTTAATACACGAATTGCTCGTGAAATTGCCCTTATTTCACCGCTAAACGTACATCCACATAAAGCTATTATATTAAATGGGAAAAAGAATACGGTCGCGAACAGGATTCGAACCTGGCGCAGGTTCGAATCCCAGATAAATACTCCAAACGCTCTGAACACAAAGAGCTCGAGATGGCTTAGTATAATAACTTTAGAGTTCGTTAAGCATGCGTTAATGCTTTTCAAAGATTTATTTTGTACATACACATTATTTTATTCTAAAGATAAGTAATTGGTTATCTTATTGGGACTTTATCCTTTAGAAGAAGCTATTTGTAGTACACTCACATTTCATCATACCATGTTAAACAATGAATGTTCCAGCAACGAGCATCTTGTCAAACTCCAGGATGGTACTAAGAATTTCCTGACAGACAAACCTGATTCCACTTAGTCAGACTCAGGAATCGAACCCAGAACTTCACACTCAGCATCCGCACTGGCAACCAGTAGATCAGTGAGGTAGTAAATTCATTATATTCCACAGTAATCTATGTAATTGAGCCCGATAGAGTTGACATGTTCGCAAAGTGAAGGCAACGGCCGACTAAAGCGATGTCTACACGACGTGAACCCTTTTAACTTGGGGCAGTGGCCATATTGCGCGTCGGGCGGAATTATTAAGTTCACGACGTGGCTCGTGCTTACCACAGAAATCACGGCTTTAGTCTTAAAATGTTTGAACATTAATGTCTGTACTGTTAGAAATACTGAACTACTGGATAAATAATGTTTTTCATTTATGCTGCGTGTAATTTAACTTATCTGTATGGAAGCAGCCAATAAGGATTGGTATCTGTTGTGTTATTTTCCAAGGCAAAGTAACACAATTAATTTTATTGATTTGTTTCATGGATATACTGAAGTGAAAATTTTACTGCCTCGTTGGTCTAGTGGTCCCAAGCGCGACTGCTGAGCAGCAGGTCTCGGGTTCGATTCCCGGGTCGGGCAAAGTGTCATTGAGTTTTTCTGTGAGGAAATTCTCAGTATCAGCCCGGATTTTAGAATTGTGCCCGGTTGAGGGCAATCGGCTCGCCACCTATTACATGGGACTTAATAATAGCATTGGTGAAATGTGGGTGTACAATTGTGTATACCTCTGCCAACCCCTTCGGGGAAACAGCCGTGATGCTATGTTATGTAATGTTATGAAAATTTAACTGTTAAATTAACGTAGTATTTTTAAATTAATTTACATAATAAGCATATTTTTTATTATTTGCTTTATAAATTTGGCACGGGTGCCTAGGTACTGATCATCAGCTTGGCAGCAGCATGGTAATGATCGTAAGAAATGTTATTAAATTACTAATCTGGTTAATGAACAAAAATTAAGTAAAAGAGGTGTGCCTGAACTAAGCAAGTGAAAATCGATAGTCTCTGGAAAACAGACGTAACCGTATGTTTATAATTATACTAATCTGTGGCACAGACGTGTGAGAAAGAATGCTTCATTGGTCTAGTGGCTGCGCGGCTGTAGAGCATGGGCTGCTGGATTAGATTCGTGAGGCCGGGCAAGGTGTTAATATTGGGTTTTTTCTATAAGCAAATTCTCATTAGCGGCACGGAGTTTATAATTATGATCGGTTGCTGGCTATAGGCTCACCACCTTTTACATGATTTAATAATAGCCTCCGTGAAATGTGGGTGTACAACTGTGTAGGTACGACGCTGCCTTCCCCTTCGCGGAATGTAGGTGTGATGCTATGTTATCTGTGGCAATGGTTAATTACGGCTGCAATGCCGCGCATATCGAGTTCGATTTTCGAACGGAACAAATATTTGTATGATCTGATCTGTGGGGTTACTCTTGAAACTGATACCAATTCCAATTCAATTCCAATATTAAATAGAACTAAAAACAACGCATAATTTCAAAATAAATTTACCTACATTACAGATGCCTCAATTTTAAAGCATGTCTTCATATTATCCCGAATCTATTTTTTTTTTTGATATTTTGGCAATTATAAGTACGAACTGACATATTTCCAATGTCAATCGAGCGGAATTATTTTCAAGAGCCAAAGGAAGCCCACTCATGTGTGTGCGTGTGAGATTTGGGTCTTTAAACAAATCCATGACACAATGACAATATGGAAATCCCTAGAAAGAGTAATGTTTTATATCAATCACAACAAATCATTCTAGCTAGTATTTTCCTAACTATATTGTGGTCAGCTTCTAGTCTTGCCGGGTACAACTTAACACTAATATTTCACATGGACTGACTACTTATACGACCTGCACTACCCTGTAATCTGGGTAACACGATATCTTATGGGTAGGCTAGTTGTCAGACTTTGGAGTACCCGTTATAGGCCGACAGTTTAACTTGCTCTCCGAGTCTCGATATGAAGTGATGGTCACCCATCCACACACCAACCGCAGTGAGCACAGCTTAACCTCGATCGGCTAGTCCGTCTGGCTGTCATCACTTAGCAACGAGCCCCTCTAAAATAGAGGCACAGATAGTTCGTTATAAAAACAAAGTACCTATCTATCCAAAGGCAACCTATTCTAAGTAAAAACCTGTTAAATATTTTAGCTCAAAACACGAAAACAGTTTTTCTATTACAAAGCTCAAGTACACACGTTAAAACGTTCATAAATCATACCTGAAAAAGATTAAAAACTACCAACCGTCTAGAAAATTGTCCAGACTACCCAAGTACACCCGTTTTGGAACGAAACTGTAACAGTTTATTTATTACCTGTCCCAACCTGTTGTACTAGATGACGGGTCATTTATAAAACGATATATAGCTAACTGTCTCGTGATTCTAGGGGTCGCAAGCGCGGCTGAGCGCGAGGTCCAGGTTTCGATTCCCAAATCAGGTAAAGTTTTATTAAACTCAGAAAACAGCTCAGAGGATCAGACGGGAGACGGCTTCTGACGAAATATCGAACAAATTTGTTCAATACTAATGTTGGGGGCTGAGGTAACACACAAGCACAAAAGACCTTGCACTAAAGCAACAATAGCTCTCGTCATTACATTTATAGTATTAACACACATAAAAAAAAACTAAACATAAACAATAAATTGTGTCACACATGGTTAAAATCGTGTACTATCATTATAACCATATAAGTAAAAAGTACAAAGTCTTAATTGGGAATCATATGCCAGTGGCGAGAGGGGTATATCCGCTAAAACTACTCCAGTATTCATTCCTTCAAGGAAAACAGTACCAGCCTGGAATTGAAATCGTGCCCGTTACATGGCATTAGGCGCGCCTGTCAAATGGGAGTTAGTAACGGCATTGATAAAATTTGGGTTTATATTAACACGTCTATCAAACCTTTAGGAGAATGCAGGCGTGATGTTATGTATATTAGTTAAGATTTCTATTAAAATTTCACAATTTTTCGTTTGAGCTAAATTTTGTATTAAACAATTTTATTCCGATTATATAATTGTTTATTCAAAATATGACATTAATAATGGTAATTAATTGTCATTACGTCAGTTAATGGTTTAGTGGTGCCAAATATGATAACTTGGGTTCGTTCCCAGAGTGGAAAATCCATAGGTACTTTGAGTTTCTGGAAATAAATGTAAGTCAGCTATATTTTTGAATTCAGCTTGAAGTTCTTTATCTGTTGGCTCGCTCATTAGCAGACACAATAGATTTGTATTGTTATGAAGTACGTATTTGTACGTGGCTGAGCCAAAGGGGTAACCCTTGAACAATAATTGGTATGAATATATCTCACGAAAGTTTTTATCCTTTCACTTGTCATGGGATCCTAACCGGCCAAATCTTTCTAGTCGGAAAGTGGCCATTACCGTGGCCCCGTCCCTTTTCACTTTTAATGTAAACAAAGATTTCTCAATATTCTAGTAAGAATATAATACAACATTGTTAAAGTTTCCGTATCTGTATGAAATTTATGATATAATTAATAAGAATAGTATCAAGTTAAAGTCAAAATAAATAATTCGAAAGAGAAATTCAAAAAACTTTCTTTTATTTTTATTTTATTTTTTACAAAAATATACAGTACCTATTCACATTCTGATAATGTACTTAATCTCAGAAGAACTCTACTTACTGTAACGTCCTAAAAACAATTCTTAAGCAGAGTTGTTTTAGGACAGACTTCAAATAATACAGTAAAGCGTGAGAACGCAGGAACATAAAATGCTCGGAGTATTCTATTCCATTACGTAACCATTGTCCCACGGGGTGTAATGTATGAAATGTGTTCACTACATTGGGGCTGGTAAGTGAAAGAAATAATAAATGGGAAATATGTTATTTTCAGAATATTTTTGGCCTAAAAATATTTTTGGGTTTCCATAACTATTTGATAATATCTCATAACCTCACATCGTGCGAGGTAGGTGAATGTGTCAGGAACGAATCCAAAGGAACAAAAAAAAAACGGGGTTGAAATATATAACAGCATTTTAGTGAAGCCTATGATAAGTGACGCTAAAACGGTAAATGTATAAGCTATTAACTAAATATTTAAAGATTAGATAATTATATATATATATATATACTATTAAGTTATTTAACTTTTGTTGTGAGAAAGCCTAAGTTTAAGTTACGATGGAACTATTTAAGGAATTTTAAGTACATAGTATGTATTAAAAACCCTTTTCGATCCGTGAAGGTATTGTTAGGTATCGAGATTTGATTCTATTTCCGTAATCCTATTCAGAAAACAAGTATAAACAATTTAGGAAACTTACATGTCAGTACGGGCGACCGCGCTCTGATCTTTGTCGATAAACTTTTTGGTTTAAATGCATGTGATCGTTTTATCAATAACTTATGTCAAATTTGACGTCTAAAATCGAACAAAAAACATTTTCACATATAATTGAACCGCCGACAAAGGAAACTTCCATGTGGCATTTGATTATAACATTAGTTTCATGACCTTCGTTCATTGTTTTGTTGGGCGCCGACTCAAAATTAGTTACACTCAGTTATTTTTCACTTTTTAGTTTGTAGTTTTCAGTTATTTGAAAAAGATTTTTTTTTGTGGCTTTAATTTACAAAACATAGCTCGCTCTAAAGATCTCGTCAAGATAAATGAAATAAGCCCAAACACGACGTAGTTACTGTAAACTGTTGAGGAGTTCCTTCGACTATCTTTCATCTCCATCATCAGATTAATTCCAAGTATCCGTTATGTTGTAGTGTCATCAAAAAGCTTTATGTATGCATAGTTAACAATAAATAATTCCCTATTATCCATCCTTAGGCGTGGATTTTAAGAGTAAAATTTACATGGTACCGACTTGGAGAAATATAATTTTAAATCCACTAACCAATAAAAAAAGAATCATCAAAATCGACCTACTATGTAAAAAGACAGGTCATACAGAACAAAAGGTAAAAAAAAATTATATACAAATACATAGGCGTCGCGTTGAGAACCTCGGGCTCGGACAGGGACATGCCGCGTTTCTTTTTTCATTGCTTAACCTTTTTGTAATAGAATTTTAAATTACATAAGGTGAATCCTTAACACTTAGGCACATGTTGACCCGTTAAAAGCAAGATACCTAATTAATTAGGACCTTTTTTATAGAAATACAAAAAACAGTTATCAACATGTTAGAAATGTGCTATATTGAAAAGATTCTATAACTATTCTAGTATTATTTTTTATCGTAATGTATACAAAAATTATCCTCCCTATTGCCACCCAGTTGGAGTCTGTTTCCCGTCTAACTAATTGTGACAAAACGGCTAAGATAGCTTACTACAAGAACTTATTGACAACTACACGGTATCCGTTTCAATACTTTAAGTCTAGACAGACTGAACGTGCCGGGCTAAATGTTCTAACTACTAAGAAATATTTATTTGTATTAATACAAAGGATTTTTAGCGGTATTTCTTTTTTTAATTTGACGTCACGCCCGTTTTCCCTGAAGGGGTAGACAATTAATGTACATCTTCATTTCAACTATTATATAGGATTTAATAACAGTTAAATCCCATAGTGTGCCTATTGCCGTCAATCAGGTACAAATCCAGACTCCAAGCTGTCACTGAATATTTTCTTAATAGAAAAACTCAATATCACTTTGCCCAACCCGGGAATAGCACCATTAAAAAAATCATGTTGGTACCAAGCATAATTTAATTACTGATTATGGAAAATGAAAATTTTAAGTAGCAGTCTACAGTATGGAATTGTTCCCGGTAAATGGCAATAAACTCACCACCAAATGGTACTTAACAACGGCATTGGTGAAATGTGGGACATATGCACACATGTCATAATCCTCAAAGGGTTGGGCCCTTAGAGGATTATGACATGTTATGTTATGTATCACATACCGAATACCCAGTGACAATTTGATGCACGAAATCGTAAAATGCTTTTTTTTACACGATCGCCCAAAAAAGGAGTGTTATTATTTTAGGGTTCACGTATATATGTAGGTATGTATTTATCTGTGTAAGCATATTAATGAGAATTTATTTATTCCACCATAACTTCTAAACATCTGAACAGATTTAAATGTATGGATCTAATATACAGATTCTAATGATACCCATCATTAGAATCTTTATATCGTCTCGGGCTGGTAAGATTGAAAAAATATTAGTAATATAGTGGCTAAGGTACACAAAAAGGTATGATATAAAACACACACGCATGGCATGCGTCGTTTTTATTTTTTAAATAAATTTTGTTCATATGTTTTTTGGGCCTTTTTAACATAGTAACATAAACCATCGAAAATTTATTCATAATTAAGGTAGTTTTTAGAGTTCGGTTCGCTGATCGTTCGTTTCTCCGAAAGTATGCGATTTTAAAGTGGCTTTCTAATAAAGTAATATTTTAACACGAATTTTGATACAATTCTACATTAAAAAGAATTTATAAAATCCCTAAACTTCACACTAGGAATCCCTGAGTCATTGGATCTCGCCTATTTCAGTCCTAGACTATTTAAAATAAACTAAATAGTCTAATTATTCAGTCAATCCTAGAAGCCGATTTAAATATATATATTATTTACGAACTAGGCCCTCCAAAATACCTGGTGAATTGTATTTCATTTTCCAAGTATCCATTAATGACGTCTCCGACATTGAACACCCATCTTTACTTCGGTTAATACATTAATGTGCCTACTCAAGCGCGAACTACGTCACCTTATGACGTATATAAATAAATATTAAAGGGCAAAAAGCGCGCTGTATTCTGATACACGTAAGTATCTACATTGTATGTGCTACCTAAGTAATACATAAATATGTATGACTTATTATTTAATATTTTCTCTGAAGGGTAAAGCGGTAGGTGCACTTAAAATTTGGCACCAAATCTATAAATAATATCTAAGGTGAACTTTTTGTTATTGTTAGGTGAATGTCATAACACTTTCCTAATAATATGAATACACGTCATTCGAACCTTCCAACACACTCTAGACTTGACTGCCACGTTTTCTAATGCGATTATACTTTTTAGGGCTTACTTATATAAATAAATGGTAAAAGTATATATCGGCGAAACTCAAAACTATAAGTGAAATGCATTCCACGATTTATTTAATTTTATAGTAAGTAAACCTGTTTTGTTGCGATTACGACTAACCAGTGGGCTTACTCTTGAAAATAATTCCGCTCGATTGACATTGGAAATATGTCAGATCGTACGTTTAAATGCCAAAATATCTAAAAAATTATTATAAATTCGGGATATTATGAAGACAACATGCTTTAAAATTGAGGCAACTATAATGTAAGTAAATTTATTTTAAATTTTCTCGTTGTTTTAAGTCGTCTATTTAATATTGGAATAGGATTGGAATTGGTATTAGTTTCAAGAGTAACCCCACTGTTTGGAGTCATATAACTGGCTGAATATTGTTTGTCAAAACTGAAAAACAGTGACTGTTAAAGATAAATCTTTGAAAAGCATTAACTCATGCTTAACGAACTATTAAATGGAAAAACGAATACGGTCGTGAGCAGGATTCGAATCAACGGCTCATCGGCTCACAATCAAAGATTTATCTTTAATTGTTAATTAAGGTAATTGCATCTTTACGACATTGTATTAACTGCAAAGTTAGTCGTGTTGGTTCGGTCACCTGTATAGGGACTGAATTGATAGCAATGACGTCGCCAAAAGACGTGTTAAAATGTTGATGAAGAATTCGCGATGGTGAGCAGAGGTCGAGATGGCTTAGTGGTCAGAGCGCCTGGAGTATTTATCCGGGAGGCGCAGGTTCGAATCCTGCTCACGACCGTATTCTTTTTCCATTTAAAATAATGACTGATTGTTAGAAAAATTAACAGTCAATTTCTCATCGTTCTTCTTCTTTTTCGATAGCCAATTCAAGCAGTGTTGCATGAAAAATGAGGAAATGGAAATTTCTGTTATAGCCCAATTACGAATGTTCCATACCAAACTGGTTTTAATTGAAATGGAAACTCCCTCTGGCCAGGCGCCGACATATACGTGTACATGTTATCTATATATCTATTCATAATGTAATAAAGCTGAAAGAGTGTGTTTGAGTGCGCTAATCTCTGGAACTACCAGTTGTATTCATAATTCTTGAGAAACATCACGCTACGAACCTTAGGAGCCGCTAAAAATTAAAAATGTGGGTGCAACGGCAGGGCAAAGTCAGTCATATAATAATTAAAAATCTGGCCAAGTGAGCCTTACACTTTATTATAGTCCTAAGTTGAGGAAGTTATATATGACTCGCTCTTTTCTTTTCTGAATTGTATTTTTTTTACCCAATTATCGAGCACAATTTCAGTCTAGCGCTATAATAATACATGGTATTTCAGTGCAAAGTTGAAAATTCATAACGTGAGATAACAATATCGAATAATACACTTCACTTTTACTGTTATAGATAGATAGATAGAATATACTTTATTGCACACCAAGAGGAAACACAGGAACATACATAAACATAAGAAAAGTACAATTGGCGGTCTTATCGCTAAAAAGCATTTTCTTACAGACAACCATCGGATGGACAAGAATTGTATAAGAAAAGATAACATGTAGCTGCTGGTGTACAGTTGTTGTCATCTGAAGTATTCACCAAGAAGCCTTAAACATATTCAACGTTTTTTTTTTATAAATACTTTTCAATATCTCATACGAAACGTACAGTAAACAGTCATACAAATTCAAAAGCATATCATTTGATTGCACAACCATTCCGTTGCGTAGAGGCATCCCTATTAGTCTCATTGAACCGCCCTATAATGGCCACTTCCCTTTCGCTGCTAGGGTTGCCAATTACAATTTATTGTAGAGGATCAGGAATGTTGCCCTCTCTGATAGGATTTTGAGAGTGCGAGTTAATAGAGTGGGATTTTGATGCTAACCATTGAACTAGCTTTTAACATATTTTTGATATTAATGTAAAGCTTTTTGTGTTTTGGTAGGGACGTGATTACTTTTTATTTTTCGGAATAGTAATACAATTCTATCAACCCTATCCAGCTCTCTCAGTGAGCGAGATATTCCACGTTTATGGCCGTGACGTCAACACCAATTCGGATAGCTCTTGCAAATTATATGAATAGCATTGATAATGCTTATTTTCCTTATTATTTTTGGTTCCAAGCTTTTTATTATATTTTTTTAAATTTTGTTACATAAATGTTTGTTATTTATTGATTAACGGTTATTACTTACGCGAATTCTTCGGGATTGCCTGACTATTTTCGAACTCAACGGAGCCTTTATTCAGGACTGACTCCGCGACGATATGGCGAGTCTAACTTACTACACTAGTCGGGCAATAGCAAAAAATGCGCGTGAGTAATAACCGTTAAACAATAATTAATATGAATTTGTCTCACGAAAGTTACTATACAAAAATACATAAATATTTACCTATATAATATTCTTCTCTTTCTGATCGTATGAACTAATGAACAACTTTGTGTCAGATTTTAACACATCCGTATGTGTCTGGCACATTGACTTGTATCTATTCTGACATGTATTTACACACCATCAAGAATATCTTAACTGCCTCGTTGGTCTAGTGGTCCCAGGCGCAACTGCTAAGCAGGAGCTCTCGGGTTCGATTCCCGGTTCGGATAAAATGTTATTGTGTTTTTCTGTTAGGAAATTCTCAGTAGCGGCCCAGAGTTTGGAATTATGCCCGGTAGATAGCAAGAGGCTAATCACCTATTACATGGGAATTAATAACAGCATTGGTGAAATGTGGATGTACAACTGTGTACACCTCTGCCTACCCCTTCAAGGAATACAGGCGTGATGCTTTGATATGTTGTTATGATAAGAATATCTTTCAGGTGTGCTGGTTTCCTGCACTGCTATAAGTCCCTTATTTGATACAAAAGTAACCTCGCTTTTACCAAATATTTTCATAAAAGAGGAACATACAAATTGCTACACACGAGAATAAAGTATCTGACTTCCGATAAACGTCGTCGATATGAAATGATCAAAAGGGTCGCAGAACTCGCAAAGATACGAAGTATTTTGAACACAAACGAATGCCATATACTCTATTTTCAAACAGACGAATATTTCTGATCGGAATTCCGAACAATATGTAATATAGGAAGACATTGAAATACTCCTTGTTCGAAGTAAATCAGGGCTTGCCGTCACGGATCCAATTTGATTTATCCCGAAACTGACGTGCCCAGATGAATTAAATCCAGCTGAGTTGGATGCTGTGTGATCTTGATAAACGGGCCTTCAATCTTCCTTGTTTTATATGTGAAAAGAAATTGTGTCTGGTAGTGTTGCAAGAAAAATAAACATGGAAAATATCTGCTTCTGGTCATGTTTGCTGGTAACTTTCCATGTCCTTATTTGACTTTTCTAATATAAAAAAGGTGTAATTTTGCGATAGACGTTAATAACGTGGCAAAAATAAATAAATTGCGGCATTAGTGGGTATACTAGACTGTTATAACATAGAGGGAGATATTAATTATTGTTCAACGGTTATTACTCACTTGCATTCTTCGGGATTGCCCTACTAGTTTCGAACTCGAACGGAGTCATTAGTCATGAGCTGAGCCCGCGGCGATGTAGCGAGTCAAACTGAGGACGATAGTTTAGAATCACGCCTGTATTCCCAAAAGGGGTAGGCAGAAGTATAGGTACCCATTTGTACACCAATTCTGTTATCAAGTCCCATGTGTGGTCGTGAGGCTATTGCTATCTACTAGGCACAATTCCAAAGTCTGGGTTTTCTAATGAGGTTTTTCTAACAGAAAAACCCTTAGCGCGACCCGGAAATAGAACCCAGGACTTCACGCTTACAACCACTAGACCTTGAGATAGTAATATCATTCAATAATATATTTTTTCGCCATGAAACTACTTGACCAACAAGATCTTGATCTTTTGAAATACTTTTATTATCAATTCCGTATGTCATACTCACTTCAGAGAATTGGATTCAATTTCTATTTCTATCTTAATCTACAAGCGTGGTATCAGTCGCATTTAATCTCACGGAACGGGACACGTATCCTATTTGACAAATAACCCTTCAACTCAACATGACATGTGGAGGTAGTGGAATCTATAATTGCCACTTCTGAATATAGGATCCATGACCCGTAATACAACTCTGAGATGAATACATTTGTATTCAAGTATAACTATACCCTTCATAGGCAACCTTCGAATTTTAATTTGACCTAGCCAAAAAATTTATGGAAATATCAAATTAAGACTGTTCAGCTTTATTATAGTAATATATACTACTAGCTGACCCAGCGAACTACATACCGATTTTTTTTTTCGGATCGTTTTTTTTTTTAATTTTACTTTTATACAAACCTTGTGCAATAACTAACACACAAAAAAAGAATTATCCTATTTGGTCAAGTCGTTCAGAAGTTATGCGCGTTCAAACATTTCGGCGATTCATTTTTATTTATATAGATATAAGTATAGATTTTATAAGCCACCAAAAAATATCAACGTTTTTGTGGAAGATTATTCTAATATTAGGTATATGAAATCTGTCAGCTT
Organism: Xylocampa areola; assembly: GCA_935421205.1. Classification (NCBI taxonomy): domain Eukaryota; kingdom Metazoa; phylum Arthropoda; class Insecta; order Lepidoptera; family Noctuidae; genus Xylocampa; species Xylocampa areola. The sequence continues at coordinate 9,231,253 of OW285220.1, forward strand.
ACTTAAAATTTTAATATCCCCGATTTCTGGAACCAAATTATACGACTACTGGAATTCCGTCGAAGCGCTTCGAGTAAGTACTGTCTGACACAGCAGTTATGAACTTGGGGATAGGGTAGGTAGATAGGTAGGTAGGTAGTTTCACACGACAAAGTTTAGTCAGGAATTGCATTCGCACATTTTAGAAATTGAGCATCCAATTTTATAAAATGTCTGAGTTCAAAAACTGAACATTGAACTGTCTGCAATACCTATAACACATTACAATCTTGTCATCAGATAAATATTAAAAAAAAACGCAGAAAGTCGTCTCATCATATCACAATAACCAGCAAGCATTACAGTCGGTGCACCTTTGATGCGGGTTTATCGACTTTTGTCGCTGACTGTACTTACACTTGTCCAAATGTTTTTGACTTCAGTAGGTTCGGCTTTACGAGTCAGTCAGTTAATTATCTCTTTATAATGAAAAATGATAGTAATATCTTAAGTTTTAACCAGGTTAATCGTGTGTAGATATTATTGATTTTTATTTTTCCTGACGTTTCAAACATTTTGCAGTATTCATGTTCGAAGGATAACTGAAAAGCATTAGAATAAAGATATTTAATCGTTACCAAGTTAGCATTGATCTGTGAACTAAACAAGTGAAAACTCGTTAAATGTCTTTTACGTAGTTAGAACTCAGGAAACAACTTAGTTCCAACTTGTGAGTTACGAACTTCACCAATTATTCCCACTACAAAGTTCTTGTTCAGAATTTACGAACATCTGACTTAACATTTTTGTTTGAAGTTCATAAGTTTTGTACTATGACAGCAGCGCCTGGAGTATTTTTCCCAAAAATGTATAAATGCGTTTCAAAGATATATTTATATATTTTATTACCAACTATAGAATGTATACATTTTTAGCCGACCTATATCAAAATTTTTCATTAAAATACAAATATATATTTGTACAAAATAGTATTTTAACATGTCCCTTTAAAAGCATTAAAATAAATTGTGGAAAGAAGGATACGGTCGTAAGTGGGGTTCGAACCTGTGCCTAGCGTAAACGTATTTTTTGTTCCGCAAAAAAAATATTACTTTATATTATTTTGTGTCAAAATTAAATATAATCACTTACATTTAAAAATATACTCACATGATTTTTAGTCAGATGCAAGCAGCTTACTATATATATATATACAATTTTTTTTTTTTTCGGTATTTTAATTTAACTACATAAGTAGATATATTACTGTTCTTTCATAGTTGAAAACTTTGGTTAGTATTCACAGTTCTTTAATATATTTAACACAGCATCACAATTCATGATAAATAACAAGTTTTCATTCCTTCTTAGGATCACTCGACTAATGCTACCTCATTGTCCTCACTGAGCATGAGGCCGGGGTTCGATTTCCGAGTCGGGCTGTTATAATATGTAAGTATGTTTGTCAGAAGATTGTCAGTAGCAGCCCGGAGTTTGGAATTGTACCAGTTGAAGACAATAAGCTCGTCACCTACATGGAACATAATAACAGCCTTGGTGAAATGTGCCTGTACAGTCGTATACACATCCCCACTTAGTGAATAAAGGCGTGATGATCTTAATATTGATGCAGACTATACCTACCTTATCAAAGTATCATAACAAGGTCATCAACCTAACCGCGACAGAAAGTTCGACAGTCGTTAAACTATCGTAGAATATCGGATGAGCTTGTTAGAAACTTCGAAAACCACGGGAAAATCACCTTGGGTAACACCAATAAATAAATGGGACTGTTCCCTAGAATATATATATATATCTTTACATTGGAAGTGATTCGAAACTTTTATGTAGGATAGTGATTTTTATTGGTAAACAGAATTGGAGCCAAGAGCTTTGTAGGTTTATGTTTATTTTCAGTTGATTTGATGTTTTGGACAGGTTTTCTTGTAACTAAACATTGTCCTGTTCTTTTTTAAGAATATCCGCTTTATCATAGACCTCTGGGGGCGATCAAATAAATAATAAATAAATAAATCTTTATTTCTCCATAAACGCATTTACATAATTTGGATCTAAAAATGGCTTAAGCTAGTGTTCCAAAGTAAAAAAAAACTGACTTCTAAACTAGGTTAATGTACCTGTTTCTTAGAAGCCAGCAATACAACTGAAGTTTGTCCTGTTCGTGCATACGTATCTATTTAAAGTTTAACTTTATAGTAAAGGTGAAACCGAAAATAATTAATCTATACAAACTTTTTTGTATATTCATCCGTTTGTTTTAGTATTAATTAGGGCAATGTATATAAACTACTTTAGTCATTTTTATTTATATAAGCAAAGTAAGGAGAAAAGGTTTTGTTTGTTTTTATTAAAACTACGTTATTTGTCTAGTAAGTACCTAACTAATTGGTATAGTGGCTGCAAGGTTGGCTACAAAGCGTGAGGACCTAAGTTCGATTCCTGAGTCAGGCAATGTTTTTGGTTTTTCTGTTAAGAAATATTCTCAGTAGCAGCCCTTAGTTCTGTATTGTGTAAGGTTGATGGCAATGGGCTAACCGCCTATTTATACAGGGAATTATGAACAGGGAATATTCGAATGGGACTTAATAACAGCATTGGTGTTATATGAGAGTACAACTGTATAGATACACCTCTGCCTTGCCTCTTGGAGGAAAACAGGCGTGATGCTGTTAGGTTATGTCAGTTTGTTTTGGTATTAATTAGGTTAAACAAACTACTTAGTAACTTTTATTTACTGAAACAGAATAACGAGAAAAGGTTTTGTTTGTGTTCATTTAAGACTGCCTTATTTGTTTAATGGACGCGCTTGCTAAGCATGATGTCCTTGGTGCGATTCCCGGGTCGCGCAGTGTTACTCAGTTTTTCTGTCAGGAAATTTTGAGAAGAAGCTCGAAATTTGAAGCTGTGCTTGGTAAATACCAATAAGCTCATCCCCTATTATTGATGATATGTGGATACGACGGTACCTACACTTCTGCTTTGCCCGTGACTGCTGAGCATGAGGTCCTGGGTTTAATTCCCGGGTCGGCAGTGTTATTAGGTTTTACTATTATGAAACTCTCGATAGTAGCCTGGAGTTTGGAAATGTGCCCAGTAGATAGCAATAAGCTCACCACTTTTTACTTATAGGAATTAGTACTTGAACGAATTAGTCTGGTCGTATGGGACTTAATAACAGCATTGGTGAAATGTTAATGTACAATTGTGTACACCTCTACCTTCCTCTTCGGGAAATATAGGTATGATGTTATGTATATATGTATATATATCAAGGGAGCCATTTTTTGTGTGTAGAATATCCATCATGGACGCTGTGCCGGACTCCTACTGACTAAAAATCACACGGTCCCACTCTAACACTCGGTCTAACTCTTTACCAAGGTCCCGGGTTCAACAATTGCCGCGACCCCGGAAAATTATGGTCCCTTGAACAACGGGTAGTCCAAGGTTTGTGCAGGCTGGCCACAATTTAGCCTGCACATTTACTCAGTGTGGCGCACGTGGAAATCATGGTGCGCTACCGTCTCGGGCCTGGCGCTGGTCAGCCATGTCCGCCCACCGTATCTCGGAACCCTGGTAAAGACTAGAGGACGACCGTGTGGTTTTAGACGGTAGGCACAACGTCTATCATGGATTTTCCACAAGAAAAAAAGGCGTCATGCTATGCTGTATGACTATTATTCAAATAATATGCCTTTATTCGGTACATTGAAGACAATTAAAACCAAATTGAAATATAAGGCGGAGTTAAATTTTGTCACGATTTGTACAATAGCCTATAACGAGAGTAAAGCTTTTAGTAAATTGATATCCCTTTTAAAATGTTTGTTGTTACATTTTTCGATAAGAAAAATATAAAATGGCGTCGGAAGAGCCAAGTTGTTTAGTTGTTTACAGTTTGAAGGAAAGAAAGTATCTGAAAAAAAAAATTGTGCCTATTTTTATTTTTAAATAAAATAAACAAATCTGTAGGCTTACTCTTGAAAATAAATCCACTCGATTGACATTGGAAATATGTCAGTTCGTACTTTTAAATGCCAAAATAACTAAAAAATAATTATAGATTCGGAATAATATAAAGACAACATGCTTTAAAATTGAGGCAACTGTAATGTAGGTAAATTTATTTTAATATTACGCGTTGTTTTATGGCGTCTATTTAATATTGGAAATCGATTGGAATTGGTATTAGTTTCAAGAGTAACCCCACTGATCGTATTACTAAAAAAAGCGTTCTTAATTAGTTAATAAAACATTTTTGTTTACCATAATGTGATTTATATGTTTGTTAAATATCAACGTTCGATTGCCGTTGTATTTTATTCCAAAAAAGCTTGCGTTAATTGCATATAATAATATTCATATCATAGTTCATATATCATGTGTAATAATAAAAGTATAAATAAATCCTTCTTCTTTCTTTAAAGATAGGTACATCCTTTATTTCTCAACATCTACTCTCCCGTTAAGGTCATAGCGCTGATCAGCCCAAACAGGGCACTCCTCCAACGTGTGCTGCGCCGTGTCTACGATGCAGCTGCCGCGGTGATGGTATACCTCGGCCGTCAGCTTTTGGGCTAGGTGACACAGCTACTTCCCAAAGCACCCTTGGTACGCCCGTGCCGGACTTCTACCGACTAAAACGACACAGTCCACCTCTAACCTTTACCGAGATTCCGCGATCGTAACCACATTCACAGCAACCCCAGAAAAAGCAACAACAGCTTTTAAAAATAATAATTAAATAAATAAAAAAGGCTATAGCAGTAATAGCCTAATGATAAGACTAGCAAGGCAAAGGTCGCAGGTGACTATAGTAACCCAATAATATTATCCATCATCATCATTACTCATAGACATCAGTTCATATACCGACAGACATATAGGTGAGCCTTTTAGCCCATAACATAATCATTACAGCTTCATAGAAGTCAAGCAAGTTTGAATTCTCCGCAGTTCCTTTTCAGATATTCATATCAAATAACATGCTTGCAATGAAGTATTTGGAAAACTTGAATTTAAATAATCGTTAGAAACCTAAATTCAAGATCAAAATTATGGTACTATCCGTTACGGCTAAATAGCTAAATTTCATTTCCTAACCTTGCAACAAATGCAAATGGGATATCTGCCTCTATTCGAGTTGTAACGAACATGTAAAATTTCCAAATAGACTCTGGACTGACCTAGAATCTAATAGACAAAGGAATCTAGGAAGCACAATTCTCTTTGTTGCTGCAACAGAGATATATGGTGAATGCCAGGAAGAACATAAAGACTGTAATTTATTATTGTAGATTGCAAAACAATTTCAACCTTACAATGAATGACTACAGCTGGAAATAAAAGATTTAAAATACCTTAAAATATTTGTGGTAAGAAAAAGTGGAGCATGAGCGACGATCGAGACAACTTGGTTGACAAGAGAGAGACTAGTGTACTAAACCAAGTGAGTGGTAGTTTAAATCCCACTTACTCGAAACTTGATTTGTGTGAATTTTAGACTTTTGTTAATAAAGGCACCTAACAAAACCTAGAGAAAATACAGGGCGAACCTCAAAAAAAAATTCGATGTGACGACAATAGTTGCTTTAAGTAACAACGGCCCTTTTACCCTTTTGTAAAACACAAGTAGTAAACCTTCGTGAAACTATGAGCGGAAATACGACCGTTAAGCGGGACTTTGAAATGGTTCGAATCTTTGAAATGGTCTTAACCAGGTTTTACATAAAGAGGTGTGCAAGATGCGAATCAAATATTATTAACCAACATTTCGAGCAGGAGGAACAGGTCAAATAATTTCATTTAAAGAAATCTTCTATCTATCTATTCTATTCTTAGAATTCTTTTAAATGGTGTCAATATTATAATTACTTACATGAGCACTATTAACACACGACAGGATAACGGGAATGCGAGCGTAAGTGACACATACGTATTGATCCCTAGCTATCGGGCGACAGAGGCGGCGCGGCGGCGCAGGGTCAGCATGCGGTGAGTTCACTGCGACCGCGCCGACATGGTGCCGATCAGCTGGTACCCGCTTACCTACTGTGTCTTATAGATTTTTTTTTATATTATTTGTTCAAAATATAACATCGTGTAAAAATTATTACAATCGATTCTATAACTCATTCTGAACAAACTAGCTTCAGGTTTCTTAAACACTATGAATAACCCTGTATATATAAATAGTACATACAAAAACGAAAAAGTTAATATTTTAGTAAATTTTTCTCTACAAACAAGATTTCTGCGTTCCACCTGATACTTTTCTACGCCATAAACTTACTACGTAGCAATGAAACAAAAGCAAGCCAAGCTCGCATCGATCACTGCAGACAGGGGGTTATTCTCAAAGTTTGTGCACAAACGTATCATTTTTCACAGTCCAATGTATCGACGATCCTATAACTCAGCACATGGAGCTTGTGAAGCTAGCTCGTTATTTCAGAATTTGTATTGTTAGAAGGTATTGTTCGTCTTGAATTTCTTGGGATAAATTGGTCTTTGTATATCAGAGTGGGTTATAATTTTTTCGTACCGGAAATTGGACTGTATTTATTGTTTGAATCGTTATCTGTTACATATAATCCAGTGTATGAAGTAAAAAAAAAAAGATGATTTTTTTACGTCATATTTTTTTTTATTTCGGGCCGTTTTTATTATTTGAAACAGATAACTGTTTCATTTGACTATAACGATGAATTTCGTGTACTTAATTTAAAGATATTTCCTTTTTAGTTTTTTTTAACAATTAAATTATTTAGGTAATACTGGGATGATAATATTGATAGACTTAGTTTTCAACATCATATCTATCATATATCGAGGCATTAGTTAGCCGAACACGTCAAGACTTCGTCATGTCACTGATTCCGCAATCATTAAATCTGTTTATGCATTATGTCAGTCATTATTGTCATACTGCATAACATCATGGGGTGGAGCTGCCAAATCCTAGGAACGAGCCCAGAGGACAGTAGTTAAAGTTAGCCTATTTCTTTCCATTCGTTACCCAACATTTAAGTTATATCAAAGCCTAAACAACTAACAGTACGTCAACTATTTGTTCTTGCGGTTATTCTAAAAAGAACACTCGGCGTTCAAATATGGCCATTAGATAAGAAAAGAAGCACTGCAGTCTGTTAGAAAGTTTGGTGTTATAATAGTCTATCCAAAAATTACGCAAAAGTGCTCGTTTGTGTGATTATGTTGTTATTTCTGCAACTTTATTGTAAGATTGCAGATGTTCACAAACGTTACGCGGATTTGTAGGTATGCTAGGTTCCACAGTAAAGGGCCGATCCGGCTCGGAGACGAAGGCGTCGGAGAGGCAACCGCTTCGGTGCTCATCCCAGATAGGGTAAAAAGCCGCATCCCCACCACTACTGGTAGGGGAAAAGAAGGATCATCGACGCCGAATAGACCCTAAAGTGTGTGCTTATGTACACCGTGATGATTTTGGGAGGCTAACGGTTTTCCCCGTGACGTGCCATAGGCATAGTACAGAGTGGGCACTGGTTTGATCCACCCGAGTTAACGGTGCCCCCTCTTATGTGCTGCGACGGCCGTGTGATTTAGTCGGTAGGAGTTCGTCATATCCCTCGCCATTAGGTAGAGGGCACCTATGAGGATTTCCACACGATAATAAAAAAAAGGTTCCACTGTAAAATATTACAACCCCTTTACTTAATGATATCATCAAAATTATAAATAAATTCAAAAACTACGTAAAGTTGAAATACAGGTTGACCCAGAAAAAGAATAGTATCAAGTTTTTAATGTGATTTAATAAGCGAAAATCCGATACAGTTACTCATAAAATAATACATAAAGCTTCCCATTCTCCGTGCGATTGGATCGCGTTGGCTTGAGCTATTTTATCGCGCGGAATAAGTACCGACAAGCCGTTATATGCACTGGACTTAACTTCCCTTCACTAAAATAAGGAATGACCATTTAATCCACTTTTATTGCGTCTGAGCAAAGAATGGGTCACCTCTTCCTCACCCGCGGATGTCGTAAACGCTGACTAAGGGATGACCCAACTAGAATAAGCATCTGCGTCTCATTGTATGCTAATTAAAAACGAACAGCGCTCAATAATTTGGAATTGACGACAAGAAATGGTTCATTCTAGCGCTTGCTATAGAAACAAATGCATAAAGAAAATCCATTACAAAATTATAGGTAACCTCGTTGGTCTAGTGGTCCCAAGTGCGATTGCTGAGCATGAGGTCTTGGGTTCGATTCCCTGGTCGACCAAAGTTTGATTGGATTTTTCTGTTAAGAAATTCTCAGTAGGAGCCCGGAGTTTGGAATTGAACTAGATGGTAATAGGCTCACCACCTATAACATGGGATTTAATAACAGCATTGTTGAAATTTGAGTGTACAATTGTATACACCTCTACCTATCGCTTCGGGGAATACAGGCGTGATGCTATGACATGTTATGTTTAAGTAACATTATAAATTTATGGTAATTCTGGCCAATTACTATATGATACTGTTCTAGGTTAGTTAGGTCTTGAAATGGACACAAGATAGCAAAAATACTTATCTACAGAAATGCTTCATAAAGCGTGTGGAAATGTATAAAAAAACGCTTTAAGCTTACACCTAGTAATGTACTAGTAATGGTCGAACTAAAAGTCCCCACAAACACCTTTGAAACCAAAACTACATTGAAATAGCGGATGTTAAGCATTAGGAAACCTATTCGCTTCAAATTGAAATAATTTATCTTCCCAAGATTTTACGCGAGAAATGTGGGATATTTTCCCAGGAGCTCATTTGTAGAAATAGGAGTAACTAAGGTAGATAAATTCAATTTACTTCAACGATATACTGATGACGTAATTCAGTGAAGAAATTGGTACACTAACTGACATTGATACCCTGTTTATTTAATTGGCAACGTAAATAAATACAAAACAAAAAATTCGATAGCTGGTATTTGTAAGAGATAATGTGAGGACATATTGTGCGAGTAACTTTTTAGCGTACCCCTCTCGCTACTGGCATATGATTCTCAATCAAGTACCTTTATACCATAAAGTTATAAATTTTTGTGGAAAAAGAATACGGTCGCGAGCAGGATTCGAACCTGCGCCTGCCGGATAAATACTCCAGGCGCTCTGATCTGATCGATCTGATCGAGATGGCTTAGTGATCAGAGCGCCTGGAGTATTTAGCACACCAGAGAGATGTTCTCGATGGTGTTTAAAGCCATTTCAGAGACTTACGGGTGGTTTAAACTCTTACACTGGGTTGTTGATCAACCACACGATAAGAAGAAGAGAATCGAGGAATAAATTATTTGACTATTGTATAATCGTCCCTAAGTATATTAAAATCGGACACGACAATAATTTAATACTTCATGAAGAACAATTAAAATGAGAGTTCAATAAAATGTATACAAACACCATTTTATAAATTTTCCACTCTCAATTTCGACTTATAACAATGTATTTGCAACCTTATACAAATGTATTTGTATAATATGATAACACCTTACTGTAATCACTAGACCGTTTGCAAAACAAAATATTATTTGAAAATACTCATGGTCAAATCGTCTTAGCAGTGGAAATCCACTGCAGGTTAAAAAGCCAGTGATCTCCACACTAGCTCACTGCAAGCGATTTCAAACTTTCTTCCATCCAGGTTTCCTTGCGATGTTTTCCTACACCGGATGACTGTGGTCTCGGATTATCCAAGTAGGTCTACATCTACATAAGGCATTGAAAAAATCACATAGGTTTGAACTCAAATTCCTTTATTAATCACCACTCTGTCACCACGACATCCACTATAGACTACAGATCGATATGCTTTATTGGACGAAGAAAATAAAAATACGTTTCCATTTTCAATGGCTTCTAGAATGTTAAGCGATTCTGCAGTACTTTGGATTTTTATTGCGTACTGGTCTAATGTCTCTGACTCAACCACACTCGAATCGATAAAACTCGTGGATGGTCGCATCACTGTGATGGTGTCAGCACAAAATGAACGATGATATTCCCAAGCGGCTTTATTAACAAGATTTCGTCTTTTTTATGTAAATTTTCTACCAAGACTACCTTCAGCTTAAATTTTAATTAAGCTTCGAGGGAAATGTAAATAAATAGGTACACCGCTGGGATCGTCAAAGTTTAAGAAAAAAGTTGTAAATTAAAAAAGTTTTCCAGAATGGCTGATGTTATCTTCAGTTAACGTTAATTTGTCATTACAAGGTTTTTTTTTTAAGTTTTGTCGTGACTTGACAACTTAATAGCAATTTTACAAAACAAAACCAATAATTCTGATTAGTTTTTTTGTAAATTGGTAAATTAAAATACATAACACATTATTATATATTTGTTTATTTATATGATTTAAACAATGTTGCAACAGATCGTGCTTAACAAACAAACGAATTTGAAACGTTTAATTAATATATAATTCAAATCACAACTCCTGTAAAATTGTAGTTGGCTAAAAATACATATTATTATATTATATCACAATAAAAAGTTTTAAACTGACTAGAATATTTGAAATTTTCATATAATATTAATACTTTTATCGTAACAACAAAATTACTTATAACAACAATACAGACAATACACACAGTAATATGAAGTAAATATTTGAATACTAATAAAATCATTTAAATGAGATGCACAACATTGTTTTGTCCACGCGTTTAAAACCAATCCTTTTCATACGTTCCTATTACACTGACATCCAAAAGAAAAGCTTCAGAGCAACTCAAATTGCAATGTGAAAGAGTCTGACGCAAAACTGCAACGCACGTAGCAACATAATTAATCACGTCTACGTATCTATTCACTAAAATATCGTGGAAATTTCCGATACTCAGTGAATTCAATGCATAATAAAGTCAATTAGTGAATATACACGGTATGAATTACGTATATTCATCAACTGTTGATTGCCTGTATTGTATTCAAAGTTTTAATAAATATATCTCGCTAAGCTATCACAATAACTGATTCTATGAAAACATATAAATCATCTAGGAATGCTTACAGCATAAAAGACGCAATAAACCATCTAAAATTAGAAGAGATCTAACAACCACTTAACGCTAAAAATGTGGGTAAAATCAGAAATTTGGTGGATATATATTAAGTTATTCTAAGCATAAAACATTATAAGTCATACAGTCTGAATGCCACTAAATGGAAAATGAAATGTCACTATCAAAGTCGGTGCATTATAAGTGATGTATTATACAAATGTCTCTTATACAACATGTATACAATGGACTAGAAAGATACGGAAGTATAAAAGGTCAGTAAAAACACTACAGGGTCCAAGTGTATAATACAATAGTAATTATTTATTATTCACACATAATATTCTCACTACATCTTTCTTGAAATCGCTCGTGCGATATTCATCTTAAAACTAATACACGTATAATATCTATTAGATACATTTAAAATCATCTATTAATACTTAACTAGAATTCGGAGGGTATTTGGGCACCCACTACCTTTAACGTATAATTTCTTAAGAATGTAGGTACTATTAATATAATAATCGCTTAAAACAGTAATGACTAGACTATGAAAGAAAGTATCTATGTGCTTGGCACAAAATACAGTAATAACGTTATATGTTAGTATCCCTATAAACAATTCTAAAGTATTAAAATCTGTTTAGACCGGGCAGAGAAAAACAAGTAGCGTTCAAATCCTCCATCTCATTTCAGTCTTCATTTTTTATTTTCGATTTCGTACATTTGTTTACACCGTCATTGGTGATGACACAACTGTTGAATCTGTTGACTACATCACGTACCTTACCCTTGCTGATGACCAGTTCCTTATCATATGTCGGAGTAATTAGGCCCTTTTCATTTCCATTGCATAAGGTTTTATTATTGGTTGCTGTGACAAAATGTGCGCTCTGCGATTTCCGAAATTCTCTCACAGCTATGTCTATATTGTTAATCAGATCTTTAGCAACGAATGTAGCTATCTCATGTTTTATGCGGTCTCGCTCGCTTTGTATTTCGGGTAGCCTGTGATTGCTATCTTTGTGGTCTGGGACATTCTGTTCAGGACTATGGCTTTGGGTCAAAGAGTGAGATGCAGGACTGTCTGGGCCCTGGAATGTGATACTCGGGTTGCTTACTAAAGTGGCCTGCACATGATTTGTTTGAGTGTAGTAACACTCCTGATTTTCAGGTTTCTTTTCTCCGATCAGCCAATAAGTCGTCATTTTACCCTTTCCCTGTGAACAAAATTATAAAATTACTATGATAGTTATTAACGTGGACGAAGCAAAAAGCATAGTAAGGATCGTAGCAGGTGGCGTTAGGGAAAGGGTTAAGTGAGAAAGGCGTGAGTTTATTTATATATATATATATATAGTTATTAACAACGTCAAAGTCTGATTTTATTGCAGAAGTGATATTATTACATAAACTCGACAAAGAAGCAAATAATGGATACAAATTATCCGCTGCTTTCTAAATAGAATATTCGCATTTATGATCGTATTTCACTCCCATCCGTCTCAAATTTCCGTTATAGCTGGAAGAGGTCGGATGAAAATTCATGACGTACCATTAGGTGAAACAAGACAAAGCTCTTTGTTTATTTACGTAACCTTTTGGAATACAAACGGCGTAGGTAGTGAAAACTTACGTAAATAATATGATTTCTTTACCATAAATGATTTATATTTGTTTCCAAATTTAAACTACTTCAGCGTAATGAGACATTGCGTATTTTGCAACAGAAACAGTGTCACCAATACCTGCTATTGTAAAAACCTATTTTATTCTTGCCCGTTATTCTCCATAGGAATCTACACTTTGGAACGCGGCAACTAGCTTCTGACAATTCAAAAGTGCCTGTAAATGGTCTAATTGAAATAAATGATTTGACTTTGACTTTGAAATTATCAATAGTGGTCCGGAAGTTGGAATTTTGCCCAGTGAAACAAAAGTCAATGAAGCACTGTATAACCCATGCTAAAATATATTGTTACCTTCATGATGATTTCTCCTCTGCACTCCAGTTCAAAGCAGTCGTACAGGTCCAGAACCTCCTTGGTCTTCGGACTGACGTGTATTTTCAGCGCCTCTCCATGAGACTCCATCCTTGACGCAGTATTCACTGTATCTCCAAAGAGGCAGTATCGAGGCATCTTGAGGCCCACGACTCCTGCCACACAGGGTCCTAGGAAAAAGAGATTAGCTTTAGAACATATGGAATTTATATATTCTGCATCTAGCTGGGTAAGATCGTAAACTAATTCTGAAGTTAGCGAAATGTTAGTAATGCAACAAGCCTGCCCACAAAAAAAATGTCATACAATTTGTTTTGAATGTAACTTTGTATGTGACTTTCTTTATTCCACCACAAGTTCTAAATGCCTAGAATCCCTTTAGTATCCTTGCATTTTCCCGGGTAACTATATAATATATGACATTGAAAAAGTCACATTGGTACACTAACCCACATTTGAAGCCACAACTCGTGGCTCAAGAGGAGGAGGATCCCTAACCAACGGCCCGTCTCACCTATCTTATAATGGCTCATACATTTATAATTATTAAACGCAACTGAAAAGGCACTTCATTTTGAGGAACATTAGACTAACAAAATTTGAGTTAATTTGACAATTGCGAATCGACTTGCTAAGTGAAGATTAATTAAAAATAATTGCAGGAACAACATCTATATTATCTACCTTAGAAAGGCTACAACACCTGCAGAATACAAAAGTAGCTCCCATCCTTCGCGTAAATTATTATGAGTACAAGTTACTATATAATATTATTTTCTTTTTACTTTTATGTAAGTTGAAAAGAATAGTTTGCACCTGCGACCACTTAAATTATGGGTCCCATTGTGATACTGTGACAAAGGAAACTCACAATGGGCCTTGTAAGAATTAAGTATAAAAACCTTCTCAAATAAATTTGAGCCACGGGCTTTTTTATCCAACTGTGCCCGAAAGGAGGGTAATGTTTTAACCTCTGGTATATGTATTCACGTTTATATGTTCCTAGGAACCCAAAGAACGAACAGATTTTAACAAATGAGTGATACTCATTACAATTTTACAATATTCTTATTTATATGATAATTATAAATTGTTATTTCTATTTAATTCTTAGCTGAAGTGATTGTATATATTAACTCCGTCAAAGGAAGATGCCTAATTAATTAGGACCTTAAATATTTTTTTAAATAACTCCTACGGAACATCTAGTTAGCAATACTACAGTCGTCATATTTTTACGACTATTGGTGATGGTGGCTGAAATTATTTTACTAGTAACACGCTCAAGTAGGGTATCAAAATGAAGGTTTAACAAAAAAATTATATCCTTAAAATACTATGTTCAATACATCTAGAAAAACTATTTAATTTAGTTCTTATTTTCGCCCTTTCAGTGAATTTTACTCTAAGTACTAGGGCTTTTTAATTTGTAATAACAATTGCATTAGATTTTACAGTAGTCGATAAAAAAAAGGCGAACTTGCAAATGTTTTTATTTTATTTGGTTTTTGTTTTTGATATCTTTTTTAATCATTCTTCATTGGAGTTGTGTATATTTTATGTGAATAAAACACTTATTATTATTCGCTATTTGATAGTCACAAAATGGCTGTAATAGTAACAAAATTTGCATTTATTTGCGTTGCAGTATAATGGTGACCTATATGCAAATCAAAAGCTTGAGGCTGCACCCGGCGGGCGGTTATACCCACGCACTAAGTATTGATTCCGTTTCATTTAACCAGCCCTTTACCAACGCATACAGTGGCTGTTATAGCCTTAATAGACGTGAGTAAATATCAGTGGATATTTTATACATAAAGTAGTAATAGTAATACTTTACATTTGAATACCTAATTTTAACAGAATTTAAATTAATATATTGAAGGCGACGGGCGACCAGGCCAAGAATCGTTTTGAGCCTCCGGCCTATCTATCCTAAATCTCAATAAAATTTATATTTCATTTGCCTTCAAACCTTCGTGAAATCTTATTTCAAAATGTGTATAATAATGGCTTGCTGGAATCCAACAAAATATTCGGAAAAGTGCAAACACTTCATTTATCTGCTACGAAAGCGTAGCAGTTACGTCACCACATCAACTACATCGTAGCAACCGTGTCTTATCAAAGATCAAGTTCTCAACATTAACAAAATTTATTTCCCTTTCTAAGTACTAATTCGTATGCTTTATCACTGTACGAGTATTACCTAATACGTCAGTATAACGTATCTATATATATTTGTTACACCAAATGATTGATCTAACGCGCTGTGCGCACGCAGTTGACAGGAAGATTCATTGCTTTGATGTCCGGACACTAAGTTTGTGCTGATAATCTACAAAAATTACTAGCTGTGCTCCCGGCTTCGCCCGCGTGAAATTGATTTGAAATCTTATAATGACTAAAGTAAAATTTAGCCTATGTTACTTAATGTTAATAATGTAGCTTGCTAATGGTGTTTTTTATATAAATTGGTTTAGTAATTTTTGAGTCTATTTATTACAAACATATACATAATAATCAATCTTTACTTTTTATAATATTAATAATATATTAGTGTAGATAGATATAGGTAAGTATTTTGTCAAATTAAGATCTATGACAGCTGCTCCAGATCAGCATCAGAGGCCTGAAAGTCTCACCACCGGTCATACCACGAGATTTCCCGTTACCCAGTAACTAGGTTGTGGAGGTCAGAAAGGCAGTCGCTCCATGTAAAGTACTGGTACTAAGCTGCATCCAGTTTGACTGGAAGCCGACCCCAATGCGGAAACGGCTAGGCATGTTGATTGATAAAGATGTAAGTAAGTATTATATAAGCGACGGCATAGTTTGCGCAGTGGTTGCGATATCGGCTGCTGGATCACATGTCGATTTGATTCCCGCATAGTACAAATATTTGAATGATCTACAGATACTCCGGGTCTGGGAGTGTCTGTGATATTTGTTTGTAAGACGCTCCCACTATACAAAGTGTGGGGCATTGTTGGAGAAAAAAAAAACAAACGAAAGTCATAACTTTAGCCCGACATAAAAGCAACTGCCATAGTACGAAACGTCAGGAAAAAGAAAAACCAATAGCACACGCAATAAATCCAGTTAAAAGTTGTTTCATTATAATGTGTATTCATGGTGAAAACCTAAGATATTACTGAGTACTGTCAGCGACAGAAGTCAATTAACACGCATTGAAATTGAACCGACTGTCGTGCTGGGTGATTCGATGAAATGCATTTTCTTTCTTTTTGCATTTTCTGTATTAATTAGATGATAAGATTATTATGTTTTGTATTCCAGATAGTTAGATGATCAGTTTTAGATTCAAGCCATTTTAAATAGTTCGATGAGTTCAACCACTTTTGTCGCTAACCGTACCATAGTAACCCGATAAATGAGGTCACAGATATTTGAAACATTTTTGACATATATTGGCTATTTATTAAATACTGTGGGATGGTAATCATCTGATACATTACACGTCATATTTGGCAGAAATCCAACTCAATTTATCATGCAGCCATCGACTGGTGGGCGTTCGTCCCGCGTGGGCATAACTGGCATCGCCTTACGAAGATACCTCCATTTATCGTTAACAGAATCACTGATACTGATATAGTAGCAATGGTAGTGTATGTATATACCAATTTACCAGCCTACTCAACTTCTACCATTGTCATAGATGCTGGCACTAAGAACTAGCAGCGATAGCCTGGTGGTATGATGTTAGAATGGCAAGTCAAAGGTCGCGAGATCGAAACCAAACCACTCACCGCTGACATTTCGAAATTATGTGCGTATTAGAAATTAATGATGACTTGCTTTAAACGGCGAAGGAAAACTTCGTACGGAAACCAATGCACCTGAGATATATTCTTAATGATGTATAATTGACGCCATGTCAGAGACTTACGAGTGGTTTAAGCTCTTACACTAGGTTGTTCATCAACTAAACTTCAAGAAGATGAAGATTGAGATCACAAAACTATTCACCGACCGTGATAAGCCCTGTAGTAGGCTATGTGAAGAAAATACCTATTCTTACCTGAATGCACCACGACTTTCAGCAGTAGTTCCTCTGCGGGACGGAGCAGTTTTGATGCGTAATATGTTCTACTAACGCGAGTAAAACGCACACGATCAAATGCACATTCAGAGATCTTGAACGTTGCGTATTATGATTATTGTGACGTCACCTAAATCAATCCGATCCACAACAGCAGTGTTCCTCGGGCCGATGCAGTACGGTCTAATAACGCAATTGTCAAACGCGCTCTCGCTCAAACACAACATTATAGTAGCATCTATATAATAATAAATTAATTGACATTACCTGTATGAAAGCTCCCGGGCCCGAACGGCATGGTATTAACACACACATACAGTAGTATCTCCTGAACGTTACTATATATTGTAATGGTGACGTCACCTGTATGCATGCCGATCCTTAGAAGCAATCGTTCCCCAGGTCGGTGTGGGACGGTCTTGACGCGCACTGCGTTGAGTAACGCAAGTGACATGCGCGCGATCTCGGCAGCGTGACGGTTGCCATTGCGCATCGGTAGTCCGGATACCACCATGTAGGCATCACCTATGGTTTCCACCTATGAACAAAAAGGGGTAATTAGATACAATGGTTTTATTAATATCATTGGGGAGTACTTGTCTTTTTTACACGAATGTCCAAAAAAGGAGTGTTATGTTTTTAGGCTTCATGTATGAATCGCTTGACGTTTCGACTAAGTTGCACTGATCGTGATCACAAGCAGACTGATGCGGTAATTCCTGTTAGTATATAGTAATACAATGCAACGCGATACTTTAAAAGTCTGTATGTATGTTTGTAAGTCTCTCTATTCAACCATAACTTCAAAACGCCTAAACCAATTTAGATGTATGGGGTTCCGTTAGTATTCTTACATTTTCAAGGGTAAAATAGGCTGGTTATATTAAAAAAAAATGAAATATAGTGACAATGGTACACAAAAAGTTGTGAATAAAAAAAATATAATTCATATATAGCAGGCGTCCTTATTTTTTTTTATGATTTCATCTTGTTTATATGTGTTCTTGTCTATCTGTGCCATATAAACATTTAAATGATTATTTTTTCTAATCTTTTATATTTTCAACATCTGTCGTTGAGTGAGTAGTTTCGATTCTTGGATCGCGTAAAGTGTTACCGGGTTTTTTTGTAAAAAAATTGTCATCAGCAGCCCGGGCTTGGGATTATGCCCGATATATGGAAATAGGCGAACCACCTTTTTACTAAGGACTAAATAAAATGTGAATGTACTAACTATGGTACAACGGTGCCCTTCAGAGATAAACGTGATGCTTAAGTATATAAATTATATACAATCGGATTTATGATTGTATATTATGTTATTATAGTACCGGAGATTGTTTCTCTCCATTCTGCTGACAAACATCCCCTTTCAACACACGACAATAGATGGAATAGTTTATTAATAACTAGCTGATGCCCGCGTCTGCGCCCGCGTAGATGTCGGTTATCGCGACGAAAAGTAATCATGAAATTTTGATCCCGGTCCCGCTTTCCAATGACCGCGTTATAATTACCCATTTTTTTAAGTATTTAAATGGATAGAGTATGTTATCCTTAAGAGATAGACATATGCCATCGCGGACTTCTATAGACCTATATAAGATACACAATTCCACCATACATCATTTAGTTATATCTCAAAGGGTTTAGGCAGCGTTATCGTTGAAAGCTCCCAGACGGCTTATTTTTTTCCGACACTTCCAACAAATATCATTATATTTTAGCCAATGTATACAAAAGCTTGCCAAATTATACACTAAAACCTTTCTCTTGAATTACTCTATCTATTAAAAAAAACCGCATCAAAATCCGTTGCGTAGTTTCAAAGATTTAAGCATACAAAGGGACATAGGGACAGAGAAAGCGACTTTGTTTTATACTATGTAGTGATTTAAGCTCATTTTCAAAAACGTATCCATTTGAATATCTTTACATAACACGTAATATATCATAGCATCACGCCTGTATTCCCCAAAAGGGTAGGCAGAGTCTACACAGTCGCACACTCACATTTCACCAATGCCGTTATTAAGTCGCATGTAATATGGTGGTGAGCCTTTTGCCATCTACCGGGCACAATTAACACTTTGCCCATCCCGGGAATCGAACCCGAGACCTCATGCTCAGCAGTCGCCCATGAGGCCACAAGACCAACCATATCTTTGATTGGGTCGTGGGTAAATAATCGCTCCACATATCAATAGATTAAGAATAAACAGTAGCGCAGTTGGTCTGTTGATCGGTGATCAACATTTCATACCAAGACCTCGTGCCTTAGAGAGCACATTAAGCAGTCGGTTGTCAAATAAGAATATCTGAAAGAAAGAATATGTTACGGTTAGTTAGATGCCCACGTTAGATAACCAGGAGATATCGTGTTACCGGTTTGTGGAGATCAGATAAGCAATCGCTCCATGTAAAATACTGGTATTAAGCTGTATCCGGTTAGACTGGAAGCTAGCCCCAAGGGCCCGGGAAAAGGCTGGACACATATTGCAAAGTAAGGTATAATTAAAGAATTATTGTTCGTCCGCGGTCTTTATAAAACATCGCGACATTTTTCATTGGATCATAGTAATTGGATTTTAATTAAAGTTACGTCGGCACATTGAAAATTCTCGTATTTTCCATTATTGTCGGTCAATTTAATCGGATGAAAAAATAACTCGTTAAACATGTAATAATTAAATTATTAAAATACAACTAATGCAATTTCCACTTATGGTCTTTGATGGTACTGAAGAAAGCCAAACAAAGTTCTGAACACTGAAAAAAACTTGATATTGCGATATTACAGCATTGAGCGAAAAAATATTACATATTTTTAGATAAATAAAACAGAAAAATATTGAATGTTAAACTCGCATTCGTACATGTCATTACAAATTAGAATTTTTTAGTAATTATTTTATGTGTGTACAATAAAGAATATCTATTTAATATATAAAAATCTCGTGTTTGTTATCGAACTCCTCCGAAACGGCTTGACCGATTTTTATGTTTTTTTTTTGTCATTATTTGGTAGGTCTGAGAATAGGTTGTAGGCTATTTTTATACCCCTAAGTGATTTGGGTGGACCTATCCAGAAAATTTATATGACAGAACAACGTTTGCGGGGCACAGCTAGTATGAATATAAAAAAACAGCAATCAAATTTAGAATTATCCCAACAGTCATCTATCATATACAATAATATTTGACTAATTATAATTAATCCATCCAACTAAACAATAAGGTTGCCTATTCACTGCCGTTAAATGCCAAAGGGTGTAGTTTGAAAATGTCATCAGAATAAATTAATTACCACAGGCAACGTCAGAATCTAATTAATATTCAATACTGGTCCAATATGGGAACTAAATAGGTCGCGAGTTAATAATGCATTGATTACTCTGTCCCTTACAGAGTTAGTGATAATATATTCTATTAATTACCTTTTGATTAAGTGAGAGAACATTGTATGTGAGAATTAAGGCCACGATTTTCTGTTTTGTGTAGACATCTATTTTATATAATACTAAATATAAAAAACTACTTTTTAGAATCGTGCATTTTAATTCCGACTTTTCATAGGAGCCTTTATATGGTTTATATGAAATAAACCCTTTGACTTTGACTTTGAAATTGGTCCACAAAAATAAACATCAAAATCGGTCGAACTATTTTCGAGTTAAAGCGAGACTAACGCACGGCAATTGATTTTTATTTATAAAGAAGAGGCAGAATATTCGGCAAATTAACAGTCTTTATAAGTGTGAGAAATCAGAAGCAACATCTGACAGTTAAAATATGATTCGAGGGCATATGTGTCTCTATACTAACTTAAGATATATTTTAATTATATTTATGGGCCAAAGTAGCCTGTCAATAAAGTGATTCTCAGTATATAAATGTCATCCAAGGAATATAACAATATTTGTTTGATAAAATTATAATCCTAAATTCTTCTCTTTCGTCTTAAAGGATTTATACCAGACGCGCTATAATAAAGCATACAGCGATGAACGATGACCGCTCATAGCGTACGCGATTCATCACTCTGTTTTCTCCTACTACGATAGAGGAAAAGGGTACAGTAAAGAACGTAAAAACAGTTTAGATGATGCAATAAAGCAAAGCTTAATGAATATATTGTAGCTTTTTAGCAAGATTTAGGAACAAGTTCACTTAATATGAGTTTGGTTTATTCATCTGAGTTAGTTCTTTGATTTCTGCTGATCAGCGGGTGTCACTGCTGGACAGAATACGTAACGCATACATCCAAGGAAGTTACAAAATTGCTCCAACTGCTCAAAGAATGAAGCTATCGATACTAACTTTAAACTATCGCGTTGCGTGATATTACTATAAACTAACAGGAATTAAGGCGTAATAGATACATTTGAATTGCTTGACGTTTCGACTAGGTTGAACTGATCACAGTCACAAGCAGACATCAGACAGTCAAGCGATTCCAAGGTATCTATTGTGCGTTAATTCATGTCAGTATGTAGTAATAAAGCCTTCGACGGTATTAATATCTGTTCCGCCGCACAGAGGTCGACATGGTGCAAGTAGCCCTAAACATACCAATGATGATGCAACACCGTGAAAGAAATCCCACCATCTGGATAACGACATCTAAGACTTGAAAGAAATCGAGTTGAACGTTGCATTTACGCAGAACAGGCCCAAATAAAAAAGGCTGACCAGGAGAGCCGACTCCGACTGATGGAAATTAGGCGTAGGACACTCACCTTATAGACATCAAAATTCTCAATAACAGAATCGAAACTGGTGTAGAGATCGTTGAGCAGGTCAACGACTTCTAGTGGCGTGGATTCAGCTGACAGTTGCGTGAAGCCGATGATGTCGCTGAAGTAGATCGTCACCTGGTCGTAGGTCTCCGCCATGACAGGCTGGCCCATTATCAGCTGAGATGCTACAGACCTAGGAAAAACGTAAAATAATTACATCTACATATCCTAAGATTCCGTTGGGTTGAATAGTTTTATATCTAGACGTTAAATTAACTCATCTAAGGTTCAAATGGCATAAATATCACGGACTAATCATCTTAATGAGTAGTCCTTGACATTTATACTATTTAAACGATATTCATTGTACTGACGTGCCTTTATACTAGCAGACAAATATTGTATGGACACTCATATAAAGGAATAAGATCTTAACGCTGCTGGTACGACAAAGCTTTTTCATTAGCGGCTAAAAGATTAAACAGATATATTAAGCAACAGCAAATAAACATCGTAATGTAACCTATAATTAAGATAGATAGATACATTTTCAACAAATGACCCTCAACAATTAGTTTGACACCTAGCTCATTTTCAAATTCATTAAGTTCCTATTATAACTGACATATTCAAAAAAAAGATTTGGGTTTTCTGAGTACTTTACGAAATTATTGACCTTTGAGTCTGGATCTCTATAAGCGGTAAGGGAGACGTACAAGTAAAAATTAATTCGAAACACTTTATTTGAAATCAAGTCAACAACAATGCCCCTTACTTTGGAAGCAGCTGGTACAGCAGTTCCTCGCACTTTCTCTTCTCCTCCAGGTAGTCGGAAGTCCTCTCCTCCACCAGCGCCTCCAGGTTGTTGGCGTACTGTTCCACCTGTGTCAGTAACATGTCCAGCCGGGTTGACGTTTCGCAGTCCCTGGCAGATAAACATCTATTAAACGGTTTTTTCAAGTGCCAGTTCAGAAGTTTTTAATGTGGATTCTACTGATGAAACTTATCAACTAACTGTCCCGGAGGTCACCGAATAGACGGAATCCAACAGGTAGATTCTAATAAAGATTGCTTCTTTCTTATCTAATCGGATTGACACATGGTTTACCTTATTGTTTCAATAAGCACACAATAAAAAAGTTAAACAATTTTGTGAAAAGAAAAATATCGTTAGCAGAATTTGACCCTGCAAATCCAGGCACTCTATCTATTTATACGAGAGGTATAGGTTCAAATCATGGTGCGACCGTATTTTTCTTGCCACAATAATGTATACCTTTAGTGTCTGCTTCACATGTGATAATGCTTTGTTTGAAATTTTTATCTGTATTAACTACACAATACTTTAACTTTTGATTTCCAGTTTCAAACCACAAACGTCCCAGCCCCAACAAGATTGGCTTAAGCCCAGCCTGTTTTGTGACGTCAGCCATGCCCAGCGTATTTCCGCGCCGTCACACAGCTTTAGCGCATCCAATCAGTAGCCAAGCGGCAACTTAATCAGCCTTACAAGCCTCGCTAGACCGTCGACAATAAGTTGACTTGCCACGCAATGTATTATATATATTAAGCTTTATCTTATTATACCAATTTATTGTTGCGCTTATACAGCGTCTGAAAATACAAGGAAACCTTTTCGATCGATTCCGGTGGAAATAACAGTTGAAGCTTATATTTTTCGTGGATAAAAAATACGACCATGTAAGTTTTGAAAATATTGGAGTATTGGGAATAATAACTTCTACGCGGCTTATATTATAACATTTTATGGTGGCTAAGATACATAAAAATCCTAATATATAAAACTCAAAAATTGTTTAATACACGAGCTTGTACCACGCTAGCTCGCTGCGGATTTGCGATTTCAGACTACTAACTCCGAGAATCCTCACGATATTTTCCTCCTTCGCTTGTCTGTGATATCTTAATTTAACTAAGAAGGACGACAACCATTTATACATGTATAAACCCTTAACTGTGGCTTAAGACGTAGCCCTTAATCACTCAGCCACCATGTTACGTAAAATAGGAACCACTTGCAAAAAAATACGGCGCTCACAATTATTTTTATTAGCCCTTGCTGTTAGATATGAGATAAAACCTACTTGTTGATCCTCTGTATGTTTTCCTTGAGCGCTGAGAAGTCAGGTCGGTCGTCATCCGGTAGGGTCCAGGGTGGTTCCCCCGTGAGTGACTGACGAGGTGAGGCTGATAGCGGTGACGTTCCTCGGTTACGCATTTCTGCGCTACCTGGTAAAAGAAAAAAAAGAAACTAATAGGGTGATTTTGATTCGTCAAATCGATCATTGTTCATTTGTCTGAAGATAGGTGTATTAGAATAATTGCCATTAGCGTCTCCGTGCTTCAGAAGGCACGTTATATCAGTCAGAGCTGGTGTATTATTATAGCTCAAATTGATATAGTAGTCTATAAACCAAGCTTACGAGAAGTTTCAGTAGTTCTGGCACCAGGTTAAGTTCTAAGGGGAAAGGAATACAGAAATGATAATTAGGCAATTTTCTCTTTTGGAAACGTTAAAGCTTCATCTGGAGAATCGCTTTATATGGCTGTGAAACGTGGACAATGACTCAAAGAGACAGGGAATGGTTGGCGGCTTTTGAAATGTGGTGTTGGAGGAGGATGAAGAAGATTAGTTGGACGAAAAGGACAACTAATGAGAAAGTATTACTTATGGTTATCGATGAAAGACGGGTTTATTCGATACAAACACTTGATTAATTATTGGTAATTAAAAAATCGGTTGTCTCTTTTATAGTTAAATTTTTAGGGTAATAAGTATAAAGATTCCATCGAGCAATGCAATGAAACATTCACGGATTAACAAATACTTCCCAGGGTAGTACAACATTTTCAGTACCTACCATATGAAGGCATTTATATGTTAATTTATAAAGCGTTCACGCTTATCCTTACATGCTGCAATTGCCGTTCCATTTAATTGAGTATACAATCGTGCAATTTTGCCTTCATTTCATATGTTTGTTCTATATGTATTGTATTTTGCAATTAAAATAAACCTGTAATTCTTTTTGCAGACCTTTGATTATATTTATTCTCAGAGTATAGTTTAAATAAAAGATCCAGACATTAATGGCTTCTATTTGCATCAATGTAAAAAGATCAGCTCTTTTTTTATAAATTCGTTAGGTATAGTCGGTAAAAAAATTAAATTTGAATATTATAGATAGACAAAACACGTTACAGTCCTACTATTTCTGCACTATACAATATGGCAGATATCCAACCATATACGTTCGACTTGACGTCCCAATTTCAAACACCTGGAATGTTGCTTCATAGTCCATTCTGAGCTATCGTGGTCCGAATTTTGAGTCCAACACCCTCAGATAATTTATGGAAAAAATATGCTTCCTGCCTGAAATATGTGTTTATGATAAGTAATGTTTTATTGTCTCCAGTATGTAAATTATGTAATATAGGGGAAGTAGCGAGTCGGCCGCATCACAAGTATTGTTAATAACTTAATGGGGTTGCCTCAGCTTACACTTATTGTAACGATTTTGGAACAATAAACAATTTATTTTTTATGTGGTCATATTTATTTTTATAAATACTTAATATGTAGTAGAGCTTGTTATAAGTGTGGGTTAGTATACGGCACATAAATATTGGAATAAAAAGGTTTAATAGATATCGTATAATATTTATGCCAGCGCTTTTCTCAGTACTATAAGAATTTTTGATATTGCCAATGCCTTTAAAGATTATTATTTTCATGATTATTAGCCGATAGTTAATAATATGCCCGTAACTTGGAAAGCCCATCTTTATGTGTGTTTGTGCCAATAAATGATTTTATTTACTATGTTCAGCCGTGAACTGTAATAGGCTAATTTTGATTAAGATTTTTTTGTATGTTGCATTTTTTATAAATAAAATAATTGGTAAACTAGTCGAGCAATCCCGAAAAAAGCACGTGATTAGTAACCGATGAACAATAATTGATTTGAATAAAGATATACAAACTTTTTACAGACTACTAAAACCAAATATTTTCCTAATAGGTATACATTAAATATTGGTTAATCTACACTTGCGAGAAATAAAAACGAGCCACCTCTTTTACACCGATTTAAGGGCAGTTTCATTCTAAAAGTCATAAATTGAGTTCCAAATCTTAAAATACTTATTTCAGTCAGATAACCAAAGATTGTAAGTGTAATTAGCAAATCCGAAAAATTCATGTAAATAAACACCGGAAGCAATTATTAACTCCACTTACGTTTGAACTTGTCTTCCAGTACAGCTGCGCAATAGTCACAGGCCAAGGTACAGTGTGGCCTGCGCATCTCCAGCAGTGGACTGACTGCCCGCCGTGGACTGGGCGAGTCCGCGCCCCCTGGTGGCACCAGGGACATCGTTCTGGGAACAAAGATAACAGGGTATCAAAAACAGTACAAAGGTCGGGCATAGGCAAGTCTGCAATCCCCAGGAGACACCAGTGATAACTAAGTTGCATGACCATTGCACATACATGACATGGCTTGCAATGATACATATTTAATCTCGAAACAATATGGTTGCAATGAGAGGATAGGAAATTTTAAAGTATTTATTTAATCATTTAAGCACAAACGATTACAAAGGCGGTCTTAATGCCTTTTTTTTTTCAGACAACCTTAGGATGATGCAGAGGTAAAAATTGGTAAATGCACCATGCATCGCCGTGCGGACACCTCTACTGACACCCCTCCACTTTTAGCACGTCATTGCGGACACAAGCGGTGGATCATATGTTTGATACTTACAAACGTGCTCGCCGCAGCATCGGTCTCAGCTAGCACTATGATCAAGGCTTCAATATAAGGTAACAGAAAGAAGGAGTATTTATAAAATAATATCTATGAAATAGATTAAGTACTTTCATTTTAGTGTGTGAAGTTGAGTGCAAGTTTTACGTTGGTGCAGCACTAATAGGTTTGAGCTACAAACTACATCATTATTTGAATTAATCAGTTTATGTGATTAACCGTTATAACAAAGCAAAATTATTTTTGTTGTTATGAAAAAACAGAACGGTAGATTAAATGTTCATTATGAAAAACCATACAAGTAAACTATGTGGCTACATGTAATGTCGACCTTAAAAAAACATGCTGTATTTCAAGTTCAAATTAAAGGTAAAATTACAAAAAGTAGGTATTACTCCAAAAAATAATAGTAGGTTTACGTAAGAGCTCTCTAGATTAAACAAACGTCAGAAATGCTTACTTGTAAAGCGTACGTAATCTAATCCCATTTTTCCTTTTCAAAGATAAATTGAATTTCACCTTGCGAGCATTACTGGACAATAAAAACTGAAAGCTGGGGAAAATCGTGAAAATATCGAAGATAAGAATTTTGCACTAATGTGTACCTACTCGGTTAGGTAGTGGGGGTTATCCTTTATCAAGTGCACAATATGTATGATATTTAAGTAAAAGAAGAATATAATTGATTTAGCCGTTAGGATTTGGCTGAATGGGTTTGGATGAAATTATGTACAGAGATAACTGAAGCTTGAAGCAAGGGCATAAACCTAATATAATACCTTTTAGCGTGCAGACGATGTTGCGTGGACGAGCTAGCTAGAGACGAGCTATGTTATTAATAAAACGTTATTATTCGCTGCAACTGCCTCATTGCCTAGTGCCAAAAGCGAAGCCGCTGAGAGTGGATAATCCGGTAGTAATTCCGGTGTCCACGGTCGGCTCGAGGTTATTGAGTTTTTCTGTTAGACAATTATCTATTCTGCCCGAAGCTTCGAATTGTGCCCTATAAATGGCAATAGGCTCACCACCAATTACGCGGGACTTAATAACAGCAAGTATACTGCTACCCTTCAGGGAATACGGGCGTATACCTACTATTTCATAGCGGGGTTTCGAGGTACCTACTTTTTCATATAAACGTATTTTCTTTTTAATAAAATAATCTGTTAGTTATTATCAGTACCATTAACAGTCAGCTTTATAAGTCAGTACATTGCTTTAGACATCTAATAAGGTTGGTAGATTATAAGAAAACGGCAGGTTGAGCACTCAAATAAGAAATAAAAGCCGTTCTATATATTATAGTCAAAACCACACATTACTTGATAAATAGTAGACCCCCGACATGCTCTTACAATTTGTCTGGGACAAAACCTACCTCGTATTACTTATGATACTACATTTTCGTTCACCTGATATTTTTCTTTTCTCTTAGTTCTATTAATGTGCACATATTTCTTATAGCATATCGTACAAGCTAAGAACTCCTCTTAACTTGCGGCATAATACGAGTAATTAATTTTCCTTATACGAGTAGGTAATAAATTTGCGGTAGCTATTATATTTTACGTAAGGTGAACCATAATTCAGGGCAACCGGAGCCTCCAATCACTCCTCAGGGAATATCATTTAATGGTATAGTGGGTTACCAAATTAACGCAAGGAAATTCTTTCCCCTTTTTCTTTAATTTGGAAGAAAATTGCCTCTCGTCCCGTAGAGAGTTGAAAGAGGTAGG
The DNA here is from genome assembly GCA_935421205.1 of Xylocampa areola. Taxonomy (NCBI): domain Eukaryota; kingdom Metazoa; phylum Arthropoda; class Insecta; order Lepidoptera; family Noctuidae; genus Xylocampa; species Xylocampa areola. Next base: position 9,259,633 of record OW285220.1, read on the forward strand.
TAAATTAGAGTTTTTTTTTAATCATTTTCTTCTCAATAGATTTGTTCGTGTGGGTGTGTTTAAAAACATTGATCTCATAGATCAGTGAAAATCATAGATGCGGAAAAAACTACATTTTTTCCCGCGCTCGTATTGACTTCGCGATTGTGTGTAATTTGTCTATAAATATGGTATATGTATAGACAGAAAATATATATACACTAAAAGTATTATATTGTTAGAAAGTACGAAATAAAATATTTATTTCTGTCTCGTGGCCGAACTTACAATTCACTTACCGAACTAACAATAGCATATAAAGAAAAAAATACAAGACTTACTAAATTACACCTTCACGAGCCCAAAAAAGTTTAGACTGTTAGACTGCCTGTGCCCGAAATCACAACTAGGTACACCGTCGGTCGTTCAGATCGTTATCGCGTTTTATTTGTAGTGTAATGTAAATCACGTTGCAGCCGCGCCATTTCGTACATAAGATAACATACCATCACGCCTGTATTCCTCTTAAGGCTTGACAGAGGTCTACTGTAGTGCAACCACAAGGCAATTTATTTTCTAATATAGATTAATACTCCGTTCTCACGATTTCACGAATATCAATACAGTTAAAGTAAATAAACAAAAAACATAATATAGCATCACGCCTGAATTCCCAGAAGGGGTAGGCAGAAGTGCACATAGTTGTACACCCAGTGCTGTTATTAAGTCCCTTGTAATAGGTGGTGACCCTATTGCCATCTACCGGTCACAATTCCAAACTTTGAGCTGCTATCGAGAATTTCCTAACAGAAAAACCCACTAACACTTTGCCCGATCCAGGAATCGAACCCAGGACCTCATGCTCAGCAGTCGCGCTTGGGACCACTAGTCCAACGAGGCAGTTACCCATTATTGGCTACCTCCAGTGTATGCACCTGGCGAGACGTCCGCTACGCATGGCTAGCAATGCACGCCTTGGATTAATAACGAATTCTGAGGCCAAAACGATTATGGTAATTTTTTCTCAATTTTGATGGCACTCTTCGGAATGTGCATTTGTCGATAGAACAGTCATTATCAAAGGGCCTCCAACAAAACCTGACTTGCCTTGGCATGAGCATACGTTACGCACGCCACGCCACAAATATGAAATAGAAACAACTAAAAGAAAACCTCGAATACGGAAACTGATTCACATTGCGAAGCATGTGCCATGCAGACGCATATAATGTGTACACGCTTTTCGCATTTTTTACCGAGCATGCCTCAAGCCGAGGCGTGCATTGCATGCCACGCGTGTTGCATGCCTTCCAGAGTGCATAAATATGTCTGTACGTGCATAATGAGGGGCTCAATTAATAATCACATTCAGTCGATTCTACCCTTCGGTAGCACAGTGTCTCCCTAATCCGGTAATTGCGTCAAAAAGCGTGTAGAGTGTATCTCTAAGCTGTGCATAGCGAGTAGAGGCTCTCTAGTGGAGTGTCACTCCACAAACATGGCCTACTTCGCGCCAGCTCTGGTTACAAGCCTTTGTGACGTCACTGATATAACTTACAGTGTAGCAATAGATGAGGTTATTATGCACATACAGTAATAACACAAGACTTTATTTATTTATATTGTAATTTTGTTTTTGTTTGTAGAGTTAATGAGTTAATCCTCGCAACAATAATGTAACATTGTTTGGCGAAGTATTTTTTAATCGCTGATTGTTTTATTTTACTGATTTGTCTGGTGTTTATGTAAAATATAAAAAAAAATGCTGAAATTGCTTAATATTTTTGTACGAGTTTACTAGTTTAGATCTCAAGCACAAATTATTAATTATGATCCACTATTTGTTTTTTAATGAAAAAACGAAACGTATCGTAATGCCATTATTATTATTCACTTTCTAAAATAAACGGTTCATGCTTGAAAATCCGTTTCCCTATATTTTGCTTACGAGGCTCGGATTTCCCCGATTTTTTCGGTTGAGCTGCATACATACTTACGTACATTCGGCTCAGCGAATAGTTCGCGATATGAAAATAGTTGTATTATAACTTTAATATACGAATACTTTAAGAAAACATTTTAAAATAGCATTTCGAGAATTCAAAATAAATGCATGTACATCAGGATTGAATATTAATTATGAAGGATTCGAGTCAGAGCGTATCACGCATTGAATCCAGAATGGTTACATACCTGTCTTCATTGGTCCTCCTCTTATTGAGTCTTTCTGTTAGCAAATACTTAGTGGCAGCCCGGAGTTTGGAATTGCGCCCGGTAGATGACAATAGGCTCACCACCTAGTTAGGTACCTACATGGAACTTAATAACACCACAGGTGAAATGTGGGTACACGACTATGTACACCTCTGCCTACCCCTTCGAGGAACACAGGCGTGGTCTGTGTTATGTAGCCCTCTGACTTAGCTTACCGACTGGAATTAATTAAGAACAGTGGACCAACGTTTGAACGTACCCTGCAAAGCACGGACACGCTCACATGTAAATTCTCCCAGCAGTCATACATCTGACCGCGCTAAACGTTACTCAACCTCCACAATGGTAACCGACCTACTAAATAATGGTTATCGATATCCTAAATAGTCTAATCGTTGAGGGGCTCATGGCTAAATAACAGCCGTACAGATCAGTCGATCGAAGTTAAGCTGCGCTTGCCGCGGTAGGTCCATGCATTGGTAACCATTTCATATCGAGATCTCCGTGCCTAGGAGAGCACGATAAACCGTCGGTGCCGTTTGTTATATAAAGATCTATGACAGCCGTTACGGTTAGTCAGAGGCCTGAAAGTCTAACAACTAGTCTTACCACGAGATGTCGTGTTACCCAGTCAATGGGTTGTCGAGGTCAATTAAGCAGTCGCTCCATGTAAAATACTGGGAAACGTAGTTGGGAAAAGGCCAGGCAGATTGATTGATATCCTAAATAGTATGTCTAAGTGTCTACTAAACAACCATCAACCTTCCCTAGTTTTTTTTTCCACGGGGATTTCTAAACAAAATAAAGAGTCCAAAGGGATATAATTATGAGAAAACAATAGTAATTTCTGGGTATTTTCTCAGAATGATTGTCCATGTTTAAACATGGCTTTGAGTGAACTAACATAATTAGTCTTACTGGGAAAGGGCGCATTTCCACTATGTAATGACGATATTTTTATCGTTGTATGAGTGTCGTCTCCATTTTTTCTGCCTCATTGGTCTAGTGGTTACAAGGGTGACTGTCAAGCATGAGGAAGTAACCGGCAGGCGTCCAGTGGTGAATAGGGTCAGCGGCTTACTGCCTTCGATAGAAACAAAAATGCGGTTGAGCTCCTCGACTCGTTCCCATAACCCTTCAACCTCTGGGCACACACTTGACATCGAGTCGCACCATTTATTTTTTCGTAAGCACTAAAAAACTTTAAGTATACACAGACGCTAAAAATAGAACACAATTACGATAACATTGGTTTCTAAGCGTATTTATAACTAAAGAACAAAGGTGTACATGACCATTATACATAACTATAATTACCTTTGCTTATACAATAAGTAACAGCCTAACCTAAGGGATAATGTGACGTTTTGTCGCCAACAGAGATTTCCAATGTCAATCGCGTGGAATTATTTTCAAGAGTAAGCCCACAGGAATATTCTATTCGATGTTTAGAATGTCCAATTAACCTAAATATACTAAAAGAAACAAGATCTTACCATGAAATGGTGTTTCAAAATAAAATATCAGGAAAATGTTATTATTTCGAGTAATTTTTTGGACGTTAAAATGACTACAGAAAACTTTTTTTTTAAGACAGCTGCATTGAAATGTATTTATTCATTTATTTAATAACCAACTTATATTTACAGATACATCCACCACATATAAGTTATAGGCCACATACAAAATCATGAAATTAGTAAAATAATAGCAAAAGAAAAATATATGTACGAGCCGCACTATCTGTCGTCACCACACAAAGGGAACACGCCTTAAGTTGAACATAATTATGAAGTAAGTCACCGTTCAAGTACCTTTTAAACCGTATTGACCTTTCACAAATGAAAACGTTCTCGGAAACAGTGTTTATGGAATCAAATAGGAATCTGCAGAAATGACTTTGAAAGGGAAGGAATAACATAAGTTTGTCTTCTATCCTTGTACCAACAAACTCACTGCAGTGGAAATAGAAACGGAGAATATATAAAACAATACAACGTTTGACTTACGTTGCAATAACTAAGTGGAATTTAAATTTGAATAAAGACCAACATCTAAGTGAAGTACGTCATCATTCTGTACCATTAGGTACAAAATAATAATAATATAACAATAATAATAATGAATCATTTAATCATATAAAAGTAGACTAGAATTACAATCTAAAAATAACTGCTGACATGATATTTGCCTGAACTAGGTTGGATCTGTGCCTCAGGCGAAAAAGTGCTGACAAGATATAATTGTCGCAAAGATTAACAAATAAAATAATAAAGTTATAATTAGGGGACTACATCAATTTTAGCGTTATGTTTATACCTAACACTAATTTGGTACTTGCAGTTTTATTTGCACACTTTAAGCAAGTCTTCCGTCTGTTCGTAAGACAGACTTAAAACTTAAAAAATGTAAGCATTTCGACGTTGCCGATTAGGTATCTTCCTCAGTCTTGTCCGGAATTCCGACACGACATTCGTATTTTCGAAGGCCGAAAATGAAGCGGATGCACAAAGTCTGCAGACGTGCCAGTTTGTTCACCAGTTCCTATAATCTATCAGGGGAAGAAGAAGAAGATCAATACATTCTTCTGCTTACTTCTGCAATGTGAATACACACTATGAATATTTTGGCACTCTTTTTTAAAGTAATTAAAGTAACCCAAATAAAAGTTCCAATCTTAAAACAGTTGCAGTTTTCCTCGGATTTTGTTTCACTTTGTGCGGTATCGATAGCGTTGGCTGAAAGGTTTCGACTGAAAAATGGATGAGTCCGTTCGTTTTGAACGGAATCCGATTGCAGTTGCAGTAAATCTTTGAATTACTGCCCGGAAATGTCTGTTTTGTTACTCTCTTCTTTATTTGGGATCGGAAAAAATGAGATTAAATAGCAGTGTCTATTTATTGTGTTTCGACTTGTTTAAGATTTTGACTTAAGAAATGGAATTATTAACATTTTTAAGTATCTCAAATTCAAATTCATATTCAAATATTTTTATTTCAAATAAACCATATTACAGGCACTTATGAAAAGTCAAAACTAAGGTGCACGGTTCCAAGGCGTTGATCTTATGGAGAAGAGCCGGCAAGAAACTCCATAGACACTCTTTTTAAAATAAATTGGTTTAACAATAAATAAGGTAATGTGAGAATAATGCAGGTTAATGAGCAGACTAAGAAAGGAAAGTAAACTTATATAGCCTTTTAAAATGATTGCCAAGGCAGTTAGGAGCCGACCAGTCCCGACAGACAGCACCCGTTCACGAGCATGACGCGCACATCAGCCTCGCTTAGCTCAACCATTTTGTAGGGAACTCGACGACCCGACGTACGACGCCACCATCAGCAGGACATTTTAGCGAGCATGACAAACTGGTAATGCCTGACAATAGGCAGTATGTATGTAATATGAGATTAAAACTAACATTAATATCCACATGATGCTCACATTTTACAGTTATATATTATGGATAATTTCATAAAGAAATAATAATGTAAATTTAAAACTAGTAGGTCCGATACTAGCTGTTATATAATCGATATGTAAATTTACATACCCAAGTGTCAAATAAATTAATAATACAATTGGATTAATTGTACGTCAATAAAATAAATTGTATAAATTAAAAAAAAAATACAAAAATATCAAAATAAAGGAAAAAAAAAACCTAGAAACATTTAAGCTGAAAGCAAACAAAATGTCGCCACAATCAAGTAGGCAAGGTGCCAGTGCAGGAAGGAATCGTGAGCCAGGCATCCCTATCTTCCATATAATGATTAGTACTATAGTACGCTTTGGACATTAATATGCGTTTAATAACAATCTTAAACTTGAAATCCGGCAGTTCAGTTATATTAGAGGGAATCTTATTGTAGAACCTAACACTGTTACCCATAAATGATTTGCTTGTCTTTCTAAGCCGAAAGCCAGGTACTATAAGCTTGTGCTTATTACGAGTATTTAAATTGTGGTAATCACTCTTTTTACTAAATTCGACCATATTCTTACGAATATACATTATGTTACTAAATATGTACAAGGATGGTAAGGTGAGTATATTTATTTTCTTGAATAATTCACGGAGTGACTCACGGCAGCTAAGGTTATAAATAGCTCGGATTGCTCTTTTCTGTAATATAAAAATGGTCTCGATATCAGCAGCTGATCCCCAGAGTAGAATGCCGTAAGACATAATACTATGGAAGTATGCAAAATAGACCAGCCTAACCGTAGACACATCAGTCATCTGTCTTATTTTCCTAACAGCAAACGCAGCAGAGCTCAGTTTTCCTGCAAGTGCCTCAATATGAGGTCCCCACTGGAGTTTAGAGTCTACTGTGACGCCTAGGAATACAGTTGAAGCAACCAAATCTAGTACTTTACCATCAAGTTTTACATTAGAATCTACATTGGGCACGTTAGGTATAGAGAACCTAATACATTTCGTCTTTTTAGCGTTCAATAGAAGGTTATTGGCACGAAACCAATTAGATATTTTATTAAGTGTATTATTAGGTTCTACCAGATCCTTGTCCTTTCTATTTACCTTGAATATAAGTGAGGTATCATCCGCAAAAAGAACTATGTTTGACATTGTGTCCTTTATGACGTATGGAAGGTCATTAATATAAACAAGGAACAAAAATGGGCCTAAAATCGATCCTTGTGGCACTCCCATTTTAACAAGTGAGCCTGAAGAAGTTGTCTTATCAATAGCTACCCTTTGTTCCCGATTTGTCAAATAGGAACACACAAGACCTTCCTCGAATTCCGTAGTGTTTTAATTTTAGAATGAGCGTTTGGTGATCCACGCAGTCAAAGGCCTTAGAGAGGTCACAAAATACTCCTATAGCATCCCCCGCATCTTCCCAGGCCCTTAGTACTGTTTTAATTAGAGTGGACCCAGCGTCCTCTGTAGACCGGCCCTTTATAAATCCGAACTGCTTAGAGTGAAGTATACCGTTTTCATTGAAATATTCCAACATTTGATTTAACATTATTTTTTCAAAAATTTTACTTAAAGCGGGTAATATAGATATGGGCCTATAATTAGATGCATCGCTCGAGCAACCTGCCTTAAAAATAGGTACGATTTTACTCGATTTCATAAGATCAGGAAATACGCCGTCTGTGACGCAAGTATTAAATATTGATGCTAACATTGGTGCGATCTTAGTTATTATTGATTCGATAGCTTTTATAGACAATCCCCAAAAATCCTCGGTTTTTTTAACAGTTAAAGTTTTAAATGTTTTAAATATATCGTATTGTGAAACGAAACTGAAATTAAAATTTGTGACACAGGAACTAGTATTTTCCTTTAAGAGAACCTACCTAATTATTATTATTAGACAAAATCAATTCCTGGCCTGGTGCACCAATTATATCTGTATTTAATACAACATATTTTCTTAGAAATTATCCCACGCTGAGAATGACAGTGACCAAATTCAAAATGATTAACGATTTTGGGAATATAAATAAATGTATTATTTTATTACATCATTCTGTTGTGTCTTTTACAAATGAAACGCTACTTTCAAAATTCAAATAGAACATATTTCAGTCTTTTACTATTTTAGTTTAATCAGGCTTAGCGTAAGATTGGCGTCAGATAAGTAGGTTTTTATACATGTTGAGGCCCATGGATGAAAAATTGAAAAAATAAATAGACAATAACGGGGCTTGAACCCGCGACCCTTGACATTCCGTGTCAAGTCATTGTACAAGTAACTTTAGACGAAAAGTTCCTAACTTAAAAAAATATCTATCTGCTATACTTGTTGTGTAAATACATTTAATTAGAATTATACTTCTGTCTCACGTCTGTTTCATTCTATATAAAACTAATTGACATTCTCTCGTATCGGAAAGCCAAGACTCATTTCTGGCCGATAATAGGCTTACCACCTATTAAATAACAGTTACATTTTGTACGGTTTACACCTCTGCCTTCCCTTTTGGGCATACAGGCGTGAAGCTATGTATGTAACACTCATTTTGGGTTACAGAACAAACAAAACAAATATATTTCAGTTATATTATATATATCTAATGGTAAAGAGTATAAATAATCAAATAATATAGAAAATATACGAGGAAAGAATTTCGATAGAACATTATTAGACTACGTTAGCTACGTAAGTGCTACTCTTTGACTATAAATCGATTTTATATGAAGAAGTTTGCGAGTACCCGGTGACTTGTGACTTATTCTTTTATCGCTTTAGTGTAACTTCTTTTGGCATAAAACTTCGGGACCCAGTTATTGATATAAAAAGTATTTACTACTTTTACATAAAGTAGTAGCAAAAGAGGGTTTTGATCCCAAATCTTACTTAAAATGTTGAAACCTTTCTCAGTAGATAGTAGTAATACATACTAAAAGATTTTTCATGTTAAACGTGATAAATCCGGTGAAAACACCTTTTAACCGGGTTAATCGCGTGTAATAATAGGGTTTAGATTTTCCTGGCATTTTGTCACTGCAGCGTTCGTAGTTGTAGTCAACAAGTTCTGCGATACAAATAATCATTGTAATGTGATAGATCGCGAAACCTAAGATATTGCTGGATATTGCATAACTTCAGCCGTTTTTGCACGCATGACTGGGTGTCATGCAAAAACGGCTGAAACTAACGGCTACGAAAATTTCATACAAATCCTGTATGAAATTTTGGTAGAGATTGATTGGACCTTCGAGATGGACTTAAGGTACTTTTTGTGGGCCAGATGAAGTCGCGGACATGGGCAATATTTTTTGTATACGTCATATTTTTTTGTGTTAACTGCTGGGTTGGTCTATGACTTCAAATCTCAGGTCAGACAGTGTAATTGGGATTTGTGTAAGAAATTTTCAGTAGTAGCCTGGACTTTCGAATTGTCTCCAAATGATGGTAGGTAAAACGCTAACCTAACGCTAACGCTTAATACATGAAGCTTAATAATAACATCCGTTAAATGTGGGTTTAAATCTTGCTTACCCCTTGGGGGAATACAGGCGTGATGCTATGTTACCTCCTAGCAATTTCCGTCCATCAAATCACTGGTCATCTTATGCCTAAGCTTTAGTACCCATTAAAGCGTAAAATATGCCTTAATGGTCCACACTTAAGCGGTTTAAGCGCTTTATTTCTTATTTCCATTACGCTAAGCCAGTAAGACGAACTAAGCTTCTAAGCAAGTATTGAGTAAATCATTAAAGGATTGCTAAAAGTGACATCTAATGGACTGCCGAAATAGAGCCTAAAATAAATCTGAACTTGCGCGTGAACTCAATGATCAAGTAGATATTATTAGGAATTTAAAAGACCTTCCTTTTATTTGATTTGCTAGCTTGAAGGAACGGTGTTAAAATTATCTATTTAGAAATACTTGGGGAAAGCTTTTCCCAGCAGTGGGTCAGTACATGCTTATGAAAAAAGGGCTAGAAATTACTGTCTTGGTTTCATCTAAACTATAACAACGAACGAGAGCAATATACTTAATATTGCTTGTTTTCACAAAGTGAATGAAAAATAATGTCTTGTTTTGCAAGTGTAATATTAGTTAACCATGCATGTTTGCTGTGAATAAATGAAAATTTAATTTAATATTTCTAGACTGAAAAAAAAAATGTAGTTTCTACCCAAATGGGTAGAAACTGCGTATTTTTTTTTATAGTGCATGAATTAGACCGCTTGAATAAAGAACTTGACAGTAAAAGCAACAAAAATATGTTACTATTTCTGCATACGTGATTATATAAAAAGAAAGGAAGAAAAGGGGAAGAAAGATAGAAGAAGAAAGATAGAAAATGGGAAAGAGAGAAAGAAAATTCTTTGCCGTAGTCTCGCAGTAGATGACCAATAAAATATAAAATATAAATATAAACAAAAACAAAGGTTTTTTATAATTACAAAACATTTGAAGGCGAGACCAAAAAAGGCCCCTATCTCAGCATATGCAGCCAATAATATTAGATATATATATTACGTTATGCGTTATATATATTAATATTATATTATAGCTGCCTCGTTGGTCTAGTGGTCCCAAGCGCGCCTGCTGAGCGTTAGGTCTTGGGTTCGATAAACCTAAAAATATTAACAAACAATACTATAAAGTTATAAAATCTTTGTAGGAAAGAAAATACGCTCGTGAGTAGGACTTGAAGTTGGGCTTGCTGGATAAATACTCCAGGTGCTCTGCCAACAAAGCCATCATCATCGACCTGAATTCACTATAACGAATTCTCCTTCCACATTTTAATACGTCTGTTTGTGACGTTATCGCTACCTTTTCAATCCAGCTATAGTCGCCGCATAGCATTCGGTCACGTGTTGTCATGTAACTTCGTTACACCCCTTTACAGTCTCCCCAGAGATGTGCCCTAATAGGCATTCCATGACCCTGATGTGATGTTGATGACCTCCGGGGACTCTTATCCCCAAAAACCAGTTTCATTTTTGAAGTATTCCCACCGAAAACAAAAAAAAAACTAAAGACGCCGCAACCCAGGCAGAAAATATTACCACTAGTAATAAGATAAGAACGTTTTACAGCATACCTTTGCATTTTTAATTCAGCAAATTCTCAGCAACTTGTTCAGAGCGGATAATATATTGCAAATCGATTCTTGCGGCGTTTCCGCGGTGAGGTGAGAGAAATCTATTGAATGTTCAATCTACTTTAGAACGTTGAAGATGAGATTTTATGAAGAACGTTTCTACCAAGATAAAACATAATTACAATTTATACAAATTAATGATAGTCTTTAATGGTGCCGCTTCTTGTATATGTACGTACCTCTACAACCATGTGCAGTGTTTTAATGTAAGTAGAACGATCTAATATATTGACATTCTTTAAACATGTTAAGGCCTATATTAATTACTATTTTTCAAGGAAACATTGAATAATAATAGACATGAACGGAGCTTGAACCCGCGACCCTTGAAATTCCGTGTCATCACTCTACCAATTGAGCTACCGTGTCATTGTGGTGTGTATATAACGTAACGTTCTAAATTAATCTGAAAAATCATTTAATTTAAGAGACGACATTATGTGAATACCGGACTCATTTGTAAAGTCGATGTGGTTTCAGCAAATTTATGTAAATACATTGCTGCTTTGCTAGTCTACTAATGAACGGCACAATACTTAAATTATACATTTTTGTGGAAACAAAAAATACGGTTGTATGCAGGTTACGAAACTGCACCTCACGGATAAATCCATGCACTCTGACCAACTAAGTCATCTCGACCTCTGCTTTCTACCCCGAATTCTACTTCAACATTTTATTACGTCTTACAGGTATTAGAGATGATGTTTTAGATACTGAGAACTACCTTGTTTGTCCGGTGGTCCTAAGAGCGACTGCTAAGCATGAGGTCCCGGGTTCGATTCCCGGGTCGGGCGAAGTGTTATTGAGTTTTTCTGTTAGAAAATTCTCAGTAGCAGCCCGGAGCTTAGAATTGTGCCCGGCATATGCTCACCACCTGTCACATGAGACATACAGCATTAGTGAAATGTGGGCGTACAACTGTGTATACCTCTGCTTACCCCCTTGAGGAATACAGGCGTGATGCTATGTTATATTTTAGATAAACTAAAGTACAATACGGCACAGTGAGTGACTAGTTTTGAAAAGCATTTGAAATCTAACTGGAATTTATTCGTATCCTCGATGCAATCTGTGGTTTAATTAAAACCGTTACGGCCCGCAAATCTAGACCGAGACGTTATATTCTGTGTCATATTAAGCCTGGATTATAATTATTTTGCATAGATTATGTTCTCGTAGAAATTGCAATGCAACAACTAAAAAGTAATTATAAAAGTGGAGCCAGAGTAAATGCTGTAAGGGAAACAGGTACGAGTATTAGGTTAATGTCCCTTAATCATCACATGAACGGTTTCCGATTATTTATCAACTTCCCGAGAATCATTACAATTGTAATCATAAGACTTGCCACAACTGACACGATAGAATTTCAGATTTAATTTTAGGCAGAAAAATTATGATGATGTAATTTTCATAACATAACATAACACATAGCATCACGAATGTATTCCCCGAAGGGGTAGGCAGAGGTGTACACAATTGTACACCCACATTTTACCAATGCTGATATTAAGTCCCATGTAAGAGGTGGTGAGCCTATTGCCATCAACCGGGCACATTTCCAAACTCCGGGCTGCTACTGAGAATTTCCTAACAAAAAAACTCAATATGTATGTAATTTTCGATTGTAATTAACGCAACTGCGATCCCAAGACTCCGATCACGATTGGAGTTATGGTTTATAAACAGAGTCCGGTACAATGTCCATCATACACATTACACACAGGAAAACTAAAAAAAAAAATGGAACAATATCAGAAGTCTTTATATCGTGTTTGTCCTTAAATATCCCAAATTTTTTATTTTTATTTATCACTCTCGTGAGACACTTTCATATTAATTATTATTAAGTTACAATATTAAATGGAAAAAGAATACGGTTGCGAACAGGATTCGACCCTGCGCCTTCCGGATAAATACTCCTGGAGCATATATATATAACTTTAGAGTTCGCTAGGCATGCGTTAATGCTTTTCAAAGATTTATCTTGAATTAATTATTATTGTTCAACGGTGATTACTCGTATTCAGTTTGAATCGCGACGGGCTCAGCTCATGGCTAAGGGCTCCGTTCGAGTTCCAAACTATTCGGGCAATCCCGAAGAATGTAAGTAAGTAATAACCGTTGAACAATAATTAATAGAACATTTTAATGCTTTACTCACTGAGTAGATAGAGCAGAGTAGATCACTAAAAATTACCGCTAAAGTAAAACATATCTGTATACGCGTCTTATAAGCAGCATTTTAACAGATTTACAGTCTTCTTTTTTCGTGTGGTTAAAAGGTACAGTTTGAGTTACAATGACGAAATGTCCAAGCTATACTATAGAAAGGACTTTAGGAAGCAGGTAACCTAGAGGATTGATGATCATCAGTCAGTGATCTAAAATCATGAAAGCTAGATAATTTAATAAATCTGCTGAGGAAATGTTATCCTGAAAATTTCAGCTTGCTAGCATTATCCAGACCGACGCTATGACTCTTCGAAAATACGACGAATGGCTTCCAGAAAAGGTAGGTAGTGCTCCGCTTCATTCAGGTATATATATATATATCATACCTGGTAACAACAGCTACAACAGTACGCTAACTTATCCTTAAGTTAGCAAAGCATGCAGCCATACGTGTCCCTCCCTACACATACTACAGCAAAATTATATGTATATACTCATTCCGACCGTATTTCGGTCACGATCGCCTATCTCCACTGAGATTAGCCAAGTATGCAGGAGATATTGTAGTGCACAAGTGTATGCGCAAACACAGGTGCACTGCCTCTTCCTTCACACTCATATTCTCTCAGAAGCACGGGGGTGTCACACCACCAACTTCCTGACTCCGGGCTGCAACTGAGAATTTCCTAACAGAACAAATCAATAACACTTTTCCCGACCTGGGAATCGAACCCAAGACCTCACGCTCAGCAGCCGCGCTTGCGACCACTAGACCAACGAGGCAGAAAATTATATGTAAACCAGCTTTAACTGAAATTTATTCTAGTTATTGGACCCCTGAGGAGCGGTCCTTGTATTCTGGTAAACCCATTACCGATGTAATCTGAGAATGCAATTTGCAGTTCGTTTTATAGGTTATAAAACAGTTTTGGTTAAGCGAAATGCCAAAGAGAGTCCCAAAGGGATCAAAGTAGTTATTACAGCTGTAAAAGTGGCAGATTGTATAAGGAAAACACATAATTTATGTTTTTACTTTATGAGGGGACATACAGTTTTGTATACGGAATGTAATAAAAGCTTGCCATATTTCAGAAGTTCTAGTTCAATAAATTATTTGTCGCTCTTTCTATAAGTACTAGAAGTATTATGTAAAAATAAATAAGCCTACTAACTTTTGTTTTGTCTGATCGAACTTTAAATGGAAATCATATACATTTTTACACTCATATTATACTTAAAGCTGTATTACAGCCGTTAAATAGCGCAGTAGTCGAGAGGTCAGCTTCGAAATATCTGTGTAAAGCAATGATTTTGTAAAGAAAAATTCACAGGCTTATTCGTCATGTCGTCGTTGTTCGTTAATACATCACGATCTACTAAAAATTGTGTGCATTATTCAGATATTTACACAATACCGCTCTCATTCACGCGACGCAATGACGTCTAAATATATTAGGCCAACATTTTTTTCTGATCATATGGTTGGTGGAAAACCTAAGTTCTGAGTAAAACCACCTCTAGGACTCTAACATGGCTTTATACACCATCGAGAACATCTCTTGTGTGTGTTGGTTTTCCCACCATGTTTTCATTCACTGGTTTAGGAAATGATAAATAATGTATAATACGCACGCTGTGCTTGCCTTGGATTTGAACTTGCGTTTTCATGTCAGTCCATCGGTCATACCACTACACTATCACTGCTTATATGAGTCAATATAACTACACGAAAAAGTATAGGAACATATAATACATATGTTCGTCTTTTGGTGACGTCATCGCTAACTATTCCGACTGTTTCTGAAACGACATGACCAACTTTTCAGTTCTTTCCACAAAAATGTATAACTTTAGAGTTCGCTACGCATGCGTTAATGAGTTGTTCGTGTCGGTTCAGCAGTTTACAATCGGAATTCAAAATTCTGACAAACGACGCCGAATCGGTATTCCTAGGTAATTGGATTGCAGTCGCTGCAGGGGTTAGTCTTTTTATTATGTAACGACACGAGAGAGAGGAAGGAGTTCCATTAGCACTCAATCTGGCGCTACCAGAAAAAATACCCTGAAAAATTAAATTTATTGGTGAACATTTTACCGAAATTTGTTGAGGTAAAAACAAACTAAATGCTTAACTCCATAACATTAAAAACTACAGTTTTATTATGTATTTTTCATCTTCTTATCGTGTGGTTAATGAAAAACCTAGTGTCAGAGTTTAAACCACCCGTAGGTCTCCGACATGGCTTAACACACCATCGAGAATATCTGTCAGGTGTGTTGGTTGCAAGGTTGCAAGTGATAATTAATTTGTAATACTTATATGACTTCGAAAAGTCGGTGGTGCCTTGGATTCGAACAACCTTTGACTTTTCAGTCCAACGGTCATACCACTTGGCTAAAATAATGAAATGCATTTCCACATAATACATAAAAGGATGAAATATCAAACTCTTGAAAGGAACATCTCATTTGATGTAGTTATTCTCATGAAATATCTTTCTGAAGTTACAATATTAAATGGAAAAAGAAAACGGACGCGAACAGGATTCGAACCTGCGCCTCCCGGATAAATACTCCAGGCACTCTGACCACTAAGCCATCTCGACCTCCTTTTCCATTTAATATTGTAACTTTAGAGTTCGCTAAGCATGCGTTAATGCTTTTCAAAGATTTATCTTGAATATCTTTCTGAGTACTTTGCAGTATTTAAAAGTAACTAGCTAAATAAATCTTTTTTATAGACTTTGTACTGCTACACTTTACAATTGTAAGAACTTTATGCAATAAATTAGTGCTTGAAGTCATAAATAAGGTACAGTAGACAGAGGAGATAAGTGTAGAGGCAGTTAACATCATCCGCTTTTTAATAGAATTGTGCGTGTGCTTCAGTAATAAAGTCTTTGTTTTAGCTCGTGAGAGCGTGTGTTGCCCTGCGGTTTTCATTCGCGTTAATTTGAGGAATAAACCTTCTAAAATATATTCCACCAGCGCACATAATAAATGCGCGCGTGGTACTTGATCATTATTTTATTGCTTAGTTATTTTAAAACTATGATATCTCCTAAGATATATTGAAATCAATCCAATGAAATCAAATGATTTCAAGGGCAATTTTGTTCAAAACTGAATACTTGTGATGAATAACGTATTTATTTGGATAAGGATTAATTTCATGTTTATTAAAACACCTTCGCAAATACTGCATTATTATAGAACAAATTTTATTAGCATAAAAAAGGTTATAGTGGGTCAACCTTATAAAATGATAGACATATGCTGTCGCGGACAATTTTTTAGAACTTTTAAAGGGGATCAATTCCGTCATATATGATTTTTGCGTAACTTTAACCGTTTACACAGCGTACGCAACGGAAGCTCTCAAAAGGTATATTTTTCCCGATCTTGCAACATTTTTCTTTGCTCTATTTCTATTGGTTGTAGCGTGATATTATATAGACTATAGCCTTTCTCGATAAATGGACTACCCAAAACACAAGATTTTTTCAATTCGAAGCAGTAGTTACTGAGATTAGCACGTTCAACCAAACAAACAAACAAATTCTTCAGCTTTATAATATTAGTATAGATATTAATATAGATTATAATGACAAAAGTCTGCTTTAGTGTGCAGAACATATCCATTGTTTGCCAGTATAGCAATCTACTTCAGTCGTCTGCTGACTGTACGTTATTACTAATACATACTATTGTAGTGATACTGCGCGTGGTCTTGAGATTCTCCGTTTATTTATATATTACCCATATAATTAATTATTCTAGTATATAAACTAAAGGTCGGCAGACACATACATACAAAGTTGGAAATAAAATATATCATAACAAAAGTGCTAACAGTACTCCCCCTTAAAAAATGCTGTTTTAAAACTGAAGATAGATGATAGACGACTGTTTAGTACCAATTTCTTAAATATTAATCTCAATGTCCAAAAATTTCCATAATTTATATACTTGAATTTTCCTCTTAAAACACAACTTTTAATAAGTGATTAGTGTTCTTAGATTTTTCTATTAGGAAATTCTCAGTAGCACGGGACTGAATATCGCTAACGGTGAGAAGTGCAGAAGCAATACGTCTCTGCCTTACACTTCGGCAGAGAAGTCGTGCTATGCTATACATTTTTCGATCCGTTTAAACAGTTAAATTATGCATAAACAGTCAAATAATGATGACCACAAAGACTGACGGTAAAATAGAATGAAATTCTTGAAGTTCTGAAGTTGCGATAAATTTAATTAATTATAATTTAATTAATTATAACAAGTTACTACGATGCCGGGGTTTGTTGACCTTCACGAAACAAAAGGGAAACGATTCAAATAAACGGTAAGTATGATTTATTACACTTTTCACACTTTAGATACTCATGGAATTTCATCATTTCATGCGTCTCATATTTCATCGCGAATTATGTTTCGCTTTGTTTTTGTTTATTTAAAAACTTAACACTTTTTAATCTTTTGTACTTTTTTTTTTATATATTTGTTGGGTAGAATGTATTTGGGGGGGCTCTGCTATTTGATACATTACCCCCCCATCTATCATTCATATAAGTTATACACTCATTACGTCGGTCTCCTCCTTCTTATTTAATTATGTCACAGTATCTTTTGCATTCGTTTTCTTCAAGTTTGTTGTGAATGTGTTTGGGGGGGTTCTGCTATTTGATACATTGCCCCCCCATCTATCATTCATATAGCTTTTTCTCTGTTATTTCAGTCTCTAGCTTCTGTTTGATACCGTTTTTATCGTATGACTATAGCTTGTGCTCTGGTTTCCTGCTCGTTTGGTGTGAATGATCTTTTGTACTTAGGTTCGATAGAAAAAGTAAATCATTGTAGTCCTTTGAAAGTTTTATTGGATATTTCTGTTGGTAAATTCTCAGTAGTAGCCCAAGTAGATAATACTGGAAACAAAAATCGGTCGTGAATCTGCGCTTTCGCATCGACCTTTCTTTCGTTTCGGTCGAATCCTGTTACGACTGATTTTTCTTTCAACAAAACATTATAACTTTAGAGTTTGCTACGTATGCGTTAATGAGTTTGAAAGATGACACTGGACTTGATAAGGCACACCATAAATCATTCATCAAAACACCTGATTGATTGAATAAAGGCATATCTAACTGCACCACTACCTAATCCTTACCAGGAAATACTAGCGTAATGCTATGTTATGTTACTTTTATATATCTTTGCTTCCATGTAGTACCTTCATTTTGATTATAGTTGTAGCGACATCTATCTTGCTACATGAATACTATGCGCATTACAGATGACGTCAGGAATCCGGCATCGCGCAAGCAGAGTTTGGTGACTAACTTAACATATATACGAACGCCCGACTCTAACCGTAGCGCCGTGGCCCGTCAGACAATATCACCCGCCTGGTTGGAGTATCCTCCCTTCTTAATGGAGGAACACCACACCTCGTTCTTCCATATAGTGTACATCCTAGTTAGGTATTTATAAGAATACCAATAAAATATATAATGAGAATTAATATGAAGCTTGATCATAAGATATTAATAACCCCTCCTCTTATGTTATAAGGTAGTCTACAGGGTTTAGGGTTAGGGTTTTAACCCGACATACTGTCCCATTTCCACAGCCGGAGACAATTATACCAATCATTCAGACTAGCCTTTCCCCAAGAAGGTACACTGGGATTGGCTCCCAGTCTATCCGATTGCAACTTAATACCAGTATTTTACATGTACCGACTGCCTATCTAGCCTCCACAACTCAGTCGGTAACTAATTTGTGGAGGTCAGATAAGCAGTCGTTGGTAATAAGAAATACCGTGGTAAGACCGGTTGTCGGAATTTCAGACGTCTGACTACCAGCTTCGTTTGTCTTAGATCTTCAGTTGACAACCGAGATCGACGGTTTAACGTGGTCCGAGGCACGGATAGGTCTCAATATGTAATGATAGTCCATCCACAGATCGACTGCAGCAAGCGCAGCTTAACCTCGCTATATTGATTTATGCTGGCGTTACTTAACCACTAGCTCCTCATTAATATAAACGCTATAATATTATAACGTTACCTACAGAATAAAAAAGAGGCAAGAGGAACTATTAACGAAACCCATAGGTCATTTAACTCTGTAACTCATCTATTATATTAATATGATAATTGCTAAACAAGCATTAACATTTTTGGGTCATAACCTTAAAGTTTTCATGCAAATTTCCTGAAATTTTCCCAAATTTGTATGGTTCGTGCCATACAAAAGGTAAAATTATTAAGCGCTAAACTTTTATTACCATGTAGACGTCGTGAACATAATTTTATAGCATGTTAACACGACATACAGTCTCGTTCGTATTCTGTTTTATGATGCCAAATTAGAGACGAATATGTATGGGAATGACTCACTCGAATGATGTTACTCGGATTTGTTATTTTCGGGTGACAAATTGACACCTAAGAACACTTAAGTGCACGACAAAAAGTAATTGCAATGTACGTTAACGCTTTTGAGGTGTTGCGAATGAGTTTCGTAACGCCGCCGGTTAAAATCTTTCTAGTTCGGCGTCCTGTGCTGGTGCAGCTGCCTCAGCTGCGGAGACCCTCAAGCGGCGAAAATATGACAGTCTTACCAGTAATTATATTTACGAGCCGTTTGGGGTTGAAACACTCGGGTCGTGGGGTCCGAGCGCTCGACTTCTATTTAAAGCGATTGCAAGGCGATTGGTCGACAGTTCACGTGACCTGAAGGCTGGTCTATTCTTCACACAGAGAATCAGCATTGCCATTCTACGTGGCAATGCTGCCAGCCTTTTGGGCACGTTACCAGTTTATAGTGATGCGGATGAATTTTTCGACGCTCTATAGTATAAATCATTATTATTATTATTTTTAGTTATAAGTATATTGTATATATAGTTTATTATATTTTAATTATTCTTTTGTGTCAAAAATATTTAAATTAAACGTTAAAAACTGAATTTCTGTGAGTCATATTTATAATGAGTATTATGTAAGTATGGCAGTGGCTGTGTCGATTTGCGTCTCTGCCGCATTACTAGTTCATAACACTAGGTCTCTGACCTAAATAACAGATCTGTACAAGATTTTTTTGTTGTTCCGCAAATCCTATATTGTGGGTTCGATTACAAACAAATAATCTCACATGCACACACACCCAGACCCGGAACAATTATCTGTAAATACAAATATTTGCTCCATGCTGGAATCGAACCCGCCGCTCTCTCGACCACTGCGCCAACCGCGCCGTCCAGTTACTAAATAGCGGTTTTAACTGTCCTAACCTTCGATCCAAATCTGTATTGAACGTTTATTCTAGAATACTTCATTGTCCCGGTTCATTTCTAAGAGCTCCCGGATATCAAACAAATCAAGACATACATTCACCTATTGTTAGATTTACCACGAAAACAACATAATGTTCAGCCTCTCTGAAGACATAGACATCTTTTACAATTTGTTGGGTAAATTTAATCACCGTATCTCAACTCAATTTTCTAACATTTAAGTGTTGTTTTAAACACATCAAAATTTATATTAATATAGATATTTATCTTGTCTTTCCTTTCTTTAACATTATGTAAGTTTTTATTAAATTTTATCGATCTAGAGTTATGTTTGTAATTTCATAGAGATTATCATGATTTGCATATAAGGTGTATTATTTTGTTTGCAGATAATAATTTGAAAATATAATATTAAAGAGCTCAGGGTCGAATCGGAAACTAATCGGGTATCCCGATAAACTTTTTTTGTATAATTACATTTCATATTAATTATAGTTTAACGGTTATTACTCACGCACATTCTTCGGGATTGCCCGACTAGTTTCGAACTCGAACGGAGCTCTTATTCATGAGTTGAGCCCGCGGCGATGTCGCGAGTCAAACTGGCGCTGCACCGCATCGCATAGCTAGTCGGGCAATCCCGAAGAATGCGCGTGAGTAATAACCGTTAAACTATAATTAATCCCGATAAACTGCACGCAGTTACAACCTAGTCATGAATTTCTAACATAAAACCCAAAACACTGCCTGACTCGGAATTCGAACCCCTGACATCGCGCTCAGGAGCCACGCTAACGGCTACTAGATCATTGAGGCAGTATTCACAAATATTGTATGTTTATGTACCTATTCTCTGCACATCTACTAGTACTTTGTGGACATTACAGTGGGATTTTAGTTAACGTTGTGGTTATAAGCTCGGCATTCCGTTTGCTACACTGAATGCTGAAATTCTAAGCGCTCTGAAATCTAGATGTTTGATCCGATATTGAAATATAGATTTGAAATAGTTGTATAGATAGCGGTTGTTTTAAAAACTGTTGAGAATATTTAAGAGAAAATTTGCCTAGCATTTCTCTAAACACATCAGGGTCGGCTTTCAGATTAACCGGTTGCAGTAATGAAAATGACACAGATTCCCTGTACCCGCAGTTACTGCACGGTAATTTTTATTTCCCATTACTATTTTTACTGTAGATTTTTCTAATCTAAGTATGTAGGTTAATATCGTTACTGAGGTACGGTACTTGTACTATCGAACAACAAATAGTAAAGCTACCAAATTGCCATTGGAAATGGCTTGCGCATCAACCCCGTAGGAAACGTTACTAGTATATGTATCAACAATATTATATCACGTAATTCATACTTCTACACATAAAGTACCCCAATAGGCAAAATAATGCAAGCTGATGTACCCATGTCATATAGAAAATTATAACAAAATTGAAGTACCTAATTAAAAAGAACACCTGCCACGTGTAAATTATAATAATTTATTTCACAACTTTTTGTATATGTACCGTAGCCACTATATTAGTATTTTTTTAAATTAATCTTACTAGCTTATGTTACCCGGACAATGAAGGATTCTAACGATACCCCTTACATCTAAATCTGCTCAGGCGTTTACACGTTATCATGAAATAAAGAAATTTACATACATGAACCCTAATACATAACATTCCTTTTTTTGGGCAGTCGTGTAAATGTATAATTATGTAATACTTGTTTATAAATTCAACACATATTTAAAAAAAAATTGGTAACATTTGCGAGTTTTTTAGAATACGCCCCGAACGGCTTTAAGAATAAGTTGTTGGCATTGTCAAAGACCTCCACCTCGACCTCAGAGTGCCCACCGTTAGGTAATTCATGAAAAGGGCATCGAAGAGATACTTCGAATCTGCCCCTAATAATCCGAATCCCTTAGTTGTCTCTTCCGCTGATTACAGGCCGTCCCAGATCAATAAAATCCGACGACCACGTCACGCTCTTCTTAGGCCCGATGATAGGATCACTGTAGCTCAAGAATCCAACAAATTCACAAGCACACTCCAACGCGCTCAACCGCCTCGTTATAGACCTTACCGGCGAGGTCTGCGTCCGTCGCGAAATATCTCATCTTGTCCCCGACCCTTCCTCGGGCCGGCCCGCGCCGAGTCAGTAGCTTTTAATTTATCCCTTAATAATAAGGAAACTGATATGATCCAGCTAGTCCCTAGTTGTCCCCCCAGCAACGCCCTAAGTCGAGGCTCGTGTCCCGCAGGGGACGCCCTTAGCGCTGTTGCTTAGTTTGTAGTATTTTAAAATATGCTCTGGCTGGAGGCATCTAACTGCCTCGCCTTAGGTATTGTCCGGATACGCAGAGGCCATTAAAAAAAAAAAAACATTGTCAAAGACGGCCAATTCCTATATCTATTTACATGGGTGGTATTGCTCGCGCGCTGCACACGGGCGAACTTGTTTAATTACAAATAATATTAATAATATTCTTTTATTTTTGTATTCTTCTTCTTATCGACTGGTTGATGAACAACCTAGTGTCAGAATTTAAGCCACCCGTTGGTCTCTGACAGGCTTTACACACCATCGAGAAAATCTCCCAGGTGTGCTGGTTTCTTCACGATGTTTTCCTTCACCGTTTTAAGCAAGTGATAATTAGTTTATATTACGCACATGACTCCGGAAAGACAATGGCCTTGGATTCGAACTTGCGACCTTTGACTTATCAGTCCAACGGTCGTACCACTAGGCTATCACTGCTAGCTAGGCTATTTTTTGTACTGATTTGCATTCAATATTAGCGGTACAGTCGCCTCCATAAATATGGAAATATCCACTAAAGTTATCTCGTAAAAACATCAATTAATCAAAATGCATTGCAGGCTTTCGCTCATTAGTAAAACTGGTTTGCTGCGATGAAATACAAACTATTTGCTGTTTCAACGGTCACTGTAATCATACTGACGTTATCCACAAATTACTTGGATGGTTCTCATATTTACATTTATAGGTACTTCCCGTACTGTCTATCAAAGCACTGAATGAATAGACTTTAAGCATCAATTTAATGATTATAGCGATTTTTTTCAATTACAAAAACTGTCCTAAAGGTAAGGTGCACTGAAAATTCAAAAAAATTTACTATCAAAGAAATGATTTTAGATGATTTATAAAATGACCAAAATGTCGCCAGTATTTGGAGTATTTTGTGATTTTCACTTAAAGTACTTATTGTTTTTATTTTATTATCAAAAAAAAATTGATTAGAAAAATCGATTTAAGTATAACAACAAGCCTTCTGGTTACAAAACAGATATTCCAATCAGTTTTTTAATTATTTTTTCCCCATTCACTTTAACATGTTAATTAATTCCGATTCATTACAGGCTAGCGAAAACTCATTGTCCATTGATAAAACAGCTCGATGCAATTCAATCTATTTGCTATTTGAGCGCTCACTACAATCATACTAACGTCGAATCGCATTTCAAAAGCCTTTCACAGGATAAAATACAATTTTCCAGCTTTCTATTTGAATTTATTTGAATCGTATGTGGGTAGACTAATACCATCGAAGCAGTTTTGATAACAAAAAATAACTTAAACTTTAAATGCACCATATGTGAAACTGTCGTGGTGGCCGAGTGGTTATGGGCCCGCCTCCTGAGCCACAGGTTGTGGGTTTGGCATGTACCAATGTGACTTTTTCAATGTCATATGTACTTTCTTAGTTAATCTAAGACATCGCTAACATACGGTGAAGGAAAACATCGTGAGGAAACCTGGACTTGGTAGTCTGAAATCGCCAACCCGCAGTGAGCTACCGTGGTGATTAAGCTCGTGCCTTCTCTGTATGAGAAGAGGCCCTTGCCCTGCAGTGGGACAGTTATGGGCTGGTTTCTATTTATATATTATATATGTGAAACTGCGTAGGTTTATGTCTAGACTATAATAAAAGATATGTATCTTATATGTTAGGATTAAGGTACATTTTTCTAGCAATTTTTTTTATTTTTTGAGTGGCGTCTTGCATTTAACCCTTGGGGCTTTGATCTGCGTAACCAGACAATAGTTAGAGTGAGGCAGTTTGATATCTCCAGCCAGAGCATATTCTAGGAAACATTATTATCAAGTAGGTAGGTTTTTCTACTTGTTGTTAAATATATCTTGGTAACATAAAATAGTTTGGTAGAATACAATATTTAAACTAATACTTTAAATAAAATAGATGCTAATTAACTATATAGTACGCTTAAGATAGATCAACACCGTCCTAGAAATCAAACTCTGGACGTCATTTTCAGTTTTTACGACACATATTTCAATTGGAAAAGTACAAAAACTAGATACAATTCGTACAGTTTTAAAAAAGTTATAAATTAAATTTAACTCTCACATTAACACATAAAATAATATTACGCTTGTATCCCCGAAAAGATAGACAGAGCAGTATTACTGTTGAACACCCACATATCACCCATGCAGTGTGCAGTTAAATTAAGTTTAATAAAATACAAAAGTGTTTCCGTCACAAGATCTCTAATATCCAATTAAGATTTCCATTAACGATATTCAATAATGAACAGATTTGAACTGAGTGATTTAATATAACTTACTTTGAGAATATAATATATATTTCGTTTTATAAATGACTTAACTTTTATTTTAGTACAAGCAGTGGCAAAATTCGATTACCACGCACCAAAAATGCGCCGACTTTAGTAAGTGCTAATAATTAATGTAATCTGATGTAATGTAATTACTTTTGCATTTCGTGCAGGTATTTATAGGATAAAATTGTGATGTTTTGTTTTACTTTATTGGGTTACATGAATAGTTTCAGAACCATTGAGATAGCCTTTTTTATGTGTGGAAAGCCATCTTGGACGTTGTGCTCGACTTGTGTTACTGCCATAATTCAAATTACCTACCATTCTTACCTTTATTATCTTGTATATAGATGGATACGTGTATCTATGTGCATTTTATTGGATATACCTACCCGACTATCAAAAACGATATAGATGCTCGTTACTGCCTATAGACTGCGTACAGCCATATTTACTAATTAATATGAATATTATTCCCGAAAGATATGAACTAGATATTGTCTCTACTCGCGAATATTTTTAGAATATACGATATTATTACCGTAAAAAGTTATTAGGCTCAATGGGTGGTATGTTTTTTTTTTTACTTTAATAAGTACTGTGGTCGCCCGTCACAGTCAACAATCTAGTGAATTTATCACGTTTTTAAAAACGAAGGTGATGCTAGTCACGCATGTAGGTTTATTGGATTCCAACAAATAATGCCGAGTATATAAGAAGTTATTGAAAGAGTATTACCTGTCGTTACCGTTGCCCTGAACTAGTTAGTTACACTTCTCATAGTTAATGTATTATGTTTTTAGTTATATAATATGTATTTATCTATATAATTATATCATTAGTATTATATACTTATATTATTTTATTATGTATGTACACCGACAGCCCTTATTCTTTATTCAAGCATCTCTTTCCATCCTAAGGTTGTCTGGAAGAAATTGCCGTGTGCGATAAGGCCGCCCATTCTACTATTTAAATTTTAATAAGTATGTTCTTGGTACAATTAAGAAAATAAATAAATATTTCCTAATACAAAATATTCATACAGGTATTTTAAAAAAGATCATTTAATTAACATCACATTTTTTTTATTTACTTCAAGAAAAACTGAATAACATTTATATTTCCTTCAACATCCGATGTTACACCGAAAATATACATAAACACAGACCATTTGGAACCACTAATCGAAATTAGGCCAAACTTTAGGGAGCTGAAAAAATTTGCAAACACTCCGCACTTTACAGACATCAGGGGACTATGCCACTAATGTACCTACAACATTTTGTCGTCCAAATTCGGTTTCAATAACGTTAATTACTATCGATAAGGGCTAAGCTGCTTTTTGATCTCGATTAAGAATGGAACTACTCATATTTTAAATGTAAAAGTTCAGATGATTGTGAATTGAGTTGCTTGAACAAACACGTAAAAACTCCTGCACGGATTTGAACGAGTACTTAGTAATTTGGTATATTTTATAACTCGAAAATTGTGGAAAGGGAAATACCGTGTGCGGCGCAGACAAAAATTGGTTATTTGCGTTATAATTAATATTTTAATTTTAGTATAATTTCTGTCAGATTTCCGAAACCAGAATTACTTACTAAGCTTTAAAATTAAAAAGGGAAAAACAAAGCCATGATTTAATAAGCAATGTAGAATTTTATTTTTATTCCTCACTAGGACCAAAAGCAAAACGGTTAGCGTCGGCTTGCTACCCCCTTAAAAAGTTTGATAGATTGTTATCGGTGAACGTATGTTAGAAGAATATCAAGACAACTAAAATTTACTATGTTATTGAAACGAAATCAAACGACAAACGGTTAAACGTACATTAGTGAAATCGGCCCCCTTACAAACTATTAATAGTGCCAGCAATCTCCCGCCACTTCCATTGCCAGTCGCCATCATGTCAGTCTTCAAATTAGTCCTGATTTACTGAATACGTTATGCTATGGCCATGTCACTCAAACTGATGGCTAGAAGTGTTTGTTTAATTATAAATATGTATAAGTTATACTAATGAAATATCAAAACGTATTAACGCATAACCAACAAACGTACACTAGGAATTTCTTCCTGTATCGTGGGTGCGACACATAATCTCACATGCACCTTGTTGTCTAGGTGCATGTGGCATCAACAGACACTTATCTGTAAGTCTTACAAATATTTGCTCCGAGCACCTCGAACCTGTGACACGCGGTGCAGTAGCCGATCTCTCGACCATTGCGCCAACCGCGCCGTCAAGAATTTATTTCATCATATCTGCTCCTTTAAATTATTTTTGTGGGTAGAATACTATAAGAATATAAGATCATTCACGTTTTTTTCTTAAATCCTAGTGGGCTTGTGTTTGATCGCCACCTTACTTGACGTTAAGCGATAGTGCGGTCGACAATGAAACACGCTTTTTTAAACTTATAACTAAACAGAGGGGCTGGTTGTGTTGGAGATCAAAAATATTTTATTAAAAACTGCAAATGTTGTTAAATGCTTAGCTAAAATGTTTAATATCCTCTTGCACCTGAACGGTCTTACGGATTTTGATGAAACTATGTAACATAACATAGCGTCATGCCTGTGTTCCCCGAAGGGGTAGGCAGACGTGTACACAGTTGTACACCCACATTTCACCAATGCTGTTATTAACTCCCATAATGGCAATAGGCTCACCATCTATTACAGGTGGTGAGCCTATTGCCATCTACCGGATACAACTCCAAACTCCGGGCTGCTACTAATTTTCTAACAAAAAAACTCAATAACACGTTGCCCGACCCGGAAATCAAACCCGAGACCTTATGCTCAGCAGTCGCGCTTGGAACCACAGGACCAGCGAGGCAGTTACTATGTGGTTATATTTTTTACATCCCGGAACGCGCAGGCCAATTTTCACCCAAGAAAAACTGTTTCATGAGAACATAACCTAAAAAAACATGTAAATAAGGAATAGATATGATTTTTTGAGACTCGTTTGTCTCTGAAAAGTGTTCGACCCGTCAGGACAAACAAAAATCATTCAGTAATACACGCGATTAATCCGGTTAAAAACTGTTTTATTATAATCAATTTTTATTTATCATGGATTTAGCTATAATTATAGAGTCTCCTAGACGGAAAGATAAGAGACAAAGACAAGCAACACCTCTATTCGCTGGTGAGTTAGGTACACACTGTTGTGCAAAATGTACACGTAAACCTATTGGCATCAACCGGGTACATCAAAGGAATTCCAAATTCCGAGTTGCTACTAAGAATTTCCTAACAGAAAAACTCAATAAATCTGCTCGACCTGAGAATGAAACTCGGGACCTGATGCAGCGCATGCGATCACTAGACCAACGAAGCATTCTTAAAAAGGTTAGCAATCATATATCATTTCAGACTATGAAAACTGATAAAGAACGATCTTTAATTCAGAGAAGGGTAAAATCAAACCTAAGTTATACGTTTCGTATTCTCAAGTTAAAGTTAGATAATTAAGTAAGGAGCTCAAGGGAGTAATTACAATTTAAAGTCACAGTTAAGTAATTGCTGTTGTAATATATAGTTCTCATTATCTTTTGGGAGTAATTTATATGACCGTAATGAGTAGGTTTCCTTCCTGGAGGTTTGGAGGTTTGGTTTCCCGAAACTCGCTTGCAAGCTTTCTATTTGCCTTAAAATGCACCGCACAGCAGCTGCTGAGCCGGATGTTATATTTTACTGTTACTGTCACTGTCGGGGCCGTTGTCACTGTCACTGTCGCTGTCGCAGTCACTGCCGCTGCACTGCAGCTGTCGCTGCAGCTCCCGCTGTCACTGTCACTGTCGCTGTCACTGCCACTTTCGCTGTCGCCGTCACTATCGCTGTTACTCTTTAGCGTTTTATCTTCTACAAAATTTTAACATGTCTTTATGGTGACATTGCGTCACCATAAAGACGTATTAAATATGCCATGCCGCTATGTATTTAGCCTCTATACAGACTGAACTGACACGACTAACTTTACAGTTAATTCAACGTCGTACAAATGCGAATAGTTTAATAAATACATATAAATCATTTAAACTTAATAACGCATGGAACCAAACTTTAAGGTTATACGTTTTTGTATTACGAAAAATACGATAGTGAGCAAAAGTTGAACCTGCGCTTCCCGGATGAACTGTTCAGGTGCTTCGTCAACTAAGCTTTTTCGACCACTGCTCGCTATACCAAATTGTCCTTTACGTCTTATGGTGACGTCATCGCTATCTATTCGCGTTAATGGACTTAAACGATGTATCTGTATTATTAAGATAACAATTTTTTTCGAGAGAGAGCATGGTTGAAACCGTAATAGCTGATCTTTGTTGGGGTTCAAACATGTCTTGTAACGGAACATCTTACATAATAGTATAACGTAAACAGTTTACTTAGGACGACCGTTCTTCAAAGTACCTAAATCTGAGAAAACCAATATTTCATTTTCACTTCAGTAAATCCATTGGGAAAAAACGTAAAGGATTTTCCTCTGCAGATTGTGTACTTTATTTATCATGAAGCAAAATATTTGTCGTATACATTTTATTGTGTGCCTACTGAAGAACCTTGATACTTTCAATGTTTTTGTTTGGATTGTTATTATGTTAATACAAAATAATTTTTGATTAGGAACTTGAGGTTCGGATCGGATTCGATTTCCAATTTGGGCAATATTAGGTACTGACGAGTATATTGGAATTTTCAGTGCCTCGGAGAGCACGTGGGCTACAATTCGGGTATACAAGTATATACATCTCGGCCTACGCCTTCGGGAATGCAGGCGTGATGAGGCCCAAGTTAACCAAAAATAACAGATAGTTATCACAGTATCGGCAAAATCATTCATTGCATAATTAATAAGTAAACAGTCGTTTTCATTTTAAAAATCCATCATTTTTGTTCGTTTAGCAGTAATTGCCTTATTGGTCTGGAGTCCGAGAGTTAAGAAGTTGGTGGTGTAACACCCCTTCGGAAATCACGTAAAGCTGGCGGTCCCTCCGGTCGCGTCGCATCAGATTATGAGAGTGAAGGAAGAGGCAGTGCACCTGTGTTTGCGCATACACTTGTGCACTATATTTATATATCTTCTGTGTACTTGGCTAATCTCCGTGGAGACAGAAAATTCGGTCGTAAGGTCGTAACCCCAGCAAAGCTTGAAGTGTCATCCTCTTCGGACCTATGTAATCATTTCTGTGTGCTTGGCTACATTTTATTAAATAAACTCCAATTTTTCCATCCCTTCTGCAACAATTTCAATTAACATCAACTTTGTCTTTCCGGTTACATAATTTTTATAATTTAATTTTAACGGTCCCGGCTCAGGCGTTTGGTGCCGCGCCAAAAATAAATTAGCCCGTTATATCTTTTCACAAATTTTGTTAAAAAAAGGTAAAATCAACTGTTTTGGCACTTTTACAAAGTTAACGTTTATAGGCAATGAATAGGTATCACTTACAATATTATCTCAATCCTTTTGTCAAACCGGCTGATGAAGTGACTGCCTATCCGACCTCCACAACCCAATTACTGGGTAACGGAATATCTCGTGGTATGACTGGTTGTCAGACTTTCAGGCCTCTCACTAACCGTAAAGACTGTCATAGATCTTAATTTGACAACCGGGACCGACGACTTAACGTGATCACCGAGGCATGCCTTCATGCCTCGGTCAAGACACCTTGGTCTTGGTATGAAATAACGGTCACCCATCCACAGACTAACCGCGGCAAGCACAGCTTAACCTTGATCGATCGATCTGTTCAATATTATCTAATGTCATTCATAAATATAATTTTGGGCCAGATTTTTTTCACAGCTTCGTACACGTTGTTAACTTGTTTTCTGAACACTAATGCTGATCTGTGCTATTTATATTACATTTCATTTATATATACATCTATGAAATCAGTTTATTCGTATTTAAAAACCGTGATCATTTCACAAAAGTAAAAGAAACCCATAATATAAACACTCGCCATCGAGATAGATTGTACTTACCACCGTCCAGAATAAAAATGCTCAACCAAACTCCTTATTACATGACAGTAAAAATTTTACAACAAGTTACTTAACGATATTAAAAAGGAAAATAAATTGATAACATTTAATAGAAAACTTAAATCATTTCTTTTTTATTTCATATTCATTCATTTTTTATTGTATATGGAGCGACTGCCTATCTGACCTCCACAACCCAGTTACTGGGTAACACGATATCTCGTGGCATGACTGGTTGTCAGACTTTCAGGCCTCTGACTACCCGTAACGGCCGTCATAGATCTTAATTTGACATCCGGGACCGACGGCTTAACGTGCTCTCCGAGGCACGGAGGGGTCTCGGTATGAAATGATGGTCACCCATCCACAGACCGACCGCGGCAAGCACAGCTTAACCTCGATCGATCGATCTGTGCGGCTGTTACTTAGCCACGAGCCCTTTGAAAATTGTTTCTACTCAATTGAAGAATATTTTCAATTCAAACCAAAGAAAAAATAATTAATATATTATCCATTAATACGGCGATCTGTCCACTTCTACGTATACTTCTATTTCTCATTTTTGTCTCCTTATTACATTATTAATATTTGAAGTAAATAAGTTACCTTAATTTAAAATAATAACTACATGGAGTTATTATATTAAATGGAAAAAGAATACGGTCGCGAACAGGATTCGAACCTGCGCCTCCCGGATGAATACTCCAGGCGCTCTGACCACTAAGCCATCTCGACCTCTGCACACCACCGCGAATTCTTCTTCCATATTTTAACACGTCTTATGGCGACGTCATTGCAATCAATTCAGTCCCTATACTGGTGACCGAACCGACACGACTAACTTTGCAGTTAATACAATGCCGTAAAGAATGCAATTACCTTAATAATTCAAGATAAATCTTTTTAAAGCATTAACGCATGCTTAGCGAACTCTAAAGTTATTATATTAAATGGAAAAAGACGCGACCGTATTCTTTTTCTATTTAATATAATAACTTTAGAGTTCGCTAAGCATGCGTTAATGCTTTTCAAAGATTTATCTTGTAATAACTACATAGCCCTCAAATTTTGCAATGCATGAAAAAGGCAACTAAGTTTAAGAGAACTATTTTTATATGTATCAACATCAGTATTATGTACACATAGTTGGCAAATAAATATCTTGTATCTTGTATCTTTCCGGTGATAAAGATTATGTGGAAAAATAACGAGTCGTGCCTTCCTTAGATTTGGGCCTACAAGAAGAGTGATTGAAATCCATACTAATATGATAAATGCGAAACTAACTCTGTTTGTCACAACAAAAGGTAACAAACCTTTTCACGGCTGAACGAATCGTAATGAAATTTGGCAAGGAGGTAGATTCTATCTTGGGGAAAGACATAGACTATCTTTAGTTGTGTAGACGGAGTCGCAGGCACCAGCTAGTTTAAATAATCGCTTAGAGACTCTTGACTAAGTTGACTTCGTTTTAGCGATTTGATTAAACGTTAAAAAATATATATCAAAAGTTAAAAATAAACAACCGGTTAAATTAAAAGTTAAAAATATAACTGATAAGGAGTTCATTATACGTTTATCTTGTTATGCGTTAATTAGATATAATGAATAAACGTTAAAATTAATTGTCTTCAATAATATTATCATAACGGGCGGCCACATTTTTTCCCTTCTTAATTCAGCAGACTTGCTTGGTTTGTTATTTATAAGTTATAACTTTTAACGATATTTGTAACATTTATTATTGAACTTAAAAGTAATGTTTTTTAATGGTTGACATGATACAAATTTTTACAGACTCTTCAGTCGTAAAATTAAAGAAGGCAACACCGATTGTGCTAAAATAATTTTCAACTCAACTTTTTTTTAACATGTGGTTAATAAAGGACTGACATGGCTTTACATACCGTCGAAAAAAAATCAACACAAAACTTTTATTCATAGTCTTAGGCCAAGATGAACATTACTAGCACGTACTTTAAATTGGCTATATTCCCATCTCTTTCATGCACTTGTAGTTAGGCAGTTGTGGGACAGAGACAGGAATAATGCGAAAGCTTGTGCTAAGAAATATTTATTACAGATAAATCTCTGAAAACATTAACGCATACTTAGCGAACTCTAAAGTTATACATTTTTGTGGAAAAAGAATACGGTCGCGAGCAGGATTCGAACCTGCGCCTTCCGGATCTATCTTCTATCTTTCCGGGTCAAAAGTCGAGATGGCTTAGCGGTCAGAGCGCCTGGAGTATTTATCCGGGATGCGCAGGTTCGAATCCTGCTCACGACCGTATTCGTTTAACACAAAAACAAAAAATTACACTGGAATGTCTATAATTCTAGATCACCAGTTTTGTAGACTGAAGACAACATGATGTAACGTGTTTTCAAAGTCTGAGTTTGTGAACATATTACATAATATAAAGCTTACACGAATAATACAATAATTACAAAGTAGGTCAATAATTATCACAGTAGCATAAACTTCATGTAACTAAAGTTAACGTTTGGCCGCCATACTTGCAATGGCCGCTTTATGCAATTAGCTAAATTCATTTGTTGCTTCCTGTATGTTCATACATATACAGCACAGTTGTATGTAGATTGACTTAACGAGGCCTTTGTGGCCACAAATCCAATTACAGCCTTTTGTATGATAAAATGTATTCCTATTTGGCTTTTGTGGTTTTATTTTTAACGTACGGTTTAGACATCAATTTATATATATTATTTGTCAATATACTGTTGGAACTTGATAACGGCAATGTGTTCTTCTTGTTTTCATTTAATTGAACAAGTTTTATATAATAATGAAAGAAACAAACCTCCTGCCAAACTACAGTGTAATTGGTGGAAATGTGGATTTATATTTATTAATTTTTTAAATTATCATTCACAAACCGTGTTACGTGAAAATTACAGAACTACAATTCAATTTGTGACGTGATGTAAAAAGGGGAACTTCGACATTAAGTTTTCTTCTATCAAACCTTTAAGCAATAGAGGAAATTATGGAAAATCGTTGTTAGTTTTTATTTATATTGTAAAGTTTATAAGTCCTCAGATGTTTAGGCATCTAACTACTCGAAACGGTTGCAATAACTCTTTATTATACAACCGGGACTATGACGATTTAATGTGCTCTCCGAGATGGTTCGAAGGGGTCTCGATATATCACTCATCCATAGACCAACCGCGACAGGCGCAACTTAACCTCGATCTATCGATCTGTGCGGCTGTTACTTTGACACTATGTTTTAAAATAAAAATAAAAACAATGTAACCAGCAATATTCTTTCTAACAATTTGATGAAAAAGAGTAATCGTGTACTTTCTTGCCCGTTCCTCTTCATAGGAAACTACACTTTGAAGTGTGGCAACTAGTTTTTGACAATTCAAAAGTGCCTGTAAATGCTTTGACTTTAACTATACGCTCCATTCTAATGATTATATTCAAAGTAAGCAATTAATTCACGAATTTCAATGAATTTCACGCTTTCACCATAAGCTTACTTCTTAAACCAATTGTTTGCACAACAAATACCATAAAGTATCATGAAATCAAGACTTCACGAGACACTGCCTCATTAAAATTCTTGGCGCCGCGTCAAGTAAAGTCACAACAATCCTTTCGACACGACTTCCGCACTCTTCTAATGCAAATTTTAACTTGAAACAGTCTCAACCTTATTAAATTGTGCTTTGCATCTTGGCGAGCGAAATAAGGAACTCAATGTGTATGTCCTGAATTTTATATTGTTGTTAGCGAAGCAGTAGTATAACCCTGCTAAGTACCTACCTAATAAAAAGGACACAAAACAAAAGAGTTAAATATGCAGGCAAATTAATGTCGTAACTAGAACTTAATAATGTCGTAACAACTGCATTGTTGGTCTAGTGGTTCCGAGCGTGACTGCGATGAGGTCTCGGGTTCGATTCCCGGGTCGGGCAAGGTGTTATTGAGTTTTTCCGTTAGGAAATTCTCAGTAGCAGCCCGGAGTTTGGAATAGTGCCCGGTACATGGCAATAGGCTCACCAGGTGGTACATGGGACTTAAAAGCAGCTTTGGTGAAATGTGGGTGTACATTTGTGTACACCTCTGCCTACCGTTCGAGGAATACAAGCGTGATGCTATGTTATGTTAAGTGATGTATAACTATAACTTTTGCTGGGGCCCCACACAATTTTTTGTTACGATTAAAGTCAACTTTTTTATGAAAGTTATCAAATATAAAGTACAGGTCTTTTTCTTTTGGTTTTTTCGTTTGGTTACAATCCAACCTAGTATCGAGAGTTATTTATTTTATTTATAGTAGTTCATTTGAACAAAACAGCACGGAGTTGAATTGTTCAACGACTTGGCTTAGCGACTGCTAAATATATAAACAACAACCAGAATCTACGGTTTAATATACCCTACAAAGCACGTAGATTCTCAGATGAGAATTCAAATTCAAAGACATCGTGAAGTTACTTAACCTCAACAATCGGTTACCGACTAGAGGTGACAACTGGCTATGAGCGGCTCAAAATATTGGGAAAATACAAACACCTCATTGGGCAAGTAACATATGTATTTAAGCATGCTGCCCATTAAGGTCTTGGTCCAATTGCCAAATTAAACAAATTTTTATTGAAATTTACTTTACATAATATCCGGTCAGGTAAAACTGACTTCAAACTTCCGCAATTTTTGCGTGGAATTTTTAAATTAAAATACAATCTCAGTATATTGCATTTTGTATTTTGGCAGTGAAAGAAGTCAGGAACTCAATTTAAATGTCCTGAATTTCATATTGTTTACGCTTTACTGTGCAAGCAATGCTGCCAGGAAATACCGAGATACACTAAGCGTACTTTACAGTAAAAACTTGGTCACACTACAAAATAATGAAGTAAACAGTATAGTTGCTCACCTATTGCACAAAGCAAACCTCATTAATACCGAATATGTAATAACCAAAACTGTGATTCTACATTCTACAGTGTTTTATAACAAAATGCATCACACATGCTATCGAAAAAGCTGATCCAATAAACGTCGTGCTGTCCAAAATAACATACAATAGAGCACTTTTAGTTTTAACATATTTCCCAATTTCACGGACAAATTTTAAATTTTTTGTTCCATATAACCTTAGTCGGTCTATGATGAACTTTTTAACAAAGAATTAGCCAAACCAGTTTAGCCGTTCTCTAGTTATTCGCTTACCAACGAACAGAATGTCATTATTATTTATATACCCTTAAATAAATAACCCAAAAAATATACTCACACCCTAAGAATTCCATTTCCAACACTATCAGGTACTCTTATTATGCTTTTTGAAACCTAAAGGATCCATATTTTTCCGTAATCGTCACGATACTTTCCATTCAGATTTATTTTCCTCAGTATAAGATTCATCCACGAGGCGGTAAGAAAAATAGATAGGGTATGGATTTCACTGAACACGAGGAAATTTTGCGAAGATATTTATTTACATTTCCTGACTTTATGTACCTACCTATTGTATATAGATATTTTATAACATCATTATTCAATCAATTTGGTCGTTGGTCTAGTGGTCGCAAGCGCGGCTGCTGAGCGTGAGGTCCTGGGTTGGATTCCCAGGTCGGGCAAAGTGTTATTGGGTTTTCTTATTAGGAAATTTTCAGTAGCAGCCCGGAGTCAGGAAATTGGTGGCGTGACACCCCCGTGCTTCTGAGAGCACGTAAAGCCGTCGGTCCTGCGCCTGATCTCTCTCCGGTCGTGTCGGATTGCAGTCCCATCGGAAAATGAGAGTGAAGGAAGAGGGAGTGCACCTATGTTTGCGCTTACACTGTTGGCTATAATATCTCCTGTGTACTTGGCTAATCTCTGTGGAGATAGGCCGCCGTGACCGAAATACGGTCGGAGTACTTATTATTCACTAAATATGAAACTTTTTGACTATGTTGTACTGATGATGATTTAATTACATTCTTGCTTAATCGGTAAACTCGTGAAAGTACAAAATTATATATATCTGCCCGGCAGACGATGTCGTGCCCTGAACCGAGTCCAATTGTATCATCCAGGGACTCAATCAAATACACACAAAAAAAATTAAAATCAAAATCGGTCGAGCCGTTCTCGAGTTTTAGCAAGACTAACGAACAGCAAATCATTTTTAAATATATATATAAAGATAAAAAATTTATTTCTCTTCTGCCTGGTAATTGGCGATTCAACAAATTAAATCACTTGATTTTAAATTTCAGGCTGTCATTAGATCCTCTACCTTACCCATGACTATGGTAAAAAAAAAGGTTTGATAACGGCGCGATGTCTTTTTAAAATTGGTGTTAAATGCCTATTAATGTGTACTGCTTGATATAAATAGGCCCCTATCAAAGACAGTACAGTTCGTGCAATAGAAGAAAGATCAGGTGCTGAGCCGCGTATCGTGAGTTCAATTCCCTCGGTTTTTTTTTTAATATAGATAGAAAAATGTTCCAGATCTGGGTACCCAAGCAGGTCGGATATGTGTCTATAAACGCACCCTCGATAGATGAGTATTTCCAAGAAATTAAAAAAGCTGTGCGACCATTATAGCTGTATCCTTATTCATCCAGTTTAAAGAATTATCTGTGAAAATAATATCATAAGCTGTTGCGTCAGTCATTAGCAGACACAATAGATTTTTATTGTTACAACGTACAGATCTGTACGTTACTGAGCCGAAAGGTTAATCAAACAGGTAAACGCAACAAAAAAGCCATTAACGACGAGAAAACGTAAGATGTCATCCACGCCCATTACTGAATTATTTACCACAGCCTAAACAACCCTACCTGTTCTTTTATCGGTCCAAATGACCCTTCTACTGAAACGTGTCGGCAAAAAATAAATTATTCATACGCACACAATTTCTTCTAACAGAAATTAATATTATGAGAACCTCTAACACTTTCGCTAGGTTTAATAACTAAGGGTTCCTTTTACTGTTTTTACGTTAATTTGCGCTTTTTCAAAAGACAGTTTTCTTTTAATTTTGGAATGTTAAACTGGCTTATAATAATTTCTTTGGAGTCAGTAAAAAAATACAAAGAATTTTGGTCAATACCTTTCATCGTCTATTACTGAAAATAAAAAAAGAGAATTCATCTAAACTAACCTCCTTTTCTTTCAATTTGTCTTTCAAATTTAACTGAATGATTAGACTGAATTAAAGAAATAAGTAAACTACCAATTTGATATCAAACGTGACATAGCATCACGCTTGTATTCTCCTAAGGGGTAAGCAGAGGTGTACACAATTGTACACCCACATTTCACCAATGCAGTTATTAAGTCGCATGTAATAGGTGGTGAGCCTATTGCCATCAACCGGGCACAATTCCAAACTCCGGGCTGCTACTTTTCTAACAGAAAAACTCAATATCACTTTGCCCGACCCGGGAATCGAACCCGAGACCTCCTGCTCAGCAGTCGCACTTGGGACCACTAGACCAACGAAGCAATTTGATATCAGCGCGACATAACTACTACTAGGAAACATAACAATTACAGGTTTATAATATTAGTAAAGATAGTCTTTGAAAAAAATTATGTGGTCAATAAAAAGCATGACCGCAAACAGCGCTGAACCCCGACCTTCCTAGATCGTTACTTCCAGTGCTCCGAGAAAGTCTTTAATCGGCACCAAATCATAGTTGACTATGCCACAATTACAAAAACAAACGTTGGCGAACAATTGTTAGAGAATTCGCTAAACGAAAAACTGTGAATAAAATTTTCATTGAGAAGATGCATCTTTATACCCATATCATCCAATTACTACTCATATTATTTTATCTTTATAGATAGATCCAGAATTTCAATTTTTTTTTTTGCATTCGTGAGCCCAAAACAATGATGACGCAACGGTGAATAGAAAGTGTCAATTAATACATATTTCAGCAAAAGCAAAGACACCTGCGCTATATTTTTTTTGCACAATATTTATATTAGATAACTCTCTCGTTGGTCTAGCGGTCGCAAGCGCGACTGCTGAGCGTGAGGTCCTGGGTTCGATTCCCAGGTCGGACCAAGTGTTATAGCGTTTTTTTGTTAGGAAGTTCTCAGTAGCAGCTCGGAGTTGGGGGTTGGTGCTTTGGAGAGTACACAAAGCCGTTAGTCTTGCGCCTCTCTACGGTCGTGTCGGATTGCCGTCCCATCGGACTATGAGAGTGAAGGATTAGGGAGTGCACCTGTGTTTGCACATAAACTTGTGCACTATAATATCCCCTGCGTACTTGACTAATCTCGTGGAGTTAGGCCGCCGTAATCGAAATACGGTCGGAAATATGTTATTATTATTATAAAATAATAAAAAGTAGATACACACACCCAAATCCTGAACAATAACTTGTCTGTAGATCATATAAAAATTTAGTTCACCCCTCAATAGCCGATCTCTCGACGACAACTGCGTACCTATTCGATATCTCGGTTGCCAACCGAATTGATGGACGCTTTGTAGTACATTGCGATGTAAGTTTTTACTATTGTTGCTCATCATAGACGCGAATAGGTACGCTGGTCAAGAGCTCAGCTAATCTTGCCTTCAAATATTCTACAAATATTAAACCTAGGTACTCAATTCCCTTAAAATATAAAACCCCGTAGTAGAGTCCCGAAAAATGCACGTGAGTAGTAACCGGTAAGCATTAATTGATAAAAATATTTGACGTAAAATTTTTTTTTGAATCATTATTTATTTAACCGTTCTTTCTCCAAAGGTTATCGGTCCTCTTAACATAAAGTAACTGATTATTTACACATATTATAAGCATGTTTAGCTGCTTCAGAATTGGGAGTAGCTGAAATACTTTAAAACTGACCAATACTTTGTACGATTACGTAATTTTTTTGAAAAAATTGTTCCCGGCTTACCTGTTTTCATCAGGTAATGTTGGAATTGTTGGACATCATCAACTATGCTACAAATTCCACAATTTGGTGAATCATATTTTTTCCAAATTTCCTTGACGGAACATGCCCGGTTCACAACCGTAATGCAATAACAACTGTGAGTCTATTTTTATTTTTTTTTATTAAAAGGAAAATACGGTCAACATCAGGATTCGAACCTGTGCCTCCCGAATAAATACTTTAGGGAGGATCCGGGAGGCGCAGATCTGAATCCTGCTCACGATGTTATTTTTCATTTCACAAAAATTTATAAAGTTATTATAATTATTAAATGGAAAAAGAATACGGTCGCGAACAGGATTCGAACCTACGCCTCCTGGATAAATACTCCATATTCATATATTACTTCCATATTTTATCTATATTGCTTATTGCTATCTATTCCATATTGCTATCAATTCAGTCCCTATACATGGAAAAAAATTCGCAGTGGTGAGCAGAGGTCGAGATGGCTTAGTGGGCAGAGCGCCTGGAGTATTTATCCGGGAGGCGCAGGTTCGAATCCTGTTTGCAACCGTATTCTTTTTCCATTTAATATAATAACTTTAGAGTTAGCTAAGCAAGCGTTAATGCTTTTCATAGATTTATCTTGAAAAATTTATAACTTTAGAGTTTCGCTACACATGCGTAAATGCGTTTGAAAGATTTAATTGTAAAATGTTTGAAGTTTAATTTATTTCTGATACTGACATACAAAATAATTCATAATTAAAAGTGAACAGCGAATGCCGCACAAAGCATTGGACCGCAGAACGGGCCAACCGCTAGGGACCAATTAAATCCTTCATATTTAATCGCACATCTTTCAGCTTTCTACGTATTTACATTTGGTCATTTAATTTTATGTTATTTTTTTTATAATACGTTTTTAGAAGTTAATATTAAGTACTGTGACCACCAGTGTTTTTAGTGAAGTAAAAATCCCGCGTTACCCAATCTTATCCCCAAAGACCTGGTGTCTTTCGAAATTGCCTCCTGAAAACACAAAATAAACGGCCCTAATGTCTAATGATTAGGGTATTTCGTAAAATAATTAAAATAAACGATCAATGATACTAAGTTTAGTCGGCGTGACAAGAGAATCTTCACCAGTATCTACTGATTACTAACTTTTTAACCATAGGGTATATTTATATTACTATAAACTAACAGGGATTAACCAGCATTCAAACCAATATAAGCAGACCTTGTAACCACGGTCAGTGCAACCTGCGTACCTAAGTGACCATCAATTTGTTGGTAACCGAGATAGCCAATACCTACGCGGGTCGAAACGTCAAGCGATTCGAAGGTATTTAATGCGCGTTAATTCCTGATATCTCCCTCGTTGCTATACTGCTCACAAGCGTGACTGCTGAAAAGGTCTTAGGTTCAATTTCCAGGTCGTACAAAGTGATATTGGGTTTTTCTGTTAGGAAATTCTCAGTAGCAGCCCGTAGTTAAGAATCGTGCCCGGTAGGTGGCAATCGTCTCCACACCTATTAGATGGGACATGAATAACAGCATTGGTGTAATGTGGGTGTGCAAGTGTGTACACATCTGCCTACACCTGCGGGGAATATAGGCGTGATGAAATGTATGTAATACCTATAAGCTTATACGTACTTAGGAACCGCCAAGTCCACCGCAAGTAACAATAATCGCAAAAAAGTCTTTTTCTCATACTTATTCTTGTAACTAATTTAATTCCAACCGAATTAAAACTTTTGCTTCCTGCTGTACTGCAACTATCTAGCGGGAGCAGCAAGTTTGTCTAGAAACTTCTGTAAACTGCATCTACTTTTAACTATGTGTTTGTAGATTCCGTGTGTACAAATTATTATAAATACGATACATACGATTTTCATTTAAAGTCGTCACTTTCCTTGAAAATCATTTTTGAATTCCGCTAATTGTAAGTTGTGAGTATTAATGTAGATATGAGAAAGTGATGGATGGATTTTTTTAAAGATGATATGGAGAGAACTGGGTTGACTACCGAGATGACGGCTGACAGAGATGTATGGAAGAAGAAGACATGCTGCGCCGACCCCAATCCAATTGGGATAAGGGCATGGGGATGATGATGCTGGTGTAATCATAATATTTCCTCATAGCTATATCATTTTTTAATAATATATATAATCATAATATTTCCTCATAGCTATATCATTTTTTGGTATGAAAAGGACCGCCTACAACTTAGTGATTCTTAATAAGTACCTTTTTGTCAAATTTTAATAAAACAGTTCAGTAATTTATCAGTTCAGTCTCATACATTAGTCGGCCTTAGTCACCAGGGCGTTGGGGGCGAAACAGTCATCGCCACCTTTTATTTATTACTATAAACCGCTAGCGCTTGGCAACTCTTAGGACCTGGTGCCCCGGGCAACCAATCGGGACGGCCCCTCCCTAAAGCCGGTACAGCATACATGCATTAATAATGACAAAAATAAACGACTTACTGTAAAAAAAAAAACACTTCTGCCATTGCAATAGCACAAACTTTGAGCTAACTCAAGAACTTTGATAGTTATCTAAGTTAAACAATTCTAATTAAAATGCCGACCCAAGTTACGTCGTCCAATATAGATTTACATCAAAATGGCTGACAGAATATTGTAGTTTGCCCCAAGGGACTTAACTCATGACAAGCCCGATATTATGCCTTCCCTTTGTATCGAAAACTTCAATAGAACCTCTTGTCCTTCGCTGAAACATTCACGAGTTGTACAGCTTTGTGATTTCTGTTCATATTTGAACAATGTTTCCTTTAGAACTGACCTTTGAATAAATAACTAGTTAACGATTGAATTGTCTTTGATTTAGAATTTATTTACAGTCAACAGTAAACTTAAATGATAGCGGTAGAATTTAAGAAATGCTATCATCACACCTGTATTCCCCGAAGGGATAGGCAGAGATGTACACAATTTTATACCCATATTTCACCAATGGTGTTATTAAGTCCCATATTACAGGTGGTGAGCCTATTGCCATCAATTGGGCACAGTCCTAAACTTCGGGCTGGTACTAAGAATTTTCTAAGAGAAAAATTCAATAATACTTTGCCCTACCCGGGAATCGAACCCAGGACCTTCTGCTCAGCAGTCACACGTGGAATCACTACACCAACGAGGCACTTTCATGTATAAACGTTTCATGAATAAGATATTATCGAAAATTACATGAATATACTGAAACAATAAATATGCATAATATATTCGACGCTAAATATTCATTTATTAACATCTCATTCTTCCTAGAGTGTGGAACAACGTTTTATTATTATTATTGTACTTATATTTTTTTATGCCAAAGCAATTGGTTGTTAACAAAAAGGTTATCCGGATCACCGGATGAATAGTTACCTGCCTAAAAAAAGCATTTGTTTCAAAGCAGAATCAACAGTTTGATTGGGTCGTATCCATCTAGTAACGAATACGTCGTGTGTAGCAGAAAATACTTTTAACTGAAAACTGTACTGAAACTTTATTTTCTGAATGCTTGTTATATGTATTGTTATTATCAGGTATAAAAGTAATGCAAATTCGTGTGTTTCGGTTGAAAATTGCTGTTTTTTTTATTATTACATATGAGCAATAAATTCTTTAGACCGAAATATAATTATGAAGAGTATTTCTATAAAAATACAAGTTTAAGAATATGTTGATGCCTAATAACTGGTGATCTGTACTCGTGCACTATTTCAGGACGTGTGACTATACTGCTGATATTTAACACAAATAAATAAAAAAAACAATACCAAAAGATATTTTTATTGTATTTGTTGT
This sequence comes from Xylocampa areola, assembly GCA_935421205.1. Taxonomy (NCBI): domain Eukaryota; kingdom Metazoa; phylum Arthropoda; class Insecta; order Lepidoptera; family Noctuidae; genus Xylocampa; species Xylocampa areola. The sequence continues at coordinate 9,303,242 of OW285220.1, forward strand.
AAACATAGCCAAAACTTTAGCAGCATGCCAGATATAGGCTGCGCCGACCCCAAATAAATAGGGATAAGGGCAGGGGGATGATGATGATGATTTGTTGTAAACAAGGGGCTCGTGGCTAAGTAATAACCGCACCGATCGATCGATTGAGGTTAAGCTGCACTTGCCGCAGTCAGTCTCCTCCGTTCCTCGGAGAGCACGTTAAACCGTCGGTCCCGGTTGTCAAATTAAGATCTATGACAGCCGTTACGGGTAGTCAGAAGCCAGTCTGACAACCAGTTATACCACGAGATCTCGTGTTACCCAATAATTGGGTTGTGGAGGTAAGATAGGCAGTCGCTCCATGTAAAATATATGAAGCGGTTTGACTGGAAGCCGACCCCAATATTATTGGGAAACGGCTAGGCAGATAGATTTTTTGTAAATACACAAATTCGCCCCACGTGCTGCTCGCGACGAAAACAAACCCGTTTTTGGACGAGTTACTTTTTAACGCCAAAAAATGCATACCAAAGCGCCATTCTTTGACAATGCAGCAACTTATTCTTAAAGGCGTTCTGGGTTTATTCTGAAAAACCCGCTAATGTTTCGAAGTAAATATTTAGATATTCAAGAACAGAAGCGTTTGACATGATTAAGCATTTTCATTATTGTTCAACGTGCATTCTTTGGGATTGACTGACTAGTATCTAATTCGAACGGAGTCGTTAGTCATGAGCTGAGCTCACGGCGATGCCGTGAGTCAAAAACTCGAATGCTTGATTACTGGCAGTTTGACTAAGGGCACCGATGGAGTTCGAAACTAGTCGGGCAATCCCGAAGAATGCACGTGAGTAATAACCGTTGAATAATAATGATTAAGCACACATACATTACAGGAACAGTTCAACACCTTGTATAATGATGAACCATAATTGGTATCGAGGTATTTTTAACCGACTTCAAAAAAGGAGGAGGTTTCTCAATTCGACCGTTTTTTTTTTATGTTATAGGGGGCCAACGATCAGAAGACTCGCCTGATGGTAGGCGATTACCGCCGCCCATGGACACCCGCAACACCAGAGGAGTCACAAGTGCGTTGCCGGCCTTTTAAAAAGGAGTACACTCTTTTCTTGAAGGTTTGAAGGTTTTTTTATGTGTGTTCGCGGATATCTTCGTCGTTTATGAACGGATTTCGATGATTCTTTTTTTGTTGGAAAGGAAATATCCCAAGAGTGGTACCATGATAAGGAAACCAGGATCTGATGATAGCATTCCAGAGAAATCGAGGGGAACCTCCAAAAATCGAATTGGCGACTTGTGCGTTTGTTAATTTTTTCATTAAGTATTTTAAAGCACTACTATTTAATGAAGGTCTGGAGGCGATCTGATGATGGAGCTGAAAGACGGTCGAGGGAACTCTTTAAAGATTTACAGCAATTACTTAGAACTTTACACCTAGATGGGTTGTGACTGTCATTAGGGGTCTGATGAAGATGACGAAGGACAGTCAAGGGAACTCCTCATCGTTTTACAGTAGCTTTTTGTATGTATGTCCGTCGATATCTTTGTTAGAAAGAGTAGTCCCCTGAGGTGGTCCCATTTAAATTTAGTAAAGATCTGATGTAGACCTTCGAAGTTAGACAATGGAACTCTTCAATGAATTACAGCGAATCACTCTCAATTGCTGTAATCGCATGTTCATGTATAGTTCATGCCACTCAATACATACATAGCATCAGGCCTGTATTGCCTGATGGGGTAGGCAGAAGTGTACACAAACATTTCACCGATGCAGTTATAAAGTCCTAGTGTCTTTCGAAGGCCTACCCATATTATTAAATTACTAAATTAACTTATTTATGAAGTATACAAACTTATATATGACCTATACAATATATATATTACACTTTAAACTAAAAAGATTAAAATAAATTAATTTTAAACAAAAAATAAAAACCGCCTTCAAAAATCTACTACACTAAAAAGATCAAAATAATATCAAAATTTGCTTATAATAAAATAATTTTAAAAGAACAATATATAATAATAATCTGTTAATTTTGGAGTCGGTGCCCTATGTATGTGGGGTTTACAACCAGATACAAAGGCCGGTAACATAACAACAGCGCAACGAACATAAGTGACTAACAAGAGGAAAACAATAACCCTCTCCCAGTAATTTTGATATTATTTTGATCTCTTTAGTGTAGTAGATTTTTGAAGGCGGTTTTTATTTTATGTTTATTTTATTATCTTTTGAGACAACACTTACAGCGGATAATCGATTCCCATGGTTACTATGAAACATCTCAATTAATCGATATTAAACCGCAGTCTACCAAGCATTGTCGATAGCTGTGAATTTGATGAATCCTTACAAGTCCGACATTACAATTCTGCCGGGCTCCCACGATGCAATTACGATGGCGGTGTATCCGCCCCATTGTCTCACCCGACAGACACGACATTGAATATAATTTTAAATTAAATTATACGACTGTTCATAGTCTGATGAAGACCGCAAACAATTTAATTTTGTCCTATTTGACTTCATACTGTAGCTGTATATATATTTGACTTCATACTGTAGCTGTATATATATTTGACTTCATACTGTAGCTGTATATATATTTTTAATGGGATTTTGTAGCACTTAGTTATAAAACGTTTTCTTTATAAGTACTTTTTAGTTTTATTGTGCTATGTAATTGTATGCGAAGGTAATTCTTGCTGCCTTAACGAGGCGTTAGTGTCGTAAGCGCAACTGTTGAACGTGAGGCCCTGGGTTCGATTCCTAGGTCAGGTAGTATTGTTATGGTTTTCTAGCTGGACACAATTCCAAACTCCGGGCTGCTACCAAGAATGTTCTAACATAAAAACCCAAAAACACTACCCACTAAAGCAACAAGGCCGTCACACTTCAAAAAGTGCATGCGTTTTCATATTCATCTTGTAACATTAAAGTATTAAGGTAAAAAATATGTTATTTTTTATGAGATTTTGCACTGCACAACGTCTTCTTGGGTCAAATAGTTGATATTATAATAAAAATTTATACTTCTACATGAAATATTAGAATACCAAAGTAGTACCCCTGGTTTAACTGGAAACAAGACCTACTTAATTGATAAAGGCTAGGCTCATACAAGTCTAGTCTCTTGGTTTCCATAAATATAACATCGTTAGCAAGCGTAACCCTATCTTTGAATAAACGAGGTTCCTTAGCAAGGAGTAATTAGTATACCTAGGAACAGTATCTTCTCAGCCCCCTTTCCTCACGTAATTGCTCGCGTGGGACTTGGACTAATAGAACATTATTTTTTATATCCTTATCTTCTGACTCCTGCAATATATTGAAATGGAATGGTCACTTTGTAGTACATTGCACCGTACGGTTTAATTTTTTTTTGTTCATCGTAGTTAAGCTGTAACATACGACGCAATGCACTACAAAGTGTCCATCAATTCGATGTTTACCCAGATAGCCAATAGGCACGCTGGGCACGTCACGGCTCATACATTTTGTATGGCTAGTAAATTGTAACTGCCTTGTTGTGTGTGTTGTCTAGTGGTCCTAAGCGCGACTGCTGAGCACGAGGTCCTGAGTTCGATTTCCGGGGTCGTGGTAAATGCAGCTACGATCCTGGGCACCCGGTAAAGGTTAGAGGAGTATCATGTGGTTAATACGCACATGACTTACTCGTATACTAATATGGTTTTTAGTCGATAGGGAGTCCTGCACAGTGCCCACGATGGAGTTTCCACACGTAAAAATATAATATAAATAAAAGGTCGGGCAAAGTGTTATTGGTTTACGAAATTTTAAGCACCAGCCCGCAGTTTGGATTTGTGCCCAGTAGATAGCAATAGGCTCACCACCTATTACATGGACTTAACAACAGCATTGGTGAAATGCCGGTGTATAACTGTGTGCCTACCCCGTTGGGGAATACAGACGATATGCCATGCTAATATGATAGTAAATGATAAATGAAATTAAATCTGTAAATTGATCTTTTAAATACAATTTTACATGTTAATAGTATAAACTATGTAGATGGCGCTTAGTAGTGGTTGGAGCTATACTTATTTCATCAACGCCAAGCGACGCGACACAACGTCTGAGACGCTGAATAAATGTTAACCGTACGCACCTCGCGATGAGTGTAAGAACTGCCTCGTTGGTCTAGTGGTCGCAAGCATGGCTGCTGAGCGTGAGGTACTGGGTTCGATTCCCAGGTACGAGCAAAGTGTTATTGGGGTTCTCTGTTAGGAAATTCTCAGTAGCGGCCCGGAGTTTGGAAGTTGATGGTGTGAGACCCCCGTGCTTTAGAGAGCACGTAAAGCCGTCGATCCTGCGCCTAATCTCTCGGTCGTGTTGGATTTCTGTCCCAACGGACTATGACAGTAGAGGAAGAGGTAGTGCACCTGTGTTTGCGCATTCACTTGCGCACTGTAATATTTTGGGGAACTGAATAGTTGGCTAATCTCCGTGGAGATAAGCCGCCGTGACCAAAATACTGTTGGGAAGAGTATTATTATAATGATATTATTATTATGTTAAGGGATATTATGAAGCTTGAATTAGGAGCTAGGTTTCACAGTTAGTTTCCATAAAATAATATTTGTACTCATGAGATGATACGTTTAATTTTAAAAAGTTTAAGTTTGAACGTGGTTTTAGCAAAGCATTTTAGTATTATCAAGTACATACCTAATTAAACTTTTCAAATTTATACCTATCAGTTTCCAAATAATTAAAAACTACGTACCTACAACTGATATTAAAACTTTTTAAATTTAGTTTACATAGATTGAATTAGTATAATAATCTCCAGGTCATTAAAAAAAAATCTATAAGTGAATCATAATAAAAGATGAACGAGACCTTTTTTTGTTTTTTATAACCTAATTATTGAGAACTTCTAGCGCTATAAACAATAAGTTGAAGACTAACAACAATTATATGAGGTCTAATTTATAAGGTAACTTTATTTATAGGGGTTGTATAAGTCAAATAAATTCACTATGAATTAAACAAAAATAATAAAAAACAAGACCACCAGCAAGACGAAAACTGTTCCTCTAAGGGCAAACATTAAGAAAAAATAAAATTGTTACAGCACTTTAAAATATTATGTTAATGAATACCTACCTACCTAAAACCTTGTATAAGTCATTAAAATTCATGGCCATAAACTATTGTTGGGGTCCTCCATCACCAACAACATGAGCGGGGCAATCCTATGGACCTGATACACATAGTCAATGTCAGGGGTGGTTTATGGAAATTCTGAGCAGCAAAAAGAAAACTGTCATCCAAAGTCAAAATACAAAGGCTACAGTTGAACATGTCTTGCTAACCAGGCTGCCACCAAGAGAGTCAACTAGTTGCTTATATATTATAAACTAACTTTTAGACTCCCCCATTGGTCTAGTGGTCACAAGCGCGACTGCTGAGCACGAGATTCAATTCCCAGGTCGGTCAAAGTGTTATCGGGTTTATAGAAAATTCTCAGTAGCAGCTTGGAGTTCTGAATTGTGCCCGGTTGATGGCAATAGGCCATATGGTACTTGTTACAGCATTGGTGAAATTTGGGTATACAATTGCGTACATCTCTGCCTACCTCCTCGGGGAATACAGGCGTGCTGCTATGTCTATATTTTATTTGTTAAATTTAATATTAAACATCGCGTCACAAAGTCTCTCAAGAGTATTCCACTCAGATATACTTGAAGATATTAAACCAGTAAGAATATCTCAATAGGACCCTTATTAAACAGTAATTACGGGCACAAGCTCGTCTCATTAACGATCATTATTTTAAGTTTAAGTATAATATAAATGTATTATAATAAAACAACTATTAACCGGATTAATCGCGTGTATTATTGGTTTTTGTCCTCCTGCGACCACGAAGTGTTCGAAACATCAGAAAAAACAGTAGTGATCGCGAAAACCTACCCTATTACTATAATATAAATATGCAATTATTGCCGTCACTTTATACCCTGAAAACTATTGTAAAGCGAGTATTTTAAAATCTGCCTAGGCTTTTCCCAATTACATTGGGATCGGCTTCCAGTCAAACCGGATGCAGCTTAATACCAGTATTTTAAACTGGGACCGTCGGTTAAACGTGCTCTCCGAGGCACGGAGGGGTCTCGATATGAAATGATGGTCACCCATCCACAGACCAACCGCGGCAAGCGCAGCTTAGCCTCGATCTATCGATTTGTGTGGCTGTTACTTAGCCACGAGCCCCTCTGTAAACCGAGTATTTTGTGATTTAGTAATTATTATTAAAGTCAACTGCCTTGTAGGTCTAGTGGTCCCAAGGGCGACTGCTGAGCATGAGGTCCTGGGTTCAATTCCCGGGTCCAGCTAAGTTTTATTGGATTTTTCTATTTAGAAATACTCTAAACGTAACCAAATCTCTTTACTACAATACAATATACTTACTATAATATAACATAACATCATGCCTGTTTTTATATAAACAGATGTGCACATCTACATTTTGCCCTTTGTTAAGTTCCATGTAATAGGCGGTGAGCCTATTGCCTTCTACTGGGCACAATTACAAAATTTGGGCTTCTATTGAGAATTTCCTTACAGAAACCCAATAACACTGCCCGACCTGGGAATCGAACTTAGGACAACTCAGCAGTTGCGAACAACAAGACAGAAAATACCAAAGAAAATTGTTAGCCAGCAAATAATCTGTATTATAATAATTATATTAACATCCAAAACACGTTTTACTCATACATTTTAACATAAAATATTCACGGCTTTACGTTTTCACCGTTAGCATTTCCACGTCGTGTGTCATTGCAATTTATTACACGCGATTATATTATAAAGCGGAGTTATTTATTTTGTATAGTTTATACACACGACAGAATATTTCAGTAGCGAAAATGTTATTAAAGAAATATTTGTTTCGTTTTGATCATTATTGGAAAGTACTGTAAATAGTCCTCATATAGTACAAGAGCAGTCTTGAAACAACAGTGTGTCATCAAATCTTTAATATGACGTAGACGTTATTTATCTCATTGAATTTATATAAAACACACTTTAACTAAGTGTGTTTTATATAAATTCAATGTTGATTTGTATAAAATCTATAAATAATTATGATACAGGCAGATGTGTTGCTACCTACAGTTTGTTGCGCCGCTTCTTCTTCCCAGCTTAAACACTAAGAAGCGGTGAAGGGTGGGCTTTTTTGGGGCTGTCTTAATGTTTGACGTTCAAAAAGCGCAATTGTTTTGCCTAATTTGAATAAAGTCCTCCTGCGACCACGAACGCTGCAAAGTGTTCGAAACTTCAGAAAAACAAAACACCAATAATACACGCGATTAATCCGGTTAAAAGTTGTTTTATTATAATTGAATAAAGAAATTATGATTTTGATTTTGAATGCATACAATGACACAAAGACAACATCATTGTCTTCCACCGGCTATCATTCTGACACATCTATTTCACTTCGTCTATTCATTATTCTTGTATTATGGCGAAAAGATGGGAGATATAGTCAGAAATCTGTTGCGATAAAGATTCTCGACAGCTCGAAGACACATGAGAATAGACAACTAAATAAAATTACAAATAAAACCAACGATTCAAGACAATATTTTTCGAACCAGTAAAAAATAAAATTACACTTCAATAAAAGTTTCAACAATGAAAGCATTGCAAGCAGCGTGCACTCTTTTCTTCAACACAACAGAACAGAACAATATAATAAGCACATAAGGCATTATTGGAGATCGTGACCGAGCCCCACGGTGGAGAACCGATCGACTGAGAGATGGAACACAGTAGGTACAGTAGGCATAGGTGACAGTAGGTGCTAACATCCAATTCGAAAATCTAGTAACCTTTAATAAAACTTAAAACTATGTATTTTGAGTAGGTAAGTAAGTAATTCAAATATTCGAATTCGGTAAAATATTACGTTTTCGGTAAAATTTTACACGACAAAGCTTAACAAATCACTCAGCTATAAGAGACAAATTTTAGACATTTAATAATAAAACTAAAAATAGACCGACCGCATCATAAACAATAAATAATGACACAATTGAACGAACAACGTACACTTTGTTTTATAAGACGACAGAATAGAACAGAACAAGCACGTAAGGCAAACGTTTTGATTGGTTTCGTGTACGTATTTTTAAACAACAATAAACAAGCAAAAACCATCAGTACAAAATATTGCATGGTCAAATAAAGACAAATCTTTGAAAAGCACTAACGCATGCTTAGCGAACTCTAAAGTTATTAATAAAAACGGAATAAGAATGCGGTCACGAGCAGGATTCGAACCTGCGCCTCCCGGATACATACTCCAGGCGCTTTAACCACTAAGCCATCTCGACCTTGACCTTGCATGATCCTTAGTTTGTTTTGTAAGTCAGGATATGAATAGAATTTATAAAGTGATTGTTAACAAAACAATTAAAAAACAATTATTAAAAATCGTTTTTTATTTTCCTATAACATTCACTATTCAGTTTGAACTTTTCCTTATGACGACATAACACCGATGGCGACGACGCTATAAAGGCACAAGTTGTAAGAAATCGTTAGCCCGCGAGCGACGAACCGACCGAGTGTCGGAACATTCTAGTAGGTGCTAAACTTTGTGTCTTGGAACACTACTTTTACTTACAAAGATCTAAAATCACTAACACCAAAACTTTCCTATTTATTTTACAATTTTTTGGGTTATTTAATACGTTCCTAAGGATTCCTGTTACACTACGTGATATAAATAAAAATCAGAAGTAATGTAACATTAAAATACCCCGCTGTATTTAACCGGAATGTGCGGGTTCAAATCCTGCTCAAGACCGATTTTTTCTTTCCACTAAACTTTATTAATGCTTAAAATAGATGAGTGATATGTATTAAAAATAAAAAATAAGTTTACTAATGTAAATGAATATCTCAATTCCTTTAATATATCCTACCTTCTTATATATTTTTAATATCAAAACCAAAATTGCCGACATCGGAGTGTACAATTTAAAATTCTATTCACTATCTTCAACCTATTTGCACGCTATTATTATGGTAAATGTGTTGTAAACTTTTATCATCTACATTTTCGCAAACAAAGTTATTGATAACAAAGAATATTAGGCATGTTATTTTCTAAGTTTTCTAGCTAGTGATCGTGACTTCGTCTGCGTGGAGAAAAACTAATCCAAACTATATATGTGACTAAGTTCACCCAGATCCCTTCAGCCGTTTTTGCGTTATTGAGTAACAAGTAAATCAAAACATACAAACTTTGACATTTTTATATGGAAAGCCCCAATCGCTTTGTGAGACCTCTCAAAGGCATACTGTATGTAATACTAGTACAGTTAACGAAAATCCTTTCCTCATGGCAAAGGAAATTTCAGATCTGAAGCCATTGAGAAGTTCCGAGAAATTCCAATTCCCTGCACATTTGAACGTTCGTAGAGCCATTTGTGCAAAGTGCTTTGGATATGGGATATGGATGAAACTAAACAATATTCTATATTTTTATTACTAAGAATATTTTTTTTGAATATTTAACAAGGTGTATATTTGTCCAATTATGAATATACTAGCTTCTGCCTGCGACTTCGTCTGCGCGGAGTTCAGAATTTGGGACAGCCGGGATAAAAAGTATCCTATGTGTTAATAAAAAATAAACTTAGGGCTGATACGGAGAATTTCCCAACCGAAAATTTCAATTATACTTTGCCCGACCCGGAAATTGAACCCGGGGACCTCATGCTCTAACTCATGACTAAACCAACGAGTTAATTTAGATACTCAAATTATTAGATGCCATTATTACAGTTAAACTACTAACTGCTAAATAAATAATTACATTTGAATGATCATAGCAAATTGTTAATTACCCCAAACCATTAATCTCGCTTTGTAATCTGTGCCAATTATGCAACGATGTACTAATAATACATGGCATTACAGAACACGATAATTACATTTGGTCTATTAATTAAGTTGGAAATCTTGTCGAGAATGCATAGTATTGGGATAAACTTTTTTTTTATTGTTCCATGTTAATTTTTGTCGACCGGTGAACAATAATTTATATGCGATAGATCATAGTGATAAGGATTCTAACGATACAATCCTTGCTTTATCCCGAGTAATATTAAAAAGTTTAGTATAGAAGCTAGGGTACAAATCAAGTTTTATTTCCAACTAGCTGACCCGGCGAACTTCGTACCGCCTTACAGTCGATTCTTTTTTTTTTATGCAATTTTTTTATTTTTTTCTCTACGTAAGAACCATCCTCGTACTTGAAGGAATATTATAAAAAAGAATGAGTGTAATCGGTTCAGCTGTTCTCGAGATTGGCGCTTAGCAACACAGTCAGCGATTCATTTTTATATTATAGATGAAATAATCTTTCTTGTCTTATTATTTAAAATTATTAGATTGTCTGCTGTATTAATTTAGGAGTCGCCAGCAACTAAGCGTGCGGTCCCAAGCTCAATTCCCGTGTCTGGCAGTGTCTTTGAAATTTTCTTTGACCTCAATTTCTCGATTCGAGCATATTAACGAATATTTGCTCCATGCAGGAATCGAACCGGTACAGGTACTGGCACTATATAATTCTTCTGTACGTGTTTGTCACCCAACTCCTCCTAAATGGCTAGACCAACGTCTGCCGGGTAGTGTATTTATTACTAATATAACAATTGAGTAAATATTTTTGAATTAAAAGGTCTCTTAAGTACCCTTACATACTTATCAGTCGTACTCTACTTAAATTAAGCAGTGTAAACCCAATCCCCCATTATTAAACCCTTGACTGATGTTACCAGTAACGATCATAAGATAGTATACGGATTTAATACAAATCCCTTTAGCGGTTTCCTTAACTAGGCTAAAGTGGCTTTAATTTGATTTAGAAATCAATCGTGTTAGTGAAGTTTTGCAGTCTTCATTTTTATGATGGAAATATATTCGATCTCTTTAAGAATAACTTTTTAAAGCGATTCCACACGAAACAAGATTCTTAGACTAAATAACATTAATATTAACTAGCATCACGTCTGTATTCCCCGAGGGGGGAGGCAGAGATATACACAGTTGTACACTCACATTTCCCCATTATTTTAATGTTGTTATTAAGCCTCGTGTAATAGGTCCTACTTTACCATCAACCGGGCACAATTCCATACTCTGTGGTGCTACTGCAGAAAAACCGAATATAACTGGCCAAACTGGGAATCAAACCAATGTTATTCAGCAGTCGCCACGTATAAAACATCTTTTAACATCAAAATACGTCATTAAACAAAGGCAAAGAAAAAAATCATAATTACAATAGCTGTGCCCGCGATTCCATCCACGTGGATATCGGATAATAATATCATGACGTATAAGAACACAGTGTTGTTATAATTAAGTTCGTCCAAATTAAAGTGAAATAAAAATTGAGAAAAAATATTCAATGTACACAAACAGTATGTCTACAGTTTTACAATAGTTTAGTTAATGATATTTATACGTGTTTAATGGGCATGATTTATATTATACTTATTTGTAAAATTATTTCTAGAAGATATCACATATGGATTAGGAAGAAAAAAGGGAATTTGAATACATGCTAACAAGCGACACGATAGCTCAGTTAGGAGAGTAATGTCACGATGTGACAAAAGGTCGCGGGATCGAGTCCCGTTCGTGTTTAATATTTTCAATGACATTTAGAAAATATTTTTGATGCTTATCCCAAAACTGAGTTCACAAGAACATTGAAACACATAAAAAGAAACCCCAAAACACAAAACTCGAAACCAGCTGTTTAGTTTATCTACATCTAATTTCAACCACAAAGAAAATTCTTATCAGAGCTAACTTGTGCTCGACAATATTCTAAGACATTTTATGTAAAGATATGTCATACTATACAAAGGGAACGTAAAGCGTGGAACACACCTTTTAATCTCGAAGTTGTTCCCTCTATATTCTATCGTGAGCATTGGTCTGAACACTTTGTTCGCAAGTCGAAAATTGCAAGCGTTGTTCGTTTTGCGAACAGCGAGCGTGGCTCGTGGCTAAGTAACAAGTACACAGATCGATCGATCAAGGTTTAGCTGTGCTTACTGCAATTGGTTCGTAGTTCATAGTGAAACCCCTCCCTACCTCGGAGACCACGTTAAACTGTCGGCCCCATTCGCCAATTAAAGATTCTTTTTCTTCTTATCGTGTGGTTGATGAACAACCTAGTGTTAGAGTTTAAACCACCCGTAGGTCTCTGACATGGCTTTACACACCATCGAGAACATCTCTCAGATGTGCTGGTTTCCTGACGATGTTTTCCTGCAATCGATAATTAATTTATAATTCGCACATGATTTCGAAAAGATATTCCGTGCATGCCTTGGATCCGAACTTGAGACCTTTGACTTGTCAGTGCAACGGTCATACCACTAGGCTATCACTGCTTATGTCTAAAAGTCTAACAACCAATTATTTTGGAGGTGAGATCAGAGGCGGGCGCTCTATGACAAATACTCGTATTTAAGCTGCATGCGGTACTAGAAGCCGACCCCAACGTAATTGGGAAAAGGCTAGGAGCATTGATTTTGTTCGTTGTTACGTTTTTACTAAACAAACTTCGTGCTCGTGAACCAATGCTTATCCAGAGAACGAATTTTAAAAATTTACAAAAAAAAAACTGTACTGCAAACGTCTTTTTAAAATGACTTTCTCATGTAAGTGAATTTTATTCCTTCTGGGAAAATAATTTTTAAACCCGAACAAATGTTGAATATGGGGCCCAAGTACTTAGATATCATCGCCATCTTTTTTTATATGGGAAAACTTTATTGCCCGGAACACATTGTCGGGTAGATATTGCCACGATTTAAAATAATATCCTTACAAAACTTCCGCGAGGGAAAATATTATTGGCATTAACTTAGGTTATATATGAAAGTTACAGACGTTTATTAGTATTTATTTTCCTTCTTTATGAACAAAGGTAAGTTATTCCTAACTGTATTATTTATTACGTGATCTTTGACGGTCTTACATTTTTCTTCTGTTATTTGAGGTAAAACTGACGTTAGGTTTCCCTGGAGGCCATAAACTGGCGAGCCTCTTTGTAGTGTTTGTGCAGGCCAACTGTTGCCAGCATGCAAAACCTGCTGGAGGTTGCAGTGAATGCAGTTGCGATTCCATAACCTCGTTGAAGGCTTTAGAAGGAAAGTGTGGTTTTTAATCGGTAGCAGTACGGTGGTCCATGATGGTTTCTACTCACTCACAAAAAAACAGGCTATAAACTATTACAGCTTTTACTTTTGACACAACAAAAGCTTAGATTAAATCCATTATTTATGAGCGGAAATTGAATATGAACTTTGTTACGACTCGTACCGACTGAAACCACGTGGTTAATAGAGGACCTTAGCCGGGGTTCCGGTTTCACAGCTGCGTTTACCGCAACCCATATAGACTAGTGGAATAAATCGTATATTTTTATTATGATATATTATACACACTAATCCAACTTAACTTTACTATTTGAGAATTCAGGATTATAATTTTTATTCAGTGATTTGCGACTCTGTCTCACATTAAAACTAAGATAAAAAATAGATTCCAGGCATTCAAGTATAGTTTCGTTGGGAGATCAATATTACGGCATGACAAGGGACCTGTGAGGTTCAAGTTCCGCTCGTGTATAATATTTTCAATGTTCCTTCCTAAAAGTATTTTTTTATACCTAAAATAACTTCAAAAATATATAAATATAGTAACTTAATAAATATAGCAGTGATAGCCTAGTGGTATGACCGTTGGACTGACAAGTCCAAGGTCGCAAGTTCGAAACCAAGGCATGCACCAATGTCTTTTCGAAGTCATGTCCGTATTATGAATTAATTATCACTTGCTTAAAAAGGTGAAGGAAAACATCGTGAGGAAACCAGAACCCTAGAGAGACGTTCTCGATGGTGTGTAAAGCCACGTCAGAGACCTACGGGTGGTTTAAACTCTGACACTAGGCTGTTTAACAACAATACAATAAGAAGAACACTTAAAATTTACAATTTAATATAAGACAATAGAAAAATACATATTAATAATGCATATATCATATTTTTGCAACGTGCTACCGCATGCGGAACGATCACTTTAAGTTATGCATAATATTTTGTGGTAAGAAAATTTTAATGCGAGCGGAACTGAACACGCGATCATCTGGATAAGTACCTGAAAACATTATAACCTTAGCTAACTAAAGTTATACAGGTGACCGAACCGACACAACTAACTGTCGTAAAGATGCAATATGCAATGCAGGGACTGAATAGATAGCAATGACGTCACCAAAAGACGTGTTAAAATGTGAAGGAAGAATTCACGGTAGTGAACAGAGTTCGAGATGGCTTAGTGGTCAGAGAGCCTGGAGTATTTATCCGGGAGGCGCAGGTACGTATCCTGCTCGCGACTGTATTCTTTTTCCATTTAATATTATAACTTTAGAGTTCATTAAGCATGCGTTAATGTTTTTCAAAGATTTATCTTTAATTATAACTTTAGATTTCCAGATAATATCCGTCCAAATACCTTTGTATAAAAATAACGTACCTACATAATCGTATTCCACAGCTCTGAACCCGCCGCCAATTGATACATAATCCTCCGTTTGATTGGCGAATTATCATAGAAATGGGAGCCTTACTGCTCTCAAAGTGCGAATTTGCCAATTTCGACCTACCAGTAATAAAATTCAACACAGTGTAATACGAACGTAACGACTGTTCACTGTAGATGAATTTACATGATGGCATTTATATAATGTACACATCTAACAATATAGTATTTGTAAGTTAATTGTTATATAAAGTTAGTGTAAATGTTTAGGATTTCCTCTTCTTTTTCCTTCTATTTTTCCTTCTAAAATGGTCTTAAAGAAGTGAAGAAGAAAGTAGGAGTCGTCTCGTATGAAAAAATTAAAATGAAATCAGGGTATAGAGAATAATGGCGGTCGCTCAACCAAGAAGTTCTTAAATTGAAGAAGTAGTAGGATTATTATTGATTAATCTGTGGCGGTAGAGTATGGGTCAAGTGTGCGCACTTAAGCTTTGAAACGTCATAAAGTCGATTTTTCAAGCGTAATGATACAACACATTGTTAAATAGTTAGTGCATTTATTAGACAACAATTTTAAAATGAAAATAAAATCATCAGTGGTACACATTTTTAGATATCAAAAGATACAAAATATAGTTGAAATACGTACACTTACCCTAGTATAGGGGCAACTGTGCGCAGTGGTGTGGGTAAGTGTACGCAACATAAAAGAATGTGATATCAAGCTATTTATTGTGATCATTATTTAAAAAAAAAAACACTTTGTAAACAGTCACTTGGTATCCAATCTTCATTCGGTAGATATATACAGGTTGGGTGGGAAAAGAATTGAATTTTATAAAGGTAGATTCTACTTATAAATAAACTGGTAATTTATACTTATAATAGTGACTTGCCATATTATACCGATTTTGTGTTGCTGCTTTCGGCAGTGGCAAACGCAGCAATACAAAACGTTTTAAATGATTTCATATTATGGTACTTTGATTTCTGTTAATACAACTTGAAATTTACAGCTTTTTTGTTGATCCTTTGAGCAATAGTTTATCAGCTTCCAGCTGTTCATTTGTGACAATAATTATCTGTGGAACCTTCGACTGGTAATTTTGAAGCATCTTCTGTATGTATTTGAACTCTCATAAACAAAATATTGAAGCATTGCTACAAAGCTATTAATTAACATGGCAACCTCATGCGTACAATCAACCCAATCTATCAAAACGGGGATAGATTACAATCATTCATGATTATGTCACCTTAACCAAAAAAATTATACTATCATTAAAATTTTGAACTAAATTTCCCTAAACATAATTTGATTTCAATAAATATCTTAGGAGATATCATAGTTTTAAAATAAAACCCCTCAACAAAATAATGATCAAATACCACGCGCGCATTTATGATGTGCAAGGCGGTGGTCATGACGGGGGATGGCGATGGTGGAATATATATTTAGTAGGCTTTTTCCTCAAATTAACGCGGGTGAATCCGCGGGGCAAAGCTATTTCTCTTGCAAACAGACATTTTAAAGTTGATAAATTACTGTTTATTAGCAGCGAGCCTATTACACAACCCTACTCCAACGCTGTGTCCTAGCAATGGTTAGTTAGGCAGACCACAGCTAAGCGAGTGCTTCACACAAATTTATGCAGCGCTCGCCATTTTGCTGACGCCGCCACAACGATCACAACAATGGCTTTCCATTGTAATTCATCCTGATTAACATGTAGCAGAATTTTGATGAAATGCATGACTTTACTCAAATTGCCTCATATTGCCTTGCTTTGAATACGGAATGTTGGGTTTTATGTTCCCCCGTCATGGGGTTTTGTGACGGATTAAAGATAAAACCATGGTTTACTTATAATAACATTTCTCAGTATAAAGTTGAAATAGCTTGTAGTGGGGTTCTCATATTTATACCATAATACACTGTAGGTAAGATTTACTATTTAACATTTTAGTACTTTTCAAAACAACCACAGTCCAATATGAAGTTTTGTGAGCATGTTTAACAGGTTCCCTGTCCACAAAGCACACACTTATGTATTGTATATGTGATTCATTGGACAGAGAAAGGATTTTTTTTTTTTTCTCATATCTATGCAACTAAATTTATCTATTTTCCTCTTAAAGACGACAATGCAAATCTTAACAACTTTCTTAATATACAAATACAATAATTATATGTAATACTAACTAACTCTTACTTAATAACAAATGAAATACTCGGAATGCTAGTGAAAAACCGCGTAAAGCCTTGACCAAAAGATACTGTCACATAAATATAACAATTATATTTTAATTCACAACAATTATATGTTACCGTCGCAATTTTCCCTTAAAATGACGGTGCTCTTAGCGGCATGTGACACCACTGGCCTCAAACGCCATTCGTAATTAGTATTACAAATTAAACATTAAACCCCTTAAATTAACAAAATTACGGGATACAAGCTAAGGCTTATATATTGCCGGTGTTATATTTCATATTATGTTTCAAAATGTAGCACATAGACAAAATTAATCATCCTACTAAATTGCGAAGCTTTGCGAGGATGGATGGACATTTGTTACTCTTTCACGCAATAACTGATCAACGGATTTGGATGAAATTTGGCACACAAATAGTTTATAACCTGGATTAACACACAGGATACTTGTTATCTCCGGCTAGACCAAATTGCAAACCCAAAGTCCACGCAGACAAAGTCGCGGGCAGAAGCTAATGTAGATATATTTTATAGGTTGCAAAATTAGAAACCACGATAATAAATTGTGAAATGAGAAAGTTGCTGTGTTCAAGCATGGCTGCTATGTGGAAGTGTGGTTGGTTTAATTTCCGATCACACGAACTTCGAGTACCTACTTTACTGTTTCTTTTCCAAAGATCTTCTTCTAGTTTCTTGTGTTTACGAGATAACCCAATATCGAAGTTGTTCAAGCCGCCCGTAGATCTCTAACTTGACTCGTAGCCTGTGGGGGGCGATGTATTTCAGCAAGTCGTCGCTAGACCAGCACCAGACCTAAGATGGCGGCGCGCAGCACGTGCGCTGCTCCACACTGGAGCGTCTGTACAGGCCAACTGTGGTCGGCATGTTCAAATGATGGGATTCGTATCGTAATCTGCTGGGATTGCGGCAAACGCAGCTGCCAGATCCCAGAACCCCGGTAAAGGTTAAGAAGACCACACGGTCTTTTTCTCGTTATGTCTCTTACCAGTAGGTAAGAGATATATGGAGGAACGAGGTGTGGTGTTCCTCCATAGAAAAGGGAGGATCCTCCAACCAGGCGGGTGATATTGCCTGGCGGACCACGGCCCAACGGTTAATGTCGGGAGGTCGTTCGTGTTGATGTGTCAGCGGTCAGCGCGTCTGAAGAGCTTGCCAGTGCCAGTGAGGTCCCAGTGAGTCGGAACCGGATGCCGCGTAGTTCACGATGAGTCGGAACTGAGAGCGGTGATGCTGCGTAAGCATTAGTGAGTCGAGGTAGTGCAGTGGTGCGAAGTAGCTGGCTGCTGCGTCTAGCAGGAGAGAAAGGCTCTGCTTGTTGACCGGCCGAAGGTGCAGTGTGCTGTGTCGAAGTCGCTGTTGTGGCTGAGGGTGATGACCAGGTCTGCGCGTCTGCTACAGGCTGATGGTCAGGGTACCCGTTGAAGCCGAGTATGCTGGCTGGCTGTGTGACTCGCTGCTTGCTGCTCGATTTGATGTTGAGGGGGAGTGGAGATGACGGAGTGACGACGAGGTTGCTGCTGATCCTCTTCAGCGAAGGCTGCACTGATGTTCGTGCTCGGGGTCACCAGTATGGAGGAACGAGGTGTGGTGTTCCTCCATAGAAAAGGGAGGATCCTCCTACCAGGCGGGTGATATTGCCTGGCGGGCCACGGCCCAACGGTTAATGTCGGGAGGTCGTATATATACACACTCGTCGTCAAACTTTGATTGCGCGATGCAGAGTGTTGTGCGCGTAGTTACCATGTAGCGAGATAGATGTCGCTACAGATATAACGAGAAAGAGAAAACCGTGTGATTTTTACTAAAATCACACGGTTTTAGTAGGTAAGAGTCATAACGAGCATGATCAATTTCCGCACATGAAAAAAACAGAATCTGATTTGACTTAACAACTATTTTTAAGAAACACCATCCGGAACCGACGGTTTTACGAGCTCTCCGATGCACGGAGATTCTCAAATGAAAATGCTGCTCCTAGCGATCACCCACCTGCATACTGACCGCATTGAGCGTTGCTTATCCTCAACGTTTACCTACCACAGTTTGCAAGTAGTTATGAGCACCTCAAGGCTTAGACAAAAATGTATTATTATTTATTTATATACACAATCGGAACGGCTTTCGCCAATTGCAGAAAAAAAGCAGCAAGCAATTGCAGGATTTGTTCAAACATATATAGTGCTCAGTTAGTAGCTTCTAGATACTCTTGTTGTTGCAGCGTCAGAAAACAATGGTCCCATTTTGCATATAAATACAGTTCCCTTAAGTTAACTTCAATATGGATTATATGATTTATTAACACAGAGAATTTTGGGTCATACTTAACACATGTCAAGAACACTGTTATAGTTTATCATTTAATTTCCTTCTTATTCCATCGTTAGTACAATAAAACCAATAGTAGTATTACATTAGTACATAATTTTGAGCAAATAAAGCATAACCACGGTACACGATTGATGGGTCGTTAACACTTAATACGGGTGGGTAATATCAACACAAGCTTAATTACGCTCGGATTGGGTTATCGGGTCATGGTGGCCGATGTCACACAATTGATTTTTATGCGACTGCCCAATTTTTTTTTTTTTTAAGGTTTCATGTATATATGGAAGAATGTATGTATGTATGTAAGAATCTATGTATGTATGTAAGAATGTATGTATGTATGTGTGTATGTATGTATGTATGTTTTCTAGAGTTTATTCATCCCACAATAACTTCTATATGCCTGAACCGTTATCGATGTATGGGTTATCGTTACAATCCTTACATTGTCCCAGGTAACAAAGACTAGTAACATTTTAAAACAATGTAAGTTAGTAGCATTGCTACACAAAAAGGTGAAAATAAAAAGAAATTACACATGGCAATCGTGCTTTTTTTTTATTAATTTCGTCTTGTTTACGGAGTGGTTGTCGCAGAGGCCTGAGACGGTTGCTTTGTCACATATCGCGAATTCGATTCCCACGCGAAACAAATATTTGATCTTTAGTTTGAGTAATTTATGAGCTATAGATAATTATAGTGGTTAAGATTTGTGTCTGTAATAGTAAAATTTCTCGAGATGGGCGTTTTTTTAAATTGTTGTTGAAATTGAGGACTTTAGAAAATTTTATAATTATTATAATATTTGTAATTATTATAATATTTGTACAATATATTCAAATTTACGGGTCTTCAGAGTCATGGGTACTAGTGTTAGGTAGAACAAATAATCAAACTTCAAAATCATAATTATTAAGAATTAATCTTTACCTACCTTCTATAATAGAACGTGAGAATCCTCGAAAGGGTGAAATTACTTTTATGACACAAAAAGATCCACAGATAAAGTAAAAGTTGAATAATGGATTGCACTCGTAGCCGCGTAGCGTATCAATTTCACCAGCGTAGCATCAGTGTTAGCTACGTCGTAGCAAAAAGATACATAAAAGTGTTTGCTTCCAGGTCATGCTTCTTCATGGCCCACCATGTAGATCCAATTGTTAGAAATCCAACATACCCCTCCATCTTCCTCAAATGGAGATGAAAAATGAAAGAGACACGAGTCTATAGTATATAGTAATGCACTATTTGAATTTCAAAAGTTAGGTTTTATCTCAGTCTTGTTCATAGTTTCTCACCAAACAATATACTACCCCTCGCGACCGTATTTCGTCAGGGCGGCCTATCTCAATGGACATTGGCCAAATAGCCATGTACGCAAGAGATGTTATAGTGCACGTGTAAGTGTATGCGCAATATAGTTGCACTTCCTCTTCCTGGGATTCACTCTCATACTCAATAGAGATTAGGCGCTAAACCAACGGCTTTACGTGCTCTCCGAAGCACGGGGGTGGCACAACACCAACTTCCTAACTCCGGGCTGCTACTGAGAAAAACTGACGCTCACAGATAAACCCAATAACACTTTTCCCGACATGCGAATCGAACCCGGGACCTCACGCTCAGCAGCCGCGCTTGCAACTACTAGACCAAAGGCAGGCACCAAACAATAACAAAGGCTCTAATGCCATAAAAAACTAAAATAAGAACCGCAAAAAAGGGAAATATGAGACGAAATCACACGCGACCGGTGATTTATTTATAAAGGCGCAGAATAAACCACAACATGTTGAACAAATCGTTGTAACCCTCGCGCGTCGCGTCACATTTCCCCCGGAATAACTCATTATGCTGCCATCGTAAGGGTTATTATGTAAGTATAAACTTGAAATATAAAAGATCTTTTGTAACATATTTTTTGCGCAACATTTATGTACATGTGGGTATTTTGGATATTTCAACTATGACGGGTTTAATATAAGTTATTAATTTTTGTAGATAGAAAAATGTGGTCGTGAGTAAGATCAAACCTACGCCCTGTGGATAAGTACTCCAGGCGCTCTGCCAACTAAGCTATCCCAACCTCTGCTCACTATTCCGAATTCGAAGATTGTATCTATTAAAAATATTGTTTTGTTAATCTTTACAATGCAAATTCTGTCAAAATTACATAGTAACATATTGGCTACGGTTAAATTTCAGTTGGTGTAATTGAGTCCTTAATGACTTCGTGTCTTCATATTTTCCCAACAACATTTATGTAACACAATGTAAGCGAAAATTAAGACACTCTTTCTTATGTTTTAATTTTCAACCCACAATTATGATAAAAAAATAAGTGCTACTTTTGTGCTTTAAAAAAATATATTGGGCCTGAAGGCCTAGGTTCGATTTCCTTGTCGTGCTTGTTGTTGAGCTTTTTACAACACGGAATTCTTTTTGAATTCCGTGTAAGTGAGGAGGCGTTTAATCCCACATAATGGTTGTGAGCCTATTGTCATCAACCGATGCACCATTATGTGGGATTTATAACTACATCCGTAAAATGTGTGTGTAAGTACAACAGTAGATCTCTGCCTTACCTTTTTGAGATGCAGGGGTAATGCTATATCAAGGCTCTATTGCATCAACTTAACTATAATCGTAACCAACATGTTACCGTGTCATTTTGACAGATTACACATAGAAAAGCTGCCAAAATATATAAATATAAAATAGCACGTCAATTAAAGTTCACCGGTTCCTATTCACGTGCATTTTTAGGGACTAGTTCCGAAATCCCGACTAGTTCCGAACTCGAACAGAGCCCTTAGTCATGAGCGCGCGGCGGTGTCGCGAGTCAAACGAAAAATGCACGTGAGTAGTAACCGGTGAACAATAATTGATATGAATATGTCTCACGAAAGTTATTATACAAAAAAATTACGCGCTCCAAGCCTAAATTGCTTTTTAATATCTATTATAATTAACAATAACCGACTGATTGCCATATAGTATTTAAAAACACCATATGTTCACCAAACACGCACATCGGAACTTAATATTACAGTAATAGCAAAAAAATACTCAAAAAAACATAATTAATTATACAGAATTTGGCGATAACGGTTACAAATGACCCATCGGTCACTGGGCATTAGACTACCATAAACCTGTCTCGATATTTTTTTATTGGGTATTATTTACGGTTATTACCTACTCACGTAAATTTTTCGGGGTTGCCGACTAGTTACGACCTCGAACGGTTTAATCATGAGCCGAGTCCGTGCCGAAGTCAAAAGTCAAACTGTGCAAATTATTAAGTAGCTATACAAAAACACATCCAATTACTGTTCACCGGTTACCACTCACGTGCATTTTATTGCCCGACTAGTTTGAAACTCAAACGGAGCCGTTGAGCTCGCGGTGATGTGATGTCGCGAGTCAAGTCATGACTAAGGGCTCCCTTCGCACATGAGTAGTAATCGGTGAACAATAATTGTAATCAATATATCTCACGAAAGTTTTTGCACAAAAATACAAAAACATCTCTGAATTTTGGAAATACAACATTACATAAAACCTAGAAAAAAACGTATTTACATAAATGAAATCTTAAGCTTTACGACCAGTCTGACGGTTTTTAGGTCTCTAATTTATTTATTATTTTTAATTGATTAATATACTAGAGTTTATATAACATAAAAAAGTAAACAAATGAAAGACAAAATAATAAATAAACAAATAATATATAAACACCTAAATAAAAAGGTGAGAACAGAGCGACTCATAAATGAAGGCGCAAACTTTACGACCGGCCCGACGTACCCGAGCCCTCTAATTGATTAATACACTGGCGATTACTGAACGTTACTTCAGCAATCAACCGTTTATTGTCTTATCTTGTTGCTTTATGTATTGTTGTGTAATAATGTTCCGCTTTTTACGTTGATAAATTAATTTTCACTTATATTTACAGGCTTGTAAAAAAGTTGACACTTAACCCGGCTTAGAAATTGAACCCAGGATCTTAAGGT
The DNA here is from genome assembly GCA_935421205.1 of Xylocampa areola. NCBI lineage: Eukaryota > Metazoa > Arthropoda > Insecta > Lepidoptera > Noctuidae > Xylocampa > Xylocampa areola. The sequence continues at coordinate 9,326,440 of OW285220.1, forward strand.
CAGCAGTTGCGCTTGTGAAAGCGAGACCAATATTATTTGCTTTGGAATGATTGAACTATCCGAAAAACAGTTAACGATATCAGAATTTTCCAAAATAATGTGGACTCACACATTATTCTGCAATAATCCAATATAATTAAGACAAGTACATGAATCGAAAAAGGTGTGTCAGAATCGTAGCAAGTAGAAATCGATATCCCTGCCTACCTCATGGGAAACAGGTGTACGCATGGCTTTTGTATTTAATATATATAGTTTTATGTTTCTGTAAATATTAGGATGTTAAACGTATCTGAACACATGAATAAAAATGTGTCTTTCGTTTTTATGTAATTTCAATTGCTATATAAAAAATCCCTTTTTAGTTTCACAGATACACCAAAGTTATTATGTACACCCGTGGTTTTCTTCTTTCTATAGTATGATATAAACGATAACAATATAGACAAGAACGGGGCTTGAACCCGCGACCTTTGACGTTCCGTGTCATCACTCTACCAACTGAGCTACCTTGTCGTGTTCAAACCTATTGAATTTTCAATCCTCTTTGTATACGTCTTAAGGAGACGCCTGGTGATATTTATCTAGTAATCATTTACAGATTTACTAAACTCAGCGTTACCACTTTGCAGTTGTAAATCGCCGAACAACATCCCAATCCTTTATAAATCATATATAATTATATTTTTTTTTAATACATGTTGAGGCCATGTAATGCCTATATTAATTTCTATTTTCAAAGAAACATTGAAAAAATAATAGACAAGAACGGGGCTTGAACCCGCGACCTTTGACGTTCCGTGTCATCACTCTACCAACTGAGCTACCTTGTCGTGTTCAAACCTATTGAATTTTCAATCCTCTTTGTATACGTCTTAAGGAGACGCCTGGTGATATTTATCTAGTAATCATTTACAGATTTACTAAACTCAGCGTTACCACTTTGCAGTTGTAAATCGCCGAACAACATCCCAATCTTTTATAAATCATATATAATTATATTTTTTAATACATGTTGAGGCCATGTAATGCCTATATTAATTTCTATTTTCAAAGAAACATTGAAAAAGTAATAGACAAGAACGGGGCTTGAACCCGCGACCTTTGACGACGGTGATATTTATCTAGTAATCATTTACAGATTTACTAAACTGTATCTGTAAATGATTACTAGATAAATATCACCAGGCGTCTCCTTAAGACGTATACAAAGAGGATTGAAAATTCAATAGGTTTGAACACGACAAGGTAGCTCAGTTGGTAGAGTGATGACACGGAACGTCAAAGGTCGCGGGTTCAAGCCCCGTTCTTGTCTATTATTTTTTCAATGTTTCTTTGAAAATAGAAATTAATATAGGCATTACATGGCCTCAACATGTATTAAAAAAATATAATTATATATGATTTATAAAAGATTGGGATGTTGTTCGGCGATTTACAACTGCAAAGTGGTAACGCTGAGTTTAGTAAATCTGTAAATGATTACTAGATAAATATCACCAGGCGTCTCCTTAAGACGTATACAAAGAGGATTGAAAATTCAATAGGTTTGAACACGACAAGGTAGCTCAGTTTGTAGAGTGATGACACGGAACGTCAAAGGTCGCGGGTTCAAGCCCCGTTCTTGTCTATTATTTTTTCAATGTTTCTTTGAAAATAGAAATTAATATAGGCATTACATGGCCTCAACATGTATTAAAAAAATATAATTATATATGATAACAATATATTCATAAATACGTGTTAAAACCAGTTACCTAATAAACAACTTCCATCGAAAAAATAAAACAAACAAAAACATCCCGGAGCCGGTGTGAACGAACGGATAAAAAAGTGTTACAGTGTCAGAAAAACTCCGAAGAAATATGTGGAAATAACGAACGAGCGTTCGGGTCAGTTCGGGTTCGCAACTTCGCTCGGGTCTACTCGGTCATCGCTCAAGACTTGGCCGACCGCCAAGAGTAGATGCGGAGACGTCTGATCACCGTATGCCCGTAGTACAGGGGTCAATTACCCTTTGAATCTGCCAAACTTTGATCTCAAGCGATGTGTGAAAACTCTATTTGGTATAACATTGCTTATGAAACGGCTTTTTATTGATAAAGGCTGCGGTAAGTGCCTTTTCATAATATTTATTTGTTTATTTGTCTTATGTAACAGTTCAGTCACTTTTTGGGTGTACATATATAGCTGATTTTAATTTATATATAACGCAGCATTACGCCTGTATTCCCCATGGTGGTAGGTAGAGATGTACACAGTTTTACACCCAGATATAACGAATGCTAGTGTTAAATCAGTTAGTCAAGAAATATTGAGCCTATTCCTTTTTACTGGACAATATTTCAAACTCTAAGCTACTACTGAGAATTTCCTAAAAGAGAAAAGCAATTACAATATGCCAGATCGTTTAATTTTTACTGTGGAAAATCCATCATGGACGCTGTGCCGGACTTCTACCAACTAAAAACCACACGGTCCTATTCTAACCTTTCCGAGGTTCCGAGTTCACGGCAGCAGTCACCGTGGCCCCGAGTCAACAGACACTTCAGGATTTGTGCAGGCTGGCCAGGGTATCGAACGCTCAGCAGTCAAAGTAATATAAAGGTTGGAAAGGTAATCTTAATCTTATTGTATACTTGACTTTGCCACTCTAATGATATCTGAATTTCTGTTTTACCACAAATGTTTGCTTCAACGAAACTCATTTTGAGATAAGCTCGCCTTTGTACTTACATTATAATGTTATTTTTCTGTTCCTTTTCTCGATTTACTATTTGGATACGAATATGAATAAAATAATGATCTGAAAGTATGAACCATTTTTTTTTTATTTTATAACAAAACATCACGCCGTATTTCCCGAGCGGGTAGGCAGAGGTGTTCACACCAATCGAATCCGAATGAGCAATGTAACTTCAGTAGGATTATTCTGAAGCATTCGAAAACTTTTCCATATCGGAACGGAAATTTTACTACGGTAGAAAATTTAAAAAAAAATATTCTCATGTATTTCAAATATCGTATGGACAAATAAACATCATGCTTTATCAATTTCATCGTTTTTTAAAAGCGCTTAGAGATTCTGATCGGAAACTTTCCGCACGGATTCGAAAACGCCAGTTTCCGACGGTTTAGAATCAGGGCCAAATCACACTGATTCCTATCCATTTCGTGCATCAATTTTAAACAAAATGTTCGGTGTCAAAAATCAATAGAGTGGCCGAACGGTACCTACTTTATTTAAGGAATGAAGAGACCTCGGACGCGTTATGAATATCTCGCTAAGAATTTTTCGCATGACTTGTTTAGTTCGTAAATCTTCACGTTCAGAAGTCGATGCTAATCAAATTTGTAATGAAGAATTCAAAATTATTTAAGGCACTGATTTTAATATGTTCTGGGCTGATCCTCAAGATAGCCTCAAGGGATTATTTAATTTATATGATCCCCTAATGAGTTGTTCACATAAAAATTCAATTGCTTAACTTCTTTGAATAGATTATTTTATTTTATTTTCTTATAATATTTTGACATAGTTTTTATTTTTTCCAGTAACGCTGGTAATTTGTCGTTTTCCGTTGAGGAATACCGTTCTCTATCTAGTAAGTCGGAACAAGATATTATAAGGTATATGACTAATATAGGTATACAAATAATCCTCCTTCTTTTTTGAAGTCGGTTAAAAACGTGCTAAGTTGAGTACTGGTGAAGAAAATTGCAAACCCGTAGAGAGTGCTACTTATAACGACATATAGAGACGCTTTTTTTGCCTGGTTGGAAATCCTCATGGATGTCCTCCGCCTTGGGGAAGGCGGAGGGGTCTGTCAGACTCTTACTGACTAAAACCACCCCGGTGTTCCCTCGCAAACTTAACTTGGAGGCCCCGGGAGTAGATGCGTCATCCGCAGCCCCTGACTGGTGCTGGCCCAGCTTATATGGGCCCCGTCCAATTAATTGGGGGAATGTCTTCCCCTTGACACATAAGAGGGGCGCGCGTGGAACTCTGAGCGCCGCCACCTCGGGCTCTGTTAGATGGGCGGCAACGGACGTCCCCGAGTCCGTCGCCCCTTTTTTGTATTGATAGTCAGACTCGTGAGTACTATAGGCTATCTAACATTCGGCTACACCTCTCAGCTAGCCTTTTAAATATTGATTTTTGTTAAGTAGGTCGGAAACAAAAGCGCTGCCGAACTGCTTTCTCCGCGTGCGCTGGCGTAATGGTAATGTGAGTGACGTAAATATAATGTTCTACAAAAATTTCGGTCTTAGTACATCTAAACAAAAGTCCGCGATGCTATATACAGACTCACTCAGTGCTTATACATACTCCACAATAAAGTATATCGTGCCAAAATAATATTAAAAATTAAAAAGTGATTTATTAACATTATTGATAGGCTGGCCACATATATTTTTTTATATTTGTTTACCAAATATGGAAATTTTTAAATAGAATACAAATCTTTTACCAATTACGTGGTGAAAAAGAGTAAGTTAAACTCATATTTTTATTAAAAACAACATTTGTTTAAAGCAAAAAGCTGCACTAAAGTAAGCGTTGTTAATTTTCATATTTTTATTACAAACTGTGGGTTGAAAAGAAAACAAGAAAGAGTGTCTTATGTTTCCATTACATTTTGTTCTATAAATTTTGTAAAGAAAAATATGTTAACACGAAGTCATTAAAAACGAGTTTTTTTTTTATTGTTCTGATGATTGGATCTACGTTTTGCCACCAACACGCCTGACATGCGACGATGTGGTGGAGCATGTAGATCCAGAAAAAATCTATTCACTGCAAGTAAAGTGGACAGATTTGGGGAGAATTATAGTTGGGAGTTGATGCAATTGCCCAGACCCGTCTTCCACAACGGTTGCACCGGACTACATCCCGAAACACGATTAGGTCGTTTCACGGCATTGCTTCGTCCGGTGGGTGGTATCTAAACGTGGCCGAAGCCACCAGAGTTGTGTTGCCTGTTTTGCACCACCCAGGGGCCACGTGTAGGGATTCCATTTTAAGGGTGCACTCCTACGAAAGCGAGCAACTCAGTTGTTTATCATCAAGACAATTTTATGAAGATAAACTTTGCCCCTTAAGGCATGTTATTTGGACACATAGTTTAGGAAAAAATATTTAAAAAAAAAACAACAACATAAACCTAGCCGCCCGATGAGGACTGAGCATTGACGAGAAGAGACAAACTGTGATTTATTTTCTATTTATTGGTTAGTACTAAGTAGGTAATTATATATATATATAACAAGAAAACATTACAACAGTGATAGCCTAGTGGTGTGACCGTTGGACTGACAAGTCAAAGGTTCGAAGTTCGACTCCAAGGCACCACAGACTTTTCAAAGTCATGTGCGTATTATAAATTAATTATCACTTAAACGTATAGACTGAATTGATAGTAATAACGTCGCCATAAGACGTGTTAAAATATGGAAGAAGTATTCGCGGTGGTAAGCAGAGGTCGAGATGGCTTAGTGGTCAGAGCGCCTGGAGTATTTATCCGGGAGGCGCAGGTTCGAATCCTGTTCGCGACCGTATTCTTTTTCCATTTAATATAATAACTTTAGATTTCGCTAAGCATGCGTTAATGCTTTTCAAAGATTTATCTTGAATTATTAAGGTAATTGCATTCTTTACGACATTGTATTAACTGCAAAGTTAGTCGTGTCGGTTCGGTCACTTGTAAGTACTGAATTGATTGCAATGACGTCGCCATAAGACGTGTTAAAATATGGAAGAAGAATTCGCGGTGGTGAGCAGAGGTCGAGATGGCTTAGTGGTCAGAGCGCCTGGAGTATCTATCCGGGAGGCGCAGGTTCGAATCCTGTTCGCGACCGTATTCTTTTTCCATTTAATATCATAACTTTAGAGTTCGCTAAGCATGCGTTAATGCTTTTCAAAGATTTATCTTTAATTATCACTTGCTTAAAACGGTGAAGGAAAACATAGTGAGAAAACCAGCAAACCTGAGAGACGTTTTCGATGGTGTGTAAAGTCATTTCAAAGACCCACGGGTGGTTTAAACTCTGACACTAGGTTGTTCATCAATCACACGATAAGAAGAAGAAGAAATAGGTAATTATTTACCTACCTACTACGCGGTATAGTTACCTCTTACGTGGATGAAACCGCGGGCCACAGCTAGTATTCTAGGTATATTTTATGAACTGTGTAAACTGTTAACTACTCCTTTTTAAAACGACAAGAAGTACGTCGAAGCATTTACGACTTATCATCTACGACTATTACTAAAAATAGGGTCAAGAAAATTTTGCTAAAAATAAAACTACCTTTCGAGAAGTAGAACTAAAACTAGTTCGACTTTAAACGCGATATAAGTTTACTTTCCTTTCTTAGTCTGCTCATTAACCTGCATTATTCTCACATTACCTTATTTATTGTTAAACCAATTTATTTTAAAAAGAGTGTCTATGGAGTTTCTTGCCGGCTCTTCTCCATAAGATCAACGCCTTGGAACCGTGCACCTAGTTTTGACTTTTCATAAGTGCCTGTAATATGGTTTATTTGAAATAAAAATATTTGAATTTGATAAAACGAATTTAAATACTATGAAAATTGAAATAAATATTAGACTTATATTTCAGACGGGAAACGCGTTTGAGTTGTTAATTTTTTTGAAGGTTTAACACAGTTTTCATACAATATTCTGGGAAAGATATCAAGTAAACTTTAGCTGACTTAACATTTTATACATAACATAGCATCACGCCTGTATTCCCCGAAGGGTTAGGCAGAGGTGTTCACAGTTGCACACTCACATTTCACCAATGCTGTTATTAAGTCCTATGTCCTACCGGGCACAATTTCAAACTCCGGGCTGATACTGAGTATCTTATAACAGAAAAACACAATAAAACTTTGCCCGACCCGGGAATCGAAGTCGAGACCTCATGCTCAGCAGTCGCGCTTGGGACCACTAAACCAACGAGGCAATTGGAGCAGGAAGGAAAATACTGCGAAGAAACCCGCAAACCTCTCTGAGAGACTGCGGTTGAATTAAACTCTGACATCAGGTTGTTCATTAACCATACGAAATTTGTAAATCTAACTAAAAATAGATTTCTTAAAGATTAGATATGAAAAATATTGTCCAAATTTTAAAAATAAGTTATTTGGTGATATTACATGACAACACCCGTATGATTCTTTATGAAAGTTGGATTTTTACATTAGAATCGCAACCGCTTCTTGCCCCCAATAATAGTTATTGCGCAATGACAACAAATAGCGCATTATGCAACAGTACAATACGCGGCCATGTTACTTAATAGATAAGCGCAAGCGTCGGCGCCGGCCGAAGCTTGCATAAAAAGAGAAATACATCAATTTTACATAATCTTTGTGTTGTGTATATAGTGTATTGTGAATTGTATCTAAATAATGCAGTTTTAATATTGGTGGTCACCCTATGTAAGTACAAAGGAGTTCATATCTATTGGTTAGTAACCGATATCGGCAGAGTTATGTAGTATTGGTACGTGGTTTGTCATTTCAGTATACCTAAAGCTGCAGGAAGAATCAACCATACATAACAACCAGGCACAACTAAAAAAACCTGGCGCATGGATAACATTTGGTGTGACATAGCTAGATAGAAGGAGACCGTATCGGTGGCGGTTACCACCAACAACAGCATTCCCAACGAGGGCTGACATCAGACAGGCGGCCGGTCATAAATCAATTCTAAAACTTTCGCAAGCATATAAAAATAAAATAGAAATTGGAAAAAGAATTCATGCTGCGCCGACCCCAAATAAATAGGAATAAGGGCATATCTTTAACCCAATTTCTGATTATTTCAATTTCCAATATTGGTTTCTGAGAAATCTCTCAGGGACACATTGGAGTTATAAACTCTGTCTAAATAAAATCAATCATTATACTAAACTCTGAAAATTTCAGACGGTTTCAGATTTTCAAAACAAAGTTGTTTCAAAGTTTTGTGTGTATTTTACCTTAATGTTTGCTCGTGCGCAGTCTGGGGAATAACAGTTTTAGAAACATTATATCCCACCACACCACATATAATCATGTAGTAAATGAGAAGATCAATAATTGGCCTATTTTTTTATTTTATAAAGTATATAGTGTATATAGTATATAGTGATCTGACGTATGATTATACCAAATACTTTTTACTCTCTACATCTATGGTTGTTGTTGAAGTTCATAGAGCACAAGTACCTAGTTTTTATTCAAGTACAGATAATAAATTTACCAGAAAATCTTTGACGGTTATTCTTTATTTAAATTTTAATTGTTTATTCATAATTTATAAGACTCGGTTGGACCAAATTAAGTGTGTGTGAGCGACGTATTACTTTGTTATTTTGACAGTTACAATCAAAAATAAATTTAAAAAAAAAGTTAAGTTTACAGTTGGTAACTGCCTAATTAGTCTAGTGACGACGTGTGCGACTGCTGAGCATGAGGTCTCGGATTCGATTCCCGGATCGGGCAGTGTTATTGAGTATTCTGGTAGGAAATTTTTAGTGGCAGCCCGGAGTTTGGAATTGTGCCCGACAGATGGCAACAGCCACCTATTACGGGGGACTTAATAACAGCATTGGTGAAATGTGGGTACAAGTGTGTACACTAACCTACCCTTTTGGGTAATACAGGCGTGATGTATATATGTATGTATTTACAGTTAGTAAACTTTTCCCCATGGGAGGGTAGGAATACAATTCACAAGCAGCTAGCAGTGTCGTAAAGCTTCCGAGTACCCTTGTGCCGGAATCAACCGTAAGAGATGTGTTCCGTTTGCATTAGGGACAGTTATATCCCCAACATTTCCCAATTCCTTATCAAGGATCTCATCATTACAACTCTCTTACTAACTAAACATTGTTGAGACTCTAATATAAAGTCCCACTTTATTACCAAACATGCTTTGAAAGGGTTAATATCTAAGTAAAATAAATTCAAGATATATCTTTGAAAAGCATTAACGCATGCTTAGCGAACTCTAAAGTTATTATATTTATAGTCGAGATGGCTTGTGGTCAGAGCGCCTGGAGTATTTATCCGGGAGGCGCAAGTTCGAATCCTGTTCGCGACCGTATTCTTTTTCAAATTAATTCATTAATATCAAGAAGTAAACTAAAAACCAAACTCCTTGTAAAATAAATGTTATAGCGATTCGGTAATAAATATTTAGTGAAAATGCTTAATTAATTGCCAACCTGTAGTAAGCTAGCATGGTGACACTACCTTCTCAGTATGAGAAGAGGCCCGTGCACTACAGTAGAACAGTTATAGACTGTTTATGTTATCGTATTAAACTAACAGAATTTTAAATGATGATTTAAGAGGAATTTAACTAATACTCTGAAACACTTTTGCTAGCATCTCCCACTCTGCAATGATCAAGTCTGTTAATAATCAACAAATAGATCCAACTTACATTAATCCTTAAAAAAAAAAATGACACAGCACAAATGCCATAAAACTAGAGAAGATAGGTCCAAAATATAGTACTTTAAGAAGAGTCAAACAGGTAGACCCTCTACCTCCTAAACTGTTCACCAGTACTCTAGAAGAGAGTTTTATTACGCTGACCACCAAATGTCAAAACATCCAAACAACACAGGATTCAAACTTGCGGCTCCCGGATAAATACTCCAGACTAACTTATCCGGGAGGCGCAGGTTCGAATCATGCTCACAACGTTATTTTTCTTCCACTTTCACGCATGTATAACACAAAATATATTCGAAGAAAAGTAATCAAGATAGCCTTGTGGGTAGATCCTTCAAGTATTATGTGATTCAGGCTTATCACGCTACCCCGAGTTTAATAGCACGTGACACGCTTCCGAAATGTACTAATAATGGCTAGTAAACTTTTTGGAATGCTGAAGGTAACTGGTAACTGTAATATGGAAAGCTCTGTTGACTAGTGATTTCTTACTTAACATTAACGTAACATAACATCACGCCTGTATATTCCGAGGGTTTATACAGTTTTGCACGCAAATTTCACCAATGCTGTTATTAATATACCTACTCCCGACCGAAAATTTCGGCTACCAAGAAAACCTTTTTTCGGGTGACAGAAATTTGGGGTCGGCTTCCAATTAAACCAGATGCAGCTTAATACCAGTATTTTACGACACCTATCTGACCTCCACAACCCAGTTACTGGGTAACACGATATCTCGTATTACCCAGTTGTCAGACTTTCAGGTCTCTGACTACCCGTAACGGACCGACGGCTTAACGTGATCTCCGAGGCACGTTAAGCCGTCGTCTCGATATGAAATTATGGTGACCCATCCACAGACCGACCGTGGTAAGCGCAGCTTAACCTCGATCAGTCTATCTATACGGCTGTTACTACACACAACCACATCCAGATCCTCCATTCGAGACTAGCAAAGTATGCGCAAACACAGGTGCACTCCGTCTTCCATCACATTCATAGTGCGATGGGACGGCAATCTGACACGACCGGAGAGAGATCAGGCGCAGGACCGACGACTTTACGTGCTCTCCGAAGCGGGTGTCACACCACCAACTTCCTAAGTCCGGGCTGCTACTGAGAATTTCCTAACAGAAAAACCCAATAACACTTTGCCCAACCTGGGAATGGAACCCAGGACCTCACGCTCAGCAGCCGCGCTTGCGACCACTAGACCAACGAGGCAGTCAGAATATGTGTCTATGGACACTTCATAAAAACGAATACAGAATATTTTACCCGCCACATAATTACTCAAAATTTAGAAATTAAAATTTATTATATTTGTAGGAGTTACACACTTTTCAATTCCTAGAAAAAGTGGACTAAAATAGACAAGATCTATTTAACTGCATCATTTGTACTAAATTATACTGCGACCAAGTGGGTTTCTATTTATAATATTTTAATACTATAATATACTGCCTCGTTGGTCTAGTGGTCCCAAGCGCGACTGCTGAACAGGAGGTCTCGGATTCGATCCCCGGGTCGGGCAAAGTGTTATTGAGTTTTTCTGTTAGGAAATTCTCAGTAGCAGCCCGGAGTTTGGAACTGTGCCCGGTTGATGGCAATAGGCTCACCACCTATTACATGGGACTTAATAACAGCATTGGTGAAATGTGGGTGTACAACTGTGTACACCTCTACCTACCCCTTCGGGGAATACAGGCGTGATGCTATGTTATGTTATGTTATGTAATATTAACTGAAGAATAAGCTTGTTTTACTAATAGATTTCTGTGATAAAAGTTACTTGTATATATAATAAAAGTAAATTGGAAAACCAGTAATTGAATAAAGCAGTATTTTCAAGTAGAATTTCGAATTACTACCATATTAAATTATACAGCCCGCAAAATTCACTTACACACTGTGTAAAATAAAGATACAATAAATTATCACAATACTTTCTCCGTAACCTCGGCAATAGCAATCATAAACTCTCGATCAGAATCCCCGAGGAGCTTCTCCCGAAAGTTCTTTTATATAGAAAAGAATAATTTTCCCGTAATATCCTAACGGTTAAAAGTTAAAGTTATGATGAAGAATGAATGAAAGGGTAGTGCACAGGGTGAAATGAAATAACAAACATATTGCACCAGCCCCAAATAACTTGGGACTAGAGGACATGGTTCTCACATACTATTTTGCAACAAAAACATTTACAACGATTTAGTTTTTAAACATGTATCAGAGACAAAAATAATTTTATGAATTTATCAATTATATGTACGGTAGACTGAAATAATTTTAAATAAACTGTTGAGACACCTGACACCTTAGTCCTCCTGCGACCACGAACGCTGCAAAGTGTTCGAAACGTCAGGAAAAACAAATAACCAATAATACACGCGATTAATCCGGATAAAAGTTGTTTTATTATAATGTGTAGTGATCGCGCAAACCTAAGATATTACTAACAGTTACTATTGTAAAACCCTGATGATAAAGAGTAACCGTCTAGTTTCTTGCCCGTTCTTCTCCGTACGAATATACACTTTAGAACGTGGCAACTAGCTTCTGACAATTCAAAAGTGCCTGTAAATGGTTTATTTGAAATAAATGATTTTCATTTGATTTGAGTAAAAAGATGAAGAAAATATGATGAAGAATAAGCGGTCGTTGAAACAGTCGTTTAGAGGGTATTAATACACAATTTGTTCCACTTAATGAATAATTTTTAGAAGTTTTTTTTTTTCTTTAAACATATTTTCCCACTGCTCAATCCGCATTCCTTATCATAGCCATCAATATCACCCTTACACCGCATCCCCGCTTTTGACCGTCATCAAGCATGTGTGTTGCTATATAGTAATTAGTCCTTAACACAGTAACACAATAAAAAAAAAATCTCGTCTTTCGAAATCAAACTAAAGATTGTAAACAGCAATTTCATCATCAAAGATATACAATTTCTGTACCAGTTTCAGAAATTCTTGTCTTCTAAACACCATTGTGGATAGCAAATAAAAGTTAAGTTTGAGTTTTTAATTCAAGATATGTCTTTGAAAAAGCATTAACGCATGCTTAGGGAACTCTAAAGTTACAATATTAAATGGAAAAAGAAGACGGTCGCGAACAGGATTCGAACCTGCGCCGTAAGTACTGAATTGATTGCAATGACGTCGCCATAAGACGTGTTAAAATATGGAAGAAGAATTCGCGGTGGTGAGCAGAGGTCGAGATGGCTTAGTTGGTCAGAGCGCCTGGAGTATCTATCCGGGAGGCACAGGTTCGAATCCTGTTCGCGACCGTATTCTTTTCATTTCCATTTAATATTGTAACTTTTGAGTTTTTATTTTTAGTTTTTTCTACACACAAACCAACACACTTACTGAAGCGGTAAACTTCAAAGGAAAGTTCAAGAATTACTAAACTTCTTTCACAGACCGTGGTGGTCAGTAATTGGCAATTAAGTCCACTCGTAGTTGCAATTAGCTCGGGGACCGGCAGTTGTAACTGCACTAAATGCAGGCTCAGAGCCGCTAAATGACTCTAAGTTAAACGTTAAAAAAAGAGAGCTTGTGCATTCTACATAACTAATTTTTACCATTATTAGCTAATTAGCTCATTCAAATATACCTCTTCCTCTTCTCATCGTATGGTTGATGAAAAAGTTGAAAAATAACGTTTACATAACATTTAAACACATCTTTTAATATACCTCTAAAATAATGTCTCACAATAAAATATTTAATTTAAGAAATAACTTAATTAAAATGCGTAAAAATTTTAATGAATTTATTGTTTTGATCCTGTGGAATTTTCTGACAATCAAAAGTTTTTATTTTTACTCTACTGACCCAGAAGGAGTGTTAAGTTTTTCGATTGTGTGTATGTATGTATCTCTATTTATTTTAGCACGCCCTACAGCCTAAACGGCTTGATTGATTTTAATATACGAGGTGTCTTTAGAGTCGTCTCAATTATGAAAGTGGCATAGGCTATAACTCTATTTAAATAAGTCTACAAATAAATAAAAAAAGAGGAGTGACATTAAGAAAAATGTTTTTATAACAATATGGGTATCAAATTAAAGCTAGTAAATAGTGAATTATGAATATATATATACATTATACCACTTTAATTCTAATATTTTGACACAAAATACAAGAAATGTAAACGTCAGGTCTTGTCGTCGCCTATCCCTCAATGTCTTAAGACGAAAGTCTTCAACCAGTGCGTCTTACCTGTCATGACATGTGCTTCCGAAACGTGGACACTCACAGTACAGTTGGTACATAGATTAAAAGTTGCTCAGCGAGCTATGGAGAGAGCTATGCTCGGAGTTACTCTGAAGGATAAAATCCGAAACGAGGTTATTCGACAGAGAACCAACCTCAGTTTTCTGATCCTGTGAGCTATGTCGACCACCTGGTCGACATAGCTCACAGGATCAGCAAACTGAAGTGGCAGTGGGCCAGCCATGTATGCCGACGAACCGACAACCGTTGGAGTAAACGAGTACTGGAGTGGAGACCACGTCTAGGTAAGCGGAGTGTAGGACGCCCCCCGGCAAAATGGAGCGACGATCTGCAGAATGTAGCTGGTAGAAATTGGATGACAAGAACCGAAGACCGGGCTCAGTGTCGCGTCTTGGGAGAGATCTATGTCCAGCAGTGGACTGCTATAGGTTGATGATGATGATGATGACAAGAAATTAAGTTTATCTTAAGATGAATCTAAATAGACTAAAAAAATAAAATAAAATATTTATAAACTAACTACTGCACTGAAAAGAGGAAAACAAGATAAAAATAGAGAAACGAATATCCTTTTTCAAAAACTAGAACATGTAGTCGGAGGCATATTTTACGGTCGACGTTAATTACATCCTAGATACCTCCGTTTTTTATGAAACCACCATATGACAAAGCTCTGTACACACCATCGAGAACCTCTTTCAGTTATGCTGGTTTCCTCATAATGGTTTCCTACACCGTTTAAGGCAAGTGATACATAATTTCTAATATGCGATCAACTAAAAAAACGGTTACGAACCTCGGATCTTTGACATTCCAGGCTTTAGGTCATACTACTAAGTTAACACTATGTAACAATTATTTTTGAAAATTGCATTGTTCTCTTGGTAATTCAAAGGCAGGTACCTCAAAATGGTGAACCTAATTGAATAAAGTGCTTTGAATTTTATAAATCTTAAAATTGGCTGCGATATTTTTTTATTGCGTTACAGCAATTCTTAAGTCTCATACTACTTAAGAATTGCTGTAACTTTAAGAATATAAGATGTAGTTATAATGTTTTGTTATAGTAAAGATACATTTAATAGAATAATGATTAACTATTATACTTCAAGATAAATCTTTGAAAAGCATTAACGCATGCTTAGAGAACTCTAAAGTTATTATATTAAATGGAAAAAGAATACGGTCGCGAACAGGACCACCCACATTTGTATCTATAAAAAACTTTTATATCCCTTGTCGGCTTTCAATAATATTCACGTGAAATACCCAAAGCTCGGACAGTTGACATTTATAAAGTTTAAGAGAGAGTCCTGTCGACGTGTCCTAAAAAATTCGTGTAATTTTTGTAACATAGTCATTTATTTTAGACGCCCCTGTTATATCACAGAGAATATTTAGTAGGTGCGCCTGGAGTATTTATCCAGGAGGCGCAGGTTCGAATCCTGCTCGCGACCGTATTCTATTTCCACAAAAATTTATAACTTAAAGGTTCGCTAAGCATGCGTGCATTCTCTTAAATTAACTTTAAACTTTCTCCGTCGATGTTTTAAGCGGTAACCTCAAAGCTCATAATGGTCAAATATTTATTTGTTTATTATAAAGAAAGGAGTACTTTTATTATTTAAAAAAACATCACCACGTTTTGTAGAGCCCGTCTGCAAAACGTGGTGATGATTTTTGTTATTA
The DNA here is from genome assembly GCA_935421205.1 of Xylocampa areola. NCBI lineage: Eukaryota > Metazoa > Arthropoda > Insecta > Lepidoptera > Noctuidae > Xylocampa > Xylocampa areola. Next base: position 9,341,839 of record OW285220.1, read on the forward strand.
TGGTGAAAGGAGGATCTACCATTGCACATCCTATAAGCGAGCCGGTCATAATTTTCAACTGCCATATAAAAGTGGCTAAAGAGAGGCTCGTGGCTAAGTAATAGCCCCACAGATCGATCGATCTAGGTTAAGATGCGCTTGCCGCGGTCGGTGTGTGGATAGGTGACCATCATTTTATACCGAGTCCCCTCCGTGCTTCGGAGAGCACGTTAAGCCTTCGGTCCCGGTTGTCAAATTAAGATCAATGACAGCCGTTACGGGTAGTCAGAGGCCTGAAAGTCAGACAACCAGTCATACCACGAGAAATCGTGTTACCCAGCTTTTTGGGTAGTGGAGGTCATATAGTCAGTCGCTCCATGTAAAATACTACTATTAAGCTGCATCCAGTTTGACTGGAAGCCGACCCCAATGTTATTGAAAAAAGGATAATGTAAATATTTATGACTAAAACTAAATAAGTACATACAGGAAGACCGTTATCACTAACATGATAAGTCTTCGTGTGAACACGAACTGCAAAGTGCTGAAAACGTCTCAAAAAACAAAATTCAATACGTGTAATCCGGTTAAAAGTTATTTTACCTACTGTAATGTGATGTGATCGAAGAATTCTAAATATATGCGTCCTAAATCAAAAATAGCAGCATTTAAAGTATTACTGTACAGTCAATATTAAAAATAAACTATAATATAACCAACTTTGCTACCACAAAATAAAAAAACATAACTGCTTTCGGTTATTATTCTATAGATGTACGCCGAACGTGTTATTCCTCAAAATATACATTTATATTCAATACGTTTTGATTCTTATATCATAAAAGCATTATCGTAATTCCCTACAGAGTATTCAGGCGTCCGATTAAATAAATATATATCTATATATAAACTGTTTGAATTTATATCACGTTGTAAGAGTTACGGTATGGTATGTACTCAGCGTAACGCAAGATCATTGACCTACTTCGCTGCCACCTGAAACTTCACTCAGTGACATCTTTTCATTTTGTGCTGGAAAACATACTTACCCACCACTTTGTGCACTTATATGACTGAATGAAAGTCGAAAAGTTGTGCGAATTTCATTAAATTTAGTGTTGAAGATATGTTTAAACGAAGTTCATTTTTAAATTATTTGATTAGTTATTATATAATTATTTGTCTTATTATAATATATAAATGATTATGTCAAAAAAAAAACATAACCTAAAGTCAGGCTTAATTTATGCACCATAAAAGTTACGAGAAACGTTCGAGCTACGAACTCGCTACTTTTAAAAATAAACTACCGCAGCCTTAAAAATAAAACAACAATCATTATGCTTAAAACTAGGTATAACTGAAGTCAAACTTACATAGAAGTAGTTACAAAGTCACAAAAAGTCACTTCACATTCACAGTACACTCGTTTATAATATTATGTAGCACGTACGTCACGATCGTAGCGGTGCTACGGCGCTACGTGCGTAGCGGGCTACGGGCGCGGCGCGACTGTGGTTCTTCTACGTACACCGCACGGCCTACGGAGGCTTCGACGGAATTCATCTACGTGATCGATGAGGCATCACGCCTTAAGGGAAGGCTATGTTTGTCCCTCTCATGATTTATACTTTTATTGCACTATGATATATTTCAGTTTAAGCTAAAGAACTTAGTTTAAATTTTGGGTGGTTTAAATTCCCAAATTGTTTTGAAAAGTGGTTGTTCTAAGTATTTCTGAACTTGATAACATAATTACACCAAAATTTGGAGAGATTTATATTTCCAAATACTTTGATATTGGTTACAGAACTAGCTTTGTTATTGAAATCGGATACTTTGTGTGCTATAAATAATACAATATCTAATTTATTTGATAAAAGTATAACCAAACTCTTGAGAGCTATAAAAATTATACTTTATTTAAGAAGTAAATTCAACATGTCTTCACCAAAATATGACGTCAATGCAAATCGGAATAGATTAAAAACTTTCGGGCTTCCAGTGAAGATTTTTTACCAAAATGTGAATATTTTTAATATAAATTCGCCACAGGCTTATTACGAGGGTTCAACCGTAAAAATTGTAATTCTCAGCTATCTTTTACGTGTCATTAAGGAAATAAAGGTGAGATTATATTTTGGGATATATTTTTAATCTTTCTGTTTATAGCTAATATCGTAATACTACATTCCAAGCTACTAAGTATAATAGCATACTTTTAAATTGTTTTTTTTTTTTAAGTGTAATGTCACACTAGGTGACAAAAAATGAGATCATTTTTATTAAAATTGCTCTGCTACGGTATGTGCACATAAACGTTAATTAATACCTACTTATTTATAAACACAGAAAATATTATTTAAATTATGACATTGACATAGTGACAATGTATGCTTGACTTCATATTTCAGACCCTATTATTATTATTTCTATAGCTTTAATGTGTGTCACAAGATAAGCGTTGGCCGTGGCAATTTTTCCTCATGTATAAGTTAAGTTAGTTAATGCAGAGATCGGAACAGGCAAAGTACATATTTAATCTTCGAGGATGTATTACAATGGAGCAGATAATACCTCCTCTGAAATGTCACAATCTAACAAGATTTCAGTACGAATCCCTATAAACAACGTGTAAGTAACAAGATTCTTTGTGATTAGCAATTTGAAAGAAGAAGAAAGAAAAGAAGAAGAAGAATACAGTCGCGAGCAGGATTCGAACCTGCGCCTCCCGGGTAAATACTCCAGGCGCTCTGACCACTAAGCCATCTCGACCTCGCGAGATGGCTTATACCTTTAAAGTTCGCTAAGCATGCGTTACTGCTTTAAAAAAAAAAAACAGTTTTTTTTAAGTGTTATCGAGTTTTTCTGTTACGAGATTCTCTTCAGCCCGAAGTTTCAAATTGTGTCCGGTAATTTCTACTGTATTTTAGTTACCCAACCAAGAATCTGTAGGTCATACAATTATTTGGTCGATCGAAATAGTCGATCTCTCAAACACTGCGCCTACCTTAGAGCCCACCAAATATTAGAGGAACTTGCTAAAATTGTATATAAGTTATACATATTTGTAGAAATAAAAATACGGTCGTAGGATTCAAACCTGCGCTTCCCGGATAAATACTCCAGGCGCTCTTACCACTAAGCCCCTTCCGCTCAACCCCAAAGTCTTCTTCTACATATTAATTTGTGTGTAAAATGTAGGAGAGGAATTTGGGGTATAGAGCAGAAGTTGAGATGGTATAGTGGGCAGAGCGCTTGGAGTATTTATCCGGTGTAAATATATGTAATAGGTAGTGAGCCATCTACCGGGTATAATTCCAAACTCGGGCTGTTATTGAGAATTTTCTAACAAGAAAACTAAGTAACACTTTGTTCGATCCGGGAATCGAACTCAGGGCTTCATGCTTAGCAGACCAACGAGCTGTAATACTGTTAGGGATAAGATATGCTCATATGCTCTCTAAGGATTATTTCTCATTTCTGTTATATGCTGTATATAGATAGATCATACATTCCATGCAGTCATTGATGATTCTGAAACCCGGGAATCGTGAGGTATAATATTTTTTTAAGCAAGTTACGAAAAAAGGTAGCTTCTAAACGTAGCTAAATGGCCTTACAGGCGAAGGAAGCTAATATATTGCCAGTTATTTTGTATGTGATTTGCGATTTATTACATTTTCCTTTCGAAACAACCTTAAGTCGGTGAATATTAAGGAAGGCGAAATGAGGTAAAATATAAACAGAGGGCAGAGCGCCTGGAGTATTTATCCGGTAAGCGCAGCGCGCAGGTTCAAATCCTGCTCATCAACTTATATTTCTTTGCGGTATTTTTTTGCGTTTGAAAGATTTATGTGTATTTGTATATAAGTTATATATATATTATTACCTACCACTATCTACATTTTAATATTACACTATATATCTGTATGGTCAGTGATTTGTATAATATTTTATAAGTATATTTTCAACAATGTGTATCTCATTTTATTTTATAATGAACAAGGTATAAAAACGTATTTTCATGTAATTTTCTGGATATTGGAAAATTCGAGGTAAAACCGACTGGTTTCATTACGCGTAGGTATTTCCATTAAATATTATTCATCGAGGCTTTAAACAGCAATTGTGTTGTATGATAATATTTTCTGTGCTTACTTGGAATATTTAATTAATTGCTTTGTTTTTGTATTCCTATTTTTCTGGACTTTAGTTTTTCGCTTTGTTGTTGGCTTTCTGCTTACTTTACTAACTTTAAACTAGTTACACGACTGCCCAAAAAAAAGGAGTGCTGTGGGTTATGTTTTGAGAGTTAATGTACATATGTATGTTGTGAGTTTCTTTATTCCAAGATAACTTCTAAACGGATTTAGATGTATGGGGTATTAGAATTCTAGCATTGTCCTCGGTAACATAGGCTAGTAAAATTAATATATATTGCCTATAGTACACAAAACGGTGTGAAATAAAAGGTGCTGTAAATAAAATAAAAAAGTTATATTAAAGTAAAGCAGTATTTACAATTGCCAGTTACGCAGAATTGGACTATCACCGACGATTTGCACTATAAATCAGGGTAGATTAAGACCTTAGATCAAAACCCTAAAGGTCATTATTCTCGCACGTGAGACCCAACTTCAATGCAATTTGATGAACTGCCTTGCTAGGACAAAGAGTTTTTTTGATAATGCTTTCATTTTAAGATTTAAAAGAAGGGATAATTGTGCGGGAACTGTTATGGTAATGATGACAATAATGGGTGAGACCTTTGAGAAGTATGTGTCGAGTAAGTTTGAAAGATAGAGTGAGGAACACCGTGATAACGTTGCAGTGTGAAAGAGGATGTAGTGACGAGGATTTAGAAAGGTAAGCGGAAATGGTTTGGGCATGCTGAAAGGATGGATGAAACTAGTATATGAGGAGAGTGTGGATGGATGAGTCGGGGGCCTCGACGAACGTACTGCAATTAATTTGCGGACGTTCACAAAAAGAGGCAGCTCAGGAGCAAGCTAAACCGACAAGCATTAATGAACATAGATGAACCGAAAGAAGTGTGTCAAAATCGTAACAGGTGGAAATCGTTAGTCTCTGGCGTGATTGTATGTATGTTTGATGATAATAATTATATGATACAGCGACTGTACAGCATACCCCAATCGATCTTCTTCTTCTTATCTGTGCTACTTCTTGTGGTCGATGAACAACCTAGTGTCAGAGTTTAAATCACCCCTAGGTCTCTGACCTGGCTTTACACACCATCGAAAACATATCTCAGGTGTGCAGGTTTCCTCACGATGTTTTCCTTCGTCGTTAATTAAGCACGTAATAATTAATTTATAACACGCACATGACTTCGAAAATACAGTGGTGCGTGTCAAGGATTCGAACTTGCGACCTTTGACTTGTCAGTCCAACGGTCATGCCACTAGGCTATCACAGCTATTACAAAACTTATATTTGTTTGTATTTCACCTCATTTCGCCTTCCTTAATATGGTGAATAGAAAGGACTTAAGGTTGTTTCGAAAGGAAAATGTAATAAATTGCAAATCACATAAAAAATAACTGGCAATACATTAGGTACCTTTTCGCCTGTAAGGCCATTTGGCTTCGTTTAGAAGCTACCTTTTTTCCTACCTTGTACACGACTTAAATAAATATCGTACCTCACGATCTCGGGGTTTCAAGGGGCTGGTAACAAAGTAACAGCCGCACAAATCAACCGATCGAGGTTAATTTGCGCTTGCTGCAGCCTGTCTGTGTCTGGGGATGTGTGACCATCAATTCATACCTAAACCGACGGTTTAACGTGCTGAACGGAGCCCCTCCGTACCTCGGAGAGCACATTAAACCGTCGGTCCCGGTTGTCAAATTAAGTTCTATGACAGGTAGTCAGAGGCCAGTCATACCACGAGATATTGTGTTACCCAGTAGCGGAGGGTTGCGGAGGTCAGATAGACAGTCGCTCCATGTAAAATACTGGTACTAAGCTGCATCCGGTTTGACTGGAAGCCGACCCCAATATAATTGGGACAAGGCTAGGCAAATTGATTGACGATCTCCGGGTTTCAGAATCATCAATAACTGCATGGAATGTGCGATGTATATACAGCATGTAACAAAAATGTGAAATAATCCTGAGGTGTCCGTATACAACCCTTGGGCATAGGTGTTGGAATCTTATCCCTAACAGTATTACAATAATGCCTCGTTGGTCTGCTAAACATGAAGTTCTGAGTTCGATTCCGGATCGGACAAAGTGTTACTTACTTTTCCTGTTAGAAAATTCTCAATAGCAGCCCGGAGTTTGGAATTATACCCGGTAGATGACTCACTACCTAATTACATCGGTGAAATGCGGGTGTACAAATTCCAACCCCGCTTAATTCCTTGGGAAATACAGTCGTGTATTCGTATCAATCTGCCTAGGCTTTTCCTAATTACATTGGTTTCGGCTTCCAGTCAAGTAGCTTAATACCAGTGTTCTTAATAGAACGACTTTCACGCTTCGGAATCGGCAATCATGATAATAACGTAAAAACCCGAAAACCTCGACGCTGTCACAAAAATAAAGTTCGTATAAAAAAGAACTTTGTGTAGTCTATAAAGATGGTGTATATTATATTAAATAGACTGCCTCGTTGGTTTTAGCGGCCGCAAGCACGGCTAATGCGCAAGCGATTCTGATTCCGATTTATGGGTCGGGCAAAGTGTTTTTCCGGAAGTTATAAAATCTCGGTATGAGCACGGAGATGGCAATAGGCTCACCATCTATTACACGGGACTTAATAACAGCAGTAGTGAAATGTGGGTGTACAACTATATACACCTCTGCCTACCCACTTTGGGAAAACAGGCGTGTGATGTTATGTTAATAAACTAGGTACGTAGTATTTGGTCAACAAGTTAACTAGCTCTCGACTCACAACCCATATAGTTTTCCCTATCCATTAAAAGACTATAAGAGTAAATTATCCGTTAATAGTCATGAGAGTGACCTATATCGGTAATCGTGTGAGGCAGCCATTAGTATGATTAAATGAAAATACGTGTAAAAGACTTTTAAGGTCAGTGGTCAACCGCAATGCACGAGTCCTGTGTTCGATATTTTTTATTGCATATCTTTTTACTGCAAGTAGGTACTGTTTAACCGTAAATCGAAAATTATACAAATAACGTTTGATGATCTACTTGGGTTGGATGGGTTTCTAACCTGTTTTTCACGTATGGAACAAATGTAAACAGTAGATCGTCATCAATACAAAGAAATAAAATTAAAGTGTCTGTTTGTGAAATCGTAATGATACTTTTTTTTATTTCATATGCTTATTTCCACAATACCTATGCCTTAAAATCAGTTTTCAAAATGTTTATCTGTAATAGTTAAGGCTAATTATAATATAATTGTGCTCTTGGGGGCCGAGTTGCCCGCTTCCGTAGGAGTGCCTACAACTCGGCCCCCACTCTTAAAATGGAATCCCTACACGTGGCCCCTGGGCGGTGCAAAACGGGCAACACAACTCTGGTGAGAGACTTCGGCCGCGGCTGGTTACCACCCATCGGACGAACCCATGCCATGAAGCGACCCAGTCGTGATTCGGGATGTAATCCGGTGCAACCGTTGTGGGAGACGGGTCTGGGCAGTTGCATCAACTCCCCAACTATCGTTCTTCCAAAACCTATCTAATCTACATAAGAGTGAGTATAGATTTATTCTGGTTGTACGAGCTCCATCCTCGGCCACACCTTCGCTTACTATCAGGCGAGTTGGTGGTATAAAAAAACGGGGGTGAAACCGCGAGGCACAGCTAGTTAAAAATAATTTCAGTTCTTGTCTCTTTGTGTTCGAATTTTGGGATTGTCCTACACACACAAGTTCAAATATTTTTATTTCAAATAGACGAGATTACAGGTACTTATTAAACGTGAAAACTGGGCGCTCGGTTCCAAGGCCCATTCTAATATCTTATGGAGAAAAGCCGGTAAGAAACTCCATAGACTTTTTCTCTTCGAGCATGAGAGTACCTATTAACAGCCAAGTAGGTACTCTCATGGTAATGGATTTATTTTAACACCACAGTTAATCTTTGGCCTGCAACGTGCCTTGTTTGTATTGCTATAATAAAATATACAAAGCTATTTGTTTGCTAAATAAAAGCGCACAGCAAATCAAAATAGGTTAGTGCAGCAGTTGTAGGTGAACGGCAACTGTTCTACAATTCGCTCGCACGTACATTAGTACAGCCGGAAAAACAGATAAGTGAGCAGCTAACTACAATTAATAAAAAAAAAAAAATACGGATAAATCTTCCTAATGCCATTTCAAGTTCCTAAAGTTTTTTTTTTGTGAAATTTTAACTACGGTCTTAAGCAGAATGAATACTCCAGGCGCTCTACCAACTAGCTATCTCTTGTTATCTTTCAGAATTATCGATTCATCAAATTGTTCAGCGATATATTAGAATTTGTGCAACGAAAGTAATTACATACATAAATTCACACCTTTCTCCCATGGAAGTAGGCAGAAACGACAGAACGCCAGCTTCTTCGATCCTTACATATGCCTTTTGCTTCGACCACGTTCATACATCTGGTCAAACACGGTATGCACACCGGTTGCGAGTACTACGCACCTGACCTTTTCGGAGGATATCAATAATAAGGTCAGTGTATATACTTCTAGGGCGTCCTCTTCTGGCATTACCACTTGCACCTACCTTGTGACACCTTTTGTTAATCGTCTGTCGTAAATATAATGAAAATAATAATTTTGTTAACAAATAAATAATAGGTACTCGTCGGTGATAGCAAAATACAAAATACTAGCTGGTGCCCGCGACTTCGTCTGCGCGAATAAAGGTAGCCTATGTCCTTCCCCAAGATATAATCTATATCCTTGCTAAATTTCATTACGATCCGTTCAGCCGTTTAGTCGTGAAAAGGTACAAACAAAGTTACTTTCGCATTTATAATATTAATAAGAATAATTTATTCTATTGAATAACTTCAAGATATTTTTGAGTTATGTATGAAGCTCTAAGCTCCCCAGTGCAGGCTCGCAATACATTTGTTATAGGTACTTAGACATACATTTCATCATTCGACTGCACACTAATCTCTTTTGTCGTGTGTAGGTACATCACCATCTGTGACACAGATACATAGCACGGTACGATATCTCTGCAAGTTGCGCATTTGAACAAATACAAACTAGGTTAGGTCCTTGTAATTCTGAATCTAACACAGTAAGAAGTAGGTATGTACTATCAACATAAGAAGGCAGTAAAAAGGAACAATAAATTACCCTTTCTTATATAATTACACTAGCTGTGCCGCGACTTCGTCAAAGCAGTTTTTTTTTTGGACGAGTGGCCTTTTTCCGTTAACCCATAGGGGTTTGATCTGTGTAACCGAACAATAGCTATGGCGAGACAATTTGATACCTCCAACCAGAGCGTATCTTATAATACTACAAACTAAGCAACACAGCACTAAGGGCACGAGCCTCGGCTTAAGGCGTTGCTGGAGGGACAACTAGGGACTAGCTGGATCAGATCAGTTTCCTTATTATGAGCAAGGGTCGGGGCGGATATCGTGGAACTTTGTACAAGCAGTAATATTTATAATAATATCTGCTGACTACTGCCAGAAATCGAAATGAAAAAAAAACGTGATTATTTCATTTAAAGTTTGAATTTGAAAGAATTAACTATACAGGATAGTTAATTCTTTCAAATGCATTAACGCATGCGAGGGGAACTCTAAATTCATTCAAATTCTTGTTTTAATCCCTTAAATATTCATTAAGATCCGTTAGGCTGTTTCGGAGCTTATTCGAGACAAACATTCAAACAGACAGGCAAGACATCTAAAAACTGTATTTTATAATACTGTACTTTATAAAACTGTATTTTATAATATAACATAGCGTCACGCCTGTATTCCCCGAAGGGGTAGGCATAGGTGTACACATTTGTACACCTACTTATCACCAATGCTTTTGTTAAGTCCAATGTAATAGTTGATGAGCCTATTGCCACCAACCAGGCACAGTTCCAAACACCGGGCTACTACTGAGAATGTCCTAAAAATAAAACTCAATAACACTTTGTCCGACCCGGGAATCGAACCCGACACCTCCTGCTCAGCAGTCGCGCTTGGGACCACTAGACCAACGAAGCAGTTGCAGTTTAAATAAAACAATTGCGTCACGTCACGTCACCTAGAAATGCGCGTAATAATCGTGAATATATCGCTAAACCTCTGCCTACCCCTGCAACAACATCGGAGAACTTGAGGCTTGAGATGCCAACGCATTCTACAAAGTTTTACGACAAGTCTTTTACCGTCCAAGCGGTACGTTTATGGAATGCGTTGCCTGTGGCCGTAAGAAGAGCTCAGATGTCTGATACTTTTAAAAAGTTAATCAAGCAGCATTTCTTATCTTCCAAAGATTAGTTGTTACCATTTTCGTATATGCCTAAAACATTATTATTTATATATACATTTTATTTATTCTACTAATTGTAAAATAGTGTAGTACACCACTGAATGCCCCCATTTGCAATTATTCACATCTCTGTGTCCATCCAAAGGTTGTCTGGTAGATATCGCTGTTAGCGATAAGGCCGCCATTGTACCCTTAATTAATAATTGAATTTTATTAATGTTACTCTATTGGTGTACAATAAAGATTAATCTAATCTATCTATCAACAGCCAAGTCGTATTTAAGTTGTAATTTATCTACTATTGCAACATAACCAAGTCTAGGTACCCCCAATTTATTTACCTGTGTAAACCTTTATGTATTCATAGCTGTTTCGGAGGTCATTCCGTGAGCAGAACTTGAAGTGTTGCCATTAATATGTTAGCACTACTCAGCTAAACGAGAAACTACTACTTATGTCCATCATTCAATACATACACGTGAATATTTTTAATTGGACCGTCTGATGTCAGACCCCAGTGGCATATTAACATAAGCTTTTTGTGTGATTAGCTTGGTACTTCAGGATAAAGTAGCTTTCTAATGGTCAAAGAATTATTATGAAATGAAATGGGAAGTTTGTTGCGCCGCTTCTTCATCCCAGCTAAAACACTAGGAAGCGGTGAAGGGTGGGCTTCTTTGGGGACTGTCTTAATGTTTGACTTTCAAAAAGTTTTTAGCCTAATTTGAATAAATAAATTTTGATTTTGATTTCGATTAAAATTGGTTCAGCAGTTTCAGAGTTTATCGATTATAAACAAACAAAACTCTTTTTTGTATTAATATAGATAAGTAACTGATAGCTCAGTTGGTAGAGTGCCAGGAGTACAGTATTTGTCCGGAGGCGCAGGTTCAAATCCTACTCATGACCTTTTTTTATTTCCACATAAATGCATAACTTAAAAGTTTACTACGCATACATTAATGCGTTTGGTAGACCTGAAATTAACAGTAAGCGTGACCTACGGATTAAAGTTTCTTCGATAAAAAGGGATTGCTAAAATTAAAATGCTTCTCATGGCCCCCATCCACTGATTGACCGCGCCAAATATTGCTTAGCCCCAACTTGCAACGGGCTATGATTAAAACCAGGAATATTATGAATGTAGAATATTATGAAACTATCGGATATCCAAAATAAAAATCTATCCAAAACCGTAACCGAAACTGATCTGATATAAAAGTTTCGAATCATTTCGGCTAGGGAGTCTAAATAAGACACGTTATGACAAGGCATTGTTTTTTTTTTTCTGTGAATTTAATGCCAAATAATAACCCAGCAATAAATTAAAATCCTATTTGTGTTTTCCTTTTACAATTCCTTAAAAATCTAATATCCGTATCCGAAACCATCCAGAACTATCGGATAATCCGTATAAGAATTTCATATCCGTACGTATCTGAAACCGGTATAATATCCAAAATTTCATATCCATAGCACCACTGATTAAAACTAATCAAAAATTGATGAAGGAGGACAACCTGAAACATACACGTGATAAATACTTGGAGAACATGTTAAAAAGACTTAGGTTGAGTTGCATATTTTTTTAGGTATTGTTTTTTTATCAGTTTTTCGAACTCATCGGTTACGGCTATAGATAAGATTGTGCAACTGAGCTTATAGTGTAACACAATACGTAACTTACAATATTGGTAGGTAGGTAGTTAAATATACTGTTATGACGCCTGACACTTTGCAGCTCTCGTGTAGACCACGAGCGCTGCAAAGTGTTTGAACGTCAGGAAAACGTAAACCAATAATGCGATCAATCCGGTTAAAACTTATTTTATTTTGTAGTGATCGCGAAAACCTAAGATATTACTAGGATTAAAATATCTGTGATTTTCATTCACAATCAGCAAGGACCGACATGATTGCGTGGACTTGGAGGAGATTTTAACGAGTAGGGAGGCATAAAAATAACACTAACATCTGGCTAGTCATGGCTGCCAAACATGAACTTAAAAATGCGCTAAAGCAAGGGTAGCTTGGTTTTTAGAGAATAAAGCGCAATATATTTGAGATTGGCTATATATTACAGTACTCTAACCAATTATCCAATTCTGAAAAATAAAGAAATCTTCGCTAACAAATATACTTATATAACAAATGAGTTTATTCGACGTTAACTAGACTGTGAAAGAGGCAGTTATCGGATTTCCGGCTCCGAGAAATTCTCAGAATAATAAATAAGCTGCGGTCTTTTGGAGGATATCTTTTTCTTCTTGTTGTATGATTGACTAACAACCTAGTTAGTAGCTTACCAGTTTCTTGTGAAATTTTGAAAACATAGCAGCATCAACGAGAAAATGAATGAAAATATCTTAGGTTTGCGCGATCACTACACATTATAATAAAACAACTTTTAACCGGATTAATCGCGTGTATTATTGGTTTTTTTGTTTTTCCTGACGTTTCGAACACTTTGCAGCGTTCGTGGTCGCTATCTACAAGGCTGAAATCAGAGAGCAGTTTTACTACAGAATAATCCATAAAAGCTTGATTAGAATGACAGCTGCCAAACCAATGTGACTAGTGCAGAGAAAGTACTAATGAATAAGAAAAATTGGCACCATCTCTAACATTTGACGTAACCTTGTAAAGACGTCGCAGATAATTAGGTTTATTTTTAAAAGTATGAATTAAAATGTTTTTTTTTTTTAGTTTTAAAGCTGGATTTATTAAACATGCTGATTTACATGTGTTATTTTTCATGTGTTCATATAAATCACTTGATATGGCGTTACTACAAATTTCAGTAATATTGAAGTTGTCACTTTTGTTGACATCTGTTATTCTAAATCAAGCTATATTTTACGGATTAGTTTTACTCAAGGTTTTACTCATAAACGTAGGATAGAAAGCAAAAATATTCTAATTCTATGGTTTTACTAATTTATTTCATTTTCTACTGATTCTAATTCCCAGCCAGTAATTAGATTCGGTACCTCATTAACTAGGAACTCCTTGGCCTTAATTACATTCTTTTATCTAACTTATCCTCTTTCAGACTTCTTAGGCTCTCCTAAGATTTTTTGCTAAGTTACCAAGCAACGTCTACATTATCCACTTAAACTGGAATCATTACTACGAATCAGGATTAATTATATTATAATGAGTTCATTCCATCGATTGGGGTTATTAACCTTATCGAGGGTAATGCTCCCAAATATTTGTAGGTAAGTAATCCTCTGATAATTATTTACTTAGGTTCCCTCCGTGTGGTGTTTTCCTCGTCGATTTCCTTCCTGTCTATAATTAAAATTATTTATAGTAACTGTAAACAGGGTGGGTGTATGGGGATACGAATAAATCTTTCAAACACATACAACATACTTTCTATAATTAGCTATCACTTGCTTAAAACGGTGAAGGAAAATGTGTGATAAAACGCACACTCGTTTATTCGGTTCGTCACCATATCATCTATAACGAAAAATACGGTCGGGAACAGGATTCAAACCACGAAGCCCTATCGACCTCTGCTTACTACTCCGAAAACTTTCTTCAAAATTTTAATACATCTCTTGGTGACGTCATCGCTATCTATTCAGTCTCTATACAGATGACTGAACCGACACGACGTATACTCACATATCACCAATACTGTTATTAAATCCCAGATGGTGAGTCTATTGCCATCTACCGGCGCGATTCTAAACTCCAGGCTGCTACTGAGAATTTCCTAACAGAAAAACCGAATAACACTGCCCGACCTGGGAACTGGCCCCAAGACCTCATGACCCACGATCAGCAGTCGCGATGTTCTTAATTCAATGTAGGTAAAGGAGGAGGCTCAATTTTAGGGCTCCCATGTGTCTTTTAAAAAAATACGTTGCCCCACACTAGGAATTTCTTCCTGTATCGTGGGTACGTTTACAGACATATAATCTCACAAGCACAAACACACCCAGACCCGGAGCAATTATCTATAGATCGTACAAATATTTGCTCCGTGCACGAATCAACCCTGCGACACGCAGTGCAGCAGTCGGTCTCTCGACCACTGCGCCAACCACGCTGTCATGAGTAGATCACATATTAATACTAAAACGTATGGCTAAGATAGTAAGTAGTTAGATTACATTTACCCGCTAAGATCCACCAAGCGAGGCCTCATAAACTATGCAACCTTGTGTCACTGGCTCATCTTCAACATTAACAATAGCCTTGACATCTATCTCGTTTCGTTCTTATCTTTTATTACTCTATGGCTATACATACATACATAAACTCATACCTTTCTCCCATGGGGGTAGGCAAGAACTACAGAACGCTACTCGCTACGATCCTTAATATATGCCTTTTGCTTCATCCACGTTCATACATCTGGTCATACTCGCGCGCCGGTTGCGTGTACTACGCACCTTACTTTTTCGGAGGATATCACTAATAAGGTCAGTGTATATCATTCTAGAGCGTGCCCTTCCGGCATTTCCACTTATACCTGCCTCGTACACACCTTTTGTTAACCGTATTTCATTAATTATCTCAATATGACCAAACCATCTAAGAATACTCTTTTAAATTTTCGTCACTACGTATGTATTCTATGGCTTTATTCCTTTTTCAAAGCTAATTATGCCTATTCACGACATGTTATCTTTCTAACGTTTATCAGTAGCACTATTATGTGTGTAATGGTAAGCCACCCTTACTAACCACTGTGTCTGATTTTTACTTTCCGCTTCCATAAATTTTAAATTTATTTAACGATTAATTGTGTGTGTGATGTACAATATATTGTACCGATACACTTCCCTTTAAAAAAAAAAATACTTTTTAAAAACTTTCTTTTTACGCTTAATTTATCGTGTTCCTTATACGCTTTAAATTATTTAGTTTTTTTTTTTATTTAGCGTAGGTACAAAATACAAAACTGTGTCAAGTCCGTATAAAAAAAAAGCACCATTTAATTAAGGAAACGATGTGGTTTTTTTTCTTCCCTATTTTAAATGGCTTTTTGCCAGAGTTGTTTAATGAAGCTGTAGTAAGGGCATGATTTATTTCTTGTTGCATGATATAGCAGTTTGTAGTTTTGGACGGAAATATGTTTTGTAAGAGCTCGTGGCTAAGTAACAGCCGCTCAGATCGATCGAACGAGATTATGCTGCGCTTATCGCGATCGGTCTGTGGATGGGTCATCATACTGAGACCCCTCCATGCCTCAGAGAGCACGTCCCAGTAGTCAATTTGAGATCTATTATGTGTAGTCAGAGGCCTGAAAATCTGACAACCACGAGATAACGTGTTACTGGTGGTACTGGTTCACAACTTCCTGGTACCCAGTAAGGCGTTTTGGAAATTTTTACTTCAAACAGATGAATTTGACGCCCCTTGACGATACCGCCTGGGGCAGATACCCCGGTTTGCTACCCTAGATCCGGGGCTGCTTGCAATGACAATACATTTCAATGTGCCAAACATTGCGTCGCATACTTAAAAAATTTAAATTCTATACCACCTCTTCGACTAATAAGAACGACGTAATGTATGTTGTCAAACTGACAAAATGAAAGACATTGCAATTGAAAGTCTGTTCCACCACTACCACGCTGCTAGACTGTGCCGGATTGCTGTCAACTAAAAGGAGACCGACCCCTTCTAACCTTTACCGGGTTTTCGGGACCGCAGCTGAACTCACTCAAATCACAACAGCTTGTATAGGCATCTTCAGGATTATATGTATTGAGATGTCCTGGGCTCGATTCCCAGGTTGAGCAAAATGACAGATTTTTCTGTAAGGAAATTTTCAGTAGCAGCCCGGAGTTTGAATTGATGTCCGGTAGATGGAAATAGACTCGCCACGTGGGACACTAACAGCATGAGGTTTAGGTAAATGTGGGTGTACAACTGTGTACACTTCTGCCTACTCCTTTGTGGAATACAGGCATGGTGCTATAATAAGATGTTATTACGAGTATAATAATAATAAATGTTTTAGTTGTCGAAACAAATTATTACACCCTAACAAGACCGTACAAGTTATAAATTATTATTATTTCCCAACTTTCCATATCAAAAGTGAAGTTTACACATTGAACGAAAGACAATGACTTCCGAACGAAAAACAATAAAACAAAACGATTCAATAATCACAAAGTAACATTACGCCTGTAATCTTACTATAACAAAGTGGTACGAAGGTACCTACTATAAGAGCTGAAGACCAAAATGAGGGCTAGGCGAGTTTATTCGTTTTTATTAATTTTAATACAAATAATAGACACACTTTTGGCGGTACGTAGAGTATAAGGAAAAAAAATTTTTTTTTTCCGAGGTAAATTTTTATATTCTATAAAATAGGTACTCTTTTTGTTAAAAAAGAATATTGCTGCATACTAGGAATTTCTTCCTGTATCGTGGGTACGACGTTTACAGACATAATCTCAGAAGCACACACACACACACACCTAGACCTGAAACAATTATCTGTAGATCATATAAATATTTGCTACGCGCAGGTATCGAACCTGTGACACGCGGGGCAGTAGGCTGTCTCTCAACCACTGCGCCAACCGCGTTGTCAAATTATTAACACACTTAAGTAGCAAAATTTGTTACACATAGTCGGCACCAATTCCATGTTGCATATTTTGATTATTAATTTTCATTAATAATTTAATAATATTAATATATATATTTTTTTAGCGCTGACTCAAAATTAGTTACACTCAGTTAATTGTTATTTTCTAAGGAAACATTGAAAAATAATAGACACGAGCAGGACTCGAATCCGCGACCCTTGACGTACCGTGTCAGATAGCCTAGCACAGCACGATAGCCCAGTGTGAGAGCGATCACACTGGGCTATCGTGCTGTGCTAGCATCCATTAAATGTCTCGACTATCTTTCAACCTACACTACAATATGTACGTGTATGGAAAGTTTCAACAGAATCGGTTGACATGTGAACAATCAAATTTCCTATTTTTCCTATATATACTTAGGGGTAGACTATATTAAAGGGTCTCAATTTATATGGGACCAACTTGGACGTATCTTCTATAAAATATAAAAATTATTATCAAAATCAGACTACCCTGTAAAAAGTTATGCGTAGTAATAATATATAAAAGAATATATGCGTCGAATTAAGAACCTCTTCCTTTTTTTGGTTGGTTAAAAAACGAATTTAAACAAAGTGTCGCTTGAGTCAATCAGGCAGATTTTGTAACAGAATAACTTAGGCACCTTCAAATATTCTCTCTGTCTCTGACTCTCAGTTAAGAGAAAAATAATATGTTCGATTTAAAAAAAAGTATAATGCCAGAAGACAGGGGCTGCCATTGCAAAAAAAAAAACACTGTTTTTTCACTTTCAAATATTGTTGCCATTAAAAATCAAAATATGCTGCATTTGTTTAAAATTTTCTTCATGACAAGAATTCAATAATATTATTTTGCAATAAAGACAAACACACCTCTAACACATATTTTATTTATACGTACACCAACTCCCTGCCTATTTCATCTGGCGGACAGCCAAATGTGTTTTCAAAAGAGTGCCTAATAAGCAACGTGCAAACAAAAAAGCCTACTTTTCGACGTTGTTTATAGATGTACGAGGTAAAAAACTTGATTATTTACCGGGTCAGAAGTTCAGAACAAATATTGGGATACAAACTGGCCTTCGACGCAAATGAAAAGTTCTCCAGGAAACGGGTGGAGAGGGGCAAGAATATGTTTTATTGTTACGTGTATTTTCTTGAGTGTTAACCCTTATGAGACTAATAAAGAATTAGGGTATGCGCATTTTCTTTTTGTAAATAAATGTTCGACTACCTAGACGTTAAGTTAATGTTTTTGGAAAATTATTAACTCTTAAACAATATCTGCACAGCCTCGTCCCAATTACGTTAAGTTCGTCTTCTAATCTAACCAGATGCAGCTTAATGCAAGTGTTTTACATGGAGCGTCTGCCTATCTGACCTCCAGAACCCAGTTACTAAGTAACACGATATCTCGTGATAAGACTGGTTGTCACACTTTTTAAGGCATTTTACTACCCGTAGATCGTCATAGATCTTAATATGACAAATCAGACCCGACGAGGCACGGAAGGGGTCTTGACATGAAATTATGGTCACCCATCCACAGACTGACCGTGGCAGGCGCAGCTTAATATCGATCGACCGACCTGTGTGGCTGTTATTAAGTAACCACGAGCCTTATTATTAAACTCAGGGTCAAAATGAAACTACCTCTTCTTCTTCTTTGTCTAGCAGAGGAAGGAATGACGATTGTAGCAGATAATCTTAACCGAAACCTTCTCACCCTCAACGCTAACAAAACGAAATACATCCCTTTCTCAAAGACTGCTGTTACGAAACCTCCAGAAAATTTGAAGATAAGGATACACCAAATCTGTTGCAAAACACTTTATTCTCTCTTTACTTGCCCTTCACTCGATCGCACTACCACAGTCAAGTACCTCGGTATCCTAATTGACTAACACTTGACATATAAACAACACATCTCATTTATATCAGGTAAAGTTAGGAAATTGATACACATCTTGCGCAAATTACGAGATAGTTTATCCATAGATGTTTTACAGCAAGTCTATCTGGCACTCTGCGAATCACTCACACAATACTGCAACAGCATCTGAGGCAGTACGGGAAAAACTTATATGATTGAAGCTGAAAGAGCATTATTAAAGGTAACGCTCAAAAAACCTTTCAGATTTTGAACAGACTGATCTGTTGTATAACCAATTCCAAGTACTTAGAGTTAGACAACTATTTAGATTATCAGCCTAGAGGCTTAATAAATTGATAGATCAAAACACACAGAACAGTTAAGAGCAGAGTTGACTATAGAAAATTAATTAAAAAAAGAATTTATATTATACCGACTCCGGAGGTAACATCCTTGCTTGCCAGACGCTCACCGGCTTACTCACTTATAAATACATATAATAAAGTCAGCAAACGTTGCGATATCAAAGACTGCTCATCTTTTCAAACTAAAACGAAAGTCAAAACTATGTTACTAAATATGGGATACGAAGAAACAGAACAACTGGTCTGATATCCACCCACGCAGTCACACGCTCAGACACACATACACATGCAGAGACAATAATCTGAACCCCGGTTCTATGTCTTAATTTTATATTATCTTTTATATATTCTTGATTTTACATCTCTTATCACAATGATTTTAAATGCTAACGTACGGATTTATTTTATGTCTAATAGTAAAATTAATACTAGACCCTGAGCCCAGAGATACAGACTCACTGTCTAGCTTGGGGCTCACAATTTTTACTATTGTACACTTCTTTTATTTTAAATGTGTCATAGTTTATTCTATACTAGTCTGTAAACATTACTTTGGACAATAAACGATTTTTATTTTGATTTGATTTTTGATTCTTATCGTTTAGTTGATGAACAACCTTAGTGTCAAAGTTTAAACCACCCGTAGGTCTCTGACATGGCTCTACACACCATCGAGAACATCTCTCAGGTGTGTTGGTTTCCTCACGATGTTTTCCTTCACCGTTTAAGCATAGCATAGCATCACGGCTGTATTTCCCGATGGGGTAGGCAAAGGTGTACACAGTTGTACACCCACATTTAACCAATGCTATTATTAAGTCCCATGATGGAGATGGTGAGCCCTTTGTCACCGGGCTGCCGCTAAGAATTTACTAACAGTAAAACCCAATAACGTTCTGCCGGACTAGGGAATATAAATAGAACCTAAGGCTAGATTCCAGAATTGGGCAAAGTATTACTTCCACTTAACATTCGCAAAACTGCCTTGTTGGACTGGTGGTCCCAATCGCGACTGCCGAGCACAAAGTCTTGGGTTCAATTTCCGGGTCGGGCAGTGTTAATGGGATTTTCTGTTAGGAAGTTATCATTAGCAGCCCAGAGTTTGGAATTGTGCCCAGTAGATAGACATGTGACTTAATAGCAATATTGGGGAAATGTGGATGTTCAACTGTATTATTCACTTCTGCCTACCTGTTCGGGGAATACAAGCGTGGTATTAAGTAATGTTAGTTACATAATAACAACCATCTTAAACCTAGTTATTTATTTTCTAATTGACTCGTAAACTTATATTATGCCCATTAACCGCTATATTTTACGATCTAAGAGAATATTGCCCAATCGTATATTTTGGTTATTAATTAACAGAAGCAATTAATTCAACCAGTATTATTATCAACTTAACAACTAATAGAAATCTAGTAAAATGACCATAAATACTGTAAATAAATAATTATAGCGACAAATCAAGGAAAAATATATAATTATTTAAACAAGAATAAAATCCGGGGAAAAAACTTTAAATAATAATTACTTTTGGAGTTTTTTTGGTGTCTACTCAAAATTAGTTTCATTTAGTTATTATGTTTTTTTTTGTAAATATGTTTTAATTTTATTACCAATTTTTTGTGTACACGCAGGTCCAAAGTTCTAGTTAAACTAAACATATCTATATTTTCGTTTTCCTACGTAATTATAACATAAAAAAACACATCGGCACGTGTCACAGACCCCACAACCCACAGCCACCCCAACAAACACATTTCACGGAGATATACAGTAATGTGAAATAACATCACGTCCCACTTTAAATAGTCGTGTAAGCAATTTCCACGTAGTTCAGTTAGTTTCAATTTACCATGTAAACGGGAGTCGTCGAGCGCTAACACGCGCTATGCAGCAGAGATTCATACACGTGCTTCATAATATTAAGGGTGACTTTCCACAAGAGCTGTGTGCAGAAGCAGAGCGATGAGCGAGTAAAGCATCTCCCAATAGAATAGCTTTATTTCCCTCATACGACGCAGCTCAGCCATGTGGTCAATGCCTAGCAAAGCGAGGTTATTATACTCGTACATACAATGAGAGAAAGATTTATATAGAAAATACGAGCTTCCACATCGATTCCTTGTATAGTTTGAGTGAAAATAATACTTTTCACAGCTCTGCTACACATCTTGGCACTGCAAAGTGGCATTAACTGCAAAGTGTGTTGTGTCGGTTCGTTCACCTGTATAGGTACTGAATAGATAGCCATGACGTCGCCAAAAAGACGTGTTTAAAATATGGATGAAGAATTCGCGGTGGTGAGCAGAGGTCGATATGGCTTAGTGGTCAGAGCGCCTGGAGTATTTATCCGGGAGGCGCAGGTTCGAATCCTGTTCGCGACCGTATTCTTTTTCCATATAATATTGTAACTTTAGAGTTCGCTAAGCATGCGTTAATGCTTTTCAAAGATTTATCTGGAATCTTGACACTGCTCAGTTTGTTCGCAGAACTATGGTAGAAAGAATCATACCGCTCCTTAGCGTCTCCTCGCGCTGCACAGCTTCCTCGTACTGGAGAGCCAACCCTACGAAGCCACGAGGGAGGATTTGAGTTCATTCAATAACATGCTCTGAATGAAATGAATTTAACTAGAAAATAGAGTCAATAAAAGGAAATACAATTTATTTTGCTTGCTTGGCGTCATCATGATTAATTTAACATTTAATCGTGTCTACCTGAAACATGTTTACAAAGTATCTACAATATAGAATTGGAAATGTTTCATAAAAAAATGGAATTTGTCCATCCATTATAAATTTGTAGTATAATTATCATGGATATTATTTTAACTAATATTTAATTCAGTTTTGATATTAAACAAGTAATATTAGAAATCTGTTTTTCGAATAGATAAACTATAGCCTTTTGGTTTTAAATGGTAAGCTTAAAGTGTATTTTTCTAAATAAATAAATTCTCACAAAAGTTAATTGACCTTTTGTCCTATAATTTATGAATTTGTTTATGTAGTTCGTATAATATGATACTTTATCGTTGATATACGTTTTATTTAAATACCAGTGTAATATTAGGGTTAGTGATACTGCAATATTGCGGGGCAAAATAGTGCCCCCACCAGAAGAGCCCGAAAAAATCAAGGCCTACCTTTTCCCGAAGCGTATCGTCGTATTTAATCATATCTCTTGAAGAGCCAAGCCGCTAAGTCAACAAGTAAATTTTTAACAGTGAAAGCGTAATTATATTTTTTGTTTGTGAGTTTTGACAAAATATGTTACATCAAATGTTTTTGGTGGGATTAATCTATAACTATCAGGATATTTTAATCTTTAAAAATGTTTTGTCTGTCATATCCTTTTAAATTTGTTCACTAAAATACTTGAACAGCCAATTTATCATTTCCCTTTACTGAAGTGATGCCTTCATCATCATCCGCAGCCTGACTTCACCCACTGCTAAGTATAGGCCTCCCTTAGCTTGTCTTTCTCCTTGGTCTTGTGCGTACCTCATCCACGTGCGGCCCAAACGCCAAATTATTAATTCCAATTTATTTTACAACCCTCGATTCTTTGCCTTCTCATCCTCTAGTGACCTTCAACAAGTCATTGACCTAACTATCTGCGAAGCATCTCACACTAAGATTCCCGATTAGAAAAGTAGAAAGCAAGATTTACTAACAAATTGTTAAAGAACTAACTAGGCCGTACCGTAAATCTTGACTGTTTACCAAAAGAACGAAGTTCAGTAGCCTTTTAAGTACCGATGGAAGGAATTATGATGAAAATTGTCCGACGGAGTTACGTAGAAGTGGCTATTGTCTGACGCTGAGGACTTTGGTAATTGATATTGAACTGGTATTTGCTGATTAGGATATTTGTGATTGAGATTTTAGTTTACATAATGTTTTTACAAACTGGGTGACCTTATCTTCAGTATTCTACATTACGTCTTCTGGATAAATACTCCAGGTGTTTTGCTAACTAAGACATCTCAATCTCTGCTCATAACTCCAAATTCTTTTTCCTCGTTTTATAGGTCTTTTGGTGACGTCATCGCTATCTATTCAGTCCCTGAATTAATCCAGTGACTGAATTATTATTGTATCTTACTTTCCACAAAATGTATGGCTAGAGTTCGCTACGCATGCATAATACGTGTGATAGATTTATTTGTATTTGTTTATGTTTTTGTTGTTTATTTTGATTACCAGCTGTATCTGTTACCCGACCTGGCTTACTGTTTACCTTCAGGTGTCATCCAGAGTACCCACAAACTCCCCTAAAAAGGTACCCTTTATTTCTAAGCCTGCGCTAAGCCCAGCTTTGTCACATTATAAATTAGCCATAGTATAATTAAAATTTAATTGCACAGAAATTTATTTTCTGTTTACACAAATGAACAAACGGTTATTTGAAAAAAGTCTCGATGTGCTTGAAAAAAGGTTTTTACCGTAAAAGTGTGGGCAGATTGACAAATAAAAGTCGGAATTAAGACGGTAGGCAACGGACTACAGGCCAGAGCAGTGGTAGGCTAGTGGTATGACGTTGGACTGGTAAGTCCACGTTCGCAAGTTAGAACCGAGGCTCACACAACTAACTTTTCGCGTCATAAACGTATCATATACCTAGTCATATCATATAAAACCAGCACACCTGAGATATTTTCTCGATAGTGTATGAAAAAGCTATTTCAGAGTCGTTGTGATTAGCTTGTCGCCAATATACCATACCTTCACGGCCAAAAACCAAAACTATATTTTTGTGAAAAGAAAAATTCAAAAAAAATAAATACCGAAAACTTTTGAAAATCATCATAATCTCAATAAATATCATTGAAAATAAATACTAATATAAGTATTACTTAGACAAAGCTATAAACCTAGCCATAAGATCTTCCATGATTTAAATCGCAAGTCAGTCAGCTTAAATGGGCTTAAAGAAACTTTGGGGCTAGAATTTTTTGTGACGTCATCCCGGTAATCAATCAATCTCAATAACGTCGCTCATAAACGACAAAAACAAACATATTAATTAAAACATGAAAAAATTTATACCGCTGGATGGCTTTCTTGGTAATTGACAAGACGCGGCACAGAACCATGATATATGAAAGGATGACGAAAGGCATTTGCCCAGCAATGGGACAAAATAGGCTAGTAATACTAATTAACAATGTTTATTTTTATTTTTTTTATTTAATAATTTTTTATTTTTGTTTAACTGCCTCTTTTGTCTAGTCGTCACAAGCGCGACTGCTGAGCAGGAGGTCTACGGTTCGATTCCCGGGTCGGGCAGTGTTATTCAGTTTTTCTGTTAGGAAATTCTTAGTAGCAGCCCGGAGTTTCGAATTGTGCCCGGTTGATGGCAATAGGCTCACCTATTACATGGGACTTAATAACAGCATTGGTGAAATGTGGGTGTGCAACTGTGTACACCTCTGCCTACCCCTTCGGGAAATACAGGCGTGATGCTATGTTATTTTATGTTATGTTATTTTTATTTAGAACTAGACCCACAAATCTTAACAACCAAATATTCCCACTCATCTCTTCATAGCATAATTATGCAAAACATTACACAAACGTTTACATTTACTACATGCGACATTACCAATGAATTTCAATGAGACCCAAGGGTCTTCACATCAGCTTTGTGGCCTCCCGCAATATCCTCAAAGGAGTGGGTAAAGGATAATTATTGGCCCTATCAAAGCAGAAATCTTGCACCGAGTTTGTTTCCAGTTCAGTTTATTAATCTATATTAGAGATCTATACCAACAAATTAAATAGAAGTGTCTGTCTGTGATCAAAATAAAATCCAATTTTTTTGTGAAAACTGACATAAATAAACGAAGCCAAATCATTGATAACAAAAACAATTTTTTGAATTTTTAAAATTTATCTCCAATGGCTCCGAATTGACTCAATGCATTTATACAAACAATTTTAGGGATTTTAAAACAGGAATTTTACATACAACTTCGTGTACTTTATGTTCATATCTTCAGGTTAGGGTTCAGAAGATATAAACATAAATAATTTATTATTGTTCACCGGTTAGTTAAGAAATATTATGGAAAAAAATGAGGTTGAAAGAAAAAACATTTTTTTTTTGTTTAACAATGCTCTCATAACTAAGCTATCGTGTCGCGTGTTGTCATCTATTAATTCAAAGTTCCCCTTTTATCGCCTATAAGTCTTAGCTAAACATAACATAGTGAGACGCCTATAGTTATACCCCGAAGGGTAAACCAGAGCTCTTTTAACGATATTTTACAGAGAATCTCTGTAAAATATCCTTATGTTCGGTTCAGTAGCTAAGGCATCGAAAAGAAGCAAACAAATAATCAAAGAAACAGATACACTTTTAGGATATATGACATTAGTCAGGATTTGTGCTAGGTGTCCGATTCCATTGAGGTTTTCATGGTTGCGCATCGTACTTTGCGAGGATATAGAGTTAATTGGATTAAAGTCTAACAGTGACAGTTGGGCGGTCTGTTTACCAAAACTGATTATCCGTGTATTCGCAAATCCTTTGTAGGTTTTCAATCTTCTATGGATATGCATAGAAATTTATAAACATGTTTATATCGTTCAAGATAAATCTTTGAAAAGCATTAACGCATGCTTAGCGAACTCTAAAGTTATTATATTAAATGGAAAAAGAATACGGTCGCGAACAGGATTCGAACCTGCGCCTCCCAGATGAATACTCCAGGCGCTCTGACCACTAAGCCATCTCGACCTCTGCTCACCACCGCGAATTCTTCTTCCATATTTTAACACGTCTTATGGCTATGTTTATATCGTTTAGTTTTTGGGTATAGAAAAATAGAACCGTGGAAAGGATTTTGAACCGCTTGCTATCGAAACCTCTTAACGCTAAACCGAATTCTTTTGCCACTTGTTTTATTGTAACGTCATCGTCATCTATACAGTAACCACAAAGTGACTTGCGTACCTAAAAAAAAACAATATCAAATACATTAATGTACATAAATAACATTATAAAGATAAATTAACAATAAGTACAATTTCAGAAAAACTTAAGCCTGTAATATTGTCCCAAAGTATTTAAACATTTGAAATTATTTGAGCTATAAAAACTTATTGCAACATTATAGTGAGATTACTTTGTTATAGAAACCCCTTTCAATGCTTAAACATTATGTCTTAATGATCTTAGCAATCTGAGTACAGTCGATTACAAAATTGCATTTTAAGCTAAAAGATAAGAATTTGAAGTTGTCGAGATGGCTTAGTTGGTCAGAGCGCCTGGAATATCTATCCGGGAGGCGCAGGTTCGAATCCTGTTCGCGACCGTATTCTTTTTCCATTCAATATTGTAACTTTAGAGTTCGCTAAGCATGCGTTAATGCTTTTTCAAAGACATATCTTGAATTTGAAGTCTCTTGGTTTTCTATTACAGTAATTTAAAGGCATTTTTATCACTAAGGGGCAAAATACCTACGGCCTGCCTGATAAGAGATAATGACAATTTAAAGTTATTATATGAAATGGAAAAAGAATACGGTCGCGAACAGGATTCGAACCTGCGCCTCCCGGATGCATTCTTTACGACATTGTATTAACTGCAAAGTTAGTCGTGTCGTTTCGGTCACCCGTATAGGGACTGAATTGATAGCAATAACGTCGCCATAAGACGTGTTAAAATATGGAACAAGAATTCGCGGTGGTGAGCAGAGGTCGAGATGGCGTAGTGGTCAGAGCGCCTGGAGTATTCATCCGGTATATAACAAAGCAGGTATAAGTGGAAATTGAATGGGAGGGAGGTGAAGGGGACACCCTAGAAGGATATACACTGACCTTTTTAGTGATATCCTCCAAAAATGTAAGGTGCGTAGTACACGCAACCGCCGCGCATGTATGACCAGATGTATGAATGTGGGCGAAGCAAAAGGCATATGTAAGGATCGTAGCAGGTGGCGTTCTGTAGTTTCTGCCTACCCCCATGGGAGAAAGGCGTGATTTTATTATTATATATAAAAGTGTTAGGGTAATAACAATATTTGCTTAAAAATTTAACTATTATGGTGTTTTTCTGTATGTATGTTATACAAAAATGTACACACAGTCCATATTTCTAGATTTAAATTTAGGTTTAAATTTCATTTTATCATCGACTTGATTCAATATATATTTTTTTACATTGTTTTTTATTCACAAAAAATATAACTTTAAATTAGTGTGATTAGAATACTATTATTTATTTTATTTATATAACAAGAGAAAGGTATTTTTATGATATTACTGCTCTTAACTCGAAACTTTTCTCATAAAATTCTGCAATGGTCTTGCAGAACTGTAATACTTATTATTTGTAAAGCTTGCAGTTCATACCAATTACTTTTACGATACCGATTTTGACGATAATAACCAGATGGGGCATACGATTCCAATTTGATGCGTAAACTTGTGACGCACGCGTTTCAATTTATACAACTAATGGTATTTTATAAATCTAAGCACATAAGTAATTACATTTTCAACTGATGCTGAGCAAAGCAGTATAGCAAATACCTAATTGAATACAGATAAATCTTCGTAAAGCATTAACGCATGCATAGCGAACTCATAGCATCATAACATAGCATCACGCCTGTATTCCCCGAAGGGGTAGGCAGAGGTGTACACAATTGTACACCCACATTTCACCAATGCTGTTATTAAGTCCCATGTAATAGGTGGTGAGCCTATTGCCATCAACCGGGCACAATTCCAATCTCTGGGCTGCTACTGAGAATTTCCTAACCGAAAAACTCAATAACACTTTGCTCGACCCGGGAATCGAACCCGAGACCTCCAGCTCAGCAGTCGCGCTTGGGACCACTAGACTAACGAGGCAGATACATATATAACATAGCGAATTCTAAAGTTATAATCTTTTGTGTAAAAAGAATACATTCGCGAGTAGGATTCAAACCTGCGCCTCCGGGAGGCGGGAACTTTAAATACCTTATTGGTCTAGTGGCCTCAAGCGCGGCTGGTGAGCGTGAGGTCCAGGCTCGATTTTCGGATTGGGCAAAGTGTTACTTGGTTTTTCTGATAATAAATTCTCAGTAGCAGTCCGCAGTTTAGAAGTTGGCAGTGTGACGCCCCCGAGCTTCAGAGAGCATGAAAAGCCATCGGTTCTGCATCTGATCTCGCTCCAGTCGTGTTGGATTGCCTCCCTATCGGACTACGTAGAAAGAGGGAATGCACATGTATTTACACAAACACTTGTGCACTATAATACCTCCTGCGTCCTTGGCCGTCCGTGGACATAGGCCGCCATTTCCGAAAATTCGGTCAGGGAATATATTATTATTATTACTAGATGTGCCCCGCGGTTTCACCCGCGTTAATGTTCCGCTCCTACTGGTCATAGCGTGATGTTATATAGCCTGTTACCCGGGGATAGTGTAGCTTCCTAACGGTGAAAGATGTTT
Organism: Xylocampa areola; assembly: GCA_935421205.1. Lineage (NCBI taxonomy): Eukaryota > Metazoa > Arthropoda > Insecta > Lepidoptera > Noctuidae > Xylocampa > Xylocampa areola. Next base: position 9,370,554 of record OW285220.1, read on the forward strand.
TCAAATCGGGCATTAGTTTTTGAGTTTAAACGTTACATACAAAAATACAAATCTTTCTTCTTTATTATATTATTATTAGTGTAGATTATAGTTAAATAGTTATAATCAATAAAGAATTAGTTCTCAATTAAAAGACGTATATGACTCATGAACAAGATATTTATTTCAATACCTATTCCATTTTCAATCACCGTAATGCGCTTAAATTCCTGAAAATCGAAATGGAAGTTTCTAGAAATTCTCTCTCTAAAATGGCCGGCCATAGTCCACGCTTAGTTTTACAACTATAACCAGCTATTTCAACAACAATGACCGTTATGTATAGTGTAAAATTGAAAGTTTTAACGTTATTAGTACAATAACATTATAGGGGCAGGTGGCTGGTAGGGTAACCATATTGCACTATCGTCATTCTCCTATCCTTGTGCAAATTATTCGTATTAATATAATTATATAACATAGTTATTTGATATAGATAAAATATATATAACTTCCTACATTATTAATCACATATATTTTAACATGTACAATGGTTACTAGCACATACTGGCTAGCAAGGTTAACAAAACAGCTAGTACACAAAAAGGAGTGAAATAAAAAAACACACACATGGAGGGTGTGCTTTTTAATTATAATTAATTTCATCTTGTTTATACAAACCATCTTTAGAACCTAAAAATTCACTTCTATAAATATTTCCGATTAATAATTAAGAACCTTATTTAGATAAGAGGCTTGTTACACTAATAACGACGGCACTGATTTCTAAGATGCAGGAACGTAGCCTATTTACATTTCGAGTTCCATATATTTTTTTGATTATACAATCTCTTTTATTAATTTGGAGTAATCATCTAACCCAAACAAAATACTCAAATTGGATTCCACTTGGATTCTTCATTTTATTTTTTTCCTTTGGCTCTGGCAACTTAACCTCAAACCATGCGGCGTGACAAGTCGGTATACTTTTATATTTAATTTAGTATCAATATTAAGGATGCAATAATCACAATAGGGTAATTAATTACTATGTAACATAATGCTGTACTTTATAATTTACATTAAATTTAACTTTGGTGTAAAAGAAACCTTACGAAATTATAACAAATCTAATACAAGCATTGACTTTTATTAGATATTTCCCCGCCGGCAGATTAAAGGCTCCAATCTCTACGCATATATCAGGTACTATTTATTGTATTATTTGTGACTCAAGGCGCCCGAGACATATAAACTTTATCTACTTTATATTTTGTTTTTCCTAAGATCACATTATTTCTTGTTAAATAATTTAACACAAACACACCCTTTAAATTCAAGATATGTCTTTGAAAAAGCATTAACGCATGCTTAGCGAACTCTAAAGTTACAATATTAAATGGAAAAAGAATACGGTCGCGAACAGGATTCGAACCTGCGCCTCCCGGATAGATACTCCAGGCGCTCTGACTAACTAAGCCATCTCGACCTCTGCTCACCACCGCGAATTCTTCTTCCATATTTTAACACGTCTTATGGCGACGTCATTGCAATCAATTCAGTACCTATACAAGTGACTGAACCGACACGACTAACTTTGCAGTTAATACAATGTCGTAAAGAATGCAATTACCTTAATAATTCAAGATATGTCTTTGAAAAAGCATTAACGCATGCTTAGCGAACTCTAAAGTTACAATATTAAATGGAAAAAGAATACGGTCGCGAACAGGATTCGAACCTGCGCCTCCCGGATAGATACTCCAGGCGCTCTGACTAACTAAGCCATCTCGACCTCTGCTCACCACCGCGAATTCTTCTTCCATATTTTAACACGTCTTATGGCGACGTCATTGCAATCAATTCAATATTGTAACTTTAGAGTTCGCTAAGCATGCGTTAATGCTTTTTCAAAGACATATCTTGAATTATTAAGGTAATTGCATTCTTTACGACATTGTATTAACTGCAAAGTTAGTCGTGTCGGTTCAGTCACTTGTATAGGTACTGAATTGATTGCAATGACGTCGCCATAAGACGTGTTAAAATATGGAAGAAGAATTCGCGGTGGTGAGCAGAGGTCGAGATGGCTTAGTTAGTCAGAGCGCCTGGAGTATCTATCCGGGAGGCGCAGGTTCGAATCCTGTTCGCGACCGTATTCTTTTTCCATTTAATATTGTAACTTTACACCCTTTAAAAAAAACCATTACATAAAACGCGGAATTATATTCCGCGTTTTTATTAGAAAGTACAGTTTTATTATATATACGGTCTATTGAGGGTTTTTTTTTATTAGATGTTTTATTTGAGGGTGGAGAATCTTTTTTTTGTTCTTTCATACCTACATTTCTACCAGCCGTTATCTCAGTAGTCATCCTTCTCTAGCCATAATCATTTTTCGCAGAGATCGAGACGTCTTAGCTGTAAAAGCGCCTGGAGTGTTTGTCCGGGAGGTGCAAGTTCGCGTACTGCTCACGACCGTATTTTTCTATTCACAAAAATAAAATGTTTAGTGTAGTTAGTGTGTTTATTACAATATTTAATTTGAACATATTATATACAGTACATATTTTTTTTTAACCCGTCTATTAATTGGTTTCAGCTTATTTTTAAATCTGTGTAGATACTTACATACATATTCAGGCACTGCTTACTTCACCCTGGTAGTTGAATACAATTTGACCGCAAAAACCCTATGTAAGTACAGGATTTGGAGAAACATCGTGCGGTTTTAGTCGGTAAAAGTCCAGCATATCAATCATGCGAGGAAATAGGCATGACAAGAAAATTCCGTATTCCTCCATTCGGTAGATATGGTTACCCTATTCGCGACTCGGTCTAGACGCAACAAACGACGGTAGCACGTGCACGGGTACTACTAAACTTTTGTAATCTAATAAAGACCTGCTGGCTGCTGTTTTGTGTTTTTATCCGTTGAAGCGTTTGAATAAGAACTTTTTAGAGGATAGTGATACATTGTAATAAAACAACTTTTAGCCGGATTAATCGCGTGATTATATCACAGTATCACCGTAATCATCCTGTGACTATAAACGCTGCAAAGTTTTCGAAATTTCAGGAAAAACAAAAACCAATATTACATTTGATTAATCCGGTTAAAAGTAGTTGTATTATAATTTTGCTGAACGGTGAAGGAAGACATCTTGAAATACTCAGCACCTGAGAGATGTTCTCGATGTTGTGTTAAACCATACCATATCATGTAACCGTATCAGCATAAAAATCTCTCTACTTAAATAAAAATAGTATATAAATAAAAACCGTCGCAAACGGTAGACGAAAATAAATGCAGTGTCCGTATAAAACAGACAGGAGTTAAAATAGATCATAAAAGCTTTTCATCGTATAAAACTATAAACCCAGTCCGCTGCGTTTAATCACGTAGACGTCGTAGATGAATGATGAATCAGGGATTTAGAACCCCTCCATGTGTATGAAAGAAAATAGATATCATCATTATATCAAATCTCTCTGAAAGTTACTGAAAAATGATGACATCGATAAACACAATATCCACTATATTGACTAGCTACTTCCACAATATTGAGGGTAGTCACGTGGTTTCAACCAAGGAGGAGGAGGAGGAGCTGTTAGAACGTGCAGTGACACTTGAAGGTGGACACTATGGGCGAGCGGTGCATAGGTAATCGCATAACTTGCTAGATAGCTAGATATTGTATATATTTTATCCATTATAATGCTTGATATTTATTTAATAGATTGAGGTATTATATGTGCCAACAAATCAAGATCAGAATAGCAGCCTAGTAGAGTAGTGATAGCCTAGTGTAGTATTACTATTGAACTGACAAGTCAAGGGTCACAAGTTCGAGTTCAGCATGAGCAAACCGACACAGCTGAGAGATGATCTCAATGGTGTGTAAAGCCATGTCAGGGGCCTACGGGCCACTTAAACTCAGACACTAAGTTGTTTATCAACCACACAATGAGAGAGAGATAAACCAACCAACATCTAGATTTACTTTAATAAATAATCCTAAGTTTTATATATAATAGAATAGAATGGACAAAACTAAAACGGGGAATGCCGAATGAAGAAGATAGTTAAATTCTGAACGACTTGCATATTTAGCAAGCGCTGAATTCAGACAGTATAATATCTTAAATATTATACTACTTTAATCGTGTAGAACTGGCAAGCGCGGCTGCCGAATTTGGGGAAAGTGTTATTAGCTTTTTTTAAAAATTCCGGTACTGCTGAGTTTTGAAATGTACTCGGTTGATGGCAAAAGGCTTACCCTATTCGTGTTACCCAGTAACCTAGTATAGCTCTTATGTTACCTAGTAACTCTGCATAACTCCAGAGTTACCCAGCATAACTCTTTTGGTATAACTCTTTTCTCTATATATATATTTTTATGTAGAAACTGGAAAACGAGACGCTTACATGATTCAAAAAGTTACAAATACGTAAAACAAAGATTCTAAATATTTTCAAGGCAATTTGAATGTCTAGAAAGGCTTCACTGAATGTGAATACTTGTTGACCCAAACGTGCAATGAATATGTAAATCACAAAGGAACGGTTTGACGTATTACAATAAATCACATGACATAGGTTTTAGGACCTTTTCCATGTCTTACATGTGACCTAGAAGTGAAATGGAATCACGAATCAGAAGTAGGAATTCGCTGTAACGCAGATGGATTTTTCTGTGCGTTTCAGTGAGTTTTAGGATTCAGCTTCTCGATCAAGGCCTATAAAAAGCGATAACGATTCCGTAGATGTATTTCCAACACACAATATACAATAAGCACACTCCGACGCGCTCAACCGCCTCGTTATAGACCTCACCGGCGAGGTCCGCGTCCATCGCGAAATATCTCATCATGTCCGCCCGACCCTTGCTCGAGCCGGCCCGCGCCGAGCTAGTAGCTTTTAATTCGACCCATAATAATAAGGAAACTGATCTGATCCAGCTAGTCCCTAGTTGTCCCCTCAGCAACGCCCTAAGCCGAGGCTCGTGTCCCGCAGGGAACGCCCTTAGTGCTGTGTTGCTTAGTTTGTAATAAAATAAAATATGCTCTGGCTGGAGGCATCAAATTGTCTCGCCATAGCTATTCTTCGGTTACGCAGATCAACACGTATGGGTTGCGATTAAAAAAAAAACGTAGACCTATTAAGTAGACGAAAATAAGCTCAGTGACGTTAGTAGCCGCAACAACCATGACAACCTTTCCACCAGATATCATGTTACCCAGTAACTGGGATGTGGAGGACAGATTGGCAGTCGCTCCATGTAAAATGTTGTTAGGAAAAAGTTAAGCAGATTGATTTTATTATTGTAAATTTTATGTGGAAAGAATTTTACAGTCGTGAGCAGGATTCGGACCTGCGCCTCCCGGATAAATACTCCAGGCGCTCTGACCGCTAAGCCATCTCGACCTCTGCTCACTACCGCGAATTCTTCTTCCACATTTAAATACGTCTTTTGGTGACGTCATTGCTATCTACTCAGTCCTTATACGGGTGACCGAACCGACACGACACGACTAACTTTGCAGTTAACACAATGTCGTACAGATGCAATTACCTTAACAAATACTGATAAAAGAGTTCGCTATGTATGCGTTAATGCTTTTGGAATATTTATCTGTATTTATTATTGTATTCAAAATATCTACACGAGTACAAATTGCACAACAGACGCAGACTAAACCACTATGGAAAAAAAAACATTGGATTGGATTGGAATTATGTCAGTTCGTAATTTTCAATACCAAATTAGCTGAAAAAATATTAAACAGATAGAGGATTCTATTGTGTTGAGATGAATGTTAGGAAGTTTTTTTTTTATGATAACGCATTGTTTTCAAGCGTTGCATTGACATGAGGATTACATAATTCAGGAATAAAACCCATTAAATGTAATAAAAAAAATGGCATTGTTTTTTTTTTTTGTTATATGGCCTCTTGCATAAACCCAGAGGGGTTTTGTCTGCGTAACCGGACAATACCTAAGGCGAGGCAGTTTGATGCTTCCAGCCAGAGCATATTTTAAATACTACAAACTAAACAACAGCGCTAAGGGCGTCCCCTGCGGGACACGAGCCTCGGCTTAGGGCGTTGCTGGGGGGACAACTAGGGACTAGCTGGATCATATCAGTTTCCTTATTATTATCTGCTATCTGCTATCTGCTTAGCCTTTTCCCAATTACATTGGGGTCGGCTTCCAGTCACACCGGATGCAGCTTAATACCAGTGTTTTACATGGAGCGACTGCCTATCTGACCTCCACAACCCAGTTACTGGGTAACACGATATCTCGTGGTATGACTGGTTGTCAGACTTTCAGGCTTGTGACTACCCGTAACGGTTGTCATAGATCTTAATTTGACAACCGGGACCGACGGCTTATCGTGCTCTCCGAGGCACGGAGGGGTCTCGGTATGAAATTATGGTCACCCATCTACAGACCTACCGCGGCAAGCGCAGCTTAACCTCGATCGATCGATCTGTGCCGCTGTTACTTAGCCCCGAGCCCCTCCACGAGTTTCCTTATTATTAAGGGACGAATTTAAAGCTACTAGCTCAGCGCGGGCCGGGTCGAGCAAGGGTCGGGGCGGACATGATAAGACATTTCGCGACGGACGCGGACTATAACGAGGCGGTCGAGCGCGTCGGAGTGTGCTTGTGTGTCTGTTAGATTCTTGAGCTACAGTGATCCTATCATCGGGATGCATTGAATTTAATTTCAAGATTAACTATAAAGACGCTGGATCCAAACTGGTAACTTATTACAAGATATTGGGTAAGGAGTATGAAATTCCTTTAATTTACACTATTACCATGTTCCTTTTGTTTTTCATACCTCAATTGTGCAGATAGCTTGTTTATAATGTTGTTTGTGTTTAGTTAAATTGCTATCTCTCTTAGTACTTCTATCGTTATTTTGCTTCTCTACGTCATTCACCTCTGTAGAACAGAGCAACGGCATTTATGAATAATACTGGAGAACTATTGTGGTATGTTTATTTGTCCTTTAATCTGTTTTAGACAATACTCCTAAGGTACACATCATTTGTATGCGCAAAGCTGCGTCTGAAACATCTACGTACAGATTTCGGATTTACTCTAAAAGATACGAATTTATACCATTTTCATTATGCCAAATTCTAAATTAAAGCACAGACAAGTAACAGCCAACACGAATATAATTATGACGCCTGACATGACTTGTAGATTATACAAAAAGTGTCATATTTATTACATGACGGAGTGTTATGTTTTAGGGTTCATGTAAGTATGTATGTATGTTTGTAAGTTTCTTTATTCCACTATGACTTCAAAATGGCTGAACCGATTTATATAAGGTCCTAATTTATTAGATATTTTCTTTTGAAAGGGGTAATATATAAGTCAAATACATTCACTTAAGCTAAGAATTAAATGGATATAACAAATTATTTGTCATTAACATAGTACTAGCAAGATTAAAACTGTTCCGTGAACTGCGATAATTAAGAAAAAAATAAAATTGTTGTAAAACTTTTAATTATGGCTTAAATGAATCCTTATCACTTACACATTGCCCCCTCAAAAGGAAATTACCAAATAAATTAGGACCTTATATATGTATGTGGAATATCACTAACCTTGCATTTTCCGAAGTAAATAGGCTATATCATAGTAAGATTACAAAATATTTAAATAGTAGCTGTGGTACACAAAAACATATGAAATAAAAACAATTAACAAAAAAAAAAGCACGCCTGCCATCCGTGAACTAAAGAGTGAAAAGCATTTTTTTTTAATTGGTAACTGAACGTAACAAATTTAACCCCCCATAATCTCGCCGAAACTACTTCATCGCTACCGAGATTTTATAACTTATGCGATTTAAACCCAAAAATGTCTATACCTAGCTTTTATGGCCTTATCAGGGCGAAGAGGAGCAACGTAATTTTTTATAGGAATAACTACAGTTAAGTTAAAAACTCGCAGGTAAAACTTCGAGGTCAAAGTCGAAGTTGCTGACCTCAAGGTGAAGGTCAAAGGTTGAAGTGTCCATCGCCGTAGCACGGCAAGCTTTTAAAATACCGTTGAAGCAGTGTCTTGTAAAATAATAATGGAACATTAAAATAACCGTGTATTTTAGCAGCGCTGTGCAACTAGTTTTAAGGAAAACCAGATTTAACTACTAATCGCCACTGAAACACCTTAATATGAAGGATGACTCCGTTACATAAAAGTCTTAGTTTTTTAATGTGTAATCATGGAAATGGTCATCTTTTACAAGAAATATACCTACTGTTCCATGACACAAATTTTAATAAATCTCTCGAAAGGAATACCTTTTCAAATCACATTTAAAATTTAATCAACCGCTTAATTAAATTAATTTCCAGTGAACATCAACTTTGGGATCCGACTTGTTAACGGCTTACTGGAAGGATATTAATTAAAACTTTCAATTACCTACATTTACCTTTATCAGAAATACAGGCTATGTTCCACAATCCCTTTTCTGTTCACCACATTGTCCGTGTTCAGAACTCCCTTCACAATATCAGGGAATCTCTAGTAATTTGCATTAGTTCTAAAACTTTGTGGACTAAACTATTCCTAACAAGTAGGCTGTAAGCGATTATCATCTGAAATTCATGAATATTATTATTAAGTACGTATAACATTACGCCAGCATTACCCGAAGGGGTAGGCAGAGGTGTACCTACACAGTTAGACACCTACATTTAGCAATGCTGCTATTACCTAAGTCCCACGCAATTCTGTATGTTGTGTATCTAATATAAATAAATAACTGTCATACGACATCTTAAACCTACTTAAGTAAATAGAAAATAACAAAATAGAGTAATTTAAATACCGCAATTAATTCGTGTGCGTTCTTTAGGTGCATTATTAGTATAGATTTAAGAAGCTCAGCAAAATTCGAAGTCAAACTTTTTTATACTCAGTTAATAGTTAATTATGTAAAAATAATAGTATTTATCGATAGGAATGGGAAAGTAGTCGGAAGTTTCCAAGGTTTCCATACAATAGAGCCCTGTCTTCAACCTTCAACCCGGGTTCAATGTTCATAACTTTACGCATTATCTTTCGTCAAACTATTTAAACGCATCATTGGTCTAATGGTCGGAAGCACGGCTGCTGATTGTTAGGTACGGGGTTCAAGTTCCTAAAATGTTACTTATAAAAAATCATCATTAGGTAATTGATAAACTAGTTTTTCATTCAAATTATGTATTTTTCAAATACATATATTTTTATATCAAATAGACCATATTACAGGTACTTATGAAAAGTCCAAACTAGGTGCACGGTTCCAAGGCATTGATCTTAAGGAGAAGAGCCGGCAAAAAACTTATCTAAAACTCCTTTTTAAAATAAATTGGTTTACAATAAATAAAATGACATTGACAGCGCGGTTGGCGCAGTGGTCGAGAGACCGACTGCTGCGCTGCGTGTCGCAGGTTCGATTCCTGCACGGAGCAAATATTTGTACGATCTATAGATAATTGCTCCGGGTCTGGGTGTGTGTGTGCTTGTGAGATTATATGTCTGTAAACGCACCCACGATACAGGAAGAAATTCATAGTGTGGGGCAACGTTCTTTAAAAAAAGAAAAATAATGTGAGAATAATGCAGGTTAATGTGCAAAATAAAAAGGAAATGACTAGTAGGAGTCCCATTATTTGTTTAGTTGAATGAGCGATAAAAACAATCTGTACACAGTCAGCTAAAAAAGACCCCCGACAAATTTTGAAACAAGGCCTATTTAGGACTAGGAACGCAGTTGTTCTAACCTACGGCCAGTATCTTATCTTATAGTAATCATGTGCGTAATAAATAAATTAATTATTATCATTTCATTAAGAGGTCTAGATGGCTTAGTTGGTCAGAGCGCCTGGAGTATCTATCCGGGAGGCGCAGGTTTCGAATCCTGTTCGCGACCGTATTCTTTTTCCATTTAATATTGTAACTTTAGAGTTCGTTAAGCATGCGTTAATGCTTTTTCAAAGACATATCTTGAATAATTATTATCACTTTCTTGAAAACGGTGATGGAAAACATCGTGAGGAAACCAGTACCTGGTGATGTGTTCGCGGTGGTGTATAAGTATGGTGATGTAAGAGACATACGGTGGGTGGTTTGGAATCTAACACTAGGCTGTTCCTCAACTATACTTACTATAAGAAGAATAGAACTTCGTGTAACTGCTTTATATATTTACCACATTATATATATATATATGTCTTAAATGGTCTCTCGTATGGTTATTAACCCTTCACCTAGTAGCACTTAATGACATTAAATAATGCATTAGCGCAAATATTATGTATATTATGTAGCTACGTATATGCACTTGTATCAATAATAGTGACGCAATTGTTACTAGTATATTGTTTCTTTTTACTGCAGTTATCTTTATAGATTTGTTCGACAATGTTGTTTCAGTTATTTATTTTAATATAAAATAATATTGATGTGAAAAATACTAAAACTTTTCGAGCATAACGTTTCTTTTCTATGCGTCAATAATAATGTTCGTATTACTTTATATTTTATTAAGCTTCACATTCTTGGTAAAAAATGAATCAGCAAGGATACTAGCTGTCTTCCCAACTCCCCTGACAAGCCAACAGAGTGCTCATCGATCCATAATACACGAATTGATATATCGAAACCATGAAGTGGTACTAATCACCCCAGTACCAGAGTATCCAAAAGGAAAATCACCAGAAAACCTGATGGAAATTGACGTGTCGAATGCGACAAATGAAGTTTGGCAAGAAAAGTATACCCTCAATGTTAAGGGAAAGAATAAATTTATCAACGGAGGCCTAAAACACGTGCTAAGGGTCGCCGCCCAAGCAGTTGAAAAGCAATTTCAGGTGCCTGAAGTGAAAAGTTTCATCAGAAACAATGAAACCTTTGACCTTCTTCTGTTAGAAGCCTGGATACGCCCTACACTCTTCTGGACTTACATTTATGAAGCCCCTGTGATTTCCGTCAGTTCTTTTGGTCCTGTTTTCAACGATTATACCAACCTAGGTGGTCCTGCGCACCCTTTTCTATACCCAACAGCTTACCAACATGATATGCAGAATCTAAATGCTTGGCAAAAAATAATGGCTCTATATGAAAACTGGAAAATGAATTCGATGTACGATTCACTTGAAGAAGAGGAAAATGAAATGGCTAAAGATCTATTTGGCGAAGTTCCTTCGTTAAAAGAACAGGTCGGGAAGATAGAAATGTTGTTGCTGAACACTCATCCAGTTTGGCAAGGACCGCGTCCTGTGCCAATGAATGTTGTCCATTTAGGGGGGCTACATCTGCAAGACGGAGAACATAAAACAAATATGACAAAAGTAAGTGGATACAGCACACAATTTTCTTTTATTTCCGACTCTTCTCGTTTCGCAAAAAATGTCACAATGTTTTCTGTATGTTAAAATAACTTATGTTCAAATAGAGAACCGGAAGCCACAAGGCGTCAATCGTCACTTTTTCGCATACCATGGTTGATTCCATGTTAAAAATACAAATATTCGTATCGAGAACGGGTTTTTATGAAAATTTTATATCCTTAAGTTATAAATCGAATCTGCTATAGAACTCTTTGTTTTTGAACCACATTTTATTTATTTCCCTTGGGTTTTCCGCTGCCTCGTTGGTCTAGTGGTCCCAAGCGCGACTTCCGAGTTGGAGGTCTCGGGTTTGATTCCCGGGTCGGGCAAAGTGTTATTGAGTTTTTCTGTTAGGAAATTCTCAGTAGCAGCCCGGAGTTTGGAATTGTGCCCGGTTGATGGCAATAGGCTCACCACCTAACATGGGACTTAATAACAACATTGGTGAAATGTGGGTGTACAATTGTGTACACCTCTGCCTATCCCTTTGGGGAATAGAGGCGTGATGCTATGTTATGTTATATGAGTTTTCCGTGGGCCGCAGGAGCACAAACAGTTATTTAATAGTCAAACTGAAACAACAATGTAGTATAAAAAAATTATCTCCTCCTATATTAAAAATGTGTTTAAACCACTAAATAGATATAGATAAACCTTTGTAAAGCATTAACGCATGCTTAGCGAACACTAAAGTTATAATTTTAAAAGGAAAAGGAATACGGTGGCGCGCTGGATTCGAACCTGCGCCTCCCAGATAAATACTCCAGGTGCTCTGACCACTGAGCCATCTCGGCCTCTGCTCAATACCGTGAATTCTTCTTCGACATTTTAACACGTCTTTTGGTGACGTCATTGCTATTCAGTCCCTAAACTAAATAGATGTCTTTAACCATGACTATCTTCAATTAAAATACCCAAACCATCAATTTTATAGGAATTACAGCAGTACCTTGACTCGTGCACCAATGGCCTTGTTTACGTCAGTTTCGACACCAACATGGGTCCGTGGAGGATATCCAAGCACACACAACGAAAGCTTATCCGGGCATTCAGCCAGCTCCCTTACCCAGTCCTGTGGCAATGGGACAAAGACATCAGCGACCTGCCGTCTAATGTGAAGGTCGGCAAGTGGTTCCCACAGGCTGACCTCTTGAGTAAGTTTTGTTATTTTAGTGTAAAAATATGAAAAAATCATCCCGAAATAACGCAACGATCCAAAATTTACTGAGGTACTTCATTTGAATTAATTGTACAGTGATGTTTACCACACTATATGAACACTATGCATTCGAATACTAAAACAAGACTGAGTCCGTCAAGTGGCCGCAATTGCTGAGCGCGAGGTCCTGGATCCGATTCCCGGGTAGGGCAAAGTGTTTTTAGTTTTTCTGTTCGGAAGTTCTCAGTAGCAGCCTGAAGTTAGGAAGTTGGGGATGTGACCCCGTGTGCTTCGGCGAGCATCTCTCTCCGGTCTCCGCTCTTGCCATGGAAGAACACCATTCTTCTATAAAAGTTTTAGATGCTTGGGAATTTCTAAAACCCTTCGCATCTAAAATGCCCTTAGTATTAAACTGTATTGAACTTAATATAAGAGCCAATGACCATCTTCTATTACCTGTTTATATATATATGTATGAACGCATGGTCTTAATATATGTTTCAGAACATCCAAACGTCCGTCTCTTTATAAGCCAGTGTGGACAGCAATCAACTGATGATGCCATAGCAGCAGCAATTCCATTACTGGCATTACCACATGCAGCTGACCAGCGGCGTAATGCGGAGTTACTATTGCGCCACAACGTCGGCACTACGCTCGATTTGGAGAAGATTGAAGAGGAGGAATTCAGTAAAGAAATTCAACGTGCTATGAGGAACAAGAGGTAATTTAGAGCAATGATAATATAACTCATAACATAAATTTAAAAAAGCATTTTAAGCAGACCAGGACTCAAACAACAACATGGCAAACAGTGGCAAACTTGGTAATCAGTATTGTTATGTGACTAAAAAATGAACATTATTAAACACTATTAAAATACTATTGTTAAACTGTGAATAACTACCTTTTGTGAGAAAAATTCATAATGAACGCTGTGCCGGACTGCAAATCCGAGGATTTATGGATCTTATACGAGACGTAGCAATAGAACACTAGTCTCATTAAATGTAATATTTAATTGTTAATAATAATAATAATGTCCCCCTCTGGGACACTTCGGCAGACGTTACCTCTTCTCATGAGACTAACGTCAAACCGGAAGTCAAATAATAAATATGTGTCATAGTATAAAAGTGAAAATATATGTCATAAAGTCTACGAGAAGCATACAAAACGCAGGGCAGCTTGTGGCGAGCTGTTGGTGAGTGGCGACACTGCGTTCCTGAATACCCCAGAGAGTCGGTCAGGGCCTCGTCTCCAGTTTGCCCTCATTGGGTAGCTAGAGTGGAATTCAAGAGTGCCCGCAGGACTCTCAACTCTGTCTTGCCTTAATTGGCCGGCCAGAGAGGGGTCGCCAGAGCTATGGGGTGGAAGTGTTATGTAAGTAATGGCGTAACAACGGTGAAACCGAGGCCGCTCCTCTCGACACCCCTAGCCGCTCACACCCATGTTTGCCCCTTCTGCCTGTATCAAAGCAGCGTTTCAGGGGCCCATGTAGTGAGTTGGCAAGTCACCGTCTGCCAACACATTTTAATATTTTAGCATTGAAAGGCAGACGCCGTTTTTAATTCCGGCAACCGAATTTTAAATCTATTCCATATAGCACGACACAGCAATAGACCATTTTTGTTATGTAATTTTTCCAATTTCAATAGTTCTACATCTGTCGGGAACTCTCCATGGCTGCATTCCTATAGTGTAATCATGGAGAGTCTCCGATTGGTGTCCCAACTCAATTTAGATTAAAACTCTCACAGGGGCCTCTGTGTGTTTGACCTGTGTCTCCAGACAAGCCCTCCAAAGGACCGGGGTTTCTTTCCAATGGAGAAAATGCCGAGAATTTATAGAGACACAACGTACAAATAATAATGTAATAATAATAATGTTTATTTAAAGAATACTTAGGCATAAATTACAAAATATTTTTCAACCCTCTTCAAGTCTCTGTCGGTCATTGCTAAATTCAATTAAACCTCGACTGTAATGATCAAGTTAGGGCACTTGTATCATAATGTACAGTGTGTGTGTGTGTGTGTGGTAACAGGCTAATTTAGGTCAGATTAAGTAGTGTAGTCAGAGCCTCTATTTTGGCTATCAGCGCCAACACCCTCGAGTATTATACATATATAATAGCCATTAAAATAATTTCCTTTGTATCTTGTATATTATCGATTCAAAAATTTATAATGTATTTACTTTACTTAGGTAATAGAGAAAGAAAAAAGTATATAAAAAAATAATTTCCAACACAACCAGACTAAAACTAAATCCTTAATTTCATAACACCTCATTAACGCTTATTTTCAGCTACCGCATCAACATGCTGCGTATGCGCACCTTATTGTTCGACGCGCCTGCGCCCGCGCCAGTCCGCGCCGTCGACGCCATAGAGTACGTGCTACGTCACACAGGTGGCCATCTTGTATCTCCCACTCTACACGTTCACTGGATCCAGTATATGGAGATAGAACTATTGATTATAATGATAACAATACTGAGTATTAACATATTGGTATTGTACAAACTTTTGTGTTATGTTTATAAAAAGATGGTAAAAATGTTTACAGTGAGAAAACCCGTTAGGGGGAGTTATAAAGGATTATTGTAATTACTCCTATTATACTTTTTTAGGGCTTTGGTATTTTGGGGAAAAAATGCCTATACAGAATTCTTTTTTTTTACTGTTATTGTTTTAATATCCTCTTACCAATGCTACACTGACTGGTGTTGTGTGTTTTTGATATTTTCTTTTGGGCGATCATCTAAAAAACATAATTAAAACCCCAAAAAACTGTCATTTTAACTATTATAGATAACAAAAACCAGATATATTTAACTATCATTCTTAACTACAATAATTTTTGATACAATAAAGCTCTTTTAGTTAACAAAACTTGAAGTTTTAAGACAACACTGCCAAATAGTTTAAATTTATATGGATATTCAACCAATTTACTCATATTTAGGCCAGTACAATCTAAACAAAAACTATAATACTTGTGTTATAGATAATAATATTCTTAACTTTAAACATTGTCTAGTCTTGCCGGCGACTCTTGGCTACTCGACAATGGCTGCGGTATCGAGAATAATCTGCATTTATATTGGAAATCTTATACGTTTTGTAAGACTCGTGTTACCCGACAACGCAACATCTTGAATATGGAGTAAAGATTTTAGTAAATTTCCTCGTTTCGGTAGTTGTAGAAACATAACATAGCATCACGCCTGTATTCCCCGAAGAGTTGGCAGAGGTGCATTGTTGTACACTCATATTTCATCATGAATTTTCATATGGTGCCTATGAGGTAAACCTACTGCCATCTAACGGTGACAATTCTAATGAGAATATCGTAGCAGAAAAGCGCAATAACACTGCTCAACCCGGATATCTAACCCAGAACTTTACTGCAGCAGCCGTGCTTGCGTCTACAATTTCACTAATGCTGTTTAATACCTATGCAGGTCATGAGCATTGTCATCTACCCACAGCATTTTTGGTGGATAAAAAATACCAACGACCGCGAGACGGATTTGAACTCATAAACTTAAAAAAATGGTTCGTATGTACCTACACAAGATGCTCCACCTACTCAAAAATATCGATAACCTAAGTACAATCTGTCTTCTACCTTTTAATACGTCTTATGGTGACGTCATCGTCTTCTATTCAGTCTCTATAAACTGACAAAACGGACTTTCGTTGGTAGTGGTGACGGTGATACACGTGCTTTTGTGGGTACTGTGATTTTTTTCGATATTAGTGGATTTGTTTACTTGACATCCTATATCGAGACAATTCGTAGTATTTGTGTATATTAGACTAAGGTTAGTCTTAATTTTTATTTATATATTTTAACTATTCAGTATTCAACTCAATATGGATAAAAAGAAACCACCTGACCCCCCTGATAAACCCTTTGAATATACTCCTGTTCTTACTATTACCCTCCCAAATGAAAATCTGATTAATGAAATGGAAACTGAGTGTCCTAATAGGAAACGACCTGCGCTCTCCCCTCCGGTCCTCGATAAAAATCCACCAAAATTAGCTAAAAATATCATTGGTAGACAGTCATATATGGCTCATGATAACCCTCCATATGTGGTACATGTCTCTCTCAAAGATGAAACAACATCTGGCACAGCACTTCACCCTGTAAAATTTGGCATGTTCTTAGACAATAATAATATTAGTAATGTTCGTTCTGATGGTGTTAAACGTCTAGGCAGAAACCGACTCTCAGTCGAATTCAAGTCACACCAGGATGCAAATAGTTTCTTAATCAATAAAGTTCTAATACAAAATAAGTATATTGCCACTATCCCACAGTTTAATATTACACGGATGGGTATAGTTAGAGATGTCCCAATAGAATGGTCAGAAGAGGAAATAATTAACAACATCAGGGTTCCTACTGGATGTGGTTCAGTTATTAAATCAAGACGACTAAGCCGCAAGGTCTCCTCTCTCGGCATAACGGAATGGAAACCAACCCAAACGGTTGTTTTGACATTTGACGGCCAGATTTTACCAACAAGAGTATTTTGTTTCTACTCAGCTCTTCCGGTTGAGAGATACATGTACCCTACCATACAGTGTTTTAATTGCTGTCGTTTTGGACACACTCGTAATTTATGCCGGTCAAAACCCTGTTGTTTCCGATGCGGTCATGATCACCCAGGAGACGGCTGTGAGATTTCCCTTGAGATGGCTTTTTGTATCCTATGCTCAGGTAATCATTTCGCTAATGATAAGGCTTGTCCCGAGCTGGGACGCCAGAAGGGCATTAAAGCTCTAATGGCTGAAAAGTCAGTGTCATATGCTGAGGCTAGTATGGTTTTCCCTCGCGTTTCTAGATCTTATGCCGATGTCTCCCGTTCAACCCAGATCCCCAAACCCAATATCCACTCTTCCCAATACCCTAGTCCGACCCCCCAATCTAATAAATCCTACCGTAAAACGGTTTACCTAAAACCTAAACCCCGTGTACCTCTCTCGCCTAGCTATGATAAGCAGGCTCATCAAGCTTTAGTCCACAACTACTCCTACTCTCCTTCCAAAAATGGCTGTGCTTTTTCTCCGGAACTAACAGAACCAACTTCTGACAGACAAGATACCTCAGAAAATATCCTAAAAATTATATCAAATATGCTAAGTTCTGTTTTATCAAACCCTGAACAATCTGTACCAGACCACGTTGCCGTAAAGTTAGCTTCTATTTTAAAATATTTAAATAACATTCCCTCCCCTCTCATTTCTTCAATGGAACGTGAGGAGTATTTCTCCCAAGAAACATGATTTGATTTCTTTAATTAATAAATATAAACCATCAGTCTGCGGCATTGCTGAGACATGGCTTACTCCCAATAGTAATTTTGGGATACCAGGTTTTGGCAGTGTTCGACATGACAGAATTGATGGATATGGGGGATGCGCTTTGTTCATTAATAACAAAGTGACATTTTCCCTTATTCCTCTACCCTCTCTTGGTGACAATGTTAATGTTGTTGCTATAAAGGCTGAGGATATAAATGTTTTCTCTTTTTATATTGCTCACCCACATATTGATGACCTAGCCACTATACACAATTTGTTAAGTAGCGTTACAGGCCCATTACTCATTATGGGAGATTTTAATTGTCATCATTATCGCTGGGGGTCTGATTCATGTGACACTTTTGGTATTGGTTTGGTGGATATGTTGGATGAACTCAACCTATGTATCATTAACGATGGCAGTGTGACACGTAGGTCTGCACCAGGACAGAGTAATAGTTGTGTTGACTTAACATTTTGCTCGTCCAACATAGCTAGCCTTTTGATTTGGAGTCGTTTGGGTATGACTTATGGCAGTGACCACTTTCCCATTATGGTAAAAATACCTTCTAAGAGTCTTCCCGATAGAGCCTCGCCTCCTTTATTAAAATATCAGCTGAACTCAGCAGATTGGGCCCTATATTCCAAATTACTAGACTTAAGAGTGCCCTCCCTCCCATCAATAAATCATAATACAGTCTCTGAGTGTTTTTCTAGTTTTTCATCAACAATCTCCTCTACGGCAGATGACTGCTTTCCTACAAAAAAAGAACCTTCAGGTAAAATTCCTTCGCCACCATGGTGGGATAGGGAATGTACTGATATAATCAAAGCTAGGAATGAGGCTGAAAAAATTTATGACTCGGATATGAACCTGGACAATCTCATAGCTTTCAAGCAGATATTGGCTAGGTCCAAAAAGCTACTCAAGAAGAAGAAAAGGGAAGGTTGGCTGTCTTTTTGCAACAAACTCAATCCATCTACCCCAGTGTCAGTAGTATGGAAGAAGATAAAATGTTTTAGGAGTAGTCTTACACCGCCCAACTCGAATATAATTACTGCAGATTTGGGCGAACGATTTTTTTCCAAAATCGCTCCTGTTTATGTTCCCAATCTGGACGAGTGTGAGTTCACAGATTCTGATGCAACTACGCTCAAGGACCCACTTGACGAGCCTTTCTCCTTAAATGAATTAGAGATGGTTCTTTCACATGTCCAGGATTCAGCACCTGGGGTCGATGGATTTCCTTATTCTTTTATCACTAAAGCCGGTTTGAAAGCTCACCAGTACTACCTGGACCTGGTTAATTTTTGTTTTACTTCTGGTTACATTCCTCCAGACTGGAAGGTTCAAGTCGTTATTCCTATATTAAAACCTAGCAAAGATCCTAATGATCATTGCTCATACCGACCAATTGCCCTATCGTCCATACTTTTAAAACTCTTGGAACACCTTATTAAAAATCGCCTAGAATGGCTTGTCGAAAACAGAGAACTGCTTCCAAGGACTCAATTCGGTTTCAGAAAAGGTATGGGTACTGCTGATAGTGTTGGTCTACTCACATCAGAGATCCGACTAGCTCTTAGCAGGAATGAGTCTGTGGTAGCCGTTTTTCTAGACATATCATCTGCTTATGATTGTGTCCTCCTCCCACTTCTCAGGCAGAAACTGCATGAGCTGAGAATCCCGGCAAGGATTTGTCACATCATTAGCAACATCTTCTGTAATCGCACTATCCAGCTAAGGATCCCAGGGGAAGACCCTAAGCAAAGGACAGTCTGGAGGGGATTACCTCAGGGGTCAGTCCTTAGTCCTCTTCTTTATAATATCTATACATATAACTTATATTCCTGCCTCAATAATAACTGTAAAATTCTTCAGTATGCAGACGATATCGCTTTATTGGTCACTGGCAGTTCCATTCCGGATGCCGCTCTATCTATCAATGTATCTTTGGCCTCATTAAACCAATGGCTTTTCGAACATGGGTTATCCCTAAGCGCTCCAAAAAGCACAGCCGTTATATTCACTCGTCGACGTAACATCCCTCAAGTGGATATCAACATAGCTGAGCAATCTATCCCACTCAAAACAAATGCTAAGTTTCTAGGAGTTACCTTGGATTCGAGATTGTCCGGAGTTGACCACATAAATAACATCATCCAAAAGTGCGAACGCTCGGTATCCATTCTTAAGGCTTTAGCTGGGGTCTGGTGGGGAGCGCACCCATGCACTTTAAAATTAGTGTATAATGCACTGATTAGGAGTGTGATGGACTACTGTTCCTTCCTACTTGAACCATGTAATAAGGAGGCACTTCGTAAATTAGACTCGATTCAGGCTAAATGCCTTAGAATTATAATTGGAGCAATGAAGTCCTCACCCATAAATGCCCTACAGATTGAATGTGTAGAGCCCCCCTTATATATTAGAAGACAGTATTTGGCAGATCGATTTTTATCTAAAGTTTTTTCGCTCTCGACCCATCCCTTGATTCCTATTTTAGAGCAAATCGACCTTTCCTACAACAACTCCTCTTATTGGAATAATAAATCTATCCCATCATTGATGAATAGGTATAGGGAGATTAAAAACCTCTCTTCTCCTATTTGTCAATATCCCATTCTTCCGGTCTTTTCCTCAGCATATGAAACCATCAGTTTCAAACCCAAGTTGGTCTTGAATCTTGGTATTACCAAAACTTCCCCAAATGTGATGGACGATTTTGACGAGGCGGTCAAAAGGTATTGGAAAGGCTGGAACTTTTTCTTTTCTGACGCTTCGAAGGTATCTCCTACAGGGTGCACAGGAGTGGCAACGTATTACCAGAATTCTAGGATTGCCATGCTATTTCAATGTCCACCAGAAGTTTCTGTATTCACAGGAGAATGTATTGGCATTTTAGAATCCATATGTTTCATCCAATCTCACAATATTAAAAAATCTGTGATTTTCACAGACTCGCACAGTAGTATTCAGGCATTAAAACATAATCAGTTACACTCTAAAATTAATAGTACAATTATAATTGACACTAAGAATAGACTATACAATTGTTATAAAAATGGTTTGGACGTTGAAATTGTTTGGATTCCCGGTCACTCGGGAATTGTAGGCAACGAATGTGCCGACTCACTAGCGAAGTTTGCAGTCTCCAACCCTGTCGATCGGAAACACTATAAAGTCCACAACTACGATTTGTGTAATGATGCCAAAGTTAAATTATACAACACATGGACAACAGCGTGGAAAGATAGTTCAAAACTCAAGGGAGCTTATTACGCAGCTGTACAACCCGAGATACAACGGAAACCCTGGTTTGCTAAATTCCCGAAACTCTCTAAAAGAACTGTTTCATCCTTGTGTAGACTGAGACTGGGTCATTGCTGTAGCCCAGTGTTTCTGAGAAAGATCCGCGTACGTGATAGCTCTCTATGCGAATGCGGTCTTGACGAGGGCACACTAGACCATATCTTCTTTTCATGCCCTATAAATTCAAAATCCTTCGATTTATATCTGAAACTTTCCAAAACCAAAATTCCTCTTCCCATTAACTTCCATTCACTTTTGTCTTATTTCTCCCCCAAGGTCATCCGAATCCTATCTAAATTCCTAAAAGATAATGACATAAAATTGTAATGGGTGTGTGTATATATATATAATAGAAACTATAAGTACTGTGTGTATGTTTAAATATTTATCTTATTTATTTAAAAAAGTATTTATTGTAAATCAAATAAAAAAAAAAATTTTACGTTCTCGTATTGTCCCGTCGTTTCAGCACTACTAACATACCTACCACAAAGTACACAGTTCGACGCATCGACGGTACACGGTCCTCATCGTAACCGTCACAACATGACGCTGGCCGAATAGTCGTCAAGACTTAATCGCCATAAAGAAGAAAAAAAAAAAAAAAAAAAAAACTGACAAAACTAACTTTGCAGTTTAATGCAGATGCAATGCAAACCTTAATGTAAAAAATATAAAACACATGCGTCATAAGCATCGTCTAAGTCATAGATCCTCACCTCCCCGGTTTTAATAGGACGGGCAATACGAACACTCATGTCAGCGAGGACCTCTCGCATACGAGATGCCAAACTGTCCGCCTTAGAGCTGCAGTCGTTACCGGAGATTTCAAGTAACATCCCACCCGTAATGGCCCGTTTTTGACTTACAGTATCGATTCCAAACTCAGAGAGCTTTATGCGCTGCCTTAGTGCTGCCATAACTGTCGCATATGTGGCATTGGAATTCTCCAACACAGTGACCGTAATGGCTGCTGCCACAGGAACTACAGGTAATCCTTTTTCTTTTCCCTTCTTCTTCCCATCTTTTACCGCAGAGGACGACGTGGACTCCTTTCCTTCCTTGGTTTGAGAAGGGATGGAAGGCGCTTTCTTTCCTCCAACTATCGTAGCCCATGATTTCAACGCAACTGTCGATGTTGAAGGGGGTGGATCTAGACATGGCACTGGGGGTAGTTCTTCCACCATAGGTATTGAGGTCTTTGTACCTTTTGTCTTTTTACCCTTTCCCTTTCCTTTCTTTTTGCCATTCGTGTCTGACCCCGCTTGCAGCTCATTAGAAGCCGAAGACAAAGAACTTGCAGCATCCGCAGCCAACGGAGGACGGAGACGCTGTTCTGGAAGCAGTTTGCTCTCCAGTGCCTCAAACCTGGCGTTCACCATATTCCCAACTTGTATCATAATGGACCGTGTCAATTCCTCACAGAAAAATGAAGACATCTCCTTAACGGGGGACATGACTGTGTTTGAAACCTGTGCCTCACCCTGCCGTCGAAGGATATAAAGTTCCTCCGTCAGTTTTTCTAGTTTCAGTTTCCAATATCTAATAAAGGCTATATTTTTTACGATTTAATTACAAATGTATAGTTTTCAGTTTTTTACCTGTACTTATAGTATAAGACGATATTACTGACAAATTTCATAGTTCTGGGTCAACGGAAAGTACCCTATACATTTTGATTCCTTTGAGATTGTCGAAATAAACGTTTTTTGCGGCATAAACGGCTGTTTCTTTTTTTACGTTAACTTAGAAGTTTGATATTTCTACAGCTTCCACGCATTCCCCAGATAAAGGGTCGAGACAGACAGACAGACTGATGGACAACAAAGTGATCCTATAAGGGTTCCTTCCTTCCAAGGATTTTTTTCTTTTGAGGTACGGAACCGTAATTATGGAACAAAATATGGAACCCCAAAAAAAAATCCATAATTTTGGAGTTCCCTCGCATCCTGTAAGCCACCGTACGATTAAAAACTATATTTATAACTGAACCAATTTGTACTCAAAAGTTTTAAATTTGTGGCCAAAACTTCCAAAATTGTTGCTGCATTTTCTCTCAGCAATTCTTTTCATTCATAGAGCACATTTTAGCCATTAATGAGCTCATTAAGTGGTATTCAGAGTCATTGCAACGAGACCGACGTCGTCGTGCCGTCTTCGTGCCGAGCATTCTAACGCTTATTATACTGCTAACTATTTACCACGACTTCGTCTGCTATACCAACCTTTGAGTGCAGTAATCTGCAGTCTAAGAATTTTCATTAACGGCTGTTTTAAAAGCAAATCGCTTTTCTTTGAATTCCGCTTAACCTATGCATCTACTTAAGTATTTAGTATAATCTCAACCGGCGCGTGTGTATAAAATGTAAAATGTAATGAACGCGGATTTGCTCTTCGCAAAAGGAATATGTGTAAGGACAAAATTATGTCTACCCCTGTGTGAAAAGATTACCCAACGCGTCTGTCTGTTTATCTATGCACGATTTCCTACGTAACTACTGATCAGATTTTGATTAGCGAACGAGGGTTTTAAGAGGAAGGTAAATAATATAAGGATATTTTGGCAGAACCTTGTACTTATGTTTAGCATTAGCAAAAAAGCTGATGCTAAAAATAAGTACATGGTACCTAAATACTGTTTTTCCATAGACATAACGACTTCCATGAAACCCCAAGAAGAGTCAGTTAAATACGTAGTTATGTAGAAATCTAGAGCATATTAATTTAGTAACTTGGTACAAAGACTTTTATTTTTATACACATGTAAAATGCATCTTTCACAGTCAACACTCATAACAAATTATTTATTCAGTCTTTATCACTTTTATTTACTTCCTGACATACTTAGGTCTACTCTTTTTTATTTTCTCACTCTCCTCTCGCAGGTCTGCTGGAAGAGATTTCTTAAGAAATAAGCAGCACCTTTGTACTTATATTTTATATTTCTTCCACTCTACTTCTTTACTCTTATTGTGTGTACATAAACTATTAAACTATTAAATAGTTTATAATTGCAAATATCTAACACTTCAAACTGACTAAAGACCACGGTTAAAACTACTTTCGCCTGCATTGTTAATATAACATAATTGGTTGAAAACTCTCAGTATTTACAGTTGCGGAATTAGATACTTAGTTCAATAAATTTTATTTAATTATTACTTATTATTCTATTTATATTTAATTATTACTTACCTTACCTAGATACCTACCACAGTTGTCGTCTACACAGAAATCGGTGCAGATCAAATATAAAATTATTTCGTCTCATAACAATAATACTATTGCGAAGTTCGATAATTGTATTTTGTCGTAATCTCCTATCGTAATGGTCTGAGAAAACACCGATATCGGTGTTTGGATCATAATCCGAATTGGGTCGGAAATAAGATTCCGAAACTGTAGCGAAAGTTAATACGAAAATAATATCTGTATGCTGGCTAGCTATATAATCTTAAAACAAATTTCGACACCAATCTAATTCAAATTAATAGAATAATAAGAACTTAATTTAAAATAATTTGCGAAACAGTTCACAGATTAGTAATATATATGTCTTACGAAAACAGTCATCTAAATTTTGAGTCAGAATTTAATGGTAGAATCCTCTTTCTTTAATGTTTCGCCAAATCCGGCTGTTTTTTTTAAGGGATACTTCTCTAGGCGCGTTGAGCACTTTTTGGTTGAACAAAAATCATGGAACTCCCGTCATCGTCACCGAACGCTTTCCATGAGCTATATGTTCACAATTGACTTAGTTTTCAGTTCTATCGGCAGTCACCAAAGACTACCCCGCTTTTTATTTATATTAAGCTAAGGATTGGGATACGAAAAAAAAGCGTATTAAAATTTTAAGAAAAGTAAGTTATGCAAATAAAAACTCGAAAAAACTCATTTGTTACGCTTTTTGTTCCTGCTCAGAAATATCTACATACAATCGTCAAATGGGTACTCTACTTTACTCTATATTACTCTATATTTTTTAAACATTAATTATGAATTAAAATAAACATCCTAAAGTTTGCTGATACAGAAACTTAAGTGCACGAGCCAAACTCACCTTTAGTTTTACATAGACACGACATTATGGTTACTTAAATAACATAACTGAAATATCCCACAATTCCTACATTTAATAACAGAGAAACATAGATAATCTAATCCGATCCAAGTTCTAAGAAGTTCTGGAATCGTTCTAGTCGACTGAGCGCTTGAAGGGATTTTAATTCCGATGAACAGCAATAAAGTTATTCAACTGAGAAATTGTGGTGGCGGCATGTCTCGTTTTTAATCTCTTTGCTTATTTTTACTGCAGTATTCGTTTAGTAGTTGCAAATGGAGCTGCTGAACGAGAAGCTGAGCCTAGATTCAACTCCCGGATCGAGCAGTGTTGTTGGACTGTCTTTTAGAAAATTTTCGATAGTAGCATGCAGTTTTGCATTGTGCTCGCAACAAGCTCACCACCTATACACACTAATTATTGTTCAACGGTTATTACTCACTTGCATTCTTCGGGATTGCCCGACTAGTTTCGAACTCGAACGGAGCCTTTAGTCATGAGCTGAGGCCGCGGCAATGCAAAATTGCTAATGCATAGTAGAACTCCGTGTTGTCTATGCATTAGCAATTTTGACCGTCCAAATCTGTCAAGCTTCAAGTGTAAGTAGTTACGTAACAATTATCCAGAACACTTAACATTTCATAATTTATTATTGGGATAGCATACTTAAGTACCTATATATCTAAAAAGTAAGATAAGCCCAAACATGTATTACATATCCTTAGTGTCAGAACAAGCGGGAATGGTATGTAATTTGCATAGCTGTCACGTTTCGCGCCTAATACCGTGTCACCGTCTCACAGACTAATGAACGCACATGTCGCCTCGGGTTCCATCGGAAAACGTAATCCACGGCGTCTTTATACTTAGGTACATGTTGTAGCTACATAGTAGGTAATACGAAATTATAAACAGACAACGGTCTTGTATAAAAATGTTGTCATATATGTTAAAGTGAAAATCCGTTTTTATATAGAATAAATTGTTCCTCCAAACCATTTTTAAAGGACAAACTTTGCCAGAGATAATAAAACAGAAATTATATCAGCTGTTTTACAAAACTGTTAGCTAATTTACAAAACAGTTCCGTTATGTTAAACTGCTGAACTACGTTAAGCGGTTTTTCATAATTACCTATTGAAATTTAACACACAGAATTGCTTCTGTAAACGGTCTGCATTTATCAATGCTTTTGCATTGGTCAACGATCAGAGGTTATGAAAAATAGAGTGAAATGAAACGTCAGATGATACATTTTAGTTCTACATTTTGAATTGTGAAGGGAATGACGGGAACTACCGTGAAAGCCATAATCCCTTAGTTGCCTAGACGAGAGCCATTGATGGTATTCTTTCACCTTAGAAGTCGTAAAACTGATGTAGCAATTTTTAGTTTTTTTACGAATCCCTAAAAATGTTAAATATTCTGAAGTCGTCCCAATGTTTACGAAGACGTCTCCGGCGGATCGATGCTCAGGTATTTTTGTTTACCCCCCTATGTTCAACGTAGGTAAATACAATGCTCATTAAAATGTATGAAGCTTGTATTATCACAACTGAACGAGATTATCAAAATAAACAACTGGAAAATATAACTATGTGATGTTGAAGAAATCATAAATATTAATGATTAAAACAAAGGTCTTTGTTTGTTGTTATTTGTATATACTCGATTTGCGATTGATGAGAATTTCACAAAATCGGGGAATCGGATGTATCTTTTAGATTCGATTGTATCTGCCTGTGTAGACAGCTTCATTAATCTAGTAGTTGCAACTGCTGAACGTGAAGTCCTAGATTCGATTTCCAGAGCAGGCAGTATTATTGGGTTTTTCTGTTGCGAAATTCTTAGTAGTAACACGAAGTTTGGAATTGTGCCCGGTATAATGGCATGGGGGCTTAATAATAGCATTGGTGAAATATGGGTACAAATTTGTACACATTTGCCGACCCCTTAGAATACAGGCGTGCTGCTATGTTATGTTATTAATCATGGCAATGGTGAATACAGTCCACATCTACCTAACCTTCGCCAAATGATGTCTTCAAAGTTAAATTAAAATGAAGAAACAACCACTTATTATCCGACAGTCTTTATTGTTATTTTAAGTAATTAGCTTTATAACAATGTACAGCGTCTTATATAAACATTTTACATAATTAAACATTTAGGAATAGAAATAACTAAGGCGATAAGTGTTACAAATCACAAGAATAATAATCTCCTAGATATAGAAATGAATCGGTGAGTTATTGAGATAAAAAAAGCCTCTTATAATAATATAATAATGACAGTCAAAGTCAACTAACTGACTTGACATTGACTTGGAAAAAAATTACAGTATGTAAACTGAATTACAATAATTACAATGAATTTCACTTAAATACAGTATTAGGTGTGAAATAGTTCATATTAACGAAATAACAATTGTTTTAGAAATAGGCGCACATTTTCAAGGCGTGCAATGTCTTAAGATTTTTCTTGTGTCAATTTGCAATGAATAAACGCAGTAACGATGTCCTATTGTGTACATAGAAAAGTCGACAGTGTTAACTCAGCTTTAGAGTTTCTGTTTAAAGATTAAAGATTAAAATTCTACATTTTCTTGCCTTTAACTCAAATTTAGGTATTATCTTAATTAGTTTAAGATAATACAGAAGGCAAAGAAATTGGCAAATTACAATTTTATGATAATGTTAATAAAGTTAGTTTTTATGAGTCAAACATTAACTCAACCTTTTGAATGAAAAGGAATGTCAATGCCCCTATGAAAATAAATCAATTTTTAAAACGAATGCAGTTATAGATAATATATTTAATTATGTAAATCAAACAGACTTCACAAAATGTACTTACGGTGACTGAAATATTTACAATATTTTTCTAGACAGTCTTGTAATGCAAATGAGAAACTACATCACGTAAAACTTTATGAAAATTTCTTTGATTTTGCTTCTTGTGATATAGTTAAAGATTCCTGTCGTTGCACCATTGAATTGATTTGAATATTTTTAGATTATCTGTAAGCACAATCACTTTAATTATAGTAATATATAGGTTTTCGCGATCACTACAAATTATAATAAAACAACTTTTAACCGGATTAATCGCGTGTATTATTGTTTTTTTTCTGAAGTTTCGAACACTTTACAGCGTTCGTGGTCTTTGAAGTCCTTCTGCGACTACGAACGCTGCAAAGTGTTCGAAACGGCAGGAAAAACAAAAACCACTACCACTACAACAATACACGCGATCAATCTGGTTAAAGGTTGTTTTATTATAATTTTGTAATTATGGCTAGCACAAGTTAATCCTTCTCTAAAAGGAAAGTTTAATGAGACTTCTACTATTCATCTTTACATTTCTTTCCCAGATGTGTCAATGATAACCTCAATATTAGGTACATCAACAAAAAATCAATAAACACTATTAATTTTACAGATGTGTCAATGTTAACCTAGTTAATACCTAACAAAATACGAAAACCACTAATTACTGCGCCTTTTCTAAAAGAATAACTTTATGAAAATATACGATATAAACCGCGAGCCGAGAGAGGAATAGAATTATATCGTACTTAAACGAAGTACTTAAGTGAAAGTCATTGTATTAGCATCACCCCACAACGTCCGATGTTGATAATGGTGAACTGAAACCGATTCACAAGTAACTCTAGCTATTGGGGGTCAATAATCTGATGTTTACAAATTAATCAGTTGTTTACATAACTTTTGGTTCAGGATGGGAAGTCTAACGCAGATTGAAACGGTTTTATATAGCTTCACGCATTGTTACGCATCCATTATTTATCTTTGATTCAAATCGTTCAACCGTTTTTTTGGTGATATAACTTTTGATGATGATAGGTAACAAAACAGAAGACTAAAGGCGGGTTACATCACAAGTAACTTTTTTACATACCCATAAACATTTACGTCGATACACATAAAGTTCCGATGAACTGTCGTCACTTATTCAAATTGCCTTTGTGTAAACAAACCGACATATTAAGACACAAGTTTAATACGATTTTACAGTAGCATAAATAGCTAGTCATATGAAATAACCTGCCCTTTTACAAAACTTAAATAATTCATGTTATAATTCCAAATATAGAATCCAATAAGTCTGAGTTCCAGATTATCACGCAACCTTAATTAATACAATATTCAACAGAACTAGACTCCCCACTTATATATCTTGTTCTGATATATGAATCAATATAAGACAGAAGAATAACCAAGGTTGTCTACGAGCACACACAATATGCTACGTCATAAAATATTACAGTACCATCAGTCTTGTCTTGACCTTCATGCCATCAATCATTCGATACTTATATTTAGTGTAGTGATGTGAGTGCGTTGGTATTGCGTCGAGCTGATTAGACACGATTGTGGGGCCACTGAAACTTGGTTCTGTCACTATATACTCAAAGGAACTACGGTAAAAACAGTATAAAGATTAGAAAAAACGCAGGGCCGGATTCAAGGTTTGAAGACCCGGGGGCAACAAAGAAATGAAGTAGAAAGTATTCTCCACAGTTTTAAAAGTACCTCGTTAATGTGAAAACCTCGTCAAAGTTTTATTTTGTGGAAGCCCTTCTCGTGATATAGCACCTGAGATAAAGCCCATGTTGCCCACCCTTAAATCCGGCTCTGGAGAAAAGTATTCAAAAATATAAATGCCATGATGATAAATGCCATGAGATTTTATAAAAACTGCTATAATTTTTCGGCACTTATTTTCTGAATGTAATTCAAACAAAGTAAGTAGATTTGTATCTCAAATAAGCACAGAAACACAGTCGCATCAATTGAATTTCCTTTTTATTCAACGCATTTATTTTAATTTGTTCATGAATATAAAAGTACGTGTAGATAAAATAGACTCTCACTTCAAAATATTTTAAAGCCCATTTACTTTGATCAGCTATAATTGATACCTTTAGGCATGTGCAACATATTTTGTAGGTTGGTGAAAATTCATCTAAAAGTTTGAAGGGTGGTGATGAATAATGCTAGAGTATTAGAGACTTACTCTAGCAAAATTCATCATCATCATCATCGATTGAAATTTTGACATATTTATGTAAACTTTTATTCAGTTGGGTGTTCTCAAATCCTCTGCTACAATATCTCATAAAATCAATCGATCGATCACTTAGAATTAAACATACCCGTGTCATTTTATATGTAGGTGCCTGTAATCTGGTCTATTTGAAATAAAAATATTTGAATTTGCATTTGGTATATCACAAAAATGTGGACCACTATCTTATTTAAATAGTTACTAGACATAATCAATCTAAAAGGGCATTAACGCGAAACCGTCTGTTATAAAAAATATATGAAGTAAAAAAGTATAAAACTCACATAAAATAACCCACACTCTTTTATAAATGACTCAACATGAGCCGTTAAAAATGTCGAAATTCATTCAACTAGTTATATTTACGTACATTTCTCTACATAAAATATATAATAATGTTATGTAAATAGCCATCTATTTCAATATAATTATGTAAATATGTAATCTGTATTTTTTTAAATTTCTATATATTTATTGTATGTGAAGGCACCGCTGTTTTTATTTGTACTGCTTAATATTAAATATAATTATTTCTTTATTATAATAACTACATTATTATTTACATTTTCACTATCAACTACTTATTTACATGGCACATACTTTGTTTTGTCGTACAAACTCCTTTTTATAATTAATTAAAAACTAAAATAAAACTGGGAATAGGTTATTTTTACATGTTTTTAGTAGAATGGCACTGGATTCATTACCTACTGCCTATATTTAATCACAATATTTATACAAATTAAGATGTTTGATAGAAAACCTACCAAAGAAACATCGTTGGTAGATATTTTATCAAAGATTCATGTCCTCACATTTTTCAATATAAAAATGCAGGCACAAAATACATTGGACCGTGGTTTTATGTTTATTCCACTAAACGGATTTGGCTAAACTCTGTGGACCGTAAAAATAACGAGTTTAACAAATACGAGCTATAAAAGTTACATGCTCGCAAAGTTTACAACCTTTGCTGAAATGTTTAGTACCGATGTACCTACCGAATCATGCATCGACATTCACATCATAAAACTGTTTTAAAAATAAAACTAATTCATTCCCAAAAAATACAAAAAAATTGCATAAGTAGCTTTGTCTGTACATAATATAGAACTAAAGCATGATAAATAAAATAGTACTTAATAGAAATTATTAAAACAATGGAATATTTCATTATAATCAATCAATCATTCTGGCAACATTCTGAATTATAAAAGAACTGGAATGAAATTAAAGATCCAACAATAATATTTCATAACTTCATTAGATATAATATTTATAAATTAAAATTGTAACAGCAATCACGAAGTTACAAAGGTTCTTCTCGTGAAAACCTTACGTAGAATACAAACTAAATGCCCTCAAAACTTTATTCATCATTGATCAACCATAAGATAAAATTATTTGGAGGGAAACAAAGAATAACTTTCGAATCTATCAGTTACACAATATTCATATTATGATTCTTTAGAGATTCCAGGAATATTTTGAAAATGTTAAGTTTTTTGAAACTGGAAGTAACTACGGACAAGGCAAATCACACAGATCTACCTACATATATTATTACATAGGATGAATCTATGTTTTATAAACTTCGTTATAGGTTAAGGCAATCACGCACAGCCAACAGAGAAATATTTTCTATTTATCTAATTTGTTCCTTCAAAATTGTTCACAGAAAGATAATCTTTGTAAATACTGGCACAAACCACAGTATAGGTAAGTTACACTGACTGGTTCTTTTTATTCTGTGCCGCTGTGTAATCCTTCTACGTATGGGAAGATATTTTTGTTCAAAAGTGAAAAAAAAATTCCGTAGACTATGACAATTAACCGTAGAAAGTAATTAAAAGTAGTCATTTTGAAATTCAACTTACAAAAACCACCATCTTTAAATGATCTATCACAGACTAAACACACTTTTCTACATACTTTGTAGGTATAAAACATACCTTATTTTCAATAAAACTTGTCCTCTTCGACATCCAAGTTATTTTTGTTATTCGGTTGGTTGGAATGTCTTCGTAGGGTGCCGAGCGAGTCGTATTCGTTAGCGATGGCTTTGGGGTACAATTTAGGTGTTGTCATGGCCGTGTTGTGGTTGTTCGCATTGGATATGTTGTTGCTTTTGGAGAGGAGAATCCCGCTGGTACCGCCTATACCGGTGAATGAGGGCTGGCGTTTTGCTTTGCGGGGCTGTGGGAAAAAAGATGTATTTCGTGATCTTGTCTTTTTTTATTTCGGTGGGTCATAGTTATATACAGACTGTGGTTTTGAACAGTGGCCATATTATAGGAACATACACAGCAACAAGTTATATGTTGTATAAAAATAATTATAACAATAATAGCCAAGAGGTCAACGTCCTATTCGTCTGGTAAGAGCTTACGCTTCTCTGTGAAACATTCGCATACTACACACAACGCAGCAACGAGCACGCCGCCCGACAAGTAGGTAGGTTGCATACAAGTCAACGATAAAGACCTAACGCACATAAATAAGGCTACAATGTAGTTTTAGGATGTGTTTTTGTCTCGTTATTGGTTTCTAAACTCCCAGTGGCTATGACACGACGTACACGCAAAAAACAGTAAAAATGCGAAATTAATTCGATTTTCTAAGGTATACTTTTTTAATTGTTTTGTAATCAGTTACACCTATAGATTCACCTCCTTCAATTTGGCCACCGTCTAGAACCACAGCCTGTAGAAACAGAACAACCAGAATCCAACATTTTGGGAATACACGAACATTGAACAATTGAATAATTATTAATGAAAAAAATAATTGAACAAAAAAAAACCCTACAATAATGCATTTTTGTTTTTTGTACCACTATTATGGCATACCAGCGTACGGCCTGTCTAATGGTAACATAACCAGCCCCTAACAGTTCCAATGCTTATTAAGTCAAATTCAATTTTTTTATTTCACATAGACCAAATTATAGGCACTTATAAAACGTCAAAGCTAGGTGCACGGTTCCAAAAAAGTTGATCTTATGGAGAAGAAGTGCCTCCTCTCATACAAAAAAGTCTGTTGCTGTAGTATATGCATGCGTGCAACAACAACATCGGTATCATTAGAGCGTTACCAACCTTGTTAGAGGTATCTCCACGCTAGCAATATAGGAGATAGACAAAACACGGTTACAGACAGAACGCTTCTTCAGAGAGCACTAGATCCTCAAGTAATTCTATCTATAATTAGCCCCTGTTTTAGTTTCGATTTTTTTCGATACTTAGGTACAACTATTCAATAGTAAGTGTTTGTATCCTAAGAGTATAATAATTTAATTATAGTTAGTTAAACAATTCAATTATTAATACTTACAACTTCCTTCAAAGGCACAGTGACGTAGCTGTTCTGCTTGGCTGTGATGTAGTGAGGGCTGGACGGCACCCGGTTCTGCTTGTTCCACGGCATCCGGGTCCCGCGCCGCTGGCAGAATATCACGCCAGCCAGGCAAACCAGACAACCTGTTAAACAAATTAGACATTATTATCTTACATCTGTTCGTTTTTTTTTTATTGAAATTTACCACAATGTAAGTACACCTCTACCTAACCTTTCCGGAAATAAAGGCGTGATGCTATGTTTATGGAATTAAGTGCCCTAAGTATATGCAATTCTTTAGAAGTTAGTTTAATGCAGTAAAAATAGTTCACTAGTAAAAACAATAATTTTTATTTACAAAGAAAAATTGAACCGCCTTCAATGGAATGGTGAAAATAATACATAGACATACGATTGCAGCAATCGCGGGTCTATAGCTGAAAATCCAATTATTAAAAAGTTCAATTGTTTATCTCCGAAGAGCTTCATCTTTATTTATTAATATACTTACTAAGACTTTCCCTGAAAAAATATGTATTTATATAACGAAAACCTCATCCAAATCGGATTAGTAGATTTTGAGTAAATCGTGGACCTACAAACATACATATAGGTCGAATACAGGACCTCCATTTTTGAAGTCGGGTAAAAATAATATTGAAACTTGCATAATAATTGAAAAATAATAATTTCATTAACATGCCATATCAAGTCTTTAGATGTATTATAACGCATGAAATAAAATGCATAGGTACATTATTGAATTTTGAAATAATAATTAAAACAAAGAAAAAATTGGTCAAGTTGTGCCTTAACCGTTTTGTGTGATCCATCCTTGTCAAGGGGAGTGCTAACCGTCTCTCCTTTCAATAGACACAAGAAAATTTTGCGAAATTTAGTATATATACATACTGTAATAAAAACTTCGTTTGCGCGATCTAACACTTTTTATTAAAAAACTTTCAAATTTCATATAAGCACCATTATAATGCATTAATTTGTAGCTAAGTATACTTAATTATTAAAAATGTCCTTATTAGTACAAAATAGTCAAAAAAATAAGGAAATAGTTGTAAGAAACATCATTGACCTCAATAATACTCCAACTAACGCCATCTAGTTTTCACAATGCCGAACTAAATAGTAAATAATAAACTTACCCATGACGAAAGCAGCTACCACACAGCCTATGATACTGCCTACGCTGAGCGTTTCGTTGTTACCCGTGATTACAAACGACGCCATCTCTACGTTCTGGCTGTAAGCCGGCATGGCGTACAATTCTGTTAGACAAATAAGTTCCAGTAAAAAATGTAACACAAAAGCTACTTACAAACCTTATTTAGGAGAAGATAAATCTCAATGTAATTTACAAAAATCTGTTTGATATCACTTTTTATAACTACAAGGCATTTCCTATCTAACTACACCTGCGAAAAAATACCGAAACAAACTTAGAGGTAAATTATACTGGCATCCTTACATCTGTGTCGCCCACTGGCCGAAATTCGAACTTAATTCTATTCGAATTAAATTTTAAATTTGAACGTTATTATTGCTCTATTGTCAAAGCTATTTGTGTTTCAAACTGTAGGTAACTTTCTTTTTAAATAATTATTGTCTTTGTAATGTTTATACAAAAATATTAACTTTGTGCGCTCCTTCTCCATATAAACTTTAACTGTACCACGTAATTCTCGTTATAAGGGGTCCAAGTTTTTGCTTCAGGTATTAACACCAACATTCAGTACCGATATACATATATGGCAAATTTTAAAAACGTGTTGACTACTTTATTTTGCTAGGTTTATTATGTTGGCTGTTAGCCCCGTTAGTGGATTCATTAGATCAATAATAATTTACACCCTCAGTTTTACAACTAACTAATCTTAAATCCTAGCTGTTGAGATGATATTTTTATTCAGAATCAGTGTTACTGAAGTACTTTTCCGTAACAGCTATCACACATACACACAGACAAAACTCACACAAATAAAAACGATTCTCTGAAAGGTTTACTTATTCTCAAGGAACTTTTATTATGTCCCTTAACGCTTCGGAATCTTTGTTTCCTTCACTTATACTTTAATTATACGGGGTAGGTATTCATGGAATCTGAGGCATTGTAACAGCAGTTTATTTATACAAAATGCACCAACCGTTATCAAGATCCTGGTCATCATCATTACACTTAGCGACCTGTAGCTGGGCGCCCAGACAGGCACCGGCTAGACACGCGCGCTTCCTAACGCGTTCACCGCCTGTACAATCACCCCACGCACCCCAATCACCCCAGCCTGCTTCTGAGTCTGAAACAACGAAAGAAGCGATTCAGATAAAAGAAATTGAAGCGAAATGAAATGCGTAGGAGGAATAAATATTAACTTTATTATGCACAATCCCCGCACTGAACAAATACTTCTACCATCTACAGTAAATTTTTTCTGGGTCTGGGTGTGTGTAAGTGAGGGATTTATGACAGTAATATACTAGTGTGAACAAACCATTGTTAAATAAGACTAATCAAGAACACATCATTCTTTAGAAATTCTGGGTTGGTTAAAGAAACCAATATTATAGATATATCATTGAAAAGCATTAACGCATGCTATGAACTCTAAAGTTATAATATTAAATGGAAAAAGAATACGGTGATGAGCAGGATTCGAACCTGCGCCTCCAGGATAAATACTCCAGGCACTCTGACCACTAAGCCATCTCGACCTCTGCTCACCACCGCAAATTCTTCATTCAAACCAATGTTGTAAGTTAATAAAAGTCCGTGCAAAGAGAGTGCATGTCACGACACTATTGACGTAATTATGTTGAATATTTTGAGGTGGTACAATAAATGATGATTTAAATAAGGTCCATTAGTAAAAACAATGATACGCAAGTCCAGCAATGTTGAGGTACATTTTGTCGCAGCATTACCCTCAATAATATATTCTTCCCTTGTTTGTAAATATTAGAAGCCCATATTAGCCCGCAATAAGCTGTTTATACTTTTACGCCTTATTCCATAACTGCTAACCTGCACAATTGTTGACGCAGACGCGTCTTTCTAGTGCGGCGCCGGCGTCTGCGCAGCCCTCCGGTGATAAGCACATGCGCGTGCGCGTCCTATGTCCTGCCGCAGTAGTTGTTTCTTCATTACACTCGCCATTGCATTCACTCCAGTCGCTCCAGCATGACCATTCACCTATAAAAAAGATTAAAATACTTTGATATTAGCATTTTCAATCGAGATGTCTTACTAAAACTATTTTGGGGGGTAAAGTATTGTTAAGGACATGGCAGAACGTTCTGAGAATGAGTGTTCGTTAAAAGTATATTTATTTGGATGTGTTCGTGATTCGAAGAGTATGCGAGTCTCCAAAGTCAATTCAGAAATCATCAGGCAGTCAAACAGCTCAGATATAAGGTTTGTCTCAAAACGCACAATCTACTGTTGTCGCTTATATGCGCTCGCAAAGAAGAACACCACGGCTTACATGAGTACAGTGCACATCCTCTAAGAATCACTGCATTCGCAATATAGTGGACCAAAATACTTTTCCCCTCCTGCCAACACAACGCTTCCTCAAAGAGCACCAGACTGGTGACCTTCCTCCAAAGGAACTGTATTATTTGTATACGATTTTTTTGCAAAGGGTACTTCCCCAATCGGACCGCTAAACTATATCCTAGTCGAATCTATCTTACATGAAAAATTAACAGTAGTTTTAATAACAGTCCCTATCCCTACTTATGGCACCCATTCTCTTATCTAAAATGGTATACGTACCGGTACAAGCCTGCGTGTTACACGCCCTTAACATCTCAGCGGGGCCGTGGCAGGGGTGTCGCGCACATCGTCTCTTCCTCTTCTGATGTCCTCCTCCACAGGGCGCTGAACAGGGCTGCCACACACCCCAGGACTCCCAACCTACGTCATCTTCAGTAGAACGTTCAGTACTGCAGCGGCCTCTGGATGTGCAGTAACGTTCGTCTTCTCGAACTAGGGATAGCTGGAACATGAAGAAATATGATTATTTATATTGTTATTTTTTGTGGTGATATTGTTATTAATCTTCAATTATATTTTTACCTATTTATTTAAGACTAGGTAAACTAATAAGGATTTTTATTGTTATTACGCCTTAACAAATTAAACAGTAGATACAGCAACGATTACGAAAATAGTTTATTTTAGTATGCCGAATGTCAGTGTTTCAGTGACATGGGTTTGCTATTGTACTTCGTTATAACAATTTTTTATAGTGAATCAAGCATGAATATAAAAGAAATATTAACTTACTTTCAACTGCTCGGGTGATGGTGCTCTACATTGGAACTTAAATCTCTTTTCTGTGTAGCTTCCATCTGATCCATTTCCTATGAAAAAAAGTAACACGTTTATAACCGTACCGCTTAATTGAGTCCTCGCCTGCGGGGTGCAGGGGCGCGGGGGAAGGACGTTAACGGGGACCGGGAGAGAGGTGCGGGCCGCAGGCGCATTCTTGACAAACTCAGCTGACTCGCTACGCGGTTAACGATCGCACGTGTTGACGTTTTAGGACGCTTTGTGAGAGTTATACACGAGATTACATTCTCAAGATGAGTCTAAATATCTTCGGACATAAAATTAATAGTCAATGCAAGCAAATGGCTTTTAACAAATACGAATATTTTAAGAAAAAAAACATGATCCAAATTCTGCTGAATATCAACAAGATATACCTTTAAACCATACCGTATATAGTTCTCAACGTCTGACGCTAATGGCACGAAAAAGTTATATATATATTTATGTATTTTATGATTGAAGAGTAATTAACTTCACAAGACCGTTTCACCTGTCACACTCGACGAACATCCGCCATCATAGAAGATCTGTATTTTTCATCAATCTACTCACCAGGTATCTGAACCCAAGGAGTCCAAGCCGTCGCCTTTCTAACTTCACAAGGCGCCATATCACAAGGCTGTTTCTCCGTACTAAGTCCTTCACATTCAGCGCCACCATTCTTTGGGCTAGGGTTTGTACATTCCCGTCGTCTCTCCTTCCAGCCCCCGGAAGGTCCGCAACCTGCCCCGCCAGTTCCTGTGCAAGGGGACCATGGACCCCAGTCTGACCAGCCACCGTCAACTGCTGCGAGAGTCGGGTCTGTGAATGAAAAGGAGATGGGTTACAAACATTTATTTATTTAATGAAACATGTTTGGTATGTAACACCAATGTTATTAAAAATTAGACCTAACATGTTTCATTCTTGGGTCATCTGCCTGACCGAATGGTTGTATTTAGATAATTGCACGAAATAGAGCTATAATTTTGATCGCATGGCAATTTCAAAGCAAGGTGCTACTTTTGTAGGCCAAGTCTACATTAGTAACCAACCAGAGAGACGCCAAAACAATGACGCTGAAGCGCCTCAGGCAAATTATCGATAATTTAATTATTTAACCCGCTGTCAACTTGTAGATACCTATTAATAAAAATAATTACTACATCCACACAATTGAGGGTAGTTTAAAAAATTCCGTGTTTTTTTTTAAATAGTTATAAACTACCTCTCCATAAGTATTATTTATTACCATCCACTATACTTAGTAATTCCTAAAGGTGACCCCTAATTCTCTATAGCACGTGTAAAAAATTTACACTGTACCATGATATTTCAGATTGTGTGTGTGTGCTTGCGATGAATGCGGCTGGGATTCCGGAACCCCGGTATAGTTTGTGCGGTTTTGGTCGGAAGGAGTGCAAACTAACACAATTCTTACCAGGACAAGGCGGCAGGTTACAGTAAACGTCATCAATATCCAGTCCCACACACACTCGGCCTCCGAACTTCGGTTCTGGTGCGCTACAGGTTCTTCGCCGCGACTTGATGGCGATGCCGCATGAAGCTGAACATTTAGACCAGCCCGACCAGGATGACCAGCCACCGTGGACTGTACAATTTGTTACTGAAATACTGGCGCCTGTAATACAAAATTGTAATGTTCAAAATCCTATTCGATATGTCTGCGATATTTGAAGAGCTTAAATACGACTACGAACCATGTGATGTAACTGAAATTAGAACAGTTTCCAATTAAATAAAGTGAGGTGATTACGGTGTTTTAACAATGGCGATGACACACCAATATGTTCGATTAATATATTGAAATCGATTACTTCCAATTATATCGAGTTTAGCGATTCAGCGTGGTGTCATAATCGGAAGAGATTTAATCAGACGCTGCATTCGCGCAGCGTGTTGTTTATCGATATTTAATCGGAAGCTGGATGTAGAGTTTAGAGTTCAACCTCTACATCCAACTTGCGATTAAATATCGATCGAGGATTCTAAAAGTATCGGGTATACGTAGCATACCTATATTTAATTTGAAATCTACCAGATTTTGCGTACTGAGGGAGTTTAGACGATTATTTCACA
Source organism: Xylocampa areola (assembly GCA_935421205.1). NCBI lineage: Eukaryota > Metazoa > Arthropoda > Insecta > Lepidoptera > Noctuidae > Xylocampa > Xylocampa areola. The sequence continues at coordinate 9,410,660 of OW285220.1, forward strand.
AAAAAACAAGTCATTTAAGGTTTCAGATAGCAGTCTTACCTTCACAAGGTTGTCCGCTATAAGCCGGTCTAGGGTTGTCACACCGTCGCGTGCGACACATGCACATGTCGGGCTTGTTGTCGTCATACATGGACACTGATGTTCCGTCTTGCATACAAGGCTCCCATTCGGACCAGGAAGACCAACCACCGTCAACTGAAACAATACAGGTTATTTTATTTGACACAATCTAAAACAGATGAAGATGTGTTTTCAGCTTGATTTTCAGCGCTTAGAGTTTGTAAAAGAAATGTGACTGACTAGTTAAACCACTCACTGGGTATTTGTCCGAATATCTCAATTAAGTCAAAGTCAAAGGTTTTTATTTCATATAAACCATACAAAGGCACTTATGAAAAGTCAGAATTTACGTGCACGGTTCCAAAAAGGCGCTTCCCAAGGAGAAAAACCGGCAAGAAACTCCATGGTTACTCTTTTAAACTGTATATATTTTACAATTTCTGTAAATACATTTTTTTTACAAGTGCAACACTATCATATTGACCCGTCAGCTCACGTCTCTCCCTCCTCTTTTTTCCATTTAATTACTGCCAAAATTCTCATTTAAGCACTGTCTTCATTAGTCGTCCTTACTTTTGTATCCTCATTTTCTCGCCTAACATAATCTTATCTTTGTTTATATGACTCTTGCGTCGTCATCTTATGTGTCAGTTGATAATAATGACATCATCAACTTAATCTTGTCTAGTACGTCAACAACACAAGTAACCGTGGCTTGCTTGAAGACTGGGTCCTTGATTTTATTATCTTCTTAGATAATTTTTTTTTCCCTGTTTACACGCCTAAAATACATAATTTCACCTAGAAAGTTGGTTAAAGGCAAGATCTCTGAGTTTCAGTGCTTCCCTCGATGGACTTTTGTTGCTTCTGCATTACCTAAACAAATTAACAACGTGACCGTACCTCAATAATAATCAGTGGCTCGCTTAAAGGTACGGTCCCCGACTTCCAGCCTCTTATTTACATATATTCATACTTAAACGCCTTTCTCTCATTTAACAATTGACAAAATTAAATCTCATCTAAGCACTGAGACATTCGTCTCTTATTTAGTTATACTTTTTCTACTGAATCCTACCTGGTGCATCAACAGCAGGACAAGCGTCCGTGGCTTGCTTGAACGCAGGGTCCCGCAGTCGTCCCGCAGCTGGCACGCACTGCTCCCGCGCATCGTCCCAGCCACAGTGCGGATCGCCAGCGAGTACGCAGCCCGACCGGCTAGTGTATCGGGAGCAACGTGCCCCAGATATACGTAATACGCCATATACGCCGCCTATGTAGATTGACATCTGTAAAGATAATTATTATTATATGAAACATCAACAAGGTAGGTTTTATGATTATGAAATGGATGATGAATGAATGCTTATCTCATAAGAAAGGGTAATGTACCCTTTAGCGGGAGTTTCTTAAATATTATGATTTTGCAACTACTAGGAATACCATAGGTACCTAAGTGGAACATAGGTTTTTATCATACCTCTGTGAAGTTTTTCTTGTACAGTCACGAGTACAAACATATAAACACAAACTGGTACAAACTCATCGAAAATATCTATAGCGTGTATTACTAAGTTAATTAGGTATGTTACACAGATAGAAGAACTATTGCTTCTACATATAAATTTGCACTGATTCTACAATATTATTCAGATAACTATTTATATAGAGTTTAAAAAGTGCAAATATATACATGACACTTAGGAATACTTTGAAATAGCCGCAAAAACTACTTATAATTGCGAAAACTTATTGCACGTAATAATAATAACCCATTCATTGTACTTAGTATCGTGTACTTAAATTCATTACAAAAAAATACTCACAGTATCCTTAACAAACTGCATGGTGAGGACCTCAAAGGAACTATTCCTGTCATTAAGTTTCCACCTCTCAACCAGACACGCTCCATCCAACTTGGGCAGTACTGCCAACTTCAACACATTTCCGGCCTGAGTAGCCACGTATAGTACTAGTTGCTTCTCCACTTTCTTCGCGTTAGTGACGTCTACGGTGACGTGTGTGAACCGCTCTGACGTCACTTTGAAAACGGGCTCGCCTGAGACGGGTTGTACTGATTCGTACATTAGATGGTAGCGATGGTATTCCATCGATTCATGCGCCCTGTGAAAGGAATTAAAATTAAAACCTGTCCGAATATGATTGTTACTGTTACCAAAGATTTATCTATCTAAATAAAAATAATTTGCCGTGCGTTAGTTTCGCAAAACTCAAATATGGCTAGGCCAATTTTGATATTCTTTTTATGTGTAATTGAGGGGGTCCCTCGATAGTTTAAATTTACAATTGGACCCAGTAGATGGGGTTACATTCGAATTCAGGGCAGGAAAACATCGGTTAAAATACGTGACCTATTGGGCAAGTCCTATAGTACCAACCTGGAGTCAACTTCACATTTGAAGTGGTATCTGGCTTGCTTGGAAGGTGAACGTGGTTCCCACGTAGAAGTGGGTCTGTCCTGGACCTTGTAGGGTCCCTCGAAAGCTGCATGGATATCTGACATGCTGTAGATACACACTGCGCTGCCGACTATGCTGTTACTGGTGGAGAAAAAATTTAAATTAATATTATATAGTGTTAGTATTTTGCACAAAGCGGGGGGGTTCTGGTACTACTATTATAAAATAGTAGTATCAAGTCGATAACCCCCGCCTTGTCTTGAAACCAATATAGCCTTCTTACTACTAGGGAAATTTAAGTTCCGTCCACAATGAAATAAATTATATCAGTATTTTAGATTAAATGCACAATATTATGTTCAGGACGTGGTGACCTGTTCACATTTACAAAGAGAAGAATATCACCTAAACGAATATAACACGCGCACGTATAGGCGCATAAAACATTCAACTAGCGCAAATGAAATAGTCGAAACAATTTTTATAAATATGCGAGTTAGGTATTCATAAATTGAAATAAAATAATAATAAACTCACGTAGATGTAGGAAGTGAACATAGAGCCTTTAGAAGAGTACTCCAGCTTTCCTCCAAGTCCTCTCATTCCAAGTATTTGTGTCAGAGAACAAACTTACGTAGGTGTGGTGAAGGTAGCCACAAGTATCTTCTCCTGCGGCAGGTATTCCACGCTCTGCACCTCGTCGTAGTGGAAGGGCACGTCTCCAGGAACCGAGCACTTGAGCCGGGCCTTCAGGAATGTGCTCCAGCTCTCCTTCATTACTAAGTAGCCACCTGGGTCGTTTTTGCAGACGCGAGCGATTCGGGAGTAGATTATCTGAATGAGAAATGTTATTTAAACAAATTGCTCGTACGATTTACCTCTTCGAATGGGAGAAGTATAAAATTATACCTACTTCATAACAATAAAAATCTGTAGTGTCCGGTAATTAGTAAGCCAACAGATTTAAACGCGAAATGTTGAATGATAAGATTAAGGTTAATTGAACAAAAAATAATTATTATTTTTCACATTTTCTTTCATTGATGTGATATTTTCTAGTTTACCATTAGCGTATTGTGATTATCATTATATAGGCTTATAATATCTATGTTAAGCAAGGCACAAATCGTCAATGAACCAATCTTTGTCTTTGCTACAACCCTTACAGCGCAAAATTCAACTCATACGCATATAGAACCCAGTCTAAAGATATCAAGTAAATTCGAGTCTGTCAAAGAAATTTACAGTCCCATCATAAGATTTGAATCCGAAACCTGGACACAAAAGATCTCTCGCAGGTATTTCTGTACCATCTCAACTGACTCAAGTGGTTGCAAACACGGGTCAGTGGGCTTAGCACGAAATACTTGCGAAAAAGTATTCGTATCGTTAACGTAACCATTTTGTATGAGATTTCAGCAGCGCCTCTATCGTGCGTAAAAAGAACTAATTTTGCTAGCACGAAAGATTTTATTATTTATTATTTCTACTATCGTATCGCAAACGTATCGTCACTTTAACTACACTAACGCGAAACTTGAAACTTTTAAACAAAAATTGAGAGCACGAACGTTGTTTTGACGTACGGTATCGTAAATTTCGAAGGCTGACTATCGAGCACAGTCGAAACTTTATTCACTTAGAATTATTCGGTGAGAAAAGTTTCGTTTCAATTATATTATAGATTTAAACGAACATTGCATTGATTTTATGTATTTAAATTTATTTTTATTTGTATTATAGTGTTTTTATAATATTTTTAAGTTAATTGAACAATAAATTTAATAAAATACAAATACTACCATACGAACGTAGTTCTTTATATTATTATTTTGCTGCAAGTTTATTGAGTATACCATGTGATATTTCCTAAACTAAAATAAAAATTAGCTGATATATAAGTTAACGTTAATCACTTTTTTTTATATTATTAATTACAGAGAAATTAGGTACGCGCAGAGCCAAGCTTAGAAAGACAATAAATCCTATAGACATAAATGAAACCAAATTTAAAAATAGGTTTATGAAATGTGGGTTTACAATTTTATACAACTCTGCCTACCCCTTCGCGGAATATAGGCGTGACGCTATGTATGTATGCATAAATTAAAAACTGTAAACAAACTTAACCTTCGTAAGGCGCGTCATTGTAACACAAACATGTCAAGTAGAGTCGTTTGAAAACTACAACATATCATGTTAGCCTACAAAAATATATTTAATTTTGTCAAAGACCATACCATTTAGAATCTGCTATCACTTATTTTTAGTTTTTTCATAATCTCACCTTGAAGTTTTCATTTAATTTCCAATAAATAAACCCTTAAATCAATAGTAAAAATTCAAGATATGTCTTTGAAAAAGCATTAACGCATGCTTAGCGAACTCTAAAGTTACAATATTAAATGGAAAAAGAATACGGTCGCGAACAGGATTCGATCCTGCGCCTCCCGGATAGATACTCCAGGCGCTCTGACCACTAAGCCATCTCGACCTCAATAGTAAAAACATAAAATATTTTTCAATTTAGTGTTCGAACGCACCATTCATTCGACAATGCTCACTCAACTTACGTTAGGATGACGTCACTAACGTAAACCTATCGAGCTCTCGATAGTCGCTAGAGTGAGCTTCGTGCTACGAACTTGAACTTGCTCCGTAATCGTATCCTGGACTCGATACATTTACGATACGAATACGATAGTTTTTCGTGCTTGGCCTACAGGTCCACGTTTCCAATTACGGACCGGTCAAAATATTATTGTTTTTTTTGACGAAATTCCAGGTAGAATACGAATACGACAGTTTTTCGTGCTTGGCCTGATGTCAATAAGATCACCACCACTTTATAACGCATCCATGGAATCTGGATGTATAAAATTACACCTCTGGCTAGCCCTATGGAAACACAACCGTGATATGTATATTTCTGTACCAACAGGGTCTTCAAAACAATAACAAGGTAATAGATCCAAACATTACGAAGACAATTGGCAAATTGGCAGTGGCGACATAATGAGGGCCATAACCTTTTCCGGGCTATGATATATTAGATGGGATACCACTTTTCTTGTTAACACTTTAGGGTCTCAGATATATGTAGCATATTAACCTACTGGCCTCTTTGATATGGGACTTTGGCCTGTCATAATCATAACATAGCGACACGCCACTATTCCCCTTAGGGTACGCACAGAGGTGTGCTGTTAGAACTACAAATTTCAACGAATGTAATAGGTGGTGACCCTAATTGTCAAAAACCGAACACGATTTCAAACTTGGGACTGCTACTGAGAATTTCCTATCAGAAAAACAATAACACGAGAAATGAACCAGGAATGTCAGCAGTCGCGGTTGTTACCACTAGACTAATGGGACAATTTCGGACTTTTTATTATACCGATTTAAAATAAATAAAAAGATACGATCGGGACTCGAACCCGCGACCCTATCACGCCGTGACAGAGCTCTCCCAGTTAGATATATATCCAGAAATTCGGATATAAGATTTAACAAGTTGAAATTCATAAAAAATATTAAAAGGCACGCCTGCCATGTGTAACTTTCTTTATTTTTCACTTTTTGTTTACCATAGCCACGATATCACTTTTTTTTTTATCTTTCTAGTCAATTATACCCGGGCCAATATAAGAATTCTAAAGATACCCTATAAAACTAAATCGCTTCAAGCATTTAGAAGTTATGGTGGAATAATAAAACTCACAAACATACATACATATCCTAAAAACATAACACTCCTTTTTTGGGCAGTCGTGTAAAAACAAGGTTCTTATGGTTCTTATTCTTTATTGTACACAAAATCAAGGAACATACAAAACAATAAATAAAAAGAAACATGTACAAAGGCGAGCTTAACTCAGAATGAGTTTTCTTCCAGCAAACCTTTTGGGTGAAAGAATTTAAAAAAAAAAAAACAGAAATAGTACTCGGGTGGGAAAATCATTGTAGTGCACAACACATAAATAAACAAATGTTAAATCTAAAGGACTAACTATAATAAAATATAAATACTTAAATACAAAAATAACAATAATTACACATACTTATATGTTTATATTTATATACATATAATATATATACATACCTACCAATGATAAATACAAATTATAAAGACAGGAAATGTTCCTTAACTCTTTTCTTAAAGACAAAAGGAGAAGGACTGGCACGAATTGAATGAGGGAGAGAGTTCCATAGACGTACAGCACGAATTGTAAAAGAGCCATCGTAACGGCTAGAGTTGTGACGAGGAGTTCGTAACAAAAGTGAGGAAATTAAGCGACAGGGCTGACCTCTAGGAATGAGATACTCAAATCGTTCACGCAGATATATAGGAGAATCAGGATTGTGGAGAATAGAAAATAGAAGATAAAGGATATGAGAGTCTCGCCGCCGCCGAATAGGTAGCCACTTCAATCTAGCCCGAAATTCCGATACATGATCGTACTTTCGAAGGCCAAATATGAAGCGGATACAAAGATTCTGTAAGCGTTCGAGTTTGTTTAAGTTTTCTTCTATGGCATCCAGGAAACAGACATCTGCATAGTCTAAGAGAGGAAGAAGAAGAGATTGGGCAAGGATAATCCTTGTCTGAAGAGGTAAAAAGTTCTGGAGACGCTTGAGAGAGTGAAAAGAGCAAAAAATCTTCCTGCTTACCTCCGCAATGTGAACACTCCAAGAAAAATTAGGGTCTATAAGAACTCCTAGATTCTTAGCACTTTTTGAGTATGGGATGGTGACGGAATCATATACAGTAGGTGGTAGGGAACCTTGATCTAATAAATTTACCATGTATCTGCCACCAATAATGAGAGCTTGTGATTTTGCTGGGTTAACAAGTAACCCAAAGGATTTAGCCCATTTTCTGATGTTATCAAGATCATTATTGATGGCACCAATGGCTTCGTTGATGTTATCCACTTTAAAATGGCGATATAGCTGCAGATCATCTGCATAAAGATGATACGGAGAAGATATAGTCTTAGTGATGGCGTTTATAAAAACGGAGAAAAGAAGCGGAGAAAGGACGCCACCTTGTGGGACGCCTGCAGCAAGGTCACACCAATCTGAGGAAACCTCATTAAAGCGAACCGACTGCGAACGACCCCGAAGATATGAGTTGAACCATGCAATTACAGGCGAAGAGATGTTCAGAGAGGATAGGATTCCTAAGAGGATGTCAAAGTCAACTGAATTGAAAGCGCTACTGAAGTCCAGTAAAACGAGGACTGTTAGTAACTTGTTCTCCATGGCCAATCTGATGTCATCCGTGACTTTTATAAGTGCAGTTACCGTGCTATGTCGAGGGCGGAAGCCAGATTGGTAAGGACTAAGTAAACCGTTTGAGGAAAGGTAGCAAGACAGTTGACTCCGCACAACACTCTCCAAGACTTTGGATAGGATAGGAAGTATGGATATGGGCCGATACTGTGAAACGGAAGTAGGATTCGGCACTTTAGGAAGTGGTAAGACATAACCTTTTTTCCATGCTGACGGAAATGTGCATGTATGGAGGGAATAATTAATTATGTGATGGATTACAGGTACAAGTTCATTCAGGATAGGAAGAAGCATTTGCAGGTGAACACCATCATCACCGACAGCTTTTGTAGATATGGACTTAATGGAATTCTGTACATCTCGTTCTGCAATTGAGTGAAATGTGAAGGAGGTACATAACGGCAGAGGAAGTTGTGAGAGACAATTTAACGTAGAGGACTTAATATTGGAGTCTAGGATAATCGGAGACCTGGAAAAATGTACATTAAGTGCATTAAGGTCTATCTCTATATCACTGTTCTTAGCGACTTTTCCGATGCCTAGAGATTTGAGAAATTGCCATACCTGTGCTGGATTTGAATTTTGGATGGAATTGTGAATGTGGCGCCTTTTTGCATCTCTACACAAACGACTGCAGCGATTACGTAGCTTAGTATATGAAGCCCAGTTCGCATCTGTAGGAGACTTCTTAAATTTTATCTTAGCTTTATCCCGGCTTGACATAATATTCTTAATGGAGTCAGATAACCATGGCGCAGGAAAATGTTTTACTCTAACCCTTTTGAGTGGAGCATGCACATCATAAATTTGTAAAATGATCTTATTGAAAATGCTCACCTGAGCGTCCAAATCATTGCAGCTGTAAACAGAAGCCCAATCCGTATCACTAACATCCCGTTTCAGACGCTCAATGTCAACGTTTTTAAAACTTCGAAGGAAAAGGAACTTTGACTTGCGCTTAGGAGGTCGAACTTTATAGGAGAGATAGATAAGATCATGATAAGAGAAAGAGGCAGAGAATTGACCATGTGTAGCAACTTTGCTAGGGTCGGAAACTAGAATTAAATCTAGAAGAGAAGGAGTACAGTGAGGAGCTTGATGAGTAGCATTGAGTGGAAGAATGTTCATGTTTACTGAAGAGACAAGTGAAAGAAGCCTACGACTGCGTAAATTGTCCTTTAACAAGCAAGTGTTAAAATCTCCAAGAATAATAGTGTGGTCATATAATGCAGATAGGTGTTCAAGTTTGGATTCGAAGGATGAAAAATAATCTATATGACAAGAAGGGCTGTAGTATACACCTAGAAGCAATTTTGTGTGACGAAATTCAACCTCAATGAAGAGGTGCTCAGCAAACTTAGAATATTCACCTGGAGATTGGTCAATTACTTTATAAGTAATATCATCGCGGAGATAAATAGCGACCCCACCATATCCCTTGCCTATTCTATCATTACGCAGAAGCTTGTAACCGGGTAGTGCATACTGATTGGAAGGAAGAGTCGGTTTGAGGAATGTTTCGGAAACAAGAACTGCATGAACATAATTAGAGTCAAAAGAAGAGAGTAAGTCGGGATAGTGAGCGTGGACGCTTTGAGCATTAATATGAACAACATTAAAAAACTTACGGAGATTACAGAAGACAGTGGTAATTTTATCACCTAGGTTCGTCGAGTCGTCATCACTAAATGCACTAGCGTAATGCTCATCAGACGCAATAGAAGAAGAGCAGGAAACAAAACTGTCATCTAAAAAATTTTGCATTAAACAGATCCTTACTAAACAAATAAATAAAAATATATAAAACGTTAACACACAAAGATATTTCACCCAGCCAGTTTCAGTGTAAATTAAAAAAAATATAAATATAGAACACTCTTATCAAACCAAAAACAAAAGAAAAGTAATTTCAGAAAACATTACCTACTTAATTAATGACATGTATCCGGGCAATCTTTAATATAAATCAACCATGATTATAAATTAGTATGCTAAAAGTGCCGGCTGACAACTCTGCGAGAAACGGAACGCAATAAATAAACAATAAAATGACACTACACTAGTGACACATGAAAATTCATCAACAGTGTCAATGTCAAACATTATTGCCAGTCCACATAGTACCGCACGTAATTTTTGATAAATAATTTAAAATAGATTATTACATTATAGAATAGGTAGAAAACAAAACATTTCGAAGGAATAAGTGGGTACCGACAGTTAAATAAGAGCTAATACTTGTAATACCCGAATTATGCTACTATAAGTGCACCATGAAAGCAACAACTTCACGACTTCTTCGTTGCTGCAGCCCGCTTTGTTTTCTTGGGTGCAGCAGCTGGCGACGAAACTTCGGCAGGCTTCTCAGTGTTTGAGGTCTTCACCTGTATCTTATCCAGGTCACTGAGGGAGACGACTCGGTGGCGAGAACTATTTGGGCCAAGGATATGGATGTTACCTTCTCTCGTCCAGCAACTGTTAACACCGAACCTTTCACGAGCCGCCATGAAAACTGCGTGCCGAGTTCTAGTTAAGAATTCGGACATTGTGACGCCGGAACCCTTTAATTTCGTCTTGGAGAACCATATGTCATCCCGAACACTGACACTCTGAAACTTAACCAAGACTGGTCTGGGCTTGCTGCTATCAGTCGATTTTCCCATCCGATGACACCGCTTGATATTTGCAGCTGTGAAAGTGCCCACCTTCAAGTGCTCCTGGACAATGTTAGTGACCACCAGCTCCAGCTCCTCCTTGTCCTTCTCATCTACACCGTGCAACAGAACCATTTTTCGGCGCCCACGCATCTCCACAGAGTCTATAGCCTGTGCCAAAGATGTAATCTGTAGGGAGACAGAATTCAGCGCTTCCTTAATGAATGTCTTGAACGACATAAACTCTGCTGCCAGACTAGCAACAGTTGAGCTGGGGGCCTTCTGCAGTTCCTCTTCAAAGTTTGCCATTCTGGTGTTAAATGTGGCCATCAAGTCTGTCAGTGATAATTTTAGGGAGTCCATATTTGTGAAGTTGTGTTTTTCTTAATTTGTGTTGAGTGATTTTAGAGATAACACTGTTCTGGTAGGATTGTTATCTTAGCATTTAATTTCTATCATTTAAATATTGTTTTATTTATATTAACTATTTTTATTATCATTAAATATATTGTGTAAAAAAAAAATTATAACCTTCTGTTAGAACTACCCACTATCTTTTAAGGTTAATACTAGAATGTAGTAGACTTGGCAAAAGAAAGTTATCACTATAACTTAGATAGGTTGCTCGCTCAAAATAGCAAGGTTGGAACATTATGTCAATTTAGACAGAGACATGTTGAGGAAGGAGTAGGACGGACATAGTCATTCTGTGAAAATCGCTCAAGTGCAAATGTAAGTCATATTGGCACTTGACGATCGATTACATGGCAATAAGCATTCAGTTATGTAAACATTGCATTATAAGTCCTTGTGTTTGTAAACAAGCGTATCTAAATACAAAGCCCATAATGCCAAAGTATGTTAGTCTTCAAATATGTTTTTATCGTAATTTACATTAAATACGTGTACACATTATTATGCTGCATCCGGTTCGACTGGAAACCGACCCTAATTTCATTGGGAAAAGGCTAGGCAGACATTATTTTTATCATCCTGGATTCGATTCCCGGGTCCGAAAAGGTGCTAATAATAGAATTTTCTGTTAGGAGATTCTGGTAGATGGCAATAGGCTCTTCACTACCTATTACATAGGACTTAAGTAGAGCATTCAGGAAATTTGGTTGTGTACAGTCACGAGCATAAATATATTACTACATTATGGATAGTTCGGCAATATTATCTGATTTCATGATTTAATCATTAATTTCTGATCTTAAGACTGACATGAAAAATATGTGATAATTTATTTATAGAAGGCATATTTAAGTATCAGCACAAATATACATATATGCCTAATCAGTTCTGTTCTGAAATAATCTATAAATTTTTGTGATCTAAATAATGTTGATCAAGACGGTAGCATAAATATTGAGACACTCGAGGAATAGGTCGAATTTACAATCACTATTTATAGCGTATTAGCTTACCTTCCCACAGTTCATGAACTCCACGGCAACCTCCCTAAACACGAAGTAGACAAAGTTGTCATCTTCGAAGCTGCCCACGAACTGGGGCTCGTTCAGCCAGTTGAGGTCGTACTGCGTCGTGCGCAGCATGGCGGACTCGTGGATAGCGGCGCCTTTACTCCTGTGAACAACGAATTTTTAGAAGGACACGTTTTTTTGATATTTCAAGATTACCTAGTGGTCGCTAGACTCGCTAGCACTGAGCCAAATGAAATCCCACATTCGGATACCAAGTCGGTCAAAGTTTGATTGGATTTTTCATATTGAAAAATTATCAGTAGCAAGTTAGCAACACAAGCTGTGTTGCCATAAGCTAACTATCTGTCACATGGGACATAATAACAGCATTGGTAAAATAACACTGTACTATACAAGACACCTATGCCCCTTAGGCCCCCTTCGGAAAATACACGCGTAAAAATAATGTTTTTATGTCAAGACAGAGGCTACCTATCAACACTAAACATAATATATAACATAGCATCACGCCTGTATTCACCGAAGGGGTAGGCAGAGGTGTACTCAGTTGTACACCCACATTTCACCAATACTGTTCTTTAGTCCCAGGTGGTGAACCTATTGCCATCAACTGGGCACAATTCCAAACTCCGGGCTGCTACTGAGAATTTCCTAAAAGAAAAACTCAATAACACTTTGCCCGACCCAGGAATCGAACCCGAGACCTCTTGCTCAGCGGTTGCACTTGGGACCACTAGACCACAGTTGAGGAATCACTAAAAGAGAACTAAATATATATATCATCAAAAAAATACTACATCGTATGGAGTACCGCAGGGTAGCATTTTGGGCACCCCTTTTATTCTTGCGGTATAGAAACGACTTCCCTAAACTATTGATATTTCAATTTGGATTAATTGCAACAAATCAACAATGCCGCTCCTGATGTCTCCATTTAATCTTCTCCATCGTGCGTTATTGAAAAGAGAAACTCACAACGGACTCAGTATTTTAAGGTCAACAAATAATGTGCATCATTTCTGTGATCTGAAAGTACCTACTTCAAATGGTTAATAAAATTTCATCAATATTACATTTCATTCTTAAGGCGGGCGCAATTAAGCTAAGCTGGGATATATTGGTTCTTTCATAAGCTTCCTGTTTTTTTGACTGACGTCATAATCAGTCAAATCAGGTCTAATAACCAATTAACTTCAATCATACCATCAAACAATAGAAACACCCAAATTACCGTAGATATAAATTAAGCATTACATATGCGGCACTTTTAATGACAAATCTAGGTGGGGTTAATCTAATCAATGCTACTTGGATTGCGTAAACAGTGATAATAACATGAAATGGGCTTGTAATGCAAGGACAATTGATAGTACCTATTAACTCACTGACCCATAACTTGATATCAAATGAGGGTACTACTAGAATCGTAAATATTAACCCCATATATATATATAACACCTAACACTTATAAAATTACATTGTATCTAACTCACTTCACTACAGTTCATTTGTCGTATTATAGCTGCGTATTGGGTGATGTGGCAGCTAAGTAACAAAAACCATAAAAAAAACAATAACTGCGCAAGTCTGAAGTTGTACGCAAGTGGCTGGCCAATAGTTAATTTCATCATAAAATAGACAGAGCGCATGCGCGGTCTTACGACTCTACCTATCTGTGCGGTCGGTTGGAAAGCCTAAATTCAGACAAGCACAGTTATAATACGACAAGTCTAAAGTTACAATATTAAATGGAATCTTGTAACTTTAGAGTTCGCTAAGCATGCGTTAATGCTTTTCAAAGATTTATCTTTAACTACAAGTCTAATTCTCTGGACGCTTTGATTGTTTTTGTGAAAGGAAAACGGCCACTTGTAGGGATCAAACCTGCGCCCATATATTCATTCCCCGGTATACATATATTGTACTATCACAAGTAGTCACAACCTATTTGAGAAGTGAATACAAAAAGAGTAAATTCGAGTTGTAATAAGAAATTTAAATCCTTTCAATAAAGAATTCAAACAAATAATGAATTTTATCAAGATACACGAGGGTTAAAAAGGACTGAAGCCTCGTATTACTAATCCAATCTGATTTCAGGAGCACCCCTTTCAAAAAACACGTACTCAGAACTAGAAAACATACATTTCAACACCTGGAATCATATCAAATCGACACTTACCCAAGCTCATATGGGATTGATAGATTAATACGGTATTAAGTGATTTTTCCCAGAGGATGTACAACAGCGTCCAATTTCCTGCTGATAACAACATGCTGCTATTACTAATCCATGTGCCAGTCATAGAGATTAAGCATTATACCGTTTGGAGTGTGAAGAACCGAAACACGGCGTCAATGATGTGACGCAGTGTTAGACTTCTCCCGACTATAAACCGCACGGTCCTTCGCTAACCTTACTCGGTATCCCGGGATCACGGTTGCATGCACCGGTTCGTCCCTTAGACCTGTTATAATTTAGTGGAAGACGATGCCGTTTTGATCGGTAGGAGTCCCGCACAAAATCAACGAAGGATTTCAATACTTCAAAAAATACATTGGCTTGTTTCTTATTCATACACATATCTGCATTGGAATGGATATGCTTGCCTACTTAATAGCCGTGCTAACTTCAGCTAGGTTTGCCATCCGTCCGGGTTTCCCCGGGTTTGCTCTAGTTAAGAGTTTTTTCGAGGAGCGTCTGGGCGGGTCTGGACGGGTCTGGGAGGGTTTCATTTGTAGTTCGGGATTGAGGCTGTTGATACATCTACCAAAAATACGCGGGTGAAATTACGTCTAAAATGCAAGACTGCTAATTCTTTGTTAAAACTTTGTTACTAGAATTGTAAGAAAATAAATAAAAAGTTAATTTAACTAAACAGTGTTGATATTTCCGGGTTTAAAATCCAAAATCTGGGTTTTTAAACTTCTTGGCCGCGTTAGCAGATTTTAGAGATGGTAACCCTAACTTCAGCCAACACTGTAGTCTCAGTTGCTGACGAGGATAGTGGTGACTTTTGGGGTGAGGCTGTACTGATAACTGGCAGAACCCATTGTGAGGTACCGTGTCAATCTCCTGTAAACTATACCTGCATATAGCCGTATCAGAGCTGGCGAAGTCAGTCGGAGTGCCAGCGTAATACTCTCCGTTGCTGGCCAGGATAGCGGTGACATTGGAGTGAGGGTTGTACGGACAGTTGGCGATGCCTGTCACCCATTCAGACACCGTGTTTATTGACTCGATCTGGTGAAGGAAAACAAGGAGCTTTTAGGTATACAAAATATCTCGGTAATGCGATATGAGTAAAAATTTCCCGTGGTTACCATGAATTCAAAAGTGTACCAGACATTAACCAGCGTTATGAAACAAATTCATTGAACTCTAATAAATAAAATAAAAAGTGAAGCTTTTGGATGCTAACAACAATTGCTTAGTAATTTATTTCTACATGTTCTTTGTCTACTTAATATTTAGAGCAAGAATAACCAGCTTCAGCATCGATAAAGTTAGATAAACATTTGATAATTGCCAAAGATTTTGATTTTAAAATGAACTCAATGCATTTGGCATACAAAAAAATGACTGACTTACCTCTCGCCAACTGCATTCAGGGCTAAACGCATGCGTCCCACAAGCGAACAGCTTATGTCCGTGTAAGAGGAGAACTTTGATGTAGTTACGGCAATCCTCTTCAGTCTGACCCTTCATTTGACAAAGCTTTGTCTCATCGGAGGGTGCTAGCCAATCCGCACGTTCTAACACGCCAAGACCACGGAGAGACAGTCGGTAGAGGGCATCCCTAGGAAAGAAACAATAATAAATTAATACGTGATACTCCGCTTAAGCATATACACTAAACCAGACACGTGACGTTTAAAAACATCAAAGACAGAACATACTGGAGGAGAAAAATAAGGTATTCAATTTATTGTTCGGAATTCTGGTTAATTTTGAAGTACCGTGCCTGTCTGATGCAGTGAACGCCTGGAAAATGGCTTGCCCCAACATGGTTTTACCCGTCAATCCGTCTTCCCAAAGGCAATGGGATGAACATGCCATTCAACGTGGCAATGCTGCCAGTCTTCTGGGCACGTTACCGAACGACAGCGATGCGGAGGAATACTTCGACGCCTAAACAACGCTTGGTTTTTATGTTATATATTTTACTTTAATTATGATTTTCTTGTACATAGTTAAGTAATTGAATTTGTTTGATTTTTTTATATTAAATCAAATAATTATAAATGTAAATTATAATAATCATCCTATAAAAATACATCTATGAATTATAAATAAGTATCAATAAAGCTCTAAATTGTTCGGAAGACTAAAAGACTGATGAAGAATACAGTGAATTCACTGTATCACTAATTAAAGATAAAAACATTATTTATGGGGTAAAATAGGGGATGAAAGTTTCTATGAAACTCCGTCGTTTAATTTATCATTAATTATGAATTTATTAATTCCTCATTGAGTAGGCATAGCGAAATAATTAAAAATAAGTGTATCTGGGCTTGAGATGGGAGACGGCTTCTGGCTAAATATCGAACACACTTGCTCGCCCCTTTTGGGAGGGGGTGAAGTAACACACAAGCACAAAAGAACTTGCACTAAAGTAACAAGAGCTCTTGTCATTACATTAACAGTATTGACACACATATAAAACTAAACACAAACATAAAATCGCGTCACAAACGATTAAAATCGTGTACTATCATTGTAACCATACAGGTAAAAGGTATAAAGGTATTGGATTGGGAATCATATGATCATAATATCAGTGGCGAGAGGGATACGCCTGCTAAAGCTACTTCGGTACCTAATTTCTTCAAGATATTTAAGACTACAGACAAAGTAACATAATTTGAAAGCGCAGCGTCTATTTAAAGATAAATATTTATGTAAATACAAAAAAGAATACGATTTCAATAAATAAATGCAATGAATGCATGAATATTTTGGTATAATTCTAATCCACACTTAAGATGTCAACCGGATAACAGATAACTTGAGTACATAATAAATATCCTTGAAGACGTGCAATAAATTAAAATAATCTGTAATCTAAGATAATCTCTTTAATCATCCAACATTAGTGATAACGAAAAAGCAACATTGAAAACTTTATCTTTAAACCACGTAGACAGCGCGGCGTCACTTCAAAAGTAGGTAAACAATGCAATTTCACTGCATTCTCCACTTAACGTCATAAAAATGTGACCTCGTAATATAATATCGCCTAGATCTAATTTAAAATACATAGGAAATATATATCGTAATAGGCAGTAGTATAAATAAATGGGAACACATGTAAGTAACCGGACACTAGCCAATTGCCGCAGGATCGAATATCAATGCTTTGCCGTTGTAATCGATAGCGTTACCGATAGGAACGGTTTCGATATTGTTTTAAGTATCGATGTTTCGATTGAGATCACAAGTTTTACTAGTAAGAGATTGAGAAAATTAAATAGTAAAATGTTCAAATGAGAGACTCACTTTCGTATCTACGGTGAAGCACTAAGAAACAATATGTGAACTTTTGTGGAAACTTTAAGTACATACATATAATCACGCCGTTTCCCATTGGAGTAGGCAGACTATGGATTTTCATTTGCTACGACTGACACACCTCTTCCGCTTCATGTATGCTCATTAACCTCTTCATGCATGCTTGTCGATTTTGGTGGCTCCTGTCTCCTGGTCCTGCTCTTGGCTCCTTTTTTGAGAACGTCCGCCATTTGATTGCGGTACGTTCGTTGAGGTCGTCCTGCCCCGGCTCTTCCATCCACCCTGGCCTCATGTACTAGTTTTGTCAATCGCCTTTCATCCATCCTTTCTACATGTCCAAACAAACCATCTTAGAATACCTTTTTCAATCCTTGTCACTACATCCTCTTTCACTTCACAACGTTCCCTTATCACACTGTTCCTCACTCTATCATTCAAAGTTATTCCATAGATACTTCTCAAAGCTCTCATCTCTACTGCATTGATTCTGCTTTCATTAGAACTGTCATAATCAAGGTCCTTATTTAATGTTTCGTTTGATTATGATTTGGATTATCAAGGGATTAACGATCAAGGGTCTTATTTGAAAATCTATTACTATTTTAAATTTATAAATTGTAATCCCATCATTATATATTGATTCACTTTATCCGTTCTACAAGTAACGCGTCTCCTAACTGGTTTATGAGTGCGACTCTGAAGAAAGTACTTTCCTGCAAGTCTTTGTGAGACCTGTATTGTTGACCCGACCCCTGTGTATACTTGAAGTTCAGATCTGTTCATCAATCTATACATACTCGTATAATAAAATGTAACGGATCGCTGTCTATACATGGAAGATATATGAGAAAAAATATTATTGGGACCTTTAGCAACGCAAATAGCACCAAAAACAGTGAATGTTAGAATTTTTGTCTGTTTATCTGTTTGTCTGTGCGTTTGTGCACGCTAATCTCACAAACGGACTTATCTGATTGAGATGTGGTTATCACAAATTGTGGTAAGCTTCACTTAACATTTAGTGTTTGTATCATGTCAATCGGTTCATAAATAAAAAAGGTATGCTAATTTAAAGAATAATGTCGAACATTTGTTAATTTACGAGTAGTAGTAGTAACATGATAGTTTTATCAAAAATTTAATCCAAACCCTCATATACAAAAAAAATACAAAATAAGTGACACTTGTCTAGTCACTGAATAAGTCACATGTTGCAGTAATCAAGAAGACAAGTGTACTTATATAATACATTCAAATATATGCACTAAAAGTTAGAAATGTTTGTGGAAAGAATAATACTCCTAAGTAGGATTTAAACCTGTGCCCCCGGATGAATACTCAAGGCACTCTGCCAACTAAACAATCCCGGCCTCTGACCTTTTTCACATTAATATGCCTTATGGTAACGTCATCATCATCTTTTCTGTCTCTAGGAATATAATATCTTTTTATTTCCACAATTTTCACTATGTTCGTTATGCATGCGAAAATTGTATATGTCTAAAATATATGTCAAGATAAAACGTTTCAAATATGTTCAGGATAATTTATAAATAAATTACATTACTTCACACCATGGTACTACGCATAAACGCGTGCCTTGATGCCTGTATTTAAAAAACACATGAACAAACAAACAGTTTTAATGGCTCAGCCAAATGTTCACGGCACACATATTGACATTATGTGGCAAACACTGGCACTTCCGGGCGTTTGATGTTCGCCGCTCCGTTTATGCCAGGCATAGGGTTACAAGAACCGCAATCCTGTTTTATCGGGCAACAAGAGATTTTAGATTAAGGCTCTAGGTATCTTTTCGTAGCTTTGAATTTAAAATGTCAAGTCGGGTAAAAATAATATTTAATAGATTTAGGCGCCACTTTGCGGAAGTCCATTAGGCACAATGGATGCAAATAAATACAGTAATATAGCTACTTCCACAATATTGAGGGTAGACATGTCAATCAATTACCTGTGCATCCCCGCAAATATATGTACAATTGTACATCCCTACGCAAGCGATGAAAAATTGTAACTACCACCAACTACTTACTGTACACGTGTTTCGAAATCTATAATAATACCTATATACTAACATCTATTTATCCGATTACGATGCAACGATGTGTATCTGTGTATGTTCCTTGATTTGTGTGCAATAAAGAATAAAGTACTTAATGAGTTGTATTGTAAATTGCGCACAAGAGAAGTATTCTGCCAAAAAATAGTTATATAAAAAAATTGTTGATGCTTCTTTATATATGTGTACCTTAAAACTAAAACTACTCCAAAAAAAAAGTAGCAATACAACGCACCGCACAGCTAGTTATTTATACCTATAAATTGTATCTATTTTCTGACTTTCGCATTTCGTATAATCTACTACTGAAGGTCACAACATAAGATGAAAGGTTTCTTAAGTTTTTACTTTTATACGAGTATATTGGAGCGTTGCTCCGCACTAGGAATTTCTCCTCGTGGGTGCTATTACAAACAAAACCTACATGAACAATGCACACACCTACCCGAAACAACTATCTGGTGGCTGAATAAATATTTGTTTCGTGGAATCGAAACTAAGCTCACTGCACGGAAGCCCCTCCCTAATGCACTGACGCCAATCAAACCACCAGATTTTCTAATAAACACACAAATGACAAAAGAGATAAATAAATTAAAAAAAACTCGAGATTTGATATCAATTTTTTCGATTCCTGGGTCGCGCGGTCGGTCGGTTGTGTTTTTGAGTTTTTCTATTAGAAAATTCTTAGTAGCACCCCAGACTTTGGAACTGTGACCACATAGGAGTTAACGTGAGCATTGGTGAAATATGGGTGTACAACTTTTTACACCTCTGCCTTCGAGGAATACAGTCGTGATACTATGTTATACTTTTTAAATACTCTCTTGTTTTAATTTCCTGAAGTGCTGCCAACCCTAGCCATGAACCGAATCCATAGTTTATAACAGTATGTGTTAATAGACAATCGTAATAACACTTAGCTAACGTTCGTTCGTCTCAATATTGACGATACACCGTGTTCTCAACTTTCGCTTGACACCACACGTGCAGTAATTACGGGTTCTAGGTCACGATGTGCTAAAGAATTCCTGAGGTGTTTAAAATTAAGAAATTATCCAAGCAGGTGTTACTGTGAAAGCAGATAAAAAAGGCAGGAAAGTACCTAAAGGGGGGGGGATTTAAAAATGACCGTGAGGTGGACAAGAATTGAGTGGGAAATAAGTTAGGTCCTAATCTATATATGTGTGTAAAGTGAACTGAAAAGTTATACATATGCGGAATGAAAAATGTAGTTATATTTATCCAAGAATGGCGCAGGTTCGATCACTGTTTGTTAATTGCGTAATACGCTTGCAATACCTTGGACCGTGTGACCAAACCAGGTAAAAATCGGATACCCTAACCTACAAAAGTCAGTTACGCAAGTACTCCGCTACTAACAACTGTATTTAACTTTACAACATCTACTTAGATTATTTGTCCATAATTATCCACACAATTATTATTATTAGCCTATTTTGTCCCATTGCTGGACAAACAGTTCCCTCCATTTCTACCATATGTGATTTTTTTTTTTCAATGAGAAAATTAAGCTTTCTTGATACCCTAACATTACCTTACTAAATAGGATCAGTTATGTACATTTTCTAATAGAAACTAGAAAGCAATCTAATTAATAGTTTTCTTTCTCTGCCCCACATGGATATCAATCGAAATCTGCTAAGTTAATGAGATGATATTATTAAGTGTTTCTATGTCCGACATGATGAAGGCCAAGAATCTCCCCTAACTCTATAAGGAAAACAAGTTACAATGTCCCGTATTTCATGGTAGGTTTGCAATGTAAAGTAACAAGTTTGCTATTGCAGATCAAATTAAAGATTACTAGCGTATGTCCACCAATTCATCTGCCTGGACTTCAGAATTGATTCCAGTCTTAATAAAAAGTATGCAATTCAGGTTATAAACTACCTGTGTGCCAATTTTCATCCAAATCCGTTCAGTAGTTCTTGCGTGAAAGAGTAACAAACATCCATCCATCCTCACAAACTTTCGCTTAATTAACAATATTAGTAGACTAGCTTCTGCCCGCGATTTGTCTGCGTGAACTCAGAATTGAGTCCAGTCTGAATAAAAAGTATCCCATGTGTTAATTCAGGTTATAAACAATCTTTGTGCCTATTTTCATTCAAATCCGTTCATTAGTTATTGTGTGAAACAGTAACAAATATTCTTACAAATTTCGCATGTATAATATTAGTAGTTGTAGTTATGTGATCATCATCATCATCATCATCAATACATATAATAAAAATGTAACGGATCGCTGTCTGTACATGGAAGATATATGAGAAAAAATCTTATTGGGACCTTTATCAACGCAAATATCACCCAAAACAATGATTGTTAACATTTTTGTGTTTGTCTGTTTATCTGTTTGTCTGTGCGTTTGTGCACGCTAATCTCAGAAACGGCTTATTCGATTTAGATGTGGTTTTCACGAATATATTTTGGTAAGCTTCACTTAACATTTAGTGTTTGTTTCATGCCAATCAGTTCATAAATAAAAAAGTTATGCCAATTTAAAGAATCACGTCGAACATTTGTTACACACATGGTGTTAATTTACGACATCCACGCGGACAGAGTCGCGGGCACAGCTAGTCGGTAATATATTCCTAAGTTCATATTTGAGTGAGTACATCAACATGATACATTTGCAAAACAGGAACTTTAAACTTAGTAATAAATATGTATCTGCAATTAGGTATGAACAATAATTGAACACTCCCCGTTTCGTTTACAAAAGCGGTTATTAAATTCGCTAATTAACATTCAGTTTAAATACAGAGAGGTTTAAGTAAATATCGCAATAAAATTATATGATTATTGGTTTGTCTCGATTCTGTATCCAACTTAACGATATTAGCTGGCTCTAATGGCGTTTAATGAGTGCCTACAAAATTTCATTACATAAAATTAACACGTACTGACCAAGAACAACTATATAAGTATTTACTTATTAAGATATAATAATAATAAACTGCCTCAGTGGTCTAGTGGTCCCAAGCGCGACTGCTGAGCATGAGGTCTCGGGTTCGATTCCCGTGTCGGGAAAAATGTTATTGAGATTTTCTGTTAGAAAATTCTTAGTAGCAGCCCGGAGTTTGGAATTGTGCCCGGTAGATGGCAATAGGCTCACATGGGACTTAATAACAGCATTGGTGAAATGTGGGTGTAAGTTGTGTACACCTCTGCCTACCCCTCGGGGAATACAGGCGTGATGCTATGTTATGATATAGCAATAATAATACAGTCCCAATCGTATTTCGATCACGGTGACCTATCTCCATGGAGATTAGCCAAGTACGCCGGAGATATTATAGATCACAAGTGTACTCGCAAACACAGGTGCACTCCCTCTTCCTTTAGGTACTCACATAGTCCGACGATCGAGTCACGACTGGAGAGAGATCAGACGCAGGACCGACGGCTTTACGTGCTCTCCGAAGCACGGAAGTGTCACACCACAAACTTTCTAACTCTTGGGCTATAACTTAGAATTTCCTAACAGAAAAACACAATAACACTTTGCCCGACCTGGGAATCTAACCCGAGACCTCACGTTCGGCAGCCGCGCCTGCGACCACTAGACCAACGTGGCAGTCAATATTAATGGGGGGGGGTATTATAATAAGTTATGATGTAAAAATTCTATGTCTTTTTATATTATAATATGTATTATGTATGAAAAGTAATAGTCTCACTGATACTACTTCGTAAGTCTAGTAGTCCCAAGCGCGACTGCTGAGCATGAAGTCCCGGGTTCGATTCCCAGGTTGGGCAAAATGTTATTGAATTTTACTATTAGGACATTTCCAGCGGCAGTTTGGAATTGTGGCCTGTGTATGGCAATAGACTCACCACCTATTACATGGGACTTAATAACATGTGGGTGTTTAGCACATCTCTGCCTTCAACACATTGGCCAATACAGTTGTCATGATATGTGCTGATTATTGCGCTAAGCATATCCAACCTTTTCGGGAATAATTTACACCTTCTTCAGAGATAATTAGTAAAATAAAAAAAATGCATTTTCAATACTTCGTTACAGTTACATGCATCCTTAACATAACTTCATTAATTTAGGTAACAGTACTTTAAAAACGTAATTATATTAAGTAATTAGACAGGCCAAGAGTCTTTTAAATACGCATAATAAACGGCGGAATGGCGTTACGGATATCGAAAAAGCTCCCACGGCGCATTCAACACACTTAAACATTTATGAAGTAAAAATCACTTGTCATGTGCGAACTGGAATCGACACACTTTGGGTTCCGTCCCACCAGTATGAACTGCAAGCAAACTACATTTGACGGTTGTACGCTACATAGGGATAGGCCGAAATTCATTTTACAGTCGTTTTAACCTAATTTTGAAACTTAACCAAACTTCATATTTGGCCGAACTTCGGTTCGTTATACCAAAGTTCACGCGAAATTCGTGTACATAGACTAAATCTCCGCCCACTATAATAATTGGTTTGTATTTTTGGAAGTATATTTTGGTCTTTATGAGAATCTGATTGTAGAATATGATATAATTTTATTAAATTATATAATATATAAATTATATTATTACTGATAAATCTTCCAATCGCATTAACACATCCGTAGCAAACTCTAACGTTATACAATTTAGTGGAAAGTAAAATACAGTGTAAAGTTATAATTTTTTGTGGAAAAAGATAAGCTTTGTAGAAGATCTTTAGAGTTCGCTAAGCATGGGTTAATGATTTTCAAAGATTTATCTGTATAAATACAATGTAGTTTAGTTTTAACCTTTCACAGCCCGCGAAGCAGACACAATAGTTAAACAATCATTGACTGTCAAAGTGTTAAGTTTTAAATAAAAAACTGTTGTTTTGTAATGCTTTCTATGTAATTAATTTGATTATAATATGTAAGGCAGCAATAGGGCCTATTGACAGAATGACCAAAGACGACGTAAGCTCAGTAATCCCTTCAGGCACTCTTTCGACTTTGCGAAACCCTAAAAAGCTTCCACGACGCATTTAGCTCACTTATAAAGTTATAAAGTAAAAATAAACGGTAATTGTTAATTAAATCAACTGGCTCTCGGGTACTTACAAGTTGTCTGATAACACTATCTTGTATCATAAGTGGTAGGTGAACGACTCCATGGTTAAACAAGTTATGAGGGGTAAGCAGTGCTATCGCATTAAAATGTTGTTAAGATAACGATTTTTTAATGATTCGTGATCGTGAAGGTATTTTTTATATTATTAATTTTTGTTTTGAGTTTGTGTGTCTCAAGTTGTCATATCACAGTTGTCTTTTGGATACCCTATTCATCATCATCCCCCTGCCCTTATAACAATTTATTTGGGGTCGGCGCAGCATGTATTCTTTTTCCACTTTCTTGTAATTGTATTTGAAATTGCATGCTGCTAAAGTTTTGGCAATGTTTTATGACCGGCCGCCTGCCTGATATCAACCCTCATTGGGAATGCTGTTGTTCGTGGTAACCACCGTCGATACGGTCTCCTTCTATCTAGCTATGTCACACCAAATGTTTTCCATCCGCCAGGTTCCGATGGTGTCCTACTATCACACTACACTAAACGGGCCATAATGGATATCCAACTAATACTAAAATATTTTTTTTGGAAATAAAATTAAGTTCATGAGCAGAGTTCGAACCTTCGCCTCCCGGATAAATACTCCGGGCGTTAAGTCATCACCTGCTCACGACCGTATTTTTCTTTCCACATAAATTTATAGCTTTAGAATTCGCTACATATGCGTTAATGCATTTGTAAGATTTATGTGTATCCTACTAATATTTTATGTGTAAAAGTTCAGATATTACAAACATCCGAACTTTTAAACACGCAAAAACTACTAGACTGATTTGGATATATTTCTCGTATAGTACTTTAGATTCTTTCTGGAACATGACAAGGGATATTTCTCTACCCGGAAAGAATGCAGAACTCCCGCGTTCATACTCATACTGTTGAGTGCTTTTTGTCTTATTCATCTTCTCCTTCTTATCGTGTGGTTGTGTTAGAGTTTAAACTACCCGTAGGTCTCTGACATGGCTTCACACACGCATCGAGAACATCTCTCAGGTGTGCTCGTTTCCTCATGATGTTCTCCTTCACCGTTTTACGCAAGTGATAAATTTTAAGTCTATAATACCAGTCGAAAAGACACCTTGAATTCGAACTTACGACCTTTGACTTGTCAGTCCAACGGTCATACCACTGGGTTATAACAGCTTTCTTATTTCTGTGTTTGAGTGTAACAAATTAGTTTATTATTTCCCAATATTAAGTAAATTAATGTGTACGTAACAACACACAATCTTCTTTTTTTAGAATGATTAATTTGACTGCGACATCACCGCGGGCTCAACTCATTACTAAGGGCTCCGTTCGAGTTGGAAGCTAGTCGGGCAATCCCAAAAAATGCACGTGAGTAGTAACCGATGAACAATAATTAACACACAATCATCGTTGTTTTTGTTTAACAAACTTGTTTCTTGATTAAGTTATTAGAATAGAATAGAATAGAATAGAAATTTTTTATTTCAGACCGGAGTCCATAGGGTTAGTAACAATTATACTTAAATTCTAGTGTTAGTAGGTTACAGACAGATGACAACACAATTAAAATTCAGCGTGGAGCCGCATCCACCTCCGCATCATCGGAGAATCCCACCGATCAGCGAATACACTGAGAATACTATTGGTGCTGCCGCGAACACGGGTCATCAGGGATGCACACCTATTCCTAATAATTGCGGCAAAACTATTAATATTATTTTCGGCAAACATCCCTGACGCACTGCTACGCCACGGCAGCCACAGCAGCACTCTCAGAGCATTATTATATTGAACGCGTAGGTCGCTGTATGCCCGCTGAGTGAAGTTGACCCAAAGGCTGCACGTATAGAAAGACTGACAGTAAGCTCTGAAAAGTGTTACTTTAACTGGTTTCGTACAACGTGCAAACCTGCGGGCCAGCATGTTACAACGGACAGCCAGCGACCTACGTTCCCTTTCAATGTCACAATTATCTTTAAAATCTTCAGTGATCCAGTGGCCCAAATATTTAAACTTGTCCACTCTTCGCAGTGGTTTACCACAAAGCGCAACAGTAGGAATACACGAATATGTCACACTACCTGCTTTAAAAACCATAAGTTCACTCTTTGTGACGTTATATTTGAGCCCATGATTCACCGCATAATATTCACATATAGCGACCAGTCGCCTCAGAGCACCGATCGATGGGCTCAGCAACACCATATCGTCAGCATAACTAATATTGTTAATGCACACCCCGTCATTATGACATCCGACATTGGTGCTGCTGAGCTCAAGGATTAGCTGGTTCATGTATAGGTTGAAGAGCCGGGGCGAGCTGAGCCCCCCTTGCCTCACCCCGCACTCCAACGAATACACGTCCGAGTGCGAACCATTCCACTTCACACTATTGCTTTGACTCCTATACCAATACTTAAATATTGACACTATTTCAGATGGTAACTTAGTTTCACGTTCTAGTTTACGCCACAAAACATCGTAACATACAAGATCAAATGCCCTTGACAGATCCAGAAAACAAGCAAAAATAGGAGTCTTCCTGCCTGTGTAGTATTGGACAGTCTGCTTGAGGCACAAGATTGCACTCTCAGTTGACAGCCCAGGCTTAAAACCAAACTGGGCGTCATGTAGTTCAAGGTGTTTAGCCAATTGCTTATCAAGCAGACTGTCCAAAACTTTTGCTATGACTGTGGCTAGAGAGATTGGCCTGTAATTGGATATGTCAGATACATCCCCCGTCTTATTTTTCACAACGGGCACTACCATTGTATGCATTAAGTCCCCCGGTAAGTAACTGTGAATAACGCACAGGTTAAAAAATAAAGCTAGCACACGCGGTACGTGTCCCCCAGCATACGTCAGGTGCTCAATGCTGAGGCCATCATGACCCGGGGATTTACCTCTCTGCATTTTCTTTATGATCGATGATATTTCTTGTGCCGAGAAAACAATCGAAATTTCCCCACAGTAGGCTCCAGCATCAGACACCTGCACAGGTCTAGTAAGAGGTGATTCAATCTGGAAATGACGCCGAAATGCATTGGCTATATCCGCCGGCTCGTGTACGCCCGCCACGCTCACAGGGGGACTCAACTTTGGATTCAGACTATTTGTTGATTTCCAAAATGACCCAAATTTCTTTTTAGTATGATGTGTAGCTAAAATATCCATTTTTATCTGCTTATTACAAAGATATGGAAACTAGTTCAGAAGTGAACTGCGATCGACTGACAATTAAAAACAGGACTAATATTACAAAATTTGATTTGGCCAGCCTTATTCACACTCATAATCTGAGGGAGTACCAACGTCAAGGAGTCATGATGTCCTCCATCATCATACCTACCTAATTGGTAAGTAAACCAACCAAGCTAAATTCTGATATGTATATGATGCCGCTATAAATTATATCTTTAACATAAAGTATTTCTCTTAGTATGTATGAAATCCTACATTATTCATAAACGTTCTATAACTCGTCTATAGCTGATAGCTTTATCATACGATTTAAGATTATGACGCCCCCTCCATTTATTAACCGGTAATGCGACCAGAGAATTGCATCCATTCCAATGGATGATCAGCATAGTATATTTTTATTACATAGGTAGGTACGTATTTAAATTTTTATTACCCGTTTGCATAGATACGAGACATTTTCAAGATAAATGAATTTTGTGGAAAGAAAAATATGGTTTTAAGTATTTATACGGGAGGCGCAGGTTCGAATCCCGCTCGTGACCGTATTTTCTCAACACAAATTTCATTATTGACACTATATAATATAACAATGATTTAAGATTAGGTCTATTAATAAAGAAGGCCGTCGCCACCACTTTATGAAATTAACAGTCGGGAAGAGAGAGACATTAGGTCTAGTACTTTTAACGAGTCAATAAATCAATGTAACTTTATAATCCTATAACAGCTCTATCAACGGTTTATGACAATTGTTCCGATTGCCATCAGTTATTAAACTACATCGAAGTTCCATAAAATATACACCACCGTAGATAATTAACTGGTCATTAAAAACATACTGTTAAAGTTCGTGAAAGCTATGATAATTATTGTAACCCAGAAATATAGAGATAGATACTCGTAATTATAATTTTAGTACCTAACTCGTCACGATTATGACGTTTTATCCTAGAAAGTTTAACAGGTTACCTAGAAAATCCACTCTAAATTATACAATATACCTACAATATTTATTTATTTCTCACCACAACATTAAATATTACATATTAAATAAATAAAATAAAAAATAAATAATTAAATTAACTGGAATTGAATTATATAATCTAACTTTTAGTATATGTGGAGGGGCTTGTGGCTAAGCAACAGCCGTATAGCTCGATCGATCGAGGTTAAGCTGCGCTTGCCGCGGTCGGTCTGTGGATGGGTGACCCACATGGGTGACTTCATACCGAGACCCCTCCGTGCCTCGGAGAGCACGTTTAGCCGTCGGTCCCGGTTGTCAAATTAAGATCTATGACAGCCGTTACGGGTAGTCAGAAGCCTGAAAGTCTGACAACCAGCCATACCACAAGATATCGTGTTACCCAGTAATTGGGTTGTAGAGGTCAGATAGGCAGTCGCTCCATGTAAAATACTGGTATTATACTGCATCCGGTTTGACTGGAAGCCGACCCCAATGTAATTGGGAAAAGGCTAGGCAGATATATAAGTATTAGTATATTATGTTAGAATAGAACATGAATTATTGTTCACCGGTTCAAACTCAAACTGACTCAGTTTGACTAGCGACATTGCCTCGAGCTCAGCTCATGAATAAGGGCTCCGTTCGAGTTCGAAACTAGTAGGGCAATCACGAAGAATACACGGGAGTAATAACCGTTGAACAAAAAGTGTCTCACGAAAGTTATTATACTATACTAGAATACATTTCTAAGGAGCCGAGCTGGGTAGAAGAGTGGGCAGTAGTGTTTTTTTTTTTTTTTTAAAACTTTGCCCCACACTAGGAATTTCTTCCTGTATCGTGGGTGCGTTAACAGACATATAATCTCACAAGCACACACACCCAGACCCGGAGCAATTATCTATAGATCGTACAAATATTTGCTCCGTGCAGGAATCGAACCTGCGACACGCAGCGCAGCAGTCGGTCTCTCGACCACTGCGCCAACCGCGCTGTCGAATATTACTACTAAGGTGAGACAAGCATACGGCTGATGGTAAGCAATAAGCATTTACCACAGCCTATGGATGTTAGCAACACCAACACGCGTAAAAAGGGATTTTGTCGACGAAAGAACGGACATTGGAGCATTATGTAAAACAAATATATGTACCTACTGCCTCGGTGGTCCCAAGCGCGACTGCTGATCATGGAATCTCGGGTTCGATTCCCGGGTCGGGCAGTTCTATCAGGAATTTGTCAGTAGCAGCCAGGAGTTTGGAATAGTGCCCAGTAGATGGGAATAGGCTCACAACCAATTACATGGGACTTAACAGCATTGGTGAAATATGGGTGTACAATTTTGTACACCTCTGTCTACCCTCTCAGGGAATACAGGCGATGCTATGTTATTTTAAATATATTATGTGGAAACATCATCTACATGACCCTATGAGAAGAATCGTTACGCTAATCATAGGTATAAGGGACAAAATGGTTCCCCCAATTGCCACCACAATACTTCCACAAGAAATATGTTTAAATAATTTTATCGATCTTCAGAGAAGCCTGTCCATTGCAATATATTTGTATTCAGATAGTAATTCGACTATTCAATACAGAAACTGTCAAGGACAGGCCAACCTCAACTTCTTCATTAATCTAGTGTTCACAAGCGCGGCTGCTGAGAGTGAGGTATTAGGTTTAATTCCTGGGCCGCGCAAAGTGATATTGGAATTTTCTGTTAGGAAATTTTCAATAGCAGCCCGGAGCTTGGTATTGAGCCCGGCAGATCGCAATAGACTCACTTGGAACCAAATAACGACATCGGTGAAATGTGAGTTCAGAACAGAGTCCACCTCTGCCTACCCCTTCGAGGCATACATACGTGGTGTAAAGCTAAACCTACAAACCAGCCAAAAATAAAAATAGCAAACCGCATTTCTGTTTTCAAACAACTTGCTTAACTAAATCAGGTATCAGAACAGGTTGGATTGCAGTTAGTCTAGACATAAATAGATTTAGGCAGTCACCTTGCGCCCACGATAACTTGGTCCCTTGCCACATCGAACAGCAATTGCGAAAACGATCCTGTGCCACTATCCTCGAACACGTCACTGTGGTCTGATGTCAGTAAATCTGTAAAAAATACAATAAAATATATTATTATACATATCATATATTATACATGAGGGGATCAAAATTAAAAGTTATAGGTACAAAAAAACATCAATTTTTTCACCCTGTATACCTTGATAAAATTCTAAAATGGTAGGCAGTATTATTAGGAAAAGGCAGGTAATTACCATATATTAAGTCCAGGTATGCTCGTAACCAAATCAAAGTTCAAACTGCCTCGTTGGTCTACTGGTCCCAAGCGCGACTGCTAAGCATGAGGTCTCAGATTCGATTGCCGGGTCGGGGAATATTTTATTGAGTTTTTCTGTTAACCTTTCGGCTCAGTAACGTACAGATCTGTACGTTGTAACAATAAAAATCTATTGTGTCTGCTAATGACTGACGCAACAGCTTAAGAAATTTTCAAGTAGAGGGCAATAGCTTCACCCCCGAAGTGGTAGGCATAGGTGTACACAGTTGTACACCCACATTTCATCAATGCTGTAGTTAAGTCCCATGTAATAGGTGGTGAGCCTATTGCCATCTACCGGGCACAATTCCAAACACCGGACTACTACTACTGAGAATTTTAGAACAGAAATCCTCAATAACCCTCTGCTCGACCCAGGAATCGAACCCGAGACCTCATGCTCAGCAGTCGCGCTTGGGACCGGTAGACCAACGAGGCAGTTTGGAACTTTGATTTGGTTACGAGCATACCTGGACTTAATAGTGTGAAATCGCACCCACAGCGACCTAGCGTAGCAATCACAGTTCATGCGCCTACTCTGTATGAGAACCCCTTGCCCTAGAGTAGGACAGTTACTGTTTATGTATGTATTACTGTACTAGAATTAAAGTTATAAGAAGAACAAATACTTCCCGTTCTTCAACGAAGGGATACCTAGTTTAAATTCTATCCGTGGAAAGCCGTTGACAGGCCGTGTTTAGTATAAATTAAAAAGATAACTATCATAGCTTGAATGGCAGGTTACTTTTCATAGCATATACATGGAATACTGATTGATTATTCGCCGTGTTTGAATAACAAATTAGATGATTTTAATTCTGACCTTATGTAATACCGACCCACGCAAATTCTAAAGAGACAATCTAAATTCGTCGCCGACGAGGTCAGTAAAAATTGATGAGAGTAGGTTGTTGATCAGTTACAAAACTGTTGTTACGATAGATTATATATGGAGAAAAAGAGAAAGCCTGCAGATAGGTTGTAAAACTTCATTATAAAGATTTACAGAATTAGGCGATATGAGGCCCATTGTAAACTTAAAGTACGGTCGGTGAATAAATGTGAAGGCTTTGCGCAGTCAATCTCTAGATAGGTCACCGGTTTGAGTATTATCATCTGATCATCTTCGTACAGGACTTGTACTATATGGCTACCGATTCGAATAGTTAACCTGCCCAGGGCCCTGATTCTGAACCGTCGGAAACTGGCGTTTTGGAATCCGTGCCAAAAGTTGTCGATCAGAATCTCTAAGTGCAATTAAAGAACGAATTGAAATTGATAAATCATGTTATATATTTGTACATAAGTAATTTAAAAATTATATAGAAATAATATTTTTTATAGTTTTTAAATTTTCTACCTTACTTTTACGGAAAAGTTTTCGAATGGTTCAGAATAAGGCTACAATCTCTTTTGATTGGAGAAGTACAAAATTGAACTTCATTGCAATAAAAATCTAATGTGTCAGGTAATTAATGAGACAACTGATTACAACGTCGGTCTCGGCTGTAATTAATTTAATACCGGTCGTTAACGCAAGACAAAGACATACGTGCGGCTTGAACAACTTTTACACTATGTTGGTTACAAGCCAGACACGAAAGAACAATATGTAACCAAATTCGGCTTTTCAAGTACTAACAACCCTTCAAAAGTTCAAACACCATACTAAGATAATTTAAGTTGTGCTGTTAGGCGAACTAATTAGCTTTTTAATTTACATTTCACCTAGCCTGTTTGAATTGTAAATCTTAATACATATGCATTAACACATTGTATCGATTGTCTGGTATATCTAGAGAGTTTATTCGCTGTTTGCAAAGAGAAGTGGGTATATACACTTCTCTTTGCAAACAGCGAATAAACTCTCCAATTTTAGGTAATCACTGAATAAGAACATTGGCAACCCCAATATTTGTATATAGTTAGCAGGCGCAGGACTGTAAATTTTACTGATATGAGTAGTAGTGCAGTCGTTGTAGTCCTCTAAAGCAGCGATTCCTAAAGTGGGTTCCGTAGAAAAGTCACCAGGGTTCCGCGAAATTACAAATATTATTTTAAGTAGCAATTATTGATAAAAGATATTTGATGAATGTTCCGGTATCTTAAAAGATTAGGAACCCCTGCTCTATATTACAATACAATGACGATCTAGTTTAAAAATCTGTATGTGTCCATTTTTATCGATTTTGTCAAAGAATACAGAAACGAGGAACTCCGTTTTTAAATTTATTTTATTTCTTTGTTGCTTAATGTTTTTACACGACTGCCCACACTTTACACTGCCGTACATGGCAATAAGCTCACCACCTATTACATGGGACTTCGGTTTAAAGACCCTTTTTATTCCTCATAAAATAATTACAGTTCACTTACATAATGAGAAAATGTAATATATAACACTTAAGTATCTCTGTGAACACAATACACAGTACAGTGATAAAATTAAACTTATGGTGACAATTTTTCGGTGTTAGTATTTCTGTCTAATGTAGTCTTCTAGACTCTTCTCGTAATTCATCTCGTATTTCATTATAAAGTTATGCACCTTCATATAATATATTTCTCTTACCATAGTCGGACTTAATTACAGCCTTGGTGAAATGTGGGTTTACAACACCTCTGCATACCCCTTCGGGGAATACAGGCGTGATGCTATGTTATGTTGTTTGTTTCTATTAGCGTATAAAAAAATTATGGTGTTTTTATGGTGGAATTTAGATGTAAGCTCAGAATTTAAATTTACTTAGGTAGTTCCTTATTTTACCGCGTGCCAAGATACATTGGTCAATCAATTCGTACAAATGTCGTATATCTGTCATCGCTCATTTAAACATCATTTAAATGTTTATAATAGCAATTAAGCCATTGCCATACGATGCTTATTTTAACACCGTCTGTCCAAACAAACTTTTATTGAGAAACAATAAACATCTTCAAGATTTTTGTAAATATTTAACCATATGGATGATCTGATTCAAGTATTTGTTGTTAGTGTTAAGTTGTAAACTTTTTTGTGTGAACTCTTTGATAGAGATTCGATAATATGTATTTAGACGGGATGAAATCTAGAAAATGAAATTGCAACAAGTTTCCCTAAAAATTTAACTTCCGATACAAAAATATTATACCCAGTCAGGATATATATTTTTTCCGTATTTTCCGACAAATATTCCTTTATACATTTTGAACCCCTTTAAAACTTGCTTTATTCATGCTTTGGTTAAGTTTAGTGCAATCTTAGTCAGCTAGCTATAATTAAAACGTTCTAAATTGCCTAACCCTGGAAAAAGCCCTACTGATTACCGCAATATTCGACAAAAAAATATCGCAGTTGACATTGACACCATATTAATTTAAAAAACGTTATTTCTCTAAATTGCCTTAAGCAAACGTTAAAACGACTCAAAATGCTATGACATTTTAATAAACAAATAATAATGATGTACCTTGTCTGTTTATTATCCTAAAGTCATCTTCTGGAAGCTCTCCCTTGCTTAACGCACTCAGCAGTATTAGTGCTGCCACTTTGTACACTGTCCACGTCATTGTTTCAGTTGAATGTATACCTGTAACAAAAAAGAAAAATATTAAATACAAATTTAAGCTGCTATCTCATGTTCTAGCTTCGTCATTGGTCTAGTAGTCCCAAGCGCGACTGCTGAGCATGAGGTCGGGTCGAGGGCTCGATTTCCAGGGCGGGCAAAGTGCTATTAGGATTTTCTGTTAGGAAATCCTCAGTATCAGCCCGAAGTTTGAATTGTGCCTGATACTGTACCTGATTACAGCAATGGACTTACTAACTATTATTTGCCAATAAATCGAGGATATGAGTAATTTAGATAGAAACGCTCACCGTTCATTAAGAAACCATATATATAATAATGTCGCTCTTACTGCCAAATTAATTCACAACATCCGAAATCCATATTTCGTGCAAATATTTGCAATAAATTCAAGACTTAAATACCGCTGAGAAAACGATGCCAGAGCTAACATAACTCGTAAATAGAATTCACAAAATACCCATGTTTAGTTTCCCGCAATTATTCTGAGCTATTGGAATCGCATTAAAATCAATTTGCTTAATTGCCTGTATGGCGATGCCAATCCGTTATGTTGGAGTTAGAAGCTCTAAACTGGTTTCAACTTTAGCCGAAGCCTCGTAGTCTTCAAACATATTATCGATTCTTGCTGTCAATTCACGTCCATTTGTCTATCTGTCTGTCAGTCCTTTATCTAGTTTTAGTCGTGAAGCTCAACGTCCCACTTAGGCATAAATAAAGCTGGGTGAGCACTGAAGATACGGTGTCATTGCCTCCATTAGGCTTACGCACGATGGGACATGGCGATAAGCTAAGTGTGAGTCGAACTTGCACATTGCCTAGTTAGTCCTATTAAGGTAGAATTATTATGCTGTCCGGCAAGCCATTTGTAGTTCATTAGTGTTAACGATGACAAGGAAACGGTTTATTATTATATTAATGGAAATTGACGATATCGCCGTTGAATCAGCCAGCGCTTTGATTTTTTTATTAATTATTTGTTCTGTATGCATAATATAGAAATCATTGGTATATTTGTATAAAAAATATGAATAGTTTACCACAAATCCATATGAATATTGTATATTACTAAACTTCCACAATAACTATGATGTTTGTTAAAAAATACTAGAACCTAAGGGCTATTTCTTAACAGTCCACTGTTTACCATTGCTTTGTCTTATGACTTGGTGTCAAAGCGAGTCATGATCCTCACCGATAAGGCAGCGACTGAGAAGAAGAAAACAACCCGTTTATGAAAATTTGCCAAAATATTATGTCATATTTTTTTTTTTTTAACTTTGCCCCACACTAGGAATTTCTTCCTGTGTCGTGGGTGCGTTTACAGACATATAATCTCACAAGCACACAAACACCCAGACCCGGAGCAATTATCCATAGATCGTACAAATATTTGCTCCGTGCAGGAATCGAACCTGCGACACGCAGCGCAGCAGTCGGTCTCTCGACCACTGCGCCAACCGCGCTGTCATTATTTGTCTCACTGCATGTAAATTGTTCCCTTTCCTTTTTTACTTGTTTTTGTCTAGTGTTAGCGTGGACCAATCCTTTACGTATGCACCAAACTCATCTCTCCCTCTTCGCCTAGGTCTACCATAATATTATTGTACATTTTCCGGGGCCATTCGGACCTTCAATTCTTGGTTTTGACCCATGAATCATCCGCAGACATTAGATGACTTTGTAGGTGATATTGACGACCTGCGTTTTGGAAAGCAGTTTCATATCCGGTCCGTGAGTTTGACTCCGAGAACCAGTGACTAGACTTTTCTGCATTCTTTTTTTTATAAGTTGTGCCAATCTAGAAATTTCTCCTTTTTCGTGAGTATATTTAAAGACGTAAATTTCTCACGGACATATATCACTCAGACCCGGAACGTGTAGGTCGTAGAAATAATACACATGATGACAGATTTTGAAATATGCTTTTATAATGTAGGTACACGTCTACTATATCCGAAAAACACATTATTTCAGCAATAAACTAAGTTTCAACGCTAATTATTGCATTTTAATCTATCTCATTTGATTTAACCGCGAAAACGCTGCTAGGTGTCATGGTGCCGTTTTGACGTCATGCCTCAGCATATTTGATATAAGTTGAAGCCATAATGTACGGCGGTGATTGACATTTGACTGAGGCGTAACGTCATTCGCTGTGATTGACGTCTCAGTCAACATGGCTGATTGCAGCATTTTATACCTTTAATTTATTGAAAATCTTATTAATCTTAATGTTATTAATAAAACTAGGTAATTTTTTAGAATCCTTTGTGCCTATATTTACCGCTAAAACCATTTATTCTTTGGTTCTTTAATACTGTCACATTGCCTATTGTTCCGTGAGGGAATCGTACCCGCGACACGCGGCGCAGAAGCCGAAATAAGTGAACCATTTCAAAGTGAATGTTTGCTTTTATTAGTGGTCTCACGTGGGCCTTGATTTTTAATCATTACTACAAGCACCACCGGTTATCTCTTAGAACTTATCCATAAATCATAGATACGCCGCAACGACCATTTTGTATTCAGCCAAGTGATGTTTTATTACTTATAATTAGTCCGCAATGTTTGTCAGAAATTAACTCCTGACCAGCATGTTACTAAAGCACCCATAACAATTTATTATTAATAATAGATTTAGTAATAGCAAAATGTTATTACAGAATTATGACTTAGCAAATTGGGCTCGTTACTTTGTTTGGACTTACAAGCCGATGCTTAACGCAGATGTTATTTTTTAATACCATAGACATGGGTAGTTAAAACGTACACTGTAATTTATTAAATAATGAGAATGAACGAACAAAGGATTGTATAATAAGTTAAATATACATACGAATGCGCACGCGCTGATTGGAAGACAGTCTATGATGAGTTCGCCGACATCATTACGCATACATAGAAACTTTCATTTTATTTTATGCAGTCTGTTTTTATTTTATTTTTTGTTTATTATAACATAGTTCTAATAATATCTGTTTCGCTTGGAATTCCCGAGCGAAAGCATTTCAAGCGAAAACAAGCCTGAAGACATAGATTATAGAAAGTATGTATTAGAAACTTTACAGACATTAAAGTAAAAGTAGACAATAAAATAAGAAGCGGCATGGTTAAAGTAAAACACATCACAACCTCTGTGAGTGAGAGCAGTGATCGTGCTATAATAATAAATAAAATACAAGATAAGTAGTAGGTAGGTACAGTACAGACATGGACAGCATGCTTCTGCTGATCATACATGTACTATAAATAAATTTATTTAAAGGGCACAACTTTTTGATATATTTTTGTAAAGAACGTTAAATTTAACTAAGTTACCATTTTAATCGACCAACCGATTTTTGGCACGAAGAACTATTCTTCAACCTGTCACAAGTTATTTATATATTAAAATTCATGAATATCATCTAATCATCACTCTTTTAGTCTCGTATTTCATCCTACCTCACAGTGGCGGATTTACCAGCAGGCTGAGTAGGCTGGAACCTAGGGCGGCGGATTTTAGGGGGCGGCAAATTTGGCTTACCTCACCTTATAAGTAGTACATGATTGAGCTTTTCTTAGATCTGAAATATACCCCAAAACTATTTCTTGTATCTTCACTACATCGAGGGTTGTAAAAATAATCTAGGAACTGACACTTCGATCCTTTAGTTCATAACTACATACACTAATAATGTAAAAAAGCTGAGGTGATGAGGACGAGAGTGCACTAAAAAAAATTTCATTGACAAAATACATGGAATTATTATGATTGTGAACTAGGGTATCGAATTGCAGAGGTTAGTAGGGGCGGCAAGATATAAATAGCCTCCTGGCGGCAAATGTGTAAATCCGCCACTGCTACCTCATCATGTGGCCATACCAAGACATACGATTTCCTATCAGGAACTTCCTTGAGTGTAAAAACCTGCCAAAAGCCATACTGACCTAATTGAATGTAACCAATGTATATATATCGATTGTACAACTTTCTCTTCTTATAGTAAAATATGTAATTAACTAATTACGAATTGAACGAACTATTGTAATTGAATGTGGCTTCAATAAAAATAATAGTAATCTCAACACTGATGTCATTTGCTGAAGTCACATGAACGTAAAGTGAGCACAGTTGTCCAAACGACGCGTGTGCACAATTACCTAATTGATTTATTAGTGCCATAGACAATCAACGAAAATATTTTTTTAAACACCGCACTGTCTCTCTGTTACAGATAACAAAATGTTTAAATACTTGTTCGTATCTCAAGGAGGTTCAACTACTTTGACCTAAATATTGAGTACTCATTTATTTCCTATCTAAGATAGGCGTTTTATTTTGATATCGGCTTCCGTGTTTTTAATTCGAACGCTGGGTGCGGAGCGGTATTTTACAAATAATGTCGGCGTATGCGCAAATATTTGGCGATATGCGATTGGATATCTTACTGTCACTAAGTAAATACAGAAGTTTATATACACAACCAGATAAGCTGGTTAGTTACAGAAGTAAAGAAATTCTCCCAAAACAATCATTCGTGGCTGTGTGTAGGTAAGCTTACAGATATTGGGCAGCGCAATCTAGAAGAATAAAGAGACTATGTGGATGGTTAGACTAATCATAATATTTTTTCTATAGATAGTAGTAGGTATATTAGTCAATGACAATGTATGGAAGAGTGCGTATGCTCGATCATTTTATTCATAAACAAACATGAAATCGTCCAATGTTAATCCCCATTCTATATCTAAATAATTTCATCGCATAAGAACATAAGTCCTCCAAGCTTAATTGTTGCTTTTTCTCGTTGTTCACCGTTGCAATGGCTTTGCAGATGTTGCAGATACCCCTGAAATGGTGTTATACTTAAGTGCTTACATTAAATGCCTTCGCAATCTATGACAAAAGTAGTGCACTATAAATACTAATTATCAATACAAAGCCGGTCACACAATTGTAACATTCATCAAAATTCCATGTAGAATACAAGTCCTCTTTGTACTATCTAATCAACAGTACTTCATGTTTATAGCCATACAAACAATGAAATAACAAAGCCACCGCAACATTACTATAGAATCTAGATATTATGACCATATTTAAACCGGACGGGTAGCAATAATCATGTACCGAGTAGTTTCTGTACTATTATTATTATCTACGCACTTTCTACTAGCTCTAGGATTTCTAATGAATAAGTTAAGGGTTCCGTTGAAAGAGGTAACTTTTTTAATTACGGTTACGTCATTTCCGCTTGTCTGCCTGGCATAAAAAATGTGACTTTCACACCAGTAGATAAAGTGTCAAAAATTAAGAAAATCTATCTACCAATTTATTTTATTATATGTATAACTAACAGGAATTAACGCGCAATAAATACCTTTGAATCGCTTGACGTTTCGACCAGGTTGCACTGATCGTGGTCACAAGCAGACTGATGCAGCGAGTTTACTCCGTCATGGGTGCGGTAGATTTTTCTTCATCTACCTCCATGTTTTCACAATTGTTATTAAGGCCGCGACACACTACACTCACTGTGTCCGTATTTTTAACCAACTTAAAATAGCGAGGTTTCAACTCCATCCACCCGAATATGAGGTTTACCTTTGAAATGGAGATGGACAGATCGTTGTCGTTCCTAGACGGGAAGGTAACCGTGAGGTCAGATAGGACCCTGTCACACTTTGTGTACCGCAAGCCTACACACACAGATAGATACCTGCATGCAACATCACACCACCATCCTCGCCATTTGCAGTCCGTTATGACGTCACTCAAGAACAGAGCTTATGACCTATCTGACCCTGAACATTTTCAGCGAGAGTTAGTCCATATTCAGGAGGTCCTCAAAAGTAACGGATATCGAGTGGGTTGTCGACAAAAGCGGACTGCGATAAGATGCAGACATCCTGAGGTAAGCAGACAACCAGCCTACATGCCCTACGTCAAAGGAGTGACGGATAAAATCGGAACGGTTTTGAAAGGGTATCCATTCGCACAATCTACACACCGGGGGCTAAGGTAAACAACATAGTGGGCACACCTAAGGATGTCATACCGCTGCAAACACCAGGTGTCTACAAAATAGATTGCAGCTGCGGTAGTTCTTACATAGGCCAAACGAAGCGGACCATCGCAGAACGTAGTAAGAACATATCGCTGCTGTAAAAAACCGTCAGACTAGCAAATCAGCGATTGCCGAACACATACTTCAATCAGGCAGTAATCACTGGATTGAATTCCAGCACACAAAAGTCCTCTCATCTGATCGCCACTTTTATTCAAGAGCAGTGCGTGAAGCTATTGAAATCCAAAAACACAAGACTTTCAATCGGGAGGACGGTTTTAAATTATCAGCAACGTGGAATCCAGTGATTAAAATATCAAAACCTCGCTATTTTAAGTCGGTTAAAAATACGGACACAGTGAGTGTAGTGTGTCGCGGCCTTAATAACAATTGTGAAAACATGGAGGTAGAAGAAGAAAAATCTACCGCACCCATGACGGAGTAAACTCGCTGCATCAGTCTGCTTGTGATCACGATCAGTGCAACCTGGTCGAAACGTCAAGCGATTCAAAGGTATTTATTGCGCGTTAATTCCTGTTAGTTATACATATAATAAAATCATGAAACGCAATTTGTTTTAATTATTTAATTTTTCTAATGGAGATCTATTTCGGTCGTTAGGGGTAGTTAGAGGTCCAAGTCTTACCTCGAGACATCGTGTTACCCAGTAACTGGGTCGTGGAAGTCAGATAAGCAGTCGCTACATGTAAAATACTGAAAGCCGACCCTAACGTAGAAAAATCTAGACACATATTTTAACCCGATTGCTCCAGAAGGAGGGTAAAGTTTTTTTATTGTCTTTTCGGATCCAATTCTAAGAGTTTTGAGCATTTTTTTTAAAAATATATTTTTTAAACTCTTTACAAAATAGATTGTCTTCAGTTTGTCTTAATTTTATTGTTTTTCGCAGAAATTTTCTAGATTCACTATCACACTTTAATATTAAAATTTGTTTGACGCACTTGTTTTTATAGAACCCCTGTTATCTAAAGTCTAACTTGTTGACTTAGTAAATATTAATAAATTTCAAAACGTTTACGGTAGATAATGATATCGATAAAAAAAAGTTATGTACCTAAATCGACCTAGATTGATACGTCAAGTGTAAAGTGTATTTATATAGTAGGCGTAAAACTTCTTAACTGATAAGGCAATGCCACGTGTGAAACGTGGAAAATCCATCATGAACGCTGTACCGGAATACTATGGATCTGCTAAGCCTATAAAACTATATTTGCATAATAACTACGCTAAGTAGAAGATTTGTGATTGAACATAAAATAAGTGGCGACTTAGGAAAAGGGAAGAAAAGGATCTTTTTAGTCAGTGCTTATCTCTTCAGATAAATCTTAGAACACCTTCTACTCGACAGCTTCCTCTTATTGAGGATGGGTCATATCTTTACCATAATAAATACATTATCATAACGCGCAGCAGTTATCATCCGAAATCTCATCAGCAATTGCATAATAAATATCTGATTTCGCAATATAAATGTACTCCTACACATTTTTTTACACACGTTATCGATTAGGCTGTTAATATCGATATTGTTTATAGTGTACTCATAGCATACAATAGATAAACAGAAATATTTACAGTATGTGCTACGTGCTTGCCTGCATGTTGGCAGTATGGTATCGTAAACATATAACTTGAAACATAAGTGGTATGTACGGAGTGTGAGGAACAATGGGCCCTCTGAGGGTAGCGTTGTGTTGCCAGAGCAAACAAGAAAGCTACTGTTTCTCGGAATAGGTACGCACTACCGTTGAACCCGCTAGTGATGTAGCGAAGAGGCTGAGCGGACGGTTAATGGTTTTTGAATTGAAATTTAAATGCTGTATGTATGACCGACCCTATTGGAAATTTAATAAATTTAATTAATTCTTTCCCATCTATAATTGACAATTCGCGGTAATTAGGACTGTCCAACCAAGTATAAAGCTGCTGGTAGTATGAAATAAGTAGTTCTGAAAAACTGAAAATAATAAACTACGATTAATGATAATTATTATACATATACTATTCACTAGCTACATAAGCTACCTTAAAAATATCCGTAATAATTTGTATGCTCAGGTAAAATACAGCCTATAGAGATACCTTTGTTTACATCCTGTAAAACCTGTCTCGTATAATCTGAACGGGCACTTTAGTCCAGCCTGACGTTTTAATGAAGTACTCAACTAAAAATAAAAGCACGTCCCATCACTACCCACCATATCAGTACTTGAGAGTGGAAATCACGCGCGCCACGCACAGGCAATAAAAAAATATAATTATGTAAGGCACAGGACCCTATTTAAACTGAGTTACGGCCTTTACTGGTGTTTGTTGGCGGAAATTAGTTTAAGTACACTTTTAAGTAGGCCTAAGACCATTATTTTTTATTTGCCCACTTGTAAATATATTTTGTAGTATCCCAATTTCATTTGTAATAAAAAATACGTGGATGATAGATATACAGTTTCTCTTACATTTCTTATCGGTCAACATTCAACCCTCTCACTCAATTATATAAGAAAATAAGATAACGCGTCTTTGGCCCATTGTACAATTATATCCTGCAACTCTTAGGACTCTGAAACTCGAGACCACTAAAAGTAAAGAATAATATTTCTTCTATCTCAATTTTATCAGAAAAGAACTTCACATATTCCGAACTAAACAGTATGAATAACATTCCTTCTTCTCTCACTAGCTTCTGCCCACGACTTCGTCTTCGTGAACTTCAAAATTAAGTCCAGCCGGGATAAAAAGTACCATATGTGTTAATCCAGGTTATAAACTATCTCTGTGCCAAATTACATCCAAATCCGTGCAGTAGTTATTGTGAGAAAGAGTAACAAACATCCATACATACAAACTTTCGCGTTTATAATATTAGTAGGAAGTAGGATACACAAGACAACAATTAGTAAATAACAATAAACGAGAGGCAAATATTATCATTACCTATCCTGTGTGATGCCAAAACAGGCTACAGTACAAACGGACCCATAGGATTTCTCAGAATGTTTACGAAGGTCAACTACTTGCTACCAGCAAACGCAGTTTTGTCCCGTCTTCATCTGATCGTAAGGCCAATTTCTAGTTTTACGCGTTTAGTGCTTGTGACACCTGACCTCGACTACCCATAAAGAAACCTGGTTTTCACACAGATTTTATCAGGGTTACAGGTGGATGATGCTTCTATCAGTACAATCTACAAAACTGTCAATTAGGTACACGAGTGTGTGGATAGCAGATCCTATGTAAGGATAAGATTCTTCAAACAATCTAGACATCTAAATATATTATTGAACTTTCTTAACTACTTTAAAGGCTTACAGGTACACACAGTATTTGTTTTTTTTTTTTGCCTCCTGTTGAAGGCAGGTAGCGACAGAAAAAATTAACATCGATGAACATGATTACATGTATCTAAATTCTAAGCTGTCAAATTACTCTACACCTAGAAGTTCAAGTAACTTTAAAAAGGCATATTGCTTGTGAGAAATCGAGTTAAATTTAATCAAACTTAATGAAAAGTTGTACCGATAGCTATATTTTTAGTTTTGTTATGTCGGTGTAAGCTAAAGGGAAAAGGTGTCGGTATTCGTTTTGAATAAAACTTGTATAATACACCATACATAGCACTGAACACGTAAAGATCTTCACAGAACTTCACACAAAAGAGACCATGCTATAGCTTGGTAATTACCTTTAACCTAACGGTGACAAACATAACAAAGGTACGCCAGCTTTTACTATTATAGTACGCATTTCTAGTATTCGTCTTTCTCATATATCTCGTAAATCTTACATGGTATTGT
The DNA here is from genome assembly GCA_935421205.1 of Xylocampa areola. Taxonomy (NCBI): domain Eukaryota; kingdom Metazoa; phylum Arthropoda; class Insecta; order Lepidoptera; family Noctuidae; genus Xylocampa; species Xylocampa areola. The sequence continues at coordinate 9,455,161 of OW285220.1, forward strand.
GATAACTGTAATAAAATCAGATGTTGGAAATTATTACGCATTGTGCGTTATTACTTTCTTTGGAACGAATGCTTTCATTATCCTAAAATTTCTTGAAAACTAGAATTCACTCAGCGGGCAAAACCCAAAACCCAAAGATTAGTGCGATGATGATTTATGGACCCGAATAATTTTAAAATAAAAAGGTTGAAACGAAGCGATACTCTTAGAGACGACAAAAGTAATATAGTGTGAAATACTGTTATACAGACAACTGCTATTAACGGTTTGGTATCATAGCTGACCCCAGAACAACAAGGAAAGGAAAGTCAAGGATCAACCAACATGGTTCACGGATCTCCAGAAACAATGCGTGTTTAAGTGCATAGAAACTTAGCTATTTACCCGGCGACCACCCGACATTATCCCTGGATTCTAATCTCCAGTTATCAACGCGTCTTACTGGCCTTTGACATTTAATTATAGACTAATATATTTAATGAGAAGTACCCACATACTTTTAAAAATAACGGTTTCACGGTTTTCTTCCTACACGCAATCCCACAATGGCATACGAAGTTAATTGATTACAATCAAAGCATGGTATCAATATGTTTGGCCTACATTGTATTGCAACACGGTAATGATTCAGCGGCGTCATCGCAGACAATTTGCATTTATTGGCGCTATCTCCTTAAATTAATACTACAGTTTGGTCCACTCTTCGAGCGCGTGCGCTGTTGTCAAGGTAAGAGTTCGTTTTCTTGACTTGTTTTTTGATGAGTTTTAATATTTTGCAATGTCGGCACAATAAAATTAAGATATGGTGTATCGTATTTGCAGATACATGTTTTCAGATTGTTTATCATAGCACCACGCTTGTATGCCCCGAGGGGGTAGGCAGAGGTGTACACACCAATGATTGTACATCCACATTTCACCAATGCTCATATACGTATTAGTAAGCCCCGTGTAATGGGGAACATGGAAACACCTATTGCCACCAAACTCGCAAAATTACAAACTTCGGGCTAATACTAAGAATTTCCTAACAGAAAAATCCAATGAAACTGCTCGACCCAGGAATCGAACCCAGGACCTCATGTTCGGCAATCACCCTTGCGACCAAACCAATGAGGCAGTTCTTTGATTTTATTTCTTTGATCGTTTATAAATATCTGTATTCCGTATTTATACCTGGGTTGTTGCTGTAACCACACAACGCATTGCGCATTTTCCAGGTAGCACCGGATGCGCTTTGGTACAAGAAACTTTTATTACTAGATTAACATGAGATTTCAGCATCAGTTTCCAGATTTGATAAAATCCAAGGTTTGGAATTGGAGATTTTTGGAGTCGGTTCTTTTTTTTGTTAAAAATTATTTTATTTCTTACTTTTTAGTGAATCTTGCGTACCATAACTGATTTATCGGAAGTGAATATGGGTAGACCTACTCAAAACACAAAACAGTACTGTTTTATAAAACAGCTTAACAACGTTCAGCTGGATTGCCATTGCGATACGTTTAACAAAACTGCTACCCACCTTTAGACGTAATGCAGAATGACATATCTACTGTGGGACAGGTTTGTTTATTGTATAGGTATATTAAATGGATAGTCACCATTCAAGTAAAAAAGCGTACTCTGATTTAATTTACTGTATTCTGATTTGACTTTCCGTGGCTGGGTCGACGGAGCCCCGCTTAGCGGGGCTCCTATTTTTGTGTCCGTAATGTTAGAAAAAACCTAAACAACAGTCATCCTCTTCGAACCTAACCTGTCCGTGTCGGGATACACGAAACTCCCGAGCTCGCTTCGCTCGCTCATGGATCAATTTAATTTATTTTCTTTCATAATCCCGATATATTGTCGACTATTAAAGTGGTTTAGTATTTACGTCATAAAAAAATTTCATAATTTTTTTGCTATTGACAAGTAAAATAAAGTTAGGTTATTATTGTTAGGACATACAGAGCCGGCAAAATTTCGAACTAAAATCAACAATCTGACAGTTAGGCAGTTCATTAGAACTATTCTAGAGACCGTAAACACCACCGGAAAGTCACAAGAAAGCAAAATACACCATTTCGTTTACTTCGACGACGTATTATTTTTCAGTTATTTTGATTTAAATACCAAACTACTAAACCAATTTTCATAAAATTTAAATGGGACCAATCTGAAAGTAAATCCTTTCAAATAAAAAAATAATTTTCCAAATCGGTTCATAAATGACGGAGTTCTGAGGTAACAAACATAAAAAAAAAAAAAAAAAAAAAAAAAAAATACAACCGAATTGATAACCTCCTCCTTTTTGGAAGTCGGTTAAAAAGAGTTATAATTGTATGATGAATCAGTACTTTGTAAAATATCTGCTAATTTTTAAGCAGGAAACTCCATCAATGTTTTTTTTTTTTGCATAACCAGTTTTTTTTCTATTGACCCAGAAATTGACAGCACGCAAAAATATTGCCTTAGGTGATCTTTTAAACGGAATTTACGATTAAAACGGTAAATTATATTGATCAACTAGGTAGGTACGTACCTGCCTAGGTTATGTGTTATGAAACTGGTTTGGCAGTTTCTTAATTATTTTTGTGCCTAGCACACGTATACTGCTTCGTGAGCCTAGTAGATGCAGGCGCTACTGCTGTGTCCTTTTTTTGATGTGGAAAGTTCTTTATGTTTACTGTACTGGACTGTCACCGACTAAAAACCACACGGTCCAGTCTAACCTTTTCCGAGGTCTTTTGAGTTCAGTGTGGTGCACGTGCTTAAACGCGGGATCGATCCCCGCGTTTGTCAATGTGTTATGTGTTATCTACTGAGTTTTCTGTTACGATTTTGGAATTATGTATGGTAGATAGCAATAGGCTCACCACCATAAGGGATTTTATTACTGTGTATATATGTCTGCATAGCAATTCAAGCGTGAAGCTATGAAAATATCAATTCAGATTTCGTCTCCATCTCAATTAATATTTTTTTTATACCTATTAGTACCCATTTGGTATGAAGGTTACAGTTGGTACAAGCCAGTATGGTGACTGGGTAGGTAGGTAGGTGGGTAACTGCTACATCAAGATCTCAAGTAGGTAAGTAGCATGATAGGTTTGTAATTACATACTATTACAGCTATAACTACCTTGTGTGCTCTTGTCATTAATATTTTCATAAGTAAATCCGATTATTAATGATATAATTGAATAATTGCAGAAGACAAGTAATTTGTAGGTATTAATAATGTTAATAAGTAGGTAAGCCGGTTACTTATGCAGAAGTAGTTAGGTAGGTACTTACACGTTGAATATTTTAACAGGCGTTTTATTTGCGTACTTAAACTACTCGCCTAGGGACAACTATTATCACTACAGGTTTGGCAATAACAAAATGGCATTTCAGAATGTGCGTAGGTTAAAAACCATAGCGATGCGTCTTAAACGTAGGCTTGAAACCTACAACAATTTCGCAAAGACGAAAGCCCCGCAACCTCCGCTGCAAGAGCAAACCGCCCTCACGTAAAAAAAAATAACTTGTCCAACTTTCTTCGCAATGTTAAAGTATAAATAAAAAAAAACGCATCACGGCATCACCAAAACTGACTCGACGGCCGAAAAAATAAAGTTGTCAGTTACGAAACGAGAAGTAAAACTTTTTACTTACCATAAATGTTATGTAGGTGAGGTCGTAACAATATTCACGTTCCAGTATAACCGAACAAAACCCATTCTCAACCAAGATTACCAGTTTAGAACATTTTTTAATTCATCACTTTTTGTTCGGAACGCACAGTGTAACTTGTCCCGATCACTGTTTATTATTATTTGTTGACACAAAACGAGGTTATTGCCGTTTGCTCTAACATCTGGACCTCACTCGGCAGAGATTTCACTTAAGCGTTATATCTAACAAGTTAGCTTTTATTGCAAACTAACTTTATGAAGAGAAACGATTAAGATCACATTTGTTAACAAAAGATAGAACACTTGCAGGTAAACGGCGGGTATAGAAGCAAGTGGTCGGTCTGTGTACGAAAAAAAATACAAAAGTTTACAACATCGCACACAACTTCCACGTTCAACGCGACGTCACAGTGTGAGTGAATGGAGATACAAACAATATGCACAACACAACGCGACGCACGCGTGCGAGAACCGCGCAAGCGTGTTGTCTCAGGTAAGTATTGCTAGCATCAAAATAACAAGCTTCCATTTTTTTCTTCTATTTAATATGCGGAAGAAATACTGCTATGTTTATAATTAACAATATTGTATTGACCCGCCGATGTGTTCAATTTAGACACATCTTTCTACTGCCCTTATTCCAATTTATTTGGAGTCGCTGCAGTTACCTTTTTTTTCTATACATACATCTCCATTACTTCATTAATTCTCTCTTTTCAGCAATAATATCTTTCACACACAATCTTTTCATTGTTTCTTTAGTCTTTCTAATTTTGTAGACATCCATTCTTAATAAACTCTTAACCAGCTTATATTATAACAAGCACAGGATATTAAACCTATGAATAAGCAATCCTTTAAAGAACTTGTCTTTTTTGCATTATAATTGATACCAGTAATTTTTGGCACTGTTTTATTCTAGTCTAACCTAGTACAATGATTTAAAAGGGTCCTTATATCGAACAACACAATGCCAGCAATTCCTCTTAGCAGCAATTAAATTCCATCATTTGCAGTAAAACATTTCATGGCAACACTTTTATAAGTGTACAAAGTCGCACGCATACACTCAACAAGGCGCGCTGATTGGACAAGAAGTTGTCGAGCGTTTGCCTCCGCCCGCGCACCAACGTCCTTGCGAGCACGGGCCACCGACCGCGACTGCCTGCTCTAAGCTATGGTTACTTGAAACATAACAGGTAGATGCAACCTTTTTGGTTATATTATTTCTTATTCCATGGCGTGACCAAACCGAGTAATATTTACTCATATGTCTACTAAATAAATTATGAAGAACACGGTGCATACGATAATTATTAAGTACCGTGGTACAACCACTGCCAAAAAGTAGGTAGGTAGGTGCGTAATATTATTTTTAACTTCATCGAACTTTGCAACTGTAACACCTGTCTGTCTGCCAGGGCCGTTTTGCCAAGTATTACATAGATAAGTATATTTTCTTGGTGCTACATAACAGTAAGTTAAGCGAGACGTAGGTATCTACTAAATAAATTATTAAGTAGGTTCCTACGTACGATATGTTCATGAATATTTATTATACACAATAACATAATACATTTATCATAAAAGTTCTGAGAAATGAGCTTTGATGCAAAAGCGCCGAGCTACCTACTGAGGTAGGTAAGTACCTAACAAGAATTAACGACCTCTCGTCATATAGTAAACAAACTACAAATGATATTAAAACAAAAACAGCTTGTAACCTTGAATTCTTATTCAAAGATTACATAAAAATTCTATGTAATCATCGAGGTAATAATTTCAACATTTCGTTTAAATTTTTTCACGTGGGTGGCAACTTGGCAAGACATAACGGGTCAATTAAAAATATATTTAGGAATAATTTGTACCTACATGATACTCATATGTACTCTTAAATACTTGGAATATGTAAATAAATTGACATTACATTGGGCTCAAGTATAAGGCCCATAATTTGATATGTTAATGTAATATTTTGTACATACGTAGGCCGTAGTAGCCGAATACGATTTTTTTTTTAAACACGCAAACAGTTGCCATAACCCTTGAATCAAATGACATGTATTTTTTTTTTTCAGAAAGCGATTACAGATTTAACCATATTTACATCTGCCAAACTACAGAGCAGTTTGTCGGCAGTAAGTTCCCGTGGGTTACTAGTTTGCTTAATTATAGCCTCACTGTTAGAAAATTTTGATCAAAGTCCTTATCCCAGTATATTTTCTTCTATTCTTCTTGTCGCTTTATTGATGATCAACAGTTCCAAATTTTAAACCACCCATAGTCCTCTCACATAGCTTTAACCATCATCGAGAACATCTCTCAGTTGTGCTGGTTCCCTCACGATTTTTCCCTTCACTATTTTAAGCAAGTGATGTGAAGTGATTAATTTATAATACGCACATGATTGCGAACCTACGATCATTGATTGAGTCGTCAGTCCTTCAGCTATATCGCTGCTCTAATGCTACGATCCTTTCATACTCTTTTGGCTTCTTTCATGTTCATACACACGTGCCTGTTGCATGTACTTACTACACACTTTTTGAAGGACATCACCAAATCAGGTCAGTTTCATAAATTATATTCAGCTTTTAGCACTCCATAAAGCTATCATCTCTGTATTGATCCCCCAGCTCTGTCATTTTCACACAAACCATCGTTCATTTCTTTTAGCAATCGTACTCAAAACTTGCCTCGTGACATTCTTTCTCCTCATTCCTCCGCACTAGGTGTCCATAAGATAGGATCATGGATGAATGGACTTAATTGAGTAGTCCATTAGCCCATTGGTCAGCTGTAGACGTCCGATAACGTTTGGTAAAAATACAGGTTAAGTCAAAATTATGCGGTGCGATATAAATGACTGTAGAAAAGGAACGGAAATATGTTATTCGACACCAATAAATCCTTTTATTGGTGTCGAATAAGATAACTCTGAGAAAGTCTTGAATTCTTTTCGAACTCTATAACCGACAAGAGAGTAAGAAAACCTGGCTAAACTCAAGCGGGAGTCGCGTCTTTAGTATTCCGTATCACCAAAACTATTACAATTTAGTTCAATTTTATTAACCGACGAAAAACGGAGAATGTTCTCAAGTCGATAAACTATAAAGTGTACACTCACTACAAACAACGATTTTTTTCTCGAATTTTTATTTCGAACTCTATAACCGACAAGAGAGTAAGAAAACCTGGCTAAACTCAAGCGGGAGTCGCGTCTTTAGTATTCCGTATCACCAAAACTATTACAATTTAGTTCAATTTTATTAACCGACGAAAAACGGAGAATGTTCTCAAGTCGATAAACTATAAAGTGTACACTCACTACAAACACACATAACTTGATTATTGTATGTATTACCGTATAACAGACAAAACATAGCACTCCTTTTTTTCGACAGTCGTGTAAAAACGCTATTATTTGCCATGAATTAAATAACAAATATTCTGTAAAAATTTCAACAAGCAACCTACAATGGTTAAAATTGCCATGTTAGGGATAGACACGGCCAAATTGACGGACTGGGTAAACTTAGGTTTTATTAGGTATTACATTATTTAAGTACGGGACCCCAAAAACGTATACAATTCTTAGTCACCACACACTATCTTAAAAATTAAAACCTTTTCTTACTATGTGTTCTGAGATTAGATAAAAAATGCTGTATTTCGAAATGATAAACATTGTTTTGCGTAGGAGACATTCGTTTGCAAACTGCATCGCATGCATGTGTGTGAAACGATAACAACATTATTTATGTTCTACCATATTTGTATACGTTGCGAACACATATGAACACTGTCAGACTGCCTGGAGCGCTTTATATTATTGCCTTGACACATCCTTTTAACTGATTAACTTATTAATAAAAAATACACCATTATGATACAACATAATAACCTTCGTTCACTAATAAAAAACTACATAACAAATTTTTTGTCGTATCTGAACATTTCAACACTATTCTATGTTTTTTCAGTCTGTCATCAATTTTATCTAACATCCCTGAGAAGAGATCCTTGATGAATGACATGGGTGGTTTCAGGAAGCGGGACTTAAGTATACTTACTCATAAATATATGTAGAAATACACTTACCAACAAATCACTATCTATACTTTTGTCACATTCTTTGTATTGGTTTTGCATCAATTAGTCCCATTGATGCAAAACCTGATTTTTACTGAAATTATCTCTCTGCTCATTCAACATTTAATAATAAGGTGACTAGGGCCGCGGAGGCCTACTTTTGAGTAGCAGTGGATATCTTACGGTTGATGACGATGAATCAGATAGTACATTAGAATTTTGCAAGTCTTGCAAATAATTTTAAATTATCTTGTCATATAGCACTCATGTGTTCATAGCCAGGCAGAGTATGGGCATCTCAAATGCATGGCTAACACCGATGACATATAATAATAAAAATATAATAAATAATACTCTATGATCTTGGACAACATGAGAATCTTATAAAAAACTACGTTACGTAATAAATCTTAATTAGTATTCGATTAACTGTAAAAATTCAAATCTCTATCAGCACGAAAGAAAGACAGCTTGGCTCCAAAAACTGCGGCAAGGTCGCAACCTTCCCTTTTATCAGTCCATCGGCGAAACGCGTTATCAGTTCGTCGATGTACCCTAAACTTCGAATTATCTAACCAAGGTTCCTCTCATCTGCAGATAAGATACGAAACCCCATATCAATTTGTGATGCCATACATATATTTGTACCAGCAGTTGACTAAAAGGGCGATAAGTCACAATTATCTGATTTTAACGATTACTATATGTACTGTAATTTAGTCGGTTCCCTCCGTTACATATTATTACTTTCTATTTATAATAGAGATCAGATATACAAGCTGTAATAAAAACAGTAGAAAAAAATTCAGGCTATATTCTACCAATAATACTGAATAACCCTGCCAAGCAAATACGGCCTCCTCGAAAAAAACTTGAGCTCCAATAGCTACCTTACTAACGCGAGTAAGATTCTTGTATTGAAAGTTAATTATTTTTTATTAGATAACCCATGTTTCTATGGCATGGTTGTTTAATTTAATTAGTAGACTCTAACACTTTTAAATTACAGCCTGCTAGTAGGTATAATAGAGCACCCGAGTGTTGATACAACGTAATCAGACGTTAGTAAAATCTAGGTTAAGAAAGAGAAGCCTGAAATAACATTGAAGACGTATTTTGCCATCAATAGCAATATGAATTTCGATGGAATCCCTACTTTTTTTTGTAACATAACCATAAAACACCATATTTCAATTTATTTATTATTATTATTTTAATAAATAAATATAAATATCATTTTATAGTTATCTGCCTTTTAGTAAAGCGATGGTAGATTTTAACTTCAACCTTGTCATTGATTTAATGCTCATTAACATTTTTAGTTTGTGTATAAAATGAGGTTCACGCAAGCTTAACTGGTTACGTACTACGTAGTATACACGTAGTTTATGAAAAACAATATTTGAGAATGATCACTGTTAATTATGTTTTAAAATATGTTTTAGAATGAGAGTAGGTACTGAAGACCAGTAGTGGAGATACGTATGTAATAATAATAGGTATCGTAATAAGGTTGGCTAGTATGATAATAATGAGTTAGTAAATGACGAAACAACTGGCCTGGTTTCACGCAAATCAAACTTCAAATCAAAACCCACAGGGAGACTCCACCGTTCATAAATCAACTCAAATATCTAATACATGTAATAAATCATTAGAAACATGCATTAATTGTTTCAGTTCACGCGACCGGAAAGCATCGTGATGTCGAAATTCCTAAGTGACAGTATACAAACTATAACGGAATTCGGTGCGCGTGGGCAGCCGGCTCGAACATGGCGCATGGTCACAGCGACGAAGTACATGCTTGGGTGATTTATTTTACCTTTTCTAGAGACTCTTTTCCAAGGGCTCCTTGCAGAACTGCCTTAATCTTAACGAAAAACAAATTAGAAGATATTAATTATCTACGAATAGACATTTATAGATGGTACGATTCTTAAACGTTCTTTCTTTCCAAGTTTGGTTAAGGAACCCTAAAAAGGTAACCTGGAACAAAGCGTGTATTGACTCAATTAAAATAATATAACATCAACCTTTTCTCTTCTTTTACTACCATTCGTTACTTCCTTTTAAGACTTTAATATTTAGATTTTTCTCAAAACGTGTACTGTAATGTGCCTTATTGGATAATGTTTGATAATGTACAGCTGCAGATGCACGTCCCAGCGCGAAAATGATCCTGCCGGCGCCCTTAGAGATACTCAGACATAAATGTTCTCAGCAATCACCCACCCACAGACTGATGGACGGCGCCAAGTGTTGCGCCACAGATCCACGTATTCACGCTTTCTGTTTTAGAGGCCTTTAGCATGGAAGAATAGGACACTGTCATAGTTTCAGTAATAAACACCAGGTACCAAACCAAATCGCGATACTGCATTAAAATTACTTAATTAAAACTAGAAAGTTTATTGTTGAGAACAATTAACTTTTCTTCTCGGAAAATTTTACATCAAGGCGTTTTAGAATTCAGACAATAATATTTTATATGCCAAGTTTATTGCTTTGATTGCAGTGGATTCTCAATTATTATTCATAGGCTGTTGCAAAGAAATGTCTTCCTAGAGTGACTAGTAATAATGTTAATGCGGAATTCAATAACTTCCTCCGGCCATTGAAGTATTAAGCAGGTGAAGTTTCTTCAAGAATAGTACATTTAATACTTTTAATTATCATCTGTAAGTGAGATCTATACCAGCAACTCCATGCAGCCCAGTCACATACTAAGTATCACGTGTATTTTTAAATACGGAAACAGCATGACTTGAGTACCTTATAGTTTTTCTTACAGATAAAAGAAACATTTGAAGATAATTGACAATGATGTCAGGAATGCGTATGGCCTTTTCGTACCTCACCATTGGATAGAGGCGAAGAGTCATCTTTGTCCAGACTTTGGCTATATCTTTATATTTAATCTTACAGTCTTATCTTTTAGTTAAGCTGTTGCCTCAGTCATTAGCAGACACAATAGATTTTTATTGTTACAACGTACAGATCTGTACGTTACTGAGCCGAAAGGTGGTAAAGTTATATCCTGTTTTCCGGCTTCCATATATCAGCTTACACGCTTAGGTACATGAGTCAATACTAAACGTCACTGTTTAAATGGACCCCTTAATATGTCGGATGTCCTTGCTTGCCTCATTGCTAGTGGATGCAAGGACAACTTCTGATCGTCGTATCCTTCAGTAGGGAGGATACTTCTAATAAGAAATTATCAGTATGGAATTGGTAATTGTGCCCCGTAGACGGGAATAACCTCATCATCACGTATTACAAATATGGATGTAAAAAATTGTTACGGCTACCTCTACCAAATTTTTTACGAAATCACACAAGTGTGATTCTATGCCACACTCCCACCTAGCTTCTAAACTTGAAACTGATTACCCCATAACTGACTGAACTGATTTAACAACTGTTTGTACACTTAATAAAAATATATTGCAGCCTTTAACTAGAACATCGTATCGCAACCGTACGTGTGCCATATTTTATTAACAAAGGCAACTTTTGTACAAACTTACAAGCATTTCTCAAGGACCCAAGCAGTGTGGTCCGATAAAATAAAAACTGTCGACCTACGTAAACCGCAACCCATGTTGACATAATATTTTATAGCATTTTATGACCCAGGGTACGTTGGCCTGATTGGACTTAAGATGTTGGCAGTAATACTTTTTGCCTGCAAAGTCGCTTGAACGACTCGTGCTACTTTACACGTGCTTATCGCTGTGTTTTGACGTTTTATGCAAGCAATTTTAGCCATAGTGGGTGTCGACTGCTAACATTTCCGACTATATGCAGACTTTACGAACTTAATATTGTTATTGTTTATGTCGTTATTACGCTAAATTGGTGATATTTGTATTTTATTTTACGTTGTGAATTTTAATTGAAATGTTTTAGCAATTTACTTCCATTAAATTCAGGATCTTAACATGATTAATTCTGGGCCTTACAATATCTAAAGTGAACAATAATATTTCATATTTCAAAGAACAAAGAACCTCTCTCTACGGAATGGTGAAAACAATATTTATGGGGTCGAAAACAGAACCACTTTTTTTGAAGTCGGTTAAAAAAAAGCTGGGCAACTTGCGGAAACTTACTAATAAAGGTACCGGGATAATTTCAATCAAATTAATTTTCATTTTCATCTTTATCCAGGATTGGGTATCTCGCAAATCCAATATTTATCTTTTATCTTATGAAAGAGTTTTGCTCCATAAAATAAGGTTGCGGAACTCGAGCAAAATAAAGCAAAAACTAAAAATACAATGGTTAACCTTGATACGAGGTGAGAATCTATTCTTATGTTTAATTACCTGGAACTGTCTGAATTTGAACTCGAATAAAAGAACACCTTACACCCACCGAGCCATAAATGTCATACGAAAAATTAGAGGAAGTTGCAAAACATAATCTGTGGTCACTATTCTCTTTCGCATATCTACGCTTTACCGATTTTATTGCTTTTTTACCCACGATGATTTTAAAATAGATAAATTATTGTTTTGTACTATTTTTATACCATGTTTTGTTGTCTAATAACATCGTTCTGCCAGCGGAAAGGTCAAAATACTTAAGTGGATTTAGGCAGTTCTTAGAATCGAAATCATAAATTAAAACTGGTTATAGGTTTATAGTAAGACGATGCGATTTTTAAAAGAATAGGTAGCAATTTGATTTACAGATATTGTTGTAACCTAAGCAAGATATATCTCTTTTTTCTACCTATATTTAAAGTTGTCTTCCTGTTGTACTGGATAAAACAGACCATCGTCCTAGCCTTCCCCGAAAGTATTTTGACTTCTAGTCTAATCCTGGACTGGATCCTAGGGCTGGACTTAAGGGAAGAAATCCACAGTGAGTTATGTATTTTTTGAAGACAAATAACATCTGACAGCGAAGAAAACCGTAGAACAAAATATCTTTTGTCTAGCACAAAAGATATTTTGTAAATTTCTTCTACGGTTTTCCACTTCTCTGTTACCCCAGGGCCTCTAAGCCATTAAATCCAAACCTAGTCTAACACAGCACTGGTATCACAATATTAGATACCTCAAGATAAGGCAGATAATGAATTTCGGTATCAGCCACCAGCAAATAACCACTTTTTGATTATGTTCAACATTATCTGAGTACATATAGGCGTATCTTCGCTACCAGGAACTGCAAACATCGTAATGCAACATAAACAATGATCTCACCTACAGCCGCGGTACATTTATCATGCGCTGACGCAGATGCGCACCGAGCTCTTATCTCGACAACCAGTAGGTTGCAAATATAATGCTCGTTACCGCCCGTAACTTCAGACGTATTTTGGAATGAACAAATTAAAAACTTTACTTTAGTACTTATGAACAGTTAAAGCTACCTACACGGTTCCATTTAGTTGGTCTTATGGAGAAGAACCATTCATCGACATTCTTATAAAATAAATTGTTAACAAACAATCTTTGTTTGTGTATTTAGTAGTCTGTCTAGTGTTGCCTTTCTCATTGGTCTAGCCAGCGCAAGCGCAGCTGCTTAACTTGAGGTTCTGGATTCAACTCCCGGGTCGGGCAACTTACTCTACTACGTTGGTTCAGTAACCCAAAATAAGTCTTGGCCTCCGATACGAGAGAACTTCACTTGGCACACTTCTTCTTCACTTCGGTCTTTGTCAGTTTTTCACCAATTATTCACATTAAGATCCACCTCCACCATATCAATCCAGCGATATCTAGGTGGTCCTACGGGACGTCATCCTGTCGGTCGACCAGGATAGGCCCTCTTGACGCTGCGATCTTCATCCATCCTTTCAATGTGACCGAGCCATCGAAGACGATGAGCTTTCATCTCCCCATAATATTTGGATCAGCTACAAGCTCTTCAAACTCAGTTTTTTTTCGGACTTTCCAGCTGCCATCTGGTCTCAGCACCAAGATATTCCAAAGGATCTTGCTCTCGGTTATAAGTACGTCATGTTCTCATCCTTTTGTGTCAGTGTCCAAGCTTCACATCCGTAAATTAGTATGGGTCTTATGACTGTTTTGTAAATTTTCAGTTTGTTCTTCTACTTACTGGACTTATTATTATTGGCCGCAGTACATCTCATCAAACTTACGAAACCGGATCGGACAAAGTGTTATTAAATTTTCCTGTTAGGAAATTCTCAGCAGCGGCCTGGAGAGGAAGTTGGTGGTGTGACGGCCCCGTGCTTCGGAGAGTACGTAAAGCTGTCAGTCCTGCGCATAATCCCTTTCCGGTCATGTCGGATTGCCGTCCCATCGAACCATGAGAGTGAAGGAAGAGAAAGTGCACGTGCGTAGGCCTCTGACTACTACTATTAAAGTAAAGAACGTAAAAAAATATGTTTATTAAACCACAATACCAGAGAACATATAAACAACAAATTTTAAATGCCAAGAAAATAAACATACCCACTCACTCACACAAACACACACACTCACACACACAAACACGCACACTCACACAAACAAACGCAAAAGACAATAATGCACACTAAAGTGCAACGTCGCGTCGTTGAACTAAACAGCAGCCGAGGAACAACGAAGCACGGAGACGGTCAGATAAAAATGCTCCTAGCGATCCCCCATCTGTAGACCGACCTCGCAAAGCATTGCTTAACCTCAACTATAATTCACCGACCACAGCTTGCTACGTTTATAATTACATTCACAATGAAACAAAATGTTATACACCATTGTACAGGTTGATTAAATAATAATTATCATGTTATATCAAAGTAAGCAATATAATACTGATTTTAATAATGAGTAATGACTAATGATAATGACGTATTGGTACTGAATGATGTAGTTTTTTCTCCCACCGATGTGTCTGTCAGGTCGACTGTGGCGAGGCTTGACTCTGTTATGGTGTTAAATAAAAGTAGGTTTATATAACTGGTGCCAATACGAGGGTATTGGATGATAATGGTGATGCAGTTTTGTCTTTCTCATTAGAGTGTCCGTGCAAGTGAACTGTAGCGGAATCTACGATACCTTTGACGCAAGATAACCTGCCGGGGTTGCGGAAAATCCAGCTGCGATCTCGGTACTCCGGTGAAGGTCCCACGGGTTAAAAAACACTGGTCAAGTGCAAGTCGGTCTCATGGACTTTATTTCCGTAGCCTCTTGGATGTAGTTTATGCTTGATTTTAGACAAGGAGAAAAAGGCTCTAGGTCCCGAAGAAATCTTTGGATTCAAAAAGGAACTTCGAGAAATCTTATCAACAAACTATTTGACTTTGTTCCAAAGACATACAACTATATACTAATCATACATTTTTGTGGAAACAAAAATATAGTTGTGATGGATTGGATGAAGCAGGATTCGAAACTGCGCCTCCCGGATATACACTCTAGGAGCTCCGAACGCTAAGCCAACCTCTAGAGGTCGACATGAGGGAGAATCCTCCTCACGACCATATTTTTCTTTCCACAAAAATGTTTCACTTTAGAATTCGCTATTCATGCGTTAATTATTTTCGAAGATTTCTCTATATATACTAGTCATTTAAATCTCTTTGGTTTGTTCACATCTTTCTATATCTCTCTTAGTAGTACTAGGAACCCAAAGTAAATAAGTACAATTATTTATTATTATTATTATATGACCAACAAATGACACATAGCAACAATGACCAACCATACATTTTAAAACTAAAGTTTTGGCCTTTAAAGTTACAATATTAAATGGAAAAAGAATACGGTCGCGAACAGGATTCGAACTAAGCCATCTCGACCTAGAGGTCGAGATGGCTTAGTTGGTCAGAGCGCCTGGAGTATCTATCCGGGAGGCGCAGGTTCGAATCCTGTTCGCGACCGTATTCTTTTTCCATTTAATATTGTAACTTTAGAGTTCGCTAAGCATGCGTTAATGCTTTTTCAAAGACATATCTTGAGTTTTGGCCTTTCTTTATGTAATGTGTTACACAAAGAAAGGCAAAAGGTTTGATTCATAATCATGGTCGACTTTCTATTATCACCGTTTTTTTGCTATTGAGCGAAAAGTACAATGAAAAATTGACAGCTGCACTAAGATTTAACCTTGACAAAAACATATATTTAAAAACACATTTCGCCACCAATAGACAGGAGTTTAGTCATAAACTTGCTAATACAACTTTCTATTTGAATGTTGCTGATCAAAATGTACAATATAAAAATCAGCCCATAACTGTCCCACTGCAGGGCAAGGGCCTCTTCTCATACAAAAAAGGCACGAGCATTGATCACCACGATAGCTCACTGCTGGCTGGTGATTTCAGACTAATAAGTCTATATTTCGTCACAATGGTGACCTGCACTGTATATCTGTGATATCTTAGATATATTATATACCATGCTTAATAAAGTAACAATCTCAAGAGATGGGTCCGTAACTACTTGGCCACAACGAACACCGAAAAATACAAAAATAAAAACTCACAATTCCGTGTCATAAACAGTCTGCAGAATTCATCATACAAATAGCTTTATTCATAAACAGCATTCCATAAGTCAAGAATCTTATACAAATGATTACCGTTAATGATATAATGACAGCAAAATATATCATAGTCACGCTTGACGCTTCACTTACGTATGAAGTATTCAATTGCAGTAATTGTATACATAACACCTTATTACAACACGTATTTATAGTTTTTACCGACATTGCTATATCTGTAAAAACTATATGTGCCGTCACGTCTGTATTACCCAAAACGTTTGGCAAATATATTCGTATGTCTATATATATACATATATGTTGTAAATCCATGCTCAGTGTTATCTACCTGGCTGTTACTAAGACTTTTCGAACAGAAAAACTCGATGATACCCAGGATGTATCAAAAATTATAAATAAAAACTGTGGCAATCAAGATAAAAAATAACATAGTTGATTGCAATAGAATTTTCTTTAGCCCAAAACCTAGTAAATACTGTCTGTACATATAAAACGAATTAAACCCGCTCCAAAATGTCTGATTTAACGGTAGATTAGCAACTTGTCCGTCCAGGTTTAACTGCCCACCAGCTATCGTCGTGGCGTGATTAAACTACATTAACCTTAAACCAAGGATTTAACTATACATTTCATTATTGTATCCGCCGTTTTAGGTGTGACCTGCTCATTAAGGTATAACGTTAAAATCGATTTTCATGGCTGTCATATTGACTCGGAATGCATTTTTAGTGTCGTATAAAATTTATTCTAAGCTCTTTGGACTCGAGCGGTTTTAATGATTGACGTTGATTTATGTTTGCAACTGATGGTGCTTAATTGAAAAACAATGTAGCCAGTCAGTATCTGGTAAAGGAACAACCGGTTTAGGGAATGACCCCTAAGTTGCCTCTAACGACACCCGCAAGTAAAGTCTACGAGGGTAGACGGAAACGGTCTTTTATATCTAACATTATCAATATACCGTGGCAACTATTTCCTGTCGTAGGCTAGATTTTAAAGATTAGAAGATAAACTAGCCAATTTCAGAGTCTGAAATAGATTTCCATGATGACCGCGATAGGTTGAAACTTTGTTAATGCAATGCAAAGCTTAACACATTTACTGTGCGTGAAGCAGACACAATAGTAACAGCATAGCACAGGGAAAAAGTTAAATTATCAATGGAAAAAAAACAAACTAAAATAGGCTACAAGAAAAACTGTACGAATAAGTTCGTGTGCTCATAAAATTAGTGTCTAATACGGAATCTAGCACGGTCGGTTAGGAGTGACGTCATAATTAAATTAATGGAGACTCGTCAAGGCGCGTAATGAGTATACTTGGCAAATACTCACACAGAAACGTGTTATAACAGCATATTTCGAATATACTTTACATTCCTTTACCTCATTCCTCATCGTCTTCATAATCCCCCAATTAACACAAAATTTCTCGACAGAATTGCAATCTTAATGTTGTCATCGCTTATTAAAAGCTCTTTGTTGCCAGCATGACCTAAACCTTGCGTCATTTTTAATTAAAATTAAAAAAGTTGAACAGAATCCTACGGAAGTCTTGATTCGATAATTGGTACCACATAATAGTTTATCAATACGATCACTATAATCAAGTTTGCTTATCCCTCATAAAATGATAATTAAATATTATATTTAATATGGAACTGGCATCGGAACAGCTTGCTAGATATGGTAAGCTCACAACTTTCTATATCGAAGCTCTGCCAGCATAACTTGATCTGGAGAATAAATCAGTATTATGGAACGTCGCAGGAAGTGAACCAGTCAGTAAGGCGGCTAGGGGTCATATTATGCTGGTGGGGCTTAGTTTCACTTTGCTTCTGTGAGCCCGAGGCATGGGTTTTATTGCTTGTAGGTGTTTTGACGACGTTCATCCGCTTTGTTACGTCGTGGTGCTAACGTCTCCGTAACGTCTTTATGGACATATAAATCACTTGTGTTTCGAATATTCTGTTGTTAAAAATTGATTAAAAATGTTACCCAGACAATAAAATTATATTAAAGAGGACTGTAAATTATGGATTCGTTGTAAAATTTCGTGTTGGTTGATGTCTCGAGAGCGTCAGTGGGCTATTCCGTATACGCAAAGATTTAGCAATATCGATGCAAAGGATAAAATTTCACCGTCCACGGTTATCGAAAGGCTTTCATAAATGGAAAATATTTACTTATCTTTATCTTCACGGCAATTTTCCGCTCTAATATCAACAGAGTTTCCAATGAGCTCAGATATTTCCACAACAAGTTCTTAATTCAAGTAAAAGCGCACAACCAGTCGCTTTATCCATACTCAGCTCAATTTCACATTCTAGTAATATGCGGAGTAATTTAAATGTCCAACCTCTGCTGATCTAAGATACGGCTTTTTTCTTAGCAATCTTTATTATTGATTTAATAACTTCTCAATAGTATAGTAAAGTCAGTTTTTACACTTTAAATCCTCTTTAGAAATTGTCATCGGCAATTCAGCCCATGCAGAAGAACTCTGATAGGTATAAATGTATTATTTAATGTAGAACGACCGGATGCATTAACCCTGTAATGGTTGTAGATGCAGCAAAAACCCCGGTAAAGGTTAGAAAAATACCTTTTAGCTGGTGAGAGATCGCATAATGTCCATGAATGATTTACCGCCGGGGAAAGGGGGGGTACTTCACTATACGCCTATCATTCCATAACTATCAGCTTACCAAGTGACAACGTGAACAAAATTGAGCTAATACTGATATTCCGTAAGCGAATAAATTGTATTGATATATTATTGTTTTTCACTCCAACCCCGTTTTGTACCCAACGGTAGCAGATATGATAAATTGGTTAGAGAAGAGTAAAATAACAGTAGACATTTAGAAGGATATACAGGACATAGAACTGCCTCGTTGGTCCAACGGTCCCGAGCGCGACTGCGAAGTATAAGGTCCCATTTCGATTCCCAGGTCGGGTTAAGTGTTATTAGGTTTTTCTGTTAGCAAATTCCCAGTAGCAGCCCGGAGTTTTGAATTTGCCAGGCAGATGGCAATAGGCTCATCACCTATTACATGGGACTAACTTTTATATAATTGCCTTCAGCTTCACTACTACATCACTGACCCATTTTGTTAATTAAGCTTATTATGTTTTATCTGTGGCGGATTATTTATATTTATGGAAATTATCTATGACTGGTTGTTTGAATTTTGCCCACCAAGATGGCTGTTGTAATTCTGACGACACTAAAACTTCATTTGTCAGCTACCTATCTCATTTTATTTACTGCGCCCACCTTAAATAACATAGTAATAGAATCCCTACGTCCATTATCGGCATCCGCCACAGGTGACATGTGGATTGTGGGTGTACTAATGTGAACACCTCTGCCTACCCCTTTGGGGATTACAGGCGCAATGTTATGAGGCATAGAGTTTCCTATACAAGCGAATTATGTATAGTTAGTAGTATGAGTATAAAATATTATTGAAACAGTCCGCATTGAGCCTGTGTTTGTAATGATTATGGTATGTAACACTACGCTGGTGGTGCAGGTCGTGCGAGGTGCTATTAGGTCAAGGCACTCGGATAATTCCGAGCCAAAGCGTTGTATGATTGTTTTAAATGAGTTTTGCCATAACGGATAACATAATTGATTGTGTTTTTTACTTGAGCGTCGGAGTAAATGATTATTGTAACGTAAGTCAAAGTTAAAAATAGGATGTAAGCCTACTAAGATTTATTTTTATTTTTGACTTACACATTTTTCGAACGCATTATGTGTGTATTAGTATGCTTTACGAATATATTTTTTAGAAAAGAAAAAAGAATTCTTTTATTTATATTTTATCTATTCATTTTATAGTTTCCTACGGGTGGTTTAAACTCTGACCCTAGGTCGTTGAAGAAGATAGGTTCCTCAGAGGAAAGCGAGCAAGAAACGCACGTTTAGGGTACTATTTGTTTGACATGTTCAACTTATTAGGGGGTTGGAGGGTAAAAGATCAGGCTTTATTCCAAACATAAATAACCAGCCCATAACTGTCCCACTGCAGGGCAAGGGTCTCTTAATATTATAATTAACTAAACCATTTCACTGTCTCGTTAGTCTAGTGCTCCAAGGCGCGACTGGTGAGGCCTCGGGTTCAACTCCTGGGTCAAGCAAAGTGTTATTTGAGTATTTCTGTTAGAAATCCTCAGTAGCCGCCCGGAGTTTGGAATTGTACCCAGTAGATGGCAATAGGTTTACCACCTATTCCATGGGACTTAATAACAGCATCGGTGAAATGTGGGTGTACAACTGTATAATCCTCTGCCTACCCCTTGGGGGAATACATGCGTGTTGCTATGTATATGTAGTAACATTTGTTGATAGTGTCATTCATATTATATAATGAGACGAAAAACATGCTACATCCTAAAATACCAGCTCCTGGCCCCATGCTAGAAGCTGGTATTCTCATCCTGATATTATCTTTGATGACAAGCAAATATTAGAAAATTATTAGATACTTTTTGCCATTAAAAATGTGCCCGACGTTTGAGCAGCAGCGATATCGTAGAAAACAATATTTTGCTTTGAAAAAGAAACATTTATGGTACCTAAACCCAAACGTATGTCGTACGTAGACTACTTAAAAATCGTGCGAATAACGAAATCTAAAATTCGGGAGAATTATTCCCATTTTATTAGGTACAATCAAACTTAAAAAAGAGTGTTCCGGCACCAGACTATATTTTTATATATTAAATAGATACAAATAAAAAGAACTTGATCGTTTAGCTCATATTGCCTTTCAAGGATTTTTAAAGCCTCAGTTTACTGTTGAATCAGTGTAATTGTTGATTTTTTATTCGCTACAAAAATGATGCAATTAACTGGTGATATCATAACGATGTTTCGAAGCTAAAATAATTAAGTTTACAATAATAATCGTTCCTTGTCTTTACTCACGACCATAGGGAAGCGAGACGTAATGTATTCGACCATGACGATGACCGCAAACATTGCTATATCCGTTCTCTAGTGTTTGTTAAATAAAAAAATATTTTCCTATGATCATTTTGTTACACGTGCTTCTAAAACTTTGTTTTGTGTAGTACGTACCTAATATTATTACAAAATGGAGCACGTATCAAGACTTTTTTTTTATTTATTTAAGTAATTTTAAATAAGAAACTAATATGATTAAGTACTTACTTATCGTAGTAATATGAACACGAATTTGCCCAACTTAGGTATAGGTATGTATCACTGGGTATTTTTTTTTTCACAAAAAACTTAACAGCGGAAAAAGGAAACATTTTCCAAAAAATTTGAACCGCTGATAAAGCAAACTGATAAGTGAAAAATAACTTAGTGTAACTAATTTTGAGACGGCGCCAAACAAAACAATTTAGTTTCCTTTTTCGGCGATAATTTTTTTGGGAAAAGGTTTTTTTAATCGATTGACAGGTGGTGTCATTCGCGTATATCAATATATTCTATTGAGACTCTATGGTTACTCTTTTAAATAATCTTTTAAATAAGTTTCTACAATAACAGGTTTGTTTAGGAGCGGAGGTACCAAACCTAAACCCCCAGGATATTGGGTTACCTACCAACCCAACATTGGCTTTGACTTCAGCGGCCATTGTTTTCTGGGGCGCGACCCACCTAGAAAATCAATCTAGATGCGCCAGTGGCCGTGACGAGGCTGTGAATTAATTTTTCGCATCATGGGTTTGGCCGTCTTTAAAACAACTGAAGATTGTGTGTGTTAGTCGTTAATAGACACAATAGGTAAACAGAATATACTTAAATGATGAAAGTGAACAAAAAAGAGGGTTTTGTATGAAGTCCCTATATTAATGTTATTTTCTGTTGTATTAGTTCGCATATTCCTAAGTGAATGTATATCAAATAATGTTTCTTAAACCCGATATTTAACTCTGTATGTGTGACTTGGGAATCGAACCGAGAACTTCACGCTTAGCAGCCGCGCTTGGGTCCACTAAACCAATGATCCTTAATCAATGTATCTACCTACAAACTCAAATAATATATAATCTTATACAGATAATGCTCAAACGCATAATCCTTTAGATCGGTCTATAACCTCCACATAATGTGTTCGAACCGTCTTACAACATTGACATCACTACTGTCAACTGCGCGTGCGCGTAGGAAGTAGGTGAACAGTGGGAACTTGTGCCACTGTTAACTAATCGACTTCCTTTTAACGTTTGTGTGCACTTTAACGACACATTAAGCCCTTTAAAATCTTTGTTATCGTCAAAGGTATGCGGAATAGGTGTTAACAGATATTTGAGACATAAAAACTTGCCTACAGGGTAAAATGCAATTGTTTGAGTACTAGTTAACATTAGTGTTGTCTTTGAAGAAGGCAGTTCATTTTGTAGGACCACCGACCACGTTTCTCGACGTAGTAGTAAGTAGTTGCTGGACATGGATTTCTTTCGTTAAGTAAGTAATATTTTGGGCTTTTTTTTTCAAAGCTTTGGCTCTCTATAATAACCATTAACTTAACATAAGACGCCCATTTTCTTTATTAGTTTTACTTTTCTATAGATTTTTCTTTAATTTTAATATACGCACATCTTAAACGTTACATTATAGGTAATGTAAATTAAACGAGACAAACGGACAGCAGTATCTTAGCGCAACTAAATAAACGAGGCCCAAATAATACAGTAAAAAAAACCCGAACTACTGAAAAACTTTTGCTACATTCCCATTGACTTTACCCCCAAAATTACCCAATATCAGCAAACAATACCTCTATTAAACTAACCCATTTAAAATTGATCTTCTCTAATAAAAAAATCTCTTAAGACAAAATGAGATAAAAAAACTGGACATCCCGCAGTTTGTAATTATAGTACCAAACGGATACAGATATCTTAAGTAAATGTTAATTTGCAGCGCCTAGAAGGCCTTGTGAAACCTAATAGACAAAAAATTGCGAATAGAAACTCATTTTAGAGTCGAGTTAATACCATCTGGTTCGACGAATTCGTAATGAAGGTGATCTGAAACTGCCTGGCTGTCACAGAATGCATATTTCTATTTTATCTGTAGAAGTGTCAAGTTGGGCAGATCACAAATCTTGAGATTACCGACGGCTCCGACTCCGGCGCCGGCGTCCGTTTGTTCATTTATATGCCATTTTATAGTTTACGGCCAACAGATTTCACCACATTCAATTTGTCACGAATTAAGTACAAATGATTATGTATTCGTATTACTGGATAATTTTCGTAATCGTAATTTCTATATTATGGATGGTAATACGATATTAGACTCATAATTTGTAGTAAATATGTTTGCATTTAATCAGTTTTCTCTGTTTTTAATCAATTAAATGCATTTATATGGAAAGTTGAATGTTGGAGCTTAGCTAGAATGGCCAACTTTATTTCTCTAAACTTCAAACCACCACCGTTTTACCACTGGGATTTGTCTATTCTCGCAGGAACTCGGCATTTCTTTATATATATATCTTTACCCAGGGATCTGTAAAAAATACGGATGTAACCTTACCTAGTCATAAGCGAAGCATAGATTACGCACACACACACACACAGCGTACTGAGGGCCGAGTGGATGAGTTTTAAGTATTTATATGCGTTTAGCTCGTGTAGGACAAGGGAAATTGGACGACTAGGCATGATTCTCACATGTCGGACGCAACGCTACGTCCGTATTTATTTAAGGTCCGTGATCTATACCTATATATTATTGCAGAATCTAAAGAGAATGCACTAAATTTCAAACTCGAGAAACATCCAAGCTTTCGCATTTATAATATGAGTAGGATAGGAAAATACCTACATTAATTATGTGTTTGAACACTCTAAAACTGGCATTTACTTAAGTAAGTAGTTAATTTTTTTTATTTACAAAATACCATAAATAAAGAGTTGTTAAATAAAATACAACCGCAAACAAAAACGTTTAGTTTGCCTCATTATTCGTAGGCTTTACGTATTTAACATAATAATCCTATATGGACACAATTTTAAGGAAAATTTTCCGTTTTGAAATCAAAACACAATTCGAATATAACACAGTACGTGAGAATATATCGAATACGTTTATTGTGGATACGGCAACTATGTGATTAGAATTTATTAGACCCTTATTTATAATCTCCGCGTTCAATGAAGAGGATTTGGAAACAATCAAACATCAGTGAGACGTGACAGAGCGCAAATTTTTAAGGTTCCGTTAATATTCAAGACCGTAACTTTCCTTTCTAAACATAAACATCTAAATTAGTCTCGGGAATGAGTTTACTTTGGGGCAATTTAAGACCAAGCAAAAATATATATAGGTATAAAGCATTTCGATTTATACTGAGACTTATTTGATGTAAATTTTTCCTTAAATAATTTGGCAACAACTACGGATGCCCCATGGCGACATTGTGGGGCCTGTCATGTATAATCTATATCATATATAACAGCACTAGGCTCCTCTTCAGTTCAAATGAATAAATAAACATTTGGTAGTCTAAAGTGTAACTTTAGCACTAGTCTATGCTCGTAATTTCCTAAGCTGACATTTACAACTAGCGCTTTAAGGCAAACGCCTATGCATTTTCTTTGTTATGTTTACAACACTGTGTAAATTTTCTAAGTTTATACCTTGATCTTATTTATTCGCCATAAATTATTCAACGACTTTAGTAGAGCACTTTACAACAATAAAATTTGAATTTTCATGTTCGATCCACGGAACCTGCGCATGAGCGGTTCGCGCTTCGCTAGATTTTATGGATAATTTTAATCTATAGCACTTGCGTAGTTATTCTGCCAACGCTAAAATAAAGAACGTCTTCAGAATACTAATCGTTCTATTCAGAATATTTAAATAATGAAGAAGCGTACTGTGTAAATCTGTTACGCACACTATTCAAAAAAGGGCATCTCACGCAAAATTGAGATCTATTCTTCAATGATTACAGTCTAAAACAAAAACTTGGCTTAGGCGTAACCATATATGCAAGTACATTCACGAACAGAATCCATTCATGACCCATTGTTTTAATCCGTTAGCAATAAATATGTAATCTGAATAAATATAGCCCTCATGAAATGTTTAACATAAAGTTTAATATTGCCTGATGGAGTATAAATAACTTGAAAATTTCCGTATTCCGTGAAGTGCTTCGAAGGTTTTGTTTTGAAACTGGTATTTTTAACGTTTTCCTCGTTCTACTTCAAACTTAACTTGCGTCACTTCAAACACAGTAACATATCAAAGAAAGTATAAGGTGTTTCAGCAAAATCTGCCTAGACTTTTCCAAATTACATTGGGATCGCCTTCCAGTTAAACCAGATGCAGCTTAATAGCAGTAATTTACATGGAGCGGCTTGTTTCAGCAAATTCCAACAAAAAGAAATAGGAATCGTAGAAGAATCTTTAAACAAAATATTACACAGATTAAATTCTAAGTTTAACATCAAATCATCGAACCTGAAACTTAACCGATTATTGTTTTTTGTTATCCTGACGTTTCAAAGCGTTTGCAGTATTCATCAATCATTCTACGACCACGCATGATGCAGTGTTGAAAACGTCTCATGAAGTGTAGTAATCGAAAAATCCCTAAGAACCTTCGAACTCTTTTTACAACTTCCATGAAATGCCTGGTCAAAGACGTATGTATTCTTACATATATAACAGTGAGATATTGCCTCACGATCGTGAGAAAATCTGCAAGTTTCAGAATGGTTTTATTCACACAATGTCCGACTTCACATAACATATTATATTGAGTGTTCTAAGAACAATCACAACACCACCTATCACGACGGCTGGGAACTAAGAATCATCTAGGAGTCACATTTTTGCTCGATGCATATTGCATTAACTATGCTCACATGAAATTCATACATCCAAGGGTGATTAAAAATCACCCATTGCTTCGTTGATAATTTAAAATAGATATGCCCCATTAATATCCTGGTGGCTGAACGCTTACGGGCCCCAGGAGTTGAGCCACAGGTTGATGAGTTCAAATCTGGCATATACCAATTGTGCACGACAGAATCACGGACCTTAACCGTAAATGAAGGTCGCGCAAGTAGTGACGACTCCACCGCCGGCCTAAACGGTAATCGTCCAATATATTTTTTGATGAACTAAGTAAATTAATGTTTAATATGTTTTTTATTAGTTTTAACCTATAAATTTCGGTTAAATTATAAAGTAAATAAGCTAGAATAGTGCTGTTATGTATGAATTACTTAAGTTAATCATTATCTAAAATGTTTGCAAATTGTATAGGAAAAATTTATTGAAAACTTGTTTGTTTACCTTTTTGTTTTCTTAATAGCTAAAAAAGTATACTATATAATCATGAAAAAACTATGTAGCTGTAAAGCCAAGGCTTATTATATCCTAAAAGTAAAAAACTGTGGGATCTCGCTCTAAGGGTTTTCATCATAATTCTTGCTGAAAAACTGGTAAATAAACGTTACTTTTTTCTTGTGTTTTATTCCATAATTTAGGCTTTGTGTATAAAAATAACATTGTAGATGTTACTTTAGACAGGGATATGTACATAATTAACATGTGTGTGCATTCGCCGACGTCGACCAAGAAAATGAAATACGAACGCTTTTTTTTTTTTTTTTTTTAAACGGCCTCTTGCAGAAACCCAGAGGGGTTTTGTCTGCGTAACCGGACAATATCTAAGGCGAGGCAGTTTGATGCCTCCAGCCAGAGCATATTTTTATAAACTACAAACTAAGCAACAGCGCTAAGGGCGTCCCCTGCGGGACACGAACCTCGGCTTAGGGTGTTGCTGGGGGGACAACTAGGGACTAGCTGGGTCATATCAGTTTCCTTATTATTAAGGGACGAATTTAAAGCTACTAGCTCGGCGCGGGCCGGCTCGAGCAAGGGTCGGGGTGGACATGATGAGACATTTCGCGACGGACGCGGACCTCGCCGGTGAGGTCTATAACGAGGCAGTCGAGTGCGTCGGAGTGTGCTTGTGTGTCTGTTAGACTCTTGAGCTACAGTGATCCTATCATCGGGACGGAGGAGAGCGTGACGTGGTCGGCGGATTTTGTTGATCTGGGACGGCCTGTAATCAGCGGAAGAGACAACTAAGGGATTCGGATGATTAGGGGCAGATTCGAAGTAACTCTTCGATGCCCTTTTCATGAATTGCCTAACGGTAGGCACTCTGAGGTCGAGGTGGAGTTGAAGGTTCCTAATGAACTATGGAGCACTTGTCGCTTTACGAAGGAATCGATTTTGCAGGGTTTGCATCCTATGGATTTTGTAGTACTTAACGTGTGCGAACACGACGCTAGCATACGTCATAATGGGTCTAATACACGTAGTATAGAGCCTTATCTTAAGGTTAAGTGACAATTTACTGCGCGCATTTGCCGCGCGGTTGCGTACCGTCTTAATGTGCGGACGGAAGGACAGTTTGTGATCTAGAATCACACCCAGGTATTTGGCTTGCAGTTCCCAAGGGATTGGCTTGCCGAACATTGTAATAGGTCGAAGCTGGTGAAGAAATTCCTCGGCGCCCGTTCTCGAAAAGAGAACGGCGGCGCTCTTATCTGGATTGACCTCAATCCTCCATTTCCTGAACCAAGCGCCTAAGGCGTTGGCAGAGGTCTGGAGATATCGGGTAATGCAGTCAAGACTCCTACCAGTGTAATAGATGGCCGTATCGTCGGCGAAAAGAGCTAACTTGGTTTTGCCACTTTTGGGAATATCGCTGGTGTACAGCGCGAAGAGAAGAGGTGATAGCACAGAGCCCTGAGGAACTCCGGCTTGGATCCGATGAGGGGACGATAGAACGCTCTCTACGCGATAGCGGAAGCTACGGTTCGTTAGAAAATCTCGAATGATGAGTACGAGACGGTCAGGCACTTGGAATTGATACAGCTTATAGATTAAGCCGTTGTGCCAGACCTTGTCGAAAGCTTTAGCTACGTCGAAAAATAATACGCCCGTTTTCATCTTGCCCATGAAGCCTGCGCTTATGTGCTCAACGATACGGTGCAACTGATGGATGCATGAGTGTTTAGCTCGAAAGCCAAACTGCTCGTTAGGAAGAAGCTTATTGGATTCGGCATAATCCCTTAAACGAATATAAATTAGCCTTTCATAGATCTTTCCGAAGACGTTAAGAAGACTGATCGGGCGATAACTGGTCGGCTCGCACTTGAGCTTACCGGGCTTTGGAAAACCTATAACTGTTGCCTGTTTCCACGATTGTGGGAAGATATTGTTGCTCAGTGCCGCATTGAAGATGGCGGTCATGAGAACTATGAGAGGTGCGGGAAAGTATTTAATCACTTTGTTGGTGATCCCGTCTGAGCCTGGGGCCTTCCTGGGTTTGAGGTTCCTCACGATCGTTCTGACTTCGTCTACGGTGACGGGGGGCAAGGGATCGTCGGAGTCGTGTGGGGGCGGGAGTGCAGTTCTACGTTTGACTTCAGCATCGACCTTGGACAGGTGAGCGTTGTCTACTGGTAGAGTGCTAGGCGTACATTGGGCTTCTAAACTGTCGGCTAGTACTTCTGACTTTTCGTCGTCATCAAAAGCAGGTCGTTGATTAGGTCGATTGAGCGGGGGTATAGCGGCGCATTGATCGGATTTTTATTTCCGCTGCAATTGCCAGAAAGCTTGATGGGTGGGTTCTATATCATCGAGCATTTTGTCCCATTTAGCTTCCCGCATTTCCGATATGCGCTTCCTCACAGTACGCTGCAAGGTGCGCATATGGATACGATTAGCTTCATTGGGGAAACTGTCGTAGGCACGGATAGCTGCGTTTTTCTCCGTCAACAGTTCACGTACATCATCCGGCAGTTTCCAGCGGTGTTCATCCACCTCCGGGACTTGCCGTGAACATTCGTTCACTACGGATTGCACGTGACTAGTGAGGGAGTCGATCGCAGACACCGTGTCGGGAAATACGAACGCCAATGAGGGCGAACTTATATAGTAGCTTAGGTGGGGGGCGCAATAATGTACTAGGCGCGCTTCAGAAAACACGCTATTGTTCCGCAGGCGGGCGACGTCGGATGTTCACATATGTGCGTAAACATGTAAAACGGTTTAGTTTATAAGTTAGTAAATATCATTGCTATGTAAATATAGCCATATAAGTAAAAATGGAAATAAATAGTCAGAGGGGGTGAGGTATGGAAGTTTCTAGAAGGTACATGCGGAAGCGTATAAAAGGAGCACCCGTTTTCGGTGCATTCATAGAGCGTATTCTCGCTCATTAGCTCGGATAGGTTCAGCGTACTAGCTCAGACTCTGCGCTCTATGCAAGGCAACGGCTTTGCTATTCTACAAGTGATGCTTGAATATAAAGACATCACTGACGCCCTAGCTAATATCAACTTTAACGGTAACTAATGGCTACTGAAAATAGTAAATTTAAGCCCCGATGCCTTAAGTTAGGTTACTTTAACGCTAATAGCATAAATGGCCAACGTGACGAAATCGCGACCTTCTTACGTGACCATCAAATTGACGTTTTCCTAGTACAGGAGACCTTTCTCAAACCCGCCCAGAGGAACCCTGGAATTGCAAACTATAGAATAGTGCGCAACGACAGAACCCGTTGCCAGGCGGGCGGTACACTCATTTATTACAAAAAATCGTTATACTGCATCCCTATGGACCTCCCACCTCTTTCTCACATAGAGGCTTCTATATGCAGGCTAGGCATGACAGGTCACCAGCCGATTACCATCGTCTCGGCATACCTTCCACCTAAAGTCACATCTAAAGTTAACTTAGCTCCCGACATTAAATCCTTATTTGCTTTGAGCGACTCAGTTATCATTGCTGGCGACCTTAACGCCAAAAATGAATCCTGGTGTTGCAATACGACGACCACACGAGGCAGACACCTCGAACGATTAGGTATCGAACTTAACTTCGATATCATCGCCCCGATGAGCCCTACCCACTTCCCTGACAATGTAAACCACCGACCTGACATACTCGACATAGCGATTCTAAAGAACGTAAACCTCGGTTTACGCTCTATAGGGACGCTACAAGAGCTTGACTCTGACCATAGACCAGTAATCCTAGAATTAGGCCCCCGCTCAGGTCCCTCAGACCCAGATCAACCTGTCCCCACTAAAACCACCACGGATTGGGGAAGACTAGAGGAACGCCTCAAGTCGACCTCTTCTGTGCACTTAGACTCAATTCCCGATAATATAATGTCTGTTGCCGACACGGTGTCTGCGATCGACTCCCTCACTAGTCACGTGCAATCCGTAGTGAACGAATGTTCACGGCAAGTCCCGGAGGTGGATGAACACCGCTGGAAACTGCCGGATGATGTACGTGAACTGTTGACGGAGAAAAACGCAGCTATCCGTGCCTACGACAGTTTCCCCAATGAAGCTAATCGTATCCATATGCGCACCTTGCAGCGTACTGTGAGGAAGCGCATATCGGAAATGCGGGAAGCTAAATGGGACAAAATGCTCGATGATATAGAACCCACCCATCAAGCTTTCTGGCAATTGCAGCGGAAATAAAAATCCGATCAATGCGCCGCTATACCCCCGCTCAATCGACCTAATCAACGACCTGCTTTTGATGACGACGAAAAGTCAGAAGTACTAGCCGACAGTTTAGAAGCCCAATGTACGCCTAGCACTCTACCAGTAGACAACGCTCACCTGTCCAAGGTCGATGCTGAAGTCAAACGTAGAACTGCACTCCCGCCCCCACACGACTCCGACGATCCCTTGCCCCCCGTCACCGTAGACGAAGTCAGAACGATCGTGAGGAACCTCAAACCCAGGAAGGCCCCAGGCTCAGACGGGATCACCAACAAAGTGATTAAATACTTTCCCGCACCTCTCATAGTTCTCATGACCGCCATCTTCAATGCGGCACTGAGCAACAATATCTTCCCACAATCGTGGAAACAGGCAACAGTTATAGGTTTTCCAAAGCCCGGTAAGCTCAAGTGCGAGCCGACCAGTTATCGCCCGATCAGTCTTCTTAACGTCTTCGGAAAGATCTATGAAAGGCTAATTTATATTCGTTTAAGGGATTATGCCGAATCCAATAAGCTTCTTCCTAACGAGCAGTTTGGCTTTCGAGCTAAACACTCATGCATCCATCAGTTGCACCGTATCGTTGAGCACATAAGCGCAGGCTTCATGGGCAAGATGAAAACGGGCGTATTATTCTTCGACGTAGCTAAAGCTTTCGACAAGGTCTGGCACAACGGCTTAATCTATAAGCTATATCAATTCCAAGTGCCTGACCGTCTCGTACTCATCATTCGAGATTTTCTATTGAACCGTAGCTTCCGCTATCGCTTAGAGGGCGTTCTATCGTCCCCTCATCGGATCCATGCCGGAGTCCCTCAGGGCTCTGTGCTATCACCTCTTCTCTTCGCGCTGTACACCAGCGATATTCCCAAAAGTGGCAAAACCAAGTTAGCTCTTTTCGCTGACGATACGGCCATCTATTACACTGGTAGGAGTCTTGACTGCATTACCCGATATCTCCAGACCTCTGCCAACGCCTTAGGCGCTTGGTTCAGGAAATGGAGGATTGAGGTCAATCCAGATAAGAGGGCCGCCGTTCTCTTTTCGAGAACGGGCGCCGAGGAATTTCTTCACCAGCTTCGACCTATTACAATGTTCGGCAAGCCAATCCCTTGGGAACTGCAAGCCAAATACCTGGGTGTGATTCTAGATCACAAACTGTCCTTCCGTCCGCACATTAAGACGGTACGCAACCGCGCAGCCTTCGCTGTCGGCCGTCTATTCCCCATGACAAATGCGCGCAGTAAATTGTCACTTAACCTTAAGATTAGGCTCTATACTACGTGTATTAGACCCATTATGACGTATGCTAGCGTCGTGTTCGCACACGTTAAGTATTACAAAATCCATAGGATGCAAACCCTGCAAAATCGATTCCTTCGTAAAGCGACAGGTGCTCCATGGTTCATTAGGAACCTTCAACTCCACCTCGACCTCAGAGTGCCTACCGTTAGGCAATTTATGAAAAGGGCATCGAAGAGATACTTCGAATCTGCCCCTAATCATCCGAATCCCTTAGTTGTCTCTTCCGCTGATTACAGGCCGTCCCAGATCAACAAAATCCGCCGACCACGTCACGCTCTCCTCCGTCCCGATGATAGGATCACTGTAGCTCAAGAGTCTAACAGACACACAAGCACACTCCGACGCGCTCGACCGCCTCGTTATAGACCTCACCGGCGAGGTCCGCGTCCGTCGCGAAATGTCTCATCATGTCCACCCCGACCCTTGCTCGAGCCGGCCCGCGCCGAGCTAGTAGCTTTAAATTCGTCCCTTAATAATAAGGAAACTGATATGACCCAGCTAGTCCCTAGTTGTCCCCCCAGCAACGCCCTAAGCCGAGGTTCGTGTCCCGCAGGGGACGCCCTTAGCGCTGTTGCTTAGTTTGTAGTTTATAAAAATATGCTCTGGCTGGAGGCATCAAACTGCCTCGCCTTAGATATTGTCCGGTTACGCAGACAAAACCCCTCTGGGTTTCTGCAAGAGGCCATTTCAAAAAAAAAAAACGGTGCATTCATTCGGTACTCGGGCTTCATAGGAGCAACATCTAAGGAAAAGAAACTACTCTGCCTCGCTTCCTGCTGCCTCCCTGATCATACTACGGTGTTTTATTGTACTTGAAGACCCTCGGAAATCTATCCCCCACACCAATGTGAATTTTTCAATGTCATATGTGCTTTCGTAGTTAATCTAAGACTTCACAGACATACGGTGAAAGAAAAACGTTGTGACTAAACCTAGACTCGATGGTCTGAAAGCGCCAACCCGCAGCGAGCTAGCGTATTGATTAATGCTCGTACCTGCTCTGTAGGTATGGGATGACGCCCTTGCCCTGCAGTGGGACAGTTATGGGCTGGTTGTGTTATATTATGAATGCCCCATTTATTTTGTTTTAAGGAAAAACTTGCTTCACCCTAGAATTCCTTCATACCTACGTATCAGAACGTTTACAAGATTCACAAACAATACTTACCTATTTGTTCCACCATTATTCCTAGACATCATCATTCGCAGCTTCTAACAACCTACACGCACAGCGACCACAAGCCTTTTACGCTATTCTTCCCTGTCTTGCAGCAATCATATTCAGGTCTTCTCTAAAACCTATATCATCAACCCATTTGATACGTAGGGCGTTCAAAATCGCATAACGCTGTAAATCAAGTCAAGACCTACCGCGACAATTGCCCAATTCTTAGCCCCCCCACAGCTTATCCACAACAGCGGAGACTAAAATAAATATTTCTGGTTATTCTCCGATTGAAGGACATAGTGTTTAAATTGAAAGCTATAATTACAAAATGATCGTACAATTCCTCATTTTGTGTGTACCCGATCAACTTGACTTATTAAGAAAGGTTATCAGATGGAAGTTCCTGTTCTGACTTAATTAATATGATTCATTGTGTGTCTCGAAAAAGTACTAATTAAGTATTCAGAACTTAAGTAAATTTCCATTCCATTTAAACTTTTTTTGCCAATGCCTGGAGCTTCGAACGAGAGCAAAGATTTTAATGAATTCAAGAATTCAAGTACCTTGGCTTTTTACATACAAGAGCGAGTTAGTTGTTGGAATTGAATCGTGAAAATATATATGAGGTAAGAGAGAGAGACATGTTCACTTTTGCATTTTTCTGGATTAACCTGACAGAAATTAACCATAGGATTATGAATCATAAATACGAACTACAGGACGATATGGCAGGCAAAGATATTCAAATGTTTAGCGGCGAGCACTACAAAACAGTTTTGCGGCCAGAAAAATTTGAAAACATCCTAGTTTCAAATAATCATTTAACCTGTCGTGCCATACGTACCTGTAAGTAAAGAAATACATTTAATAAATTGAGTGAATAAACGCTCGTGTACCTAATGCAATATTCGAATTTTAATTAATTAATATATACGAAGGGGCTCGTGGCTAAGTAACAACCGCACAGCGCACCTATTCGCTATCTCGGTTGCCAACCGAATTGATGGACACTTTGTAGTACATTGCGTCGTGTGTTACAGCTGGTCTATGATGAGCAACAATACTAAAAATTTACGACGTAATGTACTACAAAGTGTCCATCAATTCGGTTGGCAACCGAGATAGCGAATAGGTACGCTGATCGGTCGATCGAGCTTAAGCTGCGCTTGCCGCGGGCGGTCTGATGGGTGACCATCATTTCATACCAAGACCAATCCGAGTGCCTCGGAGATCACGTTAAGCCGTCGGTCCCGGTTGTCACATTAAGATCTATGACAGCCGTTACGGGTAGTGAGAGGCCTGAAAGTCTGACGACCAGTCATACCACGAGATATCGTGTTACCCAGTTACTGGGTTGTGAAGGTCAGATAGACAGTCGCTCCATGTAAAATACTGATATTAAGCTGCATCCGGTTTGACTGGAAGCCGATCCCAATGTTATTGGGAAAAGGCTAGGCAGATATAAAATATACGAATATTAAAAGTGATTGACCATTATATTTATGAATATCGTGAGATTCGGTAGAGATATCGATACTGTACAAAACGAAAGCAGCTACCAATAAATGTTAAATCTAAAGGAAATAAGTGGAAACTAGTAGGTTTAAATATGGTGGAAACTAGGACAGGTTTCTAGCAATTCAGCGTATGTGGAGATTATTGGCACTCAACATGTCAATACAAGACCACGACCAATAGATTGATTTGTGATTGCAAATCTTTTACCGTTTCTATTACCTACTTTCTAATTCTTAACTAAAATTACAGGTATGCAACCATTTCTACAGAACTAGGTACTTATTCTGCACATGATTAATCAATAGGGCTTAGTTTCACATGCGCAATGCCTTTGACAATTATGACTAAGATATGTTGAGAAGTTTAAATGCAAAAGTTTGTAAAGATGTATGGATGGTTGTTACTCGTTCACGCACTAATTATTGAACGGTTTTGGATTAAATTAGGCACACAGATAGTTTATAGCCTGGATTAATACATATGATACTTTTTATCCTAGTTTATCCAGTTCTTAAGTCAACGCAGACAAAGTCACGGGCAGACACAAATAAAAAAAAAATATGTTACTGTAATTACAAAATTACGCACGAAACTTCCTTTGGTAAAGTAAAGTATAAGCCTAGGTACTATTTTTTTTTTTTGGAATCTGAGCCTGGGTTATGTACGAATTTTATTTACAAAATAATTATTCAAAAAATTCGAGAAATCTTGTCCAAAACCTGATTAACATGCAAAATGCAAAAGAAAAACAAGTTCACACTTTTAAATTACAAGCTTACATTAAAGGTAATTTAGATACAGATACAAATCAAGCCGTCGAGAATGTTTTACAATTAATAAAAAAAAAACTAAACCAAAACGTTGTTCAACTTATTACATAGATATTACTTATATAATGTGGATGTATAGAATACTTTCAAACGAGAGAAATGCCGTCTCCCCTGGCGTACAAGTGGATACAATTGCCGTAATGGCGGTTTCTCGGTCCGTAATGGGCCGCGTCCGCGGCGCAAGCGCACCTATCATTCATACGTGACGACGCTCTCAATGACTTACGTTGCACATCATTACTGCTTACAAGGAGACAACTCGCTCGTTTAGATCAGGAAGTGTCCCTTTTTTGTGACCTTTATGGGCATTTTAGTTCTATAAACAGGAGAGTAGGTACTTACCACTCTATCTGCTCATTATCCTTGTCGGGCTTTTGATTTATCGCAGACACATTTTTGCACAAAAAGTTCCAAAGATAACAAAATAAAACTTTTAAACAAACAATATGGATATCACAAAAATAAAATTCACAACACTGGCCAAAATGCACACTAGTCCCAATTAATTTAAGAAACATTGACTGTCAAAGATCACATTCACAATGCTTACAAAATCAAGAATACAGCACACCAAAACATTTTTTACAATCATAAATCCTGTACCACCAATCACAGATCTAAATTACCTCAACAGCTCCGAATCCCAATAAAAACAATGCTAAAACCGGTAAACATTTGTTCGCATGAATGGAAGCTAGTGCCGCTAAGTTGACCGGCCGCGGGTCCGGCGGAATGCGTCAATATTGTGCCGCGTTCCGTCTGGCCAGGACCAGTCTCCTTGTAAGGAAGACGACCTGGACACACTAACTGTACAACGGCCCCGCAAAAACGTTCCTCTAATTGCTGACAACTTTGAAACGAGAACTATTCGCCGATCGACGTTTGACGATTTACGCCGTGAACGCTGTGCTCATGGTGTTTTTACAGAACACGATAATGGTAATGCAATTTGATTAAACATTTATGTGTCTTCTCAAAGAAAAGTAGTTATATTCCGAATCAACTCAACCAGTGGATACCACAAGCAGTTGGTTAATATTATTATTAACTTTTAAGGTTAGACTGTTAAAAATTCACTTCAAAACTTGTCTCTAACACTTCCGCTTAAAAAAAGCAATCAATTACAATAAAAACCACACAGCCTATATAATTACATTTTCAATTGATCCAAATACGTTCTTTTGGTAATTATTTGCTGAGGAAAAGCCCATTATTATATGTTTCAAAGTCAATGAAAGCAAGAAAGAGTGCCTAATATATCTTCCAACTACATGGTGGCGCCAGTTGCAAAGGCAGATATAAGACATACTTCAAATATAGTACATTTGATGTGGTTCCCTATTTCACCGCGTCTCTTCTTATAATGGACACTATGTGTTTAATTTTGATTAACGAGGCAGGAAGTACCACATCAAAGTTTAATCAACCGAAACAACGTTTGATAATGCAAATTATATCTGCTTTAATGTGGAAAGGATGTTATCGATAATTTTGATCGGAGACAAACTTGCTTTTGAATTAATGTTCCCACGATAAATATTTAATATCAGATCATCTACGGTTACATCGATTAATTTCGCTTTCTACTTTTTGCATTGTTTAGATTCTTTTTTGTTTTCGAACTTGGAAACCTGTGATAAAACAACTTTTAACCGGATTAATCGCGTGTGTTATTGGTTTTTGTTTTTCCTGACGATTCTAACACTTTGCAGCGTTCGTGGTCGCAGGAGGACCTCAAAAAAAAGATAAAAGTTGTTTTATTATAATGTGTGGTGATCGCGAAAACCTAAGATATTACTAACCTGTGATAATTTAACTCTTGGCTGAACTACTAAATATCCGTTTACAACTTTCAATTTGCTTCTACTAAATTTGCATTCGCAATTTATCGAAAGCTTTCATATCCTGTTTTAAGACGTTATTTCTTTTTGGAAAGAATTACGTACTAATGGATCAACTTATTAAGGTTAAGCTCACCGCAGTTTCTCTGTGGATGGCTAATCATCATTTCATAAAAGATCCCCCCGTGCCTCGTTAACCATCGTTCCCGTATCGGATATTATGTTAAACGATGACTAATGACAGACGTAAAGGGTAGTCAGGTGCCTAAAAGTCTGACAACCAGTCTCACCACGAGATGTCGTATTACTCAGTAACTAGTTTATGGAGGTCAGATATGCAGTTGCTCCATGTTATATACTGGCAGCACCCAGATAATCTGAAACCGACCCCAACGTAGTTAAGACCTGCTTTGGCTAGGCTGCCTAGCCTAAGCAGATGGATTTTGGTCAAATAACTAGTAGAAATCACAATCTAAAATTTTAACGTAAGTAGGTATCACTCACGGTTTTTGTTCTTCTAAAATCGCATGAGAAATTATAAATGAGTTGTAAATGTTCATTTAGCTAAAAAATTATTAATAAAAAGCACCTATTGTACAACTATTTTAGTGATTATTTTATTATCTTCTTGTTTATGGCGTAAAATAAAGAATACTCTATCTATCTATCTAAAAAGCACTCCTGCCATATGTGATTTCTTTATTTTATTTCAAACCTTTTTGTGTACCATAACCACAAAATTACTATTTAGAGTATTTATGTTACCGGGGACAATGTAAGGATTCTAACGATACCCCATACATATAAATCGATTCAGACTTTTAGAACTTATGGGGACATAAAGAAACTCACAAACATGAATACATACAGTCATACATGAACTCAAAACATAACACTCCTTTTTTTAATGAAGAAATTCAAGCTAAATCACAATCCAGAGTATCTATTCCTCATGTATCTCCAATGACCGCAGAAATATTTTAGCGACCGCGACGGCTAGCCTACGGGCATGTGGTTACACAACAGTTTTTACTATTAAACCTCGGTTTAGCAATCTTGTACGTGCTGGGAAAACTAATAGGTTAGGCGTCCATCTCGTTAATGAATCAAGAGACTAATGAACCATTGAAGAAATTCAATCCGATCTTTTTTTGTTTCAAACCGGCTGAAAATTGCCGCATTGTTTTTTTTTTGAGATCGGCCATTCTGTTTGCTTTTATTCGCATCCTTTTTGTGTTATGATACGATGATCTAAGTACTTCTCGTTTTGTTATTGAAACTATTGATCTTCTAACAGAAATATAGTAGAATAGGACAGTCTCGAATATAGTGTTATCTCTCGGTTTACTCTAGTCTCTACCTTAATATTAAACATTAAATATCATACCGAAACGTTGTTTTGTTATATTCTAGAACCCATTATCATCAAGTTTTTTTTGAAATCCAAGATAAGTAACGTCAACGAGAAATAGTAGATTTAACATCACTTTGTATTTATAACGTAGGTCCTTGATTTTGTCATTAGGATTTTATCTATCAATATTTAGTTTTAGTAAGACTTGCTACACTGTTTATTCACTTAATATGTTATGAAATATAAATAAAGTTTGTGTGCACTGCAAATCTTGGTACTCAGTGATCAATGACGCGGTTTCTGATAAAAGGGTTACCGGACGGTTCATGGGCAACCACTAATCAGTCAAGACATATACTTAAATATATGTACCGTTTCAAATGTAAATATTCGAATAAAAAAAATATTTAAATAAACTTGTCAATAAGCCAATAACGCATGCTTTTATTAAATAAATTCTTATAAGGATCCATTGGAAGGCGTTAAGTATAATTTATATTATGATTATGACTATTATGAGCAATCAAATTACCACACACACACATTCACACGCAACTTTAAAACAAATTCCTTCGTCATTCATATATACAGATAATAAAAAATTCAATCAACTGACGTAATAAATGAATTCTAAAAGATAAACATTTATTTTCGTTGACATAACTACTATATATTATAAGTAAATATGTACATAAATACGACACGTCAAAACTTTACCTATTCAATGAAACTTTTGACTCAAAGTTTCAACATTTAATTGCACATAAATAAACAATCATGACATAAAAAGTTGCCGTCTATCTACAACATCAATCGTCTGTCTGTCGGTTGTCCGTCAAAAGTAGGGGTCTTCCGTTCACAAGAGGCTTTTCTGACCTTGTCTTATACGTCCGTCGGGTAATAAGCGGTTCCGCGTCAAATATCTTGTTATACGTGCATCATTTTCCCGTAGTTACTCGTCAAAATAAGCGAAAGTGGGACACTCCATATGCGCACTAAATGAACTTAACCGTCTTTGTCACACGTATGCAATGCGAGGGAGATAGCGAAGTTAATAGACAATTGTGAACCAGTAAACCTTTTAATGTTCCGTACCAATATTTTAAATTGGGAATTGGGACAAACTTGAAAAGCGCGCTCTGTCTTTAGATGAAGTTAACATGGAATAAATTAGTTGTTAGTACCCAACACTTTACAATACAAATATTACTAATATATTCAAATGAATTGTCAATAATTTTATATTTTAGTATATTATGCAAATAGCGTGTCAAACATTTGGTTGGTGTCAAGGTAAATAGCGTATTTTTTAGATATGCAAATATAGAATTTAATTTATCTCAGGTTTTAGTACCTATAGTGTTTTAAGAATACTTAGTTAGAAATTGTTGCTAACATGCATAGTTCACACAACAAGTATTATCTTGTAGTTTTTAAAATTAATGTAAGGTAGGTTGTAATATAGTTAATTCTGCTGTTACTTGTTCATTTCTAGAAGAGGTCATCACAAAATCTTGAACAATCTTGCGACTTGAAAGGATTCGAAGGTCATGTGTATGATGAAAAATTTATCATGATGTGATGATGAGTCATAATCTTTTGTGGACCTGCGACCCCCGGACAAACACTCCAGGCACTCTGACCGCTAAGTCAGTCCCTCTACAGGAAACTGAACCGGTACGACTACCTTTGCAGTTAATACAATGTCGTACAGATGCAATTACCTTAAAAAATACAGATAAATCTTAGAAAAGCATTAACGCATGCTTAGCGAACTCTAAGTTATAATTTTTCATGGATGAAGCATACGGTCGTGAGCAGGACTCGAACCTGCGCCTCCTCCTGCGCCGGACAACAACTCTTAAGTTATAATATTTTTCCACAAAAAAATATAACTAGAAACGAGTTTACTAAGCATGCGTTAATGCATTTCAAAGATTTATCTCTATTTATAGTCAGTCTTCCAAGCTGGCCGTAGGCAGCCGTCTGTCCAGGCTCTTTGTTTG
This sequence comes from Xylocampa areola, assembly GCA_935421205.1. NCBI lineage: Eukaryota > Metazoa > Arthropoda > Insecta > Lepidoptera > Noctuidae > Xylocampa > Xylocampa areola. Next base: position 9,495,976 of record OW285220.1, read on the forward strand.
TTTTATTAATACGGTATACCTACCGTAGTAGGGGTAGTTGGTAGTTACCAATATATGACATATTCCAATGAAGCCTACTCAATGATTCAATTGTAAAGCAAGAAGCCATGTTTCTACTATCTTAGGTAGCTATAAATTCTGGAGTCTATTATGACTTAATTCAAAAACAAAAAAAAAAACTACCAATAAAACGATTTATACGTGTTTTTGCGGAACTCTAAACACATCTTTCCACACGGATTACTCGGAAGACGATAAGTGATAATTATGGCTCTGCTAACGAGACTAATGATAAGGCACACCGTGTTTTTGTATGCCAGCCCCTGCCTCACTGCGCGCACGCAGTTTTGAAACCACAACCATTATAATTACATGTAATTTAACAACTAGATATTTAAAAACTCGATAGCACATTAACGGTTTGACAGGACGAGCTAACCGAGACTTTTTTATTTCGTCCATGTAACTGGTTGTGACGGCCGCATACTGACAAACCAAGTGACAACTAACATTATTTATTTATTCTGCACACTGTACTAAGATCGTACACAAGGTAGACTTAATGCCATGAGATATTCTTCTTCTTCTTCATTCTTAAATAGAGGCGTCTGCTGAGCGTATGATCTAGGTATTATATTTACGGCGAACAGGATTTGAACGAATTTACGTCTTATGGTGACGTCAGCGTTCATTTTCATTCAGTCAACTCCCTCACTGCATACTGAGGTGTTAAAAAAAATTATACATTTTTAAAATATATTAGAGTTCAATATAGCTATTATGTGTTTATTATGTTTTCTTTCTTGCCGCCTCAGGACATTTCGTTGTGTCGAGTGCATCAAAATAATACTGGCCGCTACATAATGCTTTAAACCTTAAAACTATTGCCAATTTCCTTGTCCTACCGTTTGACGTTCTGTATTCAAAATGAAATAATTGAACATCAATAATGGAATAGTCTTACGTTATACTCAAATGTCAAGAGAATCCTTTTGTCCTCAGGCAGATAATTTAATGATGTATTTGATGTTCGGAGCTAAGCCAGGAATTATTGTGTATTATACAAACAGTTTGTTACTAGTTTTAGTATTTATCTCGTGTTACTTAGTTTCTAGTCTTAAGGTTCGTTTAGAGTAGAAAACTTGGGAAGTACGAATTTCAGTTGTAAAAAATATAAAAAAAAATTAAAGAAAAAGAGTACTGTGATATTTTTTGGAGACAAATGAAGACTGTTCCTACATGCCTGTGCCTACAAACGGACTAATTTCAAAGTTTTAATTCAAAAATTAGATTTGTGAAGAAATATGCTGGTTGTATGCTGTAACCTGCAGAAGAAACAATAGGTACTGGCCGCATCAAAAGTATAGTACCATTCAAAATCATCAGAAGACCAGAGTTTGTTTTTAAAGGGTCTAAATCTAGTACCTCCACAGGAATGCAAGTCTAAACTTAGCTTTAATGTCGTAACGCAAAGCTTTAGTCTACTAACCTGTCGAGGAGTATCGGTTGATAAGTTAAAACTAGTGAAGGGAACGCGTAGGCAGTTCCTATTACGTTAGAAACTGAATAAATTGATGCCAGTGACGATAATATTGAAGTCGAAACTCGATTCATTCATCAATTGTAATGAAATGATTTGGTAATATCTCTTATACACTGAACTGGCCGTTCGTAAATGATAAATCTTTATGTTGAACCCGTTGTGGGACTGGACTGATTGGTTTCAGACGGAGAAATAACTTGCTAGTCTGTGGTCGTTTGAGTAATTCGAGCTTTTTGGGATAATTGAATTTGTGTGACAAATTATGCTGTTTTTAACACTCTTAGGTGTATCGGTATGTAGGTGTGTGTTGTAAAATAATCAAAGAATCCCAATTTAGCTCAGTTCTAGAGGTCACGTGTATTTAAAATATGTCTAATATATATAGGTATGTAATTCCGATGACAATACAATAATATAGTGCTTACCTACTAGATGATGAAGCTGAAGGACAAACCTTCAGAGGGACCGGTAAATGGCTATTAAGATTTTTTTTACTTGACAGCTCTTCATTTCAGGATCTGATGCTGATTTATTTCAGGAGCTAGAAGATGAGCAAACTAGCTATGCCCGCGACTTTGTCCGCATGGATATCAGAAACTGACACTCAGCTCGCGGAATATTTATGCATTTTCTAATATTCTAGTAGCCTGGTTAGTCCTTAACATCAGCAATCTCCCAGTTAAAGTCCCATCAAAATCGGTTCAGTTGTTTCGGAGATTAGCCGGAACAAACAGATAGACAGACAAACATTTTTTAAATTGTCTTTTTAAAAAGCTGTTATTTTGACATTACAAACCGACACTTCAATTTTATTTATTTGTATTGATAGATATTTGGTGTAAGTCCATTTTTTATAGGTGACGGAGCGTGTCCATACTGTAGTGTCTCCAGTCTGACCCAGGTGAAGAAGCTGACTGACCAACCACGGTTCATCTTAGCCAACACTTCGATCGAGACCAAGATCGAAACACACAGTTGCTGAGATTGACAACACAACATAAACCAACAGAGCTGCAACAAAACACTTGACATACCTACGTCATATTCTCATAACTCAGTATATTTTAATAGCTGACACGAGGGCTGTTTCTCCTTTTTACTATCTGTTACCCATGGGCCGGTAAATGTGATATTGACGTCAATACTCATCAGCATCAAGCTCTAAATTGGTCTACATTTAGTTTAGGACGACTACATCTAGTCCACCTAAACTAAATTAAGAGCATTGCCGTCTCTTACTAATAGTTAATATATAAGTAAGACAGGACGAATTTAGAGACGTCAAATTAGAATCTAGGCACGTCAAAATAAAATTTCCGATAATTTTTAGTAGGCACGATTTAAGGTGTCCTCTAAAATTAGAGACGACAAACTAAAATAGACGAATATTTTTGGTTAACAACATTTAATTATAATTTGACGAATCTTAATTTATCCAATCTCGCTCTTACTGTAACTGTTAGTAAAAGACAGCAATGGACAAATTTTAGTTTATTTGGCCACACTAGAAGTGACGCGATTATTTCTTGACAAACTTCACATAATAACAAATTATTATTTAAGTTACTGTGGGAGGCTAACAGGCACTCTATTATTCGATAACTCGTTATTGACTTATTAAATAAGGCTATAAGAAAACTAATAACAGTCATTAATAATATGTGAAATAGCAAGGAAGTAATATAACACTAAAGATAATTTATTATTTATAACAAACTGAGAGCTAATTGAAATAGGTAAAATAAACTATAGCAACCACAGAACGGACTATTTAAAGTTACTTCGTAAAAAAATATAATCAGCCCCAGGCTGCTACTGAGAATTTCCTAATAGTAAGAACCAATAACCTGACACGGGAATCGAACCCGAGACCTCATGCTCAGCAGTCACGCTTAGGACCACTAGACCAACGTGGCAGTTATCGTACTGTTTAAATCAAGCCATGTTTAACTATCTTAAATTTTATGTTCCTTAAAAAAACTTGGCTGACTATTTTTAGTTACCTACTTATTTACACAAAAGGAAACACCAAAGATTCATAACTTATTCATTAAATTGACACCGACAGGAGGTCTTTATCGCCGTCAAAATCTTGTGATTTTATTTAGTTTTCTGCAAATGTCGCCAGCTCAGAACACTTGTAGCATACACAATTATTGTTTTCGCAAATATTGACGAGCAGACACCTTTTTCAATGGTAGTTCGTGTCTAACGTGACAGGAAGACTGGGTTATTAGCACATGAGTAAAGAAACGGAACAGAGACAAAGCTTCTAAAGAGCGTAATATTTTTTAGGTAGGGTTGGCACAGGATGATAAAATTATATAAACAAAACTTTTATAAAAAAAATATTATGACTAATTTAGTCACTGCTTTCTCTAAATATTTTATTTTAATCATTTGTTGTGCCTTTTAAATTAATGGTAAATTCTAAATCTTTCTGCCCTTCCCTTCATCATCTGCCTAGCCTTTTCCCAATTACATTGGGGTTGGCTTCCAGTCAATCCGGATGAGGCCTAATATCAGTATTTTACATGGAGCGACTGCCTATCTGACCTCCACACCCAGTTACTGGGTAACACGATATCTTGTGGTATGACTGGTTGTCAGACTTTCAGGCCTCTGACTACCCGTAACGGCTGTCATAGATCTTAATTTGACAAACCGGGACCGACGGCTTAACGTGGAGGCACGGAGGGGTCTCGGTATGAAATGATGGTCACCCATCCACAGACCGACCGCGACAAGCGCAGCTTAACCTCGATCGATCTATCTGTGTGGCTGTTACTTAGCCACGAGCCCCTCTCTCTCGAAATTGAAGATATCTCAGTCAAGTGTAAATTGACTGTTCTGATTTTCTTGAATATTTATTCTCATATTCTTGGCTCAAACTGTGAGTGTTGGAAAAGCATTGTCAAATAAATATTTAACAGTTTTGTTTTTAGAAAACTTAATATAGGTATTTTTTAAGTGATCCTCACAGATTCTGTATTGTAGCCTTGTTTTATTATTAATAAGTATTGAAAGGAGATCCTCGCGCCCGACAGCTTTTAACCACTCCTGCAGTCTGAAATAAATGTTTTATATTAAACATTATTCAAGTATAAACCTAATACCTACTTAAACTTAGTTATTTATTCAACCACTATTAGGTAGGTAGGTATTGCCTAGGTATTTTAAATCATAAACACAAATCATCTGGCTTTAACTGTAAAAAAATATTTCTTATTTTGCTCTTGAACGCACCGTTTACGTATTATGTGTAACTAAAGTAGAACTTAATAAAAAAAAAACACTTTAAACGTTTTATTATTTACGATCAATACAAAACATTTTTTGCAGCGGTAAGCTAACTCATATCATACACCAGCAAGCCCCGGCTATTGCACGGTGATATCTTTTAAGATGTTCATTTTAATGATATGCTGTAAAGGGCAAATTTGATCTACATTTAATGCACAATGTATCCAACGTATATAATTGGATATCAAAATCAAAATCAAATCAAAACTATTTATAAAATAATTTTGACAAACACAGGTCATCATTCCCCTGCCCTTATCCCAATTTATTTGGGGTCGGCGCAGCATATATATCGCATGCTAATAATGTTTTGGCTATGTTTTATGACCGGCTGCCTACCTGACGTCAACCCTCTTTGGGAATGCTGTCGTTGGTAGTAACCGCCAACGATACGGTCTCCTTCTATCTATGTCATACCAAATATTATCCATGCGCCAAGTTCTAATTTTATCCTACCAAAAAAGAGATTAGAGAAGAAAATATTTATTTATATATTCTCTATTGTACAATTACAACTAAATGGACATATACAGACAGAAAATATTTGGTTTTTAAATTATACAATGGGCGGTAAAACGCTGTCTGCGATTTCTACCAGGCAACCTTTGGATGGATTTAATTCAATCAAATTTCAACAGTAAGACATGGGGTTTGTGTGGTGCAAATAAAAGTAGGTACCTATATAAACTTAAACACTAATTCTACATATATATCATATATATTTTGATATATAAAATAATATAAAAATATATTAACATAATATAAAATATATTATATTAAATTTTAATTAAGTTCCTACTTACCTATTAAAATCAAAATCAAAATCAAAAATATCTTTATTCAAATTAGACCATTATAAATGGTACTTTTTTAACGTCATACATTACAATAAGACAGTCCCCAAAAACGCCCACCCTTCAATTATTTATCATACACACAGTACAGTAAACCATATTTACACTTTTTTATATAAAAACACACAATTAATATTTTCTCAAAACAAATACGACGCGCAACGCCTGTGCACACACACACCTCATGCTGTAGATAGTGATGGCCATGCGTTAGCATTACTAACTAGTCGTACACTAGTACATGTTGTACTGGTGCACCTATCATAGCGCGGTTATAGCTTTGCCTCTGTTATTAGTATCATTGGCAGACTTCTTCATCATGTTTCAACCACCTCATTGTTCTACGGCCTAAGGGAAGTAAAAGCGGCAGTCCATTCTCGGCTCGAGTGTTATTAGGTTTTTTGTCAAATATGCTCAGTAGCCTGGAATTAAGAAAAATAGATGGCAATGGATTCATTCGTTTATATACATGAGACTTAATTACGGCATCATTGAAATGTTGTTGTATGTCTTCGTTTTATCGTATGGTTGATGAACAACCTAGTGTCAGAGTTTAAACCACCCGTAGATCTCCGCCATGGCTTTATACACCCTCGAGAACATCTCTCAGGTGTGCTGGGTTCCTCACGATGTTTGCCTTCACTCGTTCGTTTTAACAACAGAAATATAGATATTTGATGGTTTTAACGAATGATAATTAATTTATAATGCGCACATGACTTTGGAAAAGTCAGTGGTGCGTGGTTTAGATTCGAACTTGCGTCTTTTAACTTGTCATCTCAAAGGTCATACCACTAGGCATAGCACTGCTATTGGTGTAGGTACAACGGACCTACAGTTCACCTCTGCTAATCCTTTGTGGATTGTAGGGGTGATGATGTACAATACAGTGTACCCTATAACTTGTTAAGTTTAAAGATCACGTCTGTCAAGATAGTGACAGTGGCAGCGCATCTCTATAATATAACCCATTTCTTCGGCTGACTCATACTCCTGCGTACAATGATAACAAGTTTACTAACTTCATAACTACATAGTAATGTTATTATTTCTCACTTGTATAGGTCTGGTCCGAGGGCACTGGTTTTGTCGTCATCAAAACGTAAACAATCTTTGTCTCACACATGGTTCATTTTATACGCATAGGTGGTTTGTCAAATTTTAGGATATTACTACTTATACCTGATATACCTACTTAATATTTACTTAGCCAGTGAAAATGTGTATTTTTTTTTGAAATTATTAATCCCTCCTGTGCGTTCAGCTGGATTTCTACCGAAAACGGACGAGCGATAGCCCTACATTAAGCTTTAAAAAACAAATACAAACACTACGCTATTAAAGCCGCCGCCAGTTTTAATAGATAATTAATGATTGCTTCAAAATGCGGAAAAAATTGAATCTCGATCATTCTTCAAACGACACCAGTGACAAACCACGCGCAAATGAGACGCGACCAATAAATTTATGCTGACGAGTGAAGAACACGTCACGAAGAAAGTTTTGTTTAATGAAATGTATATGGCTACAGGACTAGAGTAAGACCAAGGAAGCGATGGACGGATTGAGTGAAAGATGATATAGCTAGAAAGATAGTGCCTACTGAGATGACGACTAATGGAAATGTATGGAATAAAGTCACGTAGGTGTACTGCACCGACTCTAAATAAATTGGGATAAGGAAAGGCGTGAGGATTATGATAATAAAGGTGTGATCATTTCCGCAAATTTTCCTAAAGAATCTTCATATGTATAGATAGGTACTATATATTGAAAATCACAACACGACACATTAAAACGTACTTTATATGACTGACCGACAATTACGACAATTAGCTTCAAGTATCCCAATTACCGGGTCATAAAGCTAGACTAGATAGGCACTGTATAGTCTAGACGTTGTCCCACACATTATGCAAGAATTTAATAATGTCACTATGTGTTTACACGGTACAGTCGACGACCACATCAATAGTAACCGTTTGACATTGAGAGCACCTTATCCCGTCGCAATACAAGCGGCTATAGTTGCAATTATGACTATTAATACGCTATTGACTGTACGTGGAAGTATTCGCGTTATAGGCTGAATCACAAGTATGTAATCTACATAATTAGTTGGTTTTTAATATAGCTATTAAAGCTACACACATGCTGTATCTAAATATATAGGAACTAACCTATTTTACATCATTATTACGTATTGGTCGCTAGAAACGTTTCTAGCTGAGCATAAAATTCCTTTATTAACTGGCATGTTTTCTTTCTTGTATTAACCTAGTAAAACCATTGGCAAATTGGTTTATCGCATGTTATTATTACCACAAAAGAGACACCTTCTCTGCTCATAAATCCTCAAGAAGTATTTTCTTAACCACTTAAATAAAGCGAACAAAACACACGATCTTCAAAAATAATCTAGCATCACCGAATTCTCCGAAAAGTTAGGCGGTTAGACAGAGGTATTGCATACACTTACTTTTCACCGAGATTGTTAATAAATCCAATGGTGGTGAGCCTATTAACTTCAACTGGGCACAATTCCCAACTCCAGTTTGCCATTGTGAATTTTGTAAGAGAAAACTTGCCCGTCCCGATTTTTTTCCCTAGGATAGGCTCAAGCCGCACTTAACTACGCTACGCACCTAGTCTGACCTTTCACAAGTGCCTTTATATGGATAACGTGAAATAAAAACGGAGACTTTGAAGAATTGTTTATTGCTTAATCGAGTGAGCTGTACCGCCAAAACAATAATACTAAGAAGAGTTGAAATTGTAATATCGAGTAGGCGGTTAACATTAGACTCGTAATGAAAATTTAGGTCAAAATATCACCTGAGTACCATAGCAAGGACGAGTAATATAATACAGCGATAAATTCATGCCAATGTAACTAAATATAGACAACTTTATTGTTGTATTCAGATTCCTAGAATTATTTATTGTGCAAAACAATCTAGGATGTCTATTAAAGTTTTGATGATATGGATAGTTAATTAGTACCTAACTAACATGTTTTATGCGTATTTCGAATAATTTATAGCAAAGTTATTCGTTAATTTAGAGGGCACCAGAGGAAATATAGATGGGGTTTTGAAGGATGATATGAACAAAAAGGGAGTAAACGATAAAGTGACTGATAGGAAAGAATGACAGAAAAAACATATTACGCCGAAACCGCAACTAACTTAGACCCGTAACAAAAGGAAGTAGAATATGTAACTGAGACGTTACAGTCGTTAAACAATGACATTAATTAATTCAATAAAGCCTTGTCGCTAGAATTTAAAAGAGAAAGGTAATTAATTGATTGACTTATTCAATAACTACGTCAAAAAAACAGCTTACGGCTAGTGTCATAGTAAGCTCCTGTAATGCAAAGAGAAACTAATATTTTTACCTTCATTATTATAACACCCATCGATGCCAGAAAACCGACCCAGGAAGTTTATATCCTTACCCTGTGCACTAATTGCTTGCTACACTTGATATCATGTTCCGGAAATTCAAGAACTAATTGAAGCCCTAAATATTTAGCAGTAAACAATGTCCTTTAAAAAGGAAACGGCAAATTGTGCGAGTAACTAGATACAGGAGATACATGGGTGCAGCAACGGCGCCGGCGCAGCGTCCTGTCTAGCACGCAAAAGAAAACGATCAGAAGGGCAACACCTGGGAAAATTTGTATAACAAATTAGAGTAATTAAAAAAAAACGAGTGTTTCAAGAAAAACGTTTGCTTAGCTATGTTCCCATCTCGATCCTAAACATCTTGTATGACAGTGACGGAAACAATGCTAGGTCAAAGCACTTGCTCAGTAATGTTTATTTATCTTGACCTGAAGGTTATGGGCTTACGGTTGCTAATCTAATAAAGTAACGAACAGTGGCTGGAAAAATATTATCTAAGTTAGTCAAACGATTGTGTCTGTACATTATAGGCGAATCGTTGTAACATCAAATATTACTCCATGCATGATATTGCGTATTGTTTGAATTTGTTTCTTTTTATTTTTCAGCTTAGAGTTTAGCCCTACCATAAGGTTACTCACCTTACCTATATGGTGTGGCGGCTGTATGTAATCGACCTTCTGCGTTTACTTATTCCATGTCCAGGTAATGAGGCGAGTATTTTAATTGCGACCCAATACACCGCCACACCGACGACTAGTGACTGTGCCACTATTTGCATAGCTTGATTAAAGCTTAATACGCTTGTCCGAGCCGTTTTTCAACAAGCTAGCAATAAATCTATAGAGGTTTAGTTTAGATTTTGATCTGTTCAATAATATCTGTGACAAATGTAACGACCTGACAATCGGGAATGTTAGCAAGTTGATCGGAAAGCGGAGCACGACATTGAGCACTTGAATATCCACTTTAGCTTAACGAACTAAAGCAACATTAAGATTTTTCTGACTCATAATTAGATTAGGTAGCGCCCGCGACTTCGTCTGCGCGACAAAAGGTAGTCTATGTTATTCCCCAAGGTCCATTCTATTTATACGTGCTAAAATTCATTAAAATTGTAAACAAACAAAGTTACATTCGCGATTATAATAGTAGTTTGTATAGCAGTTGTTCGAAGGCCCAACGAGTGCTGTCTACACAAGGAAAAACTAAAAAACAATCAACCGGAGGCGTTAACTTGGCCTAACTTACTACCTTTACTACCTTTACTCAAGGCCTCCGGGCGTTTTGAACAGATTTGTCACCAAGTTTGGATCTTTACCAGAAACAGAATGAATTACCAAGTTTCACAATTTGACAGTGACTTGAGTGATCTGGCCTGCCCTATAGTGACTATTACAATTTTGGTTCAGTGAATATTATCGTTAAATGTGTTACAAAATTAATAAAGATTGTTAAACTGATAAAGATTTACGACATGCATTGACAAGCAAGCTCCAATTAGGGTCAATGTTGTTCAAAACCTTATATGTATTGAAATTTTATGCTCCTAAACAGAATATATCATGTACACGAAAATATATCATGTTTAATATTTAATAGCAGACTGACAGTACATGTACCGTTAGCTACTAATAATATGTGTAGTTTTAAAATATGTATACTTTTCGTGTATGAATGTGGATGGCTATAAGAGTAGAGTAAGACCGAGGAAACAATGGATGGATTGTGAGAAAGATGATACTACTGAAAAGACGGCTGATAGAGATGTATGGAAGAAAAAGACATGATGCGCCGACTCCAAATAAATTGGAATAAGGGCTGGAGGATGATCCTCTCGATAGTACAAAAATATAGCAGGTAGTATAAAAAATATTCTCAAATATACTGCACCTGCTAATGCTGGTCTGTAAAGATACATTCTCTCCATGCTTCTGAGATGCGACGATTCCGGTCCTAAATGAAGACGTTATGTTAAGTTAGGGCCTGAAACTCAGACAACCAGTCTTACTTAACACTTTTGTTACCCAGTGACGATGTTAAGGAGGAAGACAGGCAGTCACTTCATATAAAATACTAGTAATACGCTGCATTCGGTTAGACCCCAACGCAGTTTAGAAATGAGCCGGCAGATGATGATTATAAGTATATTTAATAAAATGAGCGTACTGTAAGAGCTTGTGTTGGCTGATACCGTATACAATAAAGCATTTAAAAGAAAACCACTTTTGAATTTCACTAACTGTAAGTACAGATTTCTACACGTGCCTATCCATATAATTGGACACAACAATTTTGCAACTGTTATCCATAACGACGTCATAAAATAGTTGTTAAACTGAAATTGTATACATTCTGGTCCGTGGGCGATCATTAAAAGCAAGCAAAGTTGCAAAAGGTAGGTACATCAATGACGAAACAAACATCAGGCTACATTCCTGCGGGCGATTGTTTAGTGAGACCACAGTCAGGTGCCGATTTCATTAGCGTACAACGTTTGTCGTTTGATAACTTTTCGTTTCAAATACAGCTCAATTTCCATCACAGTTTTCTTTTTATACTAAGGCACATCAATACAGCCATAGTGGTATTTAATTAAGTCGGTCGAAGATAGTCATAGCCAATGTTAAGGGTTCTTACAGACAAGTGGAAAGATTTGTTTAAAAAAAAGCCCTATTCTCTAGTTGGTAAACCTCTCGTTGATAAACGATCGTTATGGCTAAGCATAGCTTGGTTGAATCTGAAGATGGGTGTCTGCTATATGAGCCTCTTCGTACTTCGGAGGACAAATTAAACCGTCTGCCCTAACTGTAGCAGTCGCTATGCCAAGTTGGCAAGGGGGCTTGAACAACTCTTGAAACTAGATTGACCACCCACACTCGAAAAAAGAACTAAATCCACGATATATCTCTGAAGCACTGAATACTCCTGCGCTGGCACAAACTAAGCAGCTTGCCAAAAAACAAAAAAAGGCCAAAGCAAAAAATGATGCCTCTAATGAATCTGGCCCTACTAACCAGCCTGTCGTTGTTAAGGGTAGCTCAACCAACCTCGAAGAGCACACGACAGAAACTTTGTCACAGATTAGTGAGAATGTGCGTGCATCTCCTCCCGACGGCCACACTTCTATAGTCAATGACCATGCCTCACCTGCTGACAACCACACCTTCCCTGCCGATGGCCACACCCCTACCGACGGATGCACTCACTCTACTATTTCTGCTGACGATCAAAGCTGGACGGAAGTAAGGAAAAATAAATCCCGGAAAACCGCGTCATTATGCGGTATCGCTGGGCCCAGCATTACTTCCCTAAGAGCAGTCGAACCACGTAAATATCTGCACTTGTGGAATATGGAGTCCAATGCAGATGAGATTCGCGACTATCTGCGACAATTGTGCCCTACTGGCACATGCACGGTCGATGAGCTCCGAGCTAGGGGAAGTTACAAGTCCTACAAGATTGGTGTCCCCATTATTTATTTTGGAAAATGCCTTTCTGTTGAGGTATGGCCAATGAACGCGAGATTAAATACATGGATTACTTATGAGAACCCGAGACATAACAGAAACCATAAGGCATCTGATACGGCCCAACAAACACACCAGACATTTCGTACCTAAGCAGCCTCTTAACAAGTCTAAGAACATCGATATGCTGTATCAAAATGTCCGTGGTCTTAAAACCAAACTGTCGACGTGGAGAACGAACTTGTTACAGCTGGAACATAATCTGATTGCCGTAACAGAGAGCTTTCTTGATGCCTCTATTGAAGATGGGGAGCTTGCGCCCGGCTATTGGAATGTGATGCGACGTGACCGAGAAACACCGTGCGGTGGAGTGATGCTAGCCGCGCGCGCGCCCATCGCTCTGTGCCGCCGCCGTGATCTCGAAACGGATGGTGGTGAGGACCTATGGGCTGACTTTACATGGTGCGGACGTACTGTGTACGTATGTGTTGTTTATATTAAACCTAGTGCAAGCGATGATGAGTATATGAGATGGTTTTGTAAAGTTGAAGAGTTTATAAATAATTTAAAAGGCTGTGTTATAATTTTAGGTGACTTAAATTTAAATAGTGTATCGTTAAATGTTAAGAATTATTATTGTTACTTTGTGTCATTTTGTAGTCTGAGTGAGATGAACGTTGTGAAGAATTCGCATGGTGGTATGTTAGATGTTGTTTTAGTTCAGGAGAGCATTGGCACACCAGAAACATCGGTCACTGCTACCGAGGGTATAGTACCACTAGATGCATATCATCCGGCACTGCACATTGAGATAAAAGTCAAAGTAAATCATTATTCAGAGTCAATTGAGCCCAGTAATATAGACAGTGCCAATGATTGGAACTTCACAAAATGTGATTTCGAACAACTCTATTTATTATTCTCTGATGAAAACATTTGGGAGGAGGTTTTGGAATGTGAGGATGTAAATGGGGCTACTTTAAAGTTTTATAGTATTATTTATAATTTCTTTGATATGTGCATGCCTAAAAAACGCAGAGGGAAACTGGCAAACAGGCGATATCCTGTATGGTTTACAAGCGAAATCATCCAGGACCTAAGGCTCAAGTTACAACTCCATAAAAATTGGAAACTAACAAAGTGCGATAAGGCGTATCTGCTATTTTCTGGCCTCAGGTCTAGCTTAAAAACTCGTATTGCAGATGCGTATTCCTTTTACATGAGAAATATAGAGAACAAAATTAAACATAACCCTCGTCAATTCTGGTCACACATTTCCAGCCTGCGGTCCAAGGGTGGGTTTGAACCGAATATAACATACAAGGGTTCAACTTTTTCGGGTACTAAGGCGGCAGAGGCTTTTGCTGAGTTTTTCTCGGCAGTTTTTCTGCCTGACGTCCCACAGCTTAATGCTGATCACGTCGGTACGTCTGACCACTCCTGCAACAGCAATTACATAAATATACCCCCTTTGTGCCATGCAGACATTGTTAAAGGCATAAATAATCTTAAACCTAATAGTTCTATTGGCCCCGACAACATCCCCCCCTTCATAGTTAAAGACTTAAAAAATATTTTCATTGACCCTCTTTGTCACATCTTCAACTTGGCCTTGCAGACTGGTACATATCCCACTGTGTGGAAAACTTCCAGAGTTACACCGATCCCTAAAAACCAAAACAAAAGTTCCGTGGAAGAATACCGCCCTATTGCAATCCTTTCCTCCCCGGCGAAGGTCTTCGAGAACATCCTCCATAATGCTATCTTTGAGCAAATAAACAAGTACCTTTGTAATGAACAGCACGGTTTCAGAAGCAAAAGGTCAGTTGATACAAATCTATTAACACTTGTAGATTATATCTCGTCTAGTTTGGACCGCGGGCGTCAGGTGGACGTACTTTACTTCGACTTCCGGAAGGCGTTTGATAGGGTTAACAATGATGCGCTGCTAATGAAGCTAAGCAAAATGGGGTTCGCACCATCTCTCCTCCGTTTCATTGCAGACTATCTACGTGATCGACAGCAGTTTGTTAGGCTGGGTATGTACGTATCGGGTACCTATCACACGCGTTCCGGCGTGAGTCAAGGCTCAATTTTGGGGCCTTTACTATTTCTGATTATGGTCAACGATCTTCCTCAGGTCCTGCTGCATGCAAGATGTCTCTTGTATGCTGATGATTTGAAGCTGTACCTTGAAATAAACTCCGAGGGTGACAGTTTGGCACTGCAACGAGACATAGACGCGATCTACAAGTGGAGTGTAGGCAACAAGATGGAGTTTAACTCGTCCAAATGCTACGCTATGACTTCGGTCGAATGCGGCACCCAGTTAATTTTGAATATAACTTAAATCATGTAACCATCACTAAGTCAACAACTATGAAAGACCTGCCAGACGCTCCGGATCTGCTTGATGCACTGGCGCGCTTCTTTGTCCCAGACTATTACTGCCGGGGAAGAAAGCACAGGCTGTTTGCCGTGCCTTCATGTCGTACTGTTGCACGTGCTAAGTCGCCAATTCCTCGCACTCTGGCCGCGCTTAATGATCTCTTAGAGTCTAATCCAACTTGCGATCTGTTTGCGGATGGATGGATGAAGATTTTATTGGTATGTCAGAAGTACTGCGAGAGGAATTTATGAAAGTGTTGTTAACTTTCTTTTATTTATGTCATGTTTTTATTTTTTCTTATTAATTTTTTTTTTTTTTTGATATGTGTTAATTTTAGTTACTGTAATTGGTTGTAAACGCAACCGTTGTAATTAATTAAATAAATAAAAAAAAACAAAAAAAAAAAACGAACTTTTTTGCAAGCTTTATCGTGTTAGTGTGTCTGTTGAAGCAGTAATAGCCTAGTCGCCCAAGTGGTGTAACCGTTGGACTGGCAAGTTAAAAGTCGCAAGTTCTAATCCAAGGCACCACAGACTTTTAGAGTCATGTGCGTCTTAGAAATTAATGATCACGTAAAATGGTGAAGGAAAAATCGTCGCACACCAGAGAAATGCTTTCGATGGTATGCAGAGGCCTACGAGCGGTTTAAACCCTGACACAAGATTGTTCATCAACCAACAAAAATTAAGAAAGATAGAAGATTGTACCTTAGTTGAACATGTGTATCAATGTTATGTGAAACGTATCAACGTTATTAATGTTACTGAAACGAAATCAAACGGCACACGTTTTACATTAGTGGAATCGGGCCCAGGCCCCAGCGGCAGGAGGTATGCAAATGCTCAAATATTCGTCAACGCCCATTATACTGTTATGATAATAACAACACTGAATTAAACTTATTCCAAAGCACCTCTTACTTAGTCAAACTGGTTGTTATTATGTCCGCGAACTGTATAATGAAGGTACATTATATTATCTGCTGTAATCAAATATTATAGACCAAATTTGCTTTGCTAGTTAATTAATCGTTATACATTCTAACAAAAAGGTTTGGGCATGTTTTAGGGCTGGAATGGACTAAGATTTCATGTTAATTTTAATTATAATATTATTTTGAGATTGGTATAAAACTATAACATCAACAGCAGCAGTACATAAACTCATGATTACTTGTTTAATCATATTTGTAGAACTAATGTCAGGGCCGTATTGAGGGGATTACAACTGGGGCTTCAGCGCCGGGGCTTGCACAAGAGAGGGGTACAAATTATAATATTGTTTTTTATATAAAAAAATACTTAGGCCAACTGGTAACAGATGACTTGAAAGATGATCGAGATTTGGAGAGGGAGCGCAGAGCATTGTCAGTCCGGGCGAACATGCTGGCCCGCAGGTTCTCTCGATGTACAGTCGCAATTAAAATAACCCTGTTTAAGGCATACTGTACATCACTGTACGCGGGGGCCCTGTGGTTCAGATATACCCAGAAGGCTTGCAATGCTTTGCGTATCCAATACAATAACGTGTTCAGGGTGTTGTTGCGACTGCCGCGCTTTTGTAGCGCTTCGGCGATGTTTGCAGAGGCACGCACTGACGGCTTTGACGCAGTATGGCGTAAGAAATCTGCCTCGCTTCTTCGTAGGCTGCGCGACAGTCCCAACATCATCCTGAATGCAATAGCCAGCCGGACAGATAGCCCACTTGTATGGTCGCTTATAAAGCGAACTCGATCTGTCCTGGTCATTAAGTACTAACATAGGCTAAGTAATTTGTTACTAACACAGTGGACCCCATTTGTTGTCTAAATAAAGAATTTTTTAATTATATATTTTAACATTAAAAACGTATTGGTACGAAGTATATATTTTTAAAATTGGAATTTAATGTTTTTCGTGTGGTTTCAAACAATATTTAGGGGCCCCAATTTCTTCGCTGCCGCAGGCCTCCACATTTAAATCCCGCCCTGCTTACTCAGACATATCCGTATCGTACAATATAGAAGCACCTGTATACCATATCTGCATTTGCATCCAACTCACCAATTCGAAGAACACAGAGAGACAGCTCACAATAAAGCAGGAAAAAGTATCAGAATTGAACCATGAAGCCAACCTTGAAGCGTTCGAAATATATGCGGGTTATATCAATTTTTTCCGTCATTTTGCTGCAAAATACAAAACACTATCAGTGCGGTGGCTTCCTGTGGATTATGCACAGTTATCATCAATGGTATCCGGCCATCCTTCCCAAATGATTCCAATAGTCCATATTAGTGGTGAGTCTTGGATGGACTCATGATTGTAGTGAACATGTTGTTTTTTTTATTTTTATTTGGGACTGTGTTAAGTGCCAGTGGAGATGATTATAAGTGTGAGTGTGATTTTTTATATACTTATATGAATATAGTAAGAGTAGGTAAAACCTCCTAGAGTAAGGTGAATTTTTATTGAATAAAAGTTTTTTTTCTTTCTTCCACCGTTTTTTTATCAACTCTCTCTCTCATATAGGTAATACTATTCCAAACATTATATATTTTTTATTAGTCGGAGCATTACCCATATTTGTAAAATATCGTCGTCGTAATTTTCTTGAAACTCAAGAGCTATTGCTTTTGCACTTTCTACTTGTCTTTGGTCAATTCTGGTTTTTCTGATTTGTCATTAGTTGTTATAACAATTTTTGTACGTTATTTTTAAGGTAGAAATTTTATTGACTATGGTGTTTGATTTTTATTATTTAAATTGAATACTTCGAGTAGTTACTGAATCAATCATTGATTAACAACCGTCAAGAGAGTGCAGAGATGATGAATTAGTGAAGTTAAATTAATGTTAACAATAATTGCTTACAGCCCAGTTACTGGAACCAACATGGCAGGACATCATCGCAGAAGGCGGGCTGCAAATAGGCGGTGGAAGAGCGAAGCGCTTCATTGCCATAAACGACAATGAGGTAAATGGAAGTGTTCTATTCCAATATTTCGTAGTTTTTATTAATTAATTATCGTGTTTTTAAGCTTCCGTATCGAAAGGGGACCCTATTACTGAGCCTACGCCGCCTCTCCGTCTGAACCCCGTTTCAATATTACTGAGCTTACGCCGCTCCATCTGACCCACGTTTCAATATTACTGAGCCTACGCCGCTCCGTCTGACCCCCGTTTCAATATTACTGAGCCTACGCCGCTCCGTCTGACCCCCGTTTCAATATTACTGAGCCTACGCCGCTCCGTCTGACCCCCGTTTCAATATTACTGAGCCTACGCCGCTCCGTCTGACCCCCGTTTCAATATTACTGAGCCTACGCCGCTCCGTCTGACCCCCGTTTCAATATTACTGAGCCTACGCCGCTCCGTCTGACCCCCGTTTCAATATTACTGAGCCTACGCCGCTCCGTCTGACCCCCGTTTCAATATTACTGAGCCTACGCCGCGCCGTCTGACCCCCGTTTCAATATTACTGAGCCTACGCCGCTCCGTCTGACCCCCGTTTCAATATTACTGAGCCTACGCCGCTCCGTCTGACCCCCGTTTCAATATTACTGAGTCTACGCCGCTCCGACTGTCACACGGAATTTTTTTTGAACCGTGTTGCGGTGAATGCGACCGCGTTCTTGAGACCCCGGCAAAGGTTAACAGTGATTACCGCCGCCCATGGACACCCGCAACACCAGTAGTAATCAGTCAGTCCAGTTTTCAGTCGGGAGGAGTCCGGCACAGAGTCCATGATAGACTTTCCACAAAATAAATAAAATAATGATTTAGAACCATAACAGCTGGCCCGTTAACATATTCACAGAATAATATGTTTTATTATAACGTCTACCTAATAAATAATCTATACATATAATAAATCTGTAGAGATGGAGTTTCTGTACATAAAGAATTCCAAAAAAAATAGTCTGGGTGGTAAATGGAAGCCAAAAGAAACCATTACCACTATTTTTGAAATTTTTGTGTGATTGTCTGTATTTTTTGTCGTTTAATTGTGCGAGCATCACGTAAAAGGTACAAAACCAGTGTGGATAACTTTTTACAAACATATTGTGCGTAATACGGAGTAGTTATTATTAATTTTTTATTTCATCGTAATTGGTTTTTTCTTTCCAAAGATATTTGAATTTTAAGTGTTCAAGATAAACGTATCAATCGTAATGGAGAACACGTAACGACATCTTTTGAATTAAATGGTACAAACGAATATGTGGCTTATGTATCGTTACAGGTAATAATAATATTATCAGAAAAAAATACTTTCAAAGATGTTTGTTTAGGTACATAAAAACTACATAGCTTAATCCTCAGTAGCTGCTTTGCATTGGGCTGAGTATCATTTTTTTTTTTTTTTTTTTATTATTATGAATTTGTGTTCATACACGACTTGGTTATTTTACGACAGCCACGTGGACGGAGTCGCGGGCACAGCTAATAAACTAATAACATTTTCTGTGTTAAGGAACCCTAAGTGTGCGAGTCCGGGTCACATAATCACATTTGAGAAGCTTGTTTGACGTGCAATATATATATTAAAGTTTTTGGTAATCAAACCTGCGAACAACGGTGTACCCGGAACAAGTACGTAAATCATACAAATTGGTATTTGTGCAGTGTGGGAATCGGTCCCCTATTTTTCCATGTGTACTTGGCACATGCTTTGGCTTAGCTATATTCCCGTCTCTATCTTGCACATTGTACTTGGACAGTTGTGTGAAAAAGACAGGAATAATGCTAATCCAAGGTTGGTGATAAGCTATGTTTATTTATCTTGGGCTTAGTACCTACTGTGGCTCCAGGATTGAAGGTGCATTCACCGACACATGGCACATTAACCGATCACTCGACTACTGCCATCATGTCGTCATTCTACTAGTACCAAATGTTTGTTTCTGAGACTTATAGCATTAAGTTAGTCCCTATCATTAAAGCTAGGTAATTTAACTCTACAAATTTCTAGGACAGTATTAAGGCAATGAAGGAGTAATATGAATTATTAGGACTTCGTAAAGACTCGTAAACGTAAATAGAGCATCACTTAGTATCTCCACCGGATTTGGCAGAGCTGTATTGCGATCGAAACTAGGACTTCGAGCTCAACAACTGCTCTTGCGACCACTAGACTAACGAGGTGGATAAGAATTAGTAGCAGGTAGAGACGGTATTTATAGTATCCTACTACTATTTTAAATGCGAGAGTTTGTGAGGATGGGTGGGCGAATGGATGTTTGGTACTCTTTCTCGCAATAACTACTGACCAAATTTGGTTGAAATTTGGCACACAGTTAGTTTATACCTGGATTTACACAGAGGATACTTGTTAATATCCCGGTTGCACCCAATTCTGAGTCAACGCAGACGAAGTCACGGGCAGGTTTTATAAGTACATACGTGCAGTTTCTGGGGAATCCCGTTGTCCAGTCGTGCTCAATCATGTGATAGGATATCATTGTTAACCCACTCAAAAAATATTTCAAATACTTTTAAAACAATGTAGCGAAATGTGACCGTCCATGGGTTTAGAATTCCAACCATTGTTTCTGTGTTAGTTACTCTCCTCGACACAATAGTAGGCAAATATAAAACATTGTGTGTATTATATAAAAGGCATTCGTCCCACTCAAGGTTATTAAAACAAAAGTTTGTTTAGAAAAATAAGGGTCCTGGGAACAGATTTTCTATTGTTCCTTTCTACATAGGTACTTATATTTAGGTGACTATCAATACGTTATACATAAGTGTAACAAAGATTCCGTACACGCAAAATATTATGAAAATATTCAATATAATAATATCAAATAAATATAAAGCAGGTGACTATCACTGGTTAGTAGCTATCACAGATATCTTTATATTTATACGCTCAGTGGTAGTTAAAACTTTTAATACAGACATGGTCTGGAATATTATCTTGGATCGTATTTGAACACGAATGATCTTGCAGAATAATACTGTGGGCCATCCAGCCGTTAAAAATTACCAAGTCCCGTTTTAACTATTCCATATCCAAGTAATGGCCTTCCCTGTTCTGCGGGACACGTCAGAAATCTTATTTCAAAATAATTAATTACCCAAACTGCGTATCGTACTTCCCAAATAAAGACATAAACCGTACAATTTCACGCCTTAACAGCACAGCCTTCAGAAGCTGGTTAAGAAAATGTCGTATTCAATTAGCCGTGTGCGCCTGCGACTCTGCGGCGGCGCCGGCTCGGCCATGTTTTGCAACCAATTCCTGGGATCAACAACATCATTACGCTTGTAAAACATGCGCAATTAGGCATTATTTCCGTGATCAACCTATGCGTACAAGTAAATTTGCATACAAGACAGTAGTGCAAGTCGTTAAAAATTAACAGCTTTGACGACATCTGCAGGTAGACTTTTGTATCGCAAACAGTATACAGGTTTCTCATACTTATATGGAAGTGAAGCTTTCAGGAAAGTGGGCAACCTACAAATTGCTTAAATATTATCTCCACCAGCTTAAAGACGATAAGGTGTCCACTTCTAACTATCTATATATATAAAATCGAATCCCTATTTCCCTTGGTCACGCCATAACTTGAGAACGACTGCACCAAATTGGATAATTCTTTTTTTGTTGTTGTTGTAAGTTTAGTTTTTTAAATTGTAGGGAATATTTTTGACGGGGCGGGTGAAACCACGGAGCTCAGCTAGTTGTAAATGAAACGTCATCGCTTCTAACAACCTATTTACTTAGTTATAGCACCTGCAAATAACTCTGCAATCTGTTCGCGGGTCCACAATTCCACATCCGGGTAACCAATTGAGTAGATGTTGTGTATTTTTCACACAACAGCTGCTCAGTAAACAGAAAATACGTGATAATCCTTAATGAATCTACGTTTGGCCGTCAACACGCCTGATAGTAAGCGACGGTGTGGCCGAGGATGGAGAACGTAAATCCAGAAGAAATCCATCCACTCTAGAGTGAATAGATTTGTTCTGGATTGATTGCGTGGAACTACGTCCCGAAACAGGACCAGGTCGCTTCACTGCATGGCTTCGTCCAGTAGGTGATAACCAGCCGCAGCCGAACCCCCCCACCAGAGTTGTGTAGCATGTTTAGCACTACCAAGGTGCCATAGGGATTCCATTTTGAGGGTGCACTCCTACCGACGTGGGCAACTCAGCCCCCAAAATCGGTTTCAATACACAATTTCAACACTCGACGACAACCCTGTAAGCGCCCACGTTAACTATAAGTATTCTAAATTACATGCACATGGCTTAATGAAGTTAGCCTCTCACTACAAAGAATATATGTTGTATAGAATTTGAGTAGAGTACTTGCAATAGCACAATGACTGTGTCACGATCTTATCATTAGCTGCTGACACAAGACCTATAATGATCCCAAATTAGGGGCATGATAATGTTTAGTGTGAATATTTTGAAAACTCTTTTCCCGTACTTTACTATAAACAATGGTGAAGTGGTATGATTTAAAATAAAATCGTCACAAATTATGCATCTCTTAACTGACAGAGATGCAAAATTTGTGTCGATTTTAGAGATTCTCTGATGACGTGAATCTGTCATTTTCTAGAATATCTTGCCATTTTCATTATTCATACGCTAGCGTCATTTATCTTTACTAAATAGGACCTTTCTTAACAATAGATCATCAGGCAGGATTTGAAATCTTGTCCCTTCAAACATGAAACCAATTTATTTGATTTCATTGAAGTACCTTGACGACAATGACCATGTATGTTTAATTCTCAACTCATTTCTCAGGCTAATATACCACATCAGGAGTGCGTGCTACCAAACGGTAAGACCGGTCACTGCAGACACATACGATACTGCATTCAAGAAGAGTTCCGCACCGACTTCATCAAGTTCATGGAATATGCCTGCATTATTAACCATAAGTGAGTATTGTGCATTGAGGGCACATATTTTCTATAGACATTTCACATACGGATGGATGGATGGATGTTTTTTACTCTTTCACGCAAAACTACTGAACGGATTTTGATGAAATTTTGCACACTGACAGTTTATAACCTGGATTAACACATAGAATACTTGTTATCACAGCTGCTGGGTGCATTCTGAAGTCCATGCAGACCAAGTTATGTACATGTTATTAAGTAGGCAGGTAATCCTGCTGCTATATCTATAGCTATGGATTTCAGATATTATAAATCTTTCTATCGTGATGAAATCAACAAGTTGTCCTATTTTATCATAATTTTTCAATAATTGTTTCATAAATAAGCCTTTAGACTGTGACGACCACACTGTGCAAGAAACCAACACATAACAGTTTTCATTAAACCTTCATCTACGTCCATGTAAAATTCATATTCTTTTTTATCAGAAATATGGGAGCATGTTGCCCTGATGACGTGACAGGTGTAGAAGGTCTGGCAGGAGACCTACCTGCCACTGCGCCTAAAGAGGAACAGAACGAAGCCATTATGAAGGTCACCAGGGCTGAGTCAAGAGGTTATAAGAGTACTTTATTTAGCACGCCATCGTAATATTTTGAATTTTCAGCGATTAGATTCATTTAGCGCTCATGGAAGCTGCATATAGCAGTAATCCTTCCATCGCTGTCTTCACCACGCCAGCCAATTGGATTATACATCGTAAGCTTAGCCACATTAATATTATAAACGAGAGGAGCTTCCCATTTTCTTAACATGCATGAATCTAGTAGAAGACGACTCTAATATACTTTCGGAATAAGATAAGGCATTCTAAGCCGAAATCCACAGGTTCAATTTACAGTGATGCATCAATAACTTGTATATTAAAATAAGACACTATTCTCGTATGTATGAACCCTGACCTCTGAGCTTGTAAGGCGTTTCTTAACTGAGATAATCTGGGGGTTTACTCTTGAAAATGTTGACTTATTATATAGTATCCCGAATCTTTAATTATTTTTAGGACAGTTAAGCATTTAAAATTACGAGCTGACATAATATATTTCCATTGTCAATCAAGTGGATTTATTTTCAAGAGTAAGCCTACTTATAGGAGAAGTCACCGTCATATAATATAAAATCAAAAATTAACAGGTTGTGGTCTAAGCACTCGTCAGCAGAGCCGTGTGCTGGGTTCCAGACAAGCGAACCCTCGGGAGTGGCCGTGGATGGCGTCTATCACTCCTGAGGGCTACGAGCAGTACTGTGGCGGAGTGCTCATCACTGACAGACATGTCCTCACTGCAGCGCATTGCACTAGAAGGTAAGCCTACCTTAGATGACGTGATAATCACCATATATGTACAATTTATGCACAGTGTTTAAACTGATTCTAACTTGTGACCAGTGCTTTTGAATGCTTTCCGAACATTTTGTCTGTTGCCAGTCTCCGGCTGCCTTTGTCGCTACTAGTAACAACTAGAAATGTATTCATGTAAAAGTTTAACTATAGTGGTATATGGGGAAAATGCTCAAACTTTTAAAAACTACATTAATCATGGTAAGCTCTCTTTCCGTAGTAATCTTTCCGCAGCTTATGTGATCCATACGTGCCTAAAATTTTGAGCTCTTCCCAATGGTAATTAATCACCCTTCACTTTTATGCTTAGATGGAAAGCTCAAGAACTCTTCGTCCGTCTAGGCGAGTACGACTTCAAGCGCACCAACGACTCCAGAACCTACAACTTCAAGGTGGCAGAGATCCGTCAACACGAGGCCTTCGAGATATCCAACTATAAGAACGACATCGCCATCTTGAAGCTGGACCGACCAGCTGTGTTCAATACTTATGTGTGGCCCATTTGTCTACCACCAGTAGGTTTACAACTAACCGGTGAACCAGCCATCGTTATCGGTAAATATTTTGCTCTTGTCTAAGCCTTGTACACTTTAATGAAACAATAGCATCGAAGTTCTTCATAAACTTCTTCTTATTATGTTTTAATTCTCTTGCTATTTATTACTATATAAGTTTACCCTATTAGCGGACAAAGATAGATGCGTGGAAAAAATAAAAAACAAAAAGACAATAGTTACTGAACACAACGGTTGTGGTATAAGCGGCCTTATACCACGCCCTTAACGCCTTCTGTTTTTATCGCAATTTTGAAGATTTTCACCCAGTAATGTAATGTACACATGCCAAATTGACGGAACTATGGAATGTTTAGATGCTTTCTGTTGTTAGGGCCAACAACAATGACCTACCAAGATCACTTACTTCACTTCAAAGAAGTACACATGCAGGAAGTTTTGATTTGGCATTTGAAAATAGATGGACCGAGACACGATTTTATTTATATCTAGGCAGCGTTCTAGCTATAGAACACTGTAGTGTGCAGATGTTAATCTGCGGTGTCTTCTTCTGCCAGGTTGGGGCACGCAGTGGTACGGGGGTCCTCACAGCAACGTCCTAATGGAAGTAACGGTGCCGATATGGGACCACGACAAGTGCGTCGCCTCATTCGCAGACAGCATCTTCAATGAGACCCTCTGCGCTGGAGGACAGGAGGGTGGCAAGGATGCTTGTCAGGTATGGCTTTTATTCATTGAATTTTGAGTGAGGATTGTTGCAATCGCAGAAACTCCAACGGTTCAAAATTGTTGAGTCAAAAAAAAAAAAACGATATTCTTTAATGTCTCCACAGCAAGAAGGTATCTGTTCGATAATATGTTAACACTATAATTGTAAGGTCGTGAAATAAGTTCAAATTTAAGACTATTCATCTCTAATAACTTTGACACTCTCGCCTTCTCAAATGATAACCTGTGAAATGAACATGGTGTGCAACAGCGTTTCGTCGTTGTTTAAACAAATGAAACATCTATTTGCAGGGTGACAGTGGTGGCCCCCTGATGTACCAAATGCCGAGCGGCCGTTGGACGGTAATCGGCGTGGTATCCTGGGGCTTGCGCTGCGGAGAGCCTAACCACCCAGGCCTCTATTGCCGCGTTGACAAATACCTTGGATGGATCGCACAGAATGCACGCTTCTGAGCTTGGCAAAAATAGCCGATATTTTGAATAAAATAAATATGTTCATGATCAATTTTGTCATTTGCATACAATTTTAGTTTAATTCAGGGTTGGACTGTCACCCTGCTCTTCTTTTGCTAGAAGCAACCTATGGCCAAGTTACTATAGTTTAGCGTTCATTTTTAATTATTTCCTTTTTGGGTTTTTATATTTTCTATAAAGTATCTAGACTTGAATGTACCGAGGTTGTCAAGCTTCACTATTGTGGAGACGACATAGAAGTACTTTATTAAGTAACTCCTAATTGCTTGGCCATTTTAAGTTGCTTTTCAGTGATGTGCTAAGTAAGTAATACCACAAAACAGTTTGTTTAGAATTTAGGAAAACGGTATATTGAACAGACAAACAGTTGTTACAACAGTTGACAATGAGATAGTTATGACGTACTATATTAGGAGGAAAACAGAATGTAATGGTTTACTTAAGTCATGCAACTAATTAGTGTATGTGAAATTATGCGTATGGTGATAATGATCTTTATGCCGTGGGTTGAATACAAAACATATGGTTCTGTACATTTTTTATGTAGGAGTAGCACCTACAATGTCAATGGCCGTGAAGTGAATAAGAAATACTACAGACATTTTTTTTATAGCATTTTACGTTAAGTATAATATTATCCAGCGAAACTATACCAAAATAATCGTTAGAGATCGGGGTTAACGGACTTTTACCCATCTGACGACACTAGGCGGGGCATGTCAGCAGATTTGTTTGACCAACTAATCTAATTTAACTATTTACTTGCGTTTGGCGCTGTGGTGCATAGCAGGACCTTAATAACCAACATTCATATAAAATAATCCATAACGTTTTTGGGTCTAGCTCCAGGAAATGGAAATATTGTATGACTAGAAATAGGTATAGGCTTTGTGGCAACTGACATAACTTGTCAATATTTTCCATAAATTGATAATTTGCGGTACCTAACTGCGAGTGAACAAACGACCACAGGACTGATAAGTTAGATAGTAAGCAACAAATACTTAATATATAAGGGTTCCATGCATTGCAGTACTGCACTGATTTGTTCAAGTTGGTAAGTACAATCCTTTTTAAGAAGCATTTTGTTTTTTTGTAAATAACTTTATTCTGCATCACTACTGATTAAAGATAATTCGATTTTCGAACGTTTATGTAACAGATAGTCCATCCTCCAATTCATAACCCATGCTAATTAATTATTCCACCTTCATTGATGAATTTTGCATCAACACTACAGTGAAAGCAGTAGGTAGTTAATTTCTTTTGTTTAACGTCCTAACTTACCGTATGGCTGACCATACCATTAACGATTCTTCTTACAGTTTTCAGATAAAGTTACATAAAGTAGACGATTAAAATGCATTCTATACCGGGTTGGAAGCTTGCACGACGACCAAACTACATAACGAACACAGATAAAGTATATCCTTACTCCGAAGTGCCCTTCTTAGGAGAATACAACTTAGTGAAAATACCAGTTTCCCTTAATAACTTGATAGAACATGTTGATTATTGGGGGGAGGGCAAGATAGATACCCAGCATGGGAGAAGCGGCTTCCCAGACTGCTACAATGTCAATCATACGTATCAACTCGTGAGCAACGGCCCCGACCGAGACAGGAAAATACCGAACAGAATACCAGTCGTTAACTACACCAACTGTGACACCAGCAGCTACATCAAAGACAACTCCGTGATCGCCATCACAGTCATGGGAGCTCCTATCAATAGTAGTTGTGCTAAAGACATCGCGCGCATGGTGAACCCAGACTTGGGCAAAGTAGTTGCGTATGGATTCGAAAACACTTCACAAGAGATTAAAAACCTCATTACTGAATTGAAGAAAAAATCACTGTACCACTGTCCAGGCTACGCCCTGCCCTCTGAACTTCAAGGTTTGACATTATTTGACTGTAACACGGCTTTTCTGAATCTCACCACAATCAAAGACGAACTTAACAAACACGTTATTGACGGTTCTTATGACAATGCAGTGGGTATAAGTAAAAACATGGACAACAAAACAGGACTAAATGCTGTAAGTGACGTTGTAACTAAACTCATCTCTTCAAGCACGAGTAATATCATGGCATACGCTTATAAACTATGGAATAATGGAGGTCAAGATATAGTCCGCACGAGTTTCCCCGAAGCTTTCAAACTGATCTTTAACGGTGACTTTGTGACTCTAGTAAACGAGCAATATCAACAGGCTTTGAAATTAGATGCAATTGGTGATACTCATGATAAACTAGCTTTGGGAGACAGCTTAGATAGAACTAGTAAGAAAGTCACCTGGAAAGTTAAAGCAGTGTGGGACAATAATGCCGTCACATTCGAATTGCTCAATATTGACTGCAATATGTATTTAAAACTGGATGAAAATGAAGACAGTGTTGGGGACAGAAAAGTTTGGGGTTCTACGAATGGAACAAGGCAGAGATATTATTTGTTTCCTTCCATGAAAGGTGCTACTCTATTGTTCCGTATTATAAATTGCGATTATCATCAAGGGCTGAAACTGGATGAGCATGCAGATTCTAGAGGAAATAGATACCTCAGGGGACATAATGGTGACGCGCGCAATAACAAAAAAGCCTTAGATTGGATTATATCAGCAAATTCAAAGTTATGGGAAACAGAAGTTATTGAAATATAAACTTAGTAGGTGAAAATCTTTTGATGAAAAGACTTTTAATTAAAGAATTCATTTAATTAGTTTATTATTCTTTTATTTTTGATCCCTTAATCAATAATTCAAATTATGTTTTATATACAGTTTAATAATACACAAAATTTATTGTCTACTTAATATATTATAAGATCATACTTTCAGTTTTGATGGGCCAGCCTCTCAACAGCGTCACCTTTATGGCATGTATAACTTTTTATATAGAATAAATTCTATAAAATATAATAAAATTATCCGGGTTAACCTGGTTCTGGAGTACATTAGTGGATTCCGAATTTTAGTACAGATCCCCAGTACTGGTTTTTTCTTTTCTTTTCTTTCGATTTTCAAAATTAGGTACTGGGCCTAGAAAGAACGGGGTATGAAAAACATAGAACCGATTGCGGTTCCACCTGCCCATTCATAACATTGATAGGGTGACAGTTTCCCCGCACTGCTCGATGGCTTGCAGCATTTGCTGAACTTGCTCCTCATCTACTGCTGGGTGAAAGGTGAAGGCGAAACGGAAGAAGTTCTTGTAATGACGTACAGGGGAGTACGCTACCATGAGCTGGGAGCTGAGTGTTAGCAGCTCCTTTATCTTTGGGGTTACCTGAAAAATTAAAATTAGTCTTTGATTATAAGTTTCTTGTATATAGAGTCCTTCTTATCGGTTTCGATAACGGCGACCCCAACAGCTAGCCTTTCGTGAGCTAATATGACTCGCTAGACCCAACTTGGTTTTAAATAGTTAGGTTCATCGGCGCAAAGTTAAAGTGGACAAGCAGCGCTGGTGCAAGCCCACTCTCTCGTCCTGCTCCCTGTGATCCAACGGACTGGTAAACCATTACGATCGGCAGAGTTTAGAATGCATTACTTATTTCAGGGAATCCCCAATTTTATGTCGCCTCTTACGACACCCAGGAGCTGAGATGGGGTGGTCTAATATTTTCCGGAACCACACGGTATCTTGTATAACGACTAAACAACAGCATAGATTTTACCAACGCCAAATAACATGAAACGCCTGAATTGTTTAGAGTTCACAGGCGCCGGCGGTTATCGAGCTGGAGATCTTCGGTTCGATTCCTGTGTTGGGCAGTGTTTTTCTGTTAGGAAATTCTCTGTAGCGACTCGTAGCTTGGAATTCTGCCTCACCACATAAGACTTAGTTAAACAACTGAATCGGTGATTTGTGGGTGTATCACAGTGCTCTTCTGTGATTTGTTTGATTGTACGTTGATTAACAACTTAGTCGTGGTTTAAACTATCAGTAGGCCTCTCACATGAATTTGCACTATCGAAAAGATCTCTCACGTTTGTTGGTTTCCTCACAAAATTTTGCTCCAGCGTTATAAGCAGCGATAATTTTGAATACACTCATCATTACGAAAAGACAGTGGTGCGTGGCATGAGACATTGACTTGTCAGTAACCGTTATATAGGCTATCACTGCTGGCGAATGTAGCTGCACTCCCAGAAGTCCGGTAAAGGTTAAACGAGAACCATGTAGTTTTTTGACGGTAGGATTCCGGCACAACGTCGATGATGGATTTTCCACACACAAAACAAAAAGTTCATCATCTTACCTTATGCATAATCTCCCACCACTGATCATCCTGTTCCTTCCCCCTCATGAAACTCGGAAGGTACCAGAAGCAGACATTAGGGCACTGTAGTTCATCAGACACGAGTTTGAACCCTGGCCTCTTTGCTATTGTCTCCAAACAGAACTGAGCAGTCGCCATGGTTTGGTCTGCGAGCTGATTGAGACCGAGATCCCCGCGGGCTTTCCACATCATCCATAGCTTGAAGGCGTCAATCTGGAAATAATAGAATAAAGAGTTAACTTGGCAAAATATCTTGGTCGCTGTTTGGTAGAACCTGCATGGTTATCGCTGTGGTTAAGTGATTGACTTCTAGGTCATCGGTTACGGGTTTGTATAGTCTTCAGATAACTGTTTCAGGTATATTTAAATAATGTTTATAAAAGCGTCCATCCCGGTACAAGAGACATACATGGGGTAGCCAAAGAATAAAAAAATAACAATATGTTCTCTTACTAGTAAAGCACTTGTCGGTACTAAGAGATAAAAATATGCTAGCAGGTGGCTATGACTACTACTGAATAGTCCAAAATACAGTAAGATTACAACAACTTTTTCAGGATTCGGTAAGCTCGTTGGCCAAAAGCGGGACGAATTATTTTATTAATGTAAAATGAATTATTTGGGGAATATTGTGCGGTTTTTTCCAATGACGATGCGTACAGAAATAGCACTCCATTACCTTCCTTCCACACTGCACACTCTTGTCCCCAGTATCGTAAGACACGTCGTAGAATTTATCCTGCTGGAACAGGTACTGTGCTGCAGCCGAGTTCGCTTCATGTAGCAGGCCTTTATCCCGCACCATGAACACGGAACACTGGAGGGGAGCACCCGCCATCTTGTGCGGATTCCACGATATAGAATTTGCCCTGGAAAAGAAAACATTGAAAAGTAGTTGGGGCTTCACAGTAAGACTAAAGTTTATCCAATTATTAGACAACGTTACAAAAGCAATTTGATTAGTGGAAAATATTATTAAATACCTTTCAATGCCTTTTAGTTTTGTCTTATATTTAGGTGACAGCATTAAGCTTCCTCCCCAGCAAGCCTGAAACCATTAAAAGAAACAATATTATTGAGTAAAAGACAAATTAACTATATAGTCCTCTCGAAAGTACTCAAAAAGCGTACCCTAATGAAACTACTACAGACGCATGGGAAACATTTTTTTTTGGATGTCAGACTTTTCTCGCTCCCTATCCTCAGTTGATACAGTGGACTATTGACAAAATTGACGAAACAAGATTGCGTCAAACAAACAATCGTGAGAATTAATGGTTACCTTACTACGGTTATATTTTTTAACCTATCATAGCATCGCGGCTGTATTCCCCGAAGCAAGTTTTTTGGAAATAAAACTTACATCAGCATGCATCCACACCCCGTGCTTCTTGCATACATCAGCAACAGATTCCAGATCATCGATAGCTCCCAGCACTGTTGTCCCAGCAGTGCCGTTCACGAATATAGGATATCTTCCAAGGTCCCTCTCCCTCTGTATAGCCTCGTCTAGTTTATCCACCAGCATCTGACCCTTGGCATTCGTTTGTATGATTCTGATGCTATCGGTGCCAAACCCTAGCCAGTGAGCTGCCTTCTTTATGGAGTAGTGACTCTAGAAATATAATTTAAACCTTATTAAATATCATTGTCAATAACAGGGCTATCTAGGTCAGATAGACAGTCGCTCAGTGTAAAATACTGATATTAAGCTGCATCTAATTGCTGGAAGCAAGATACATAGGTAAGCAGATATTAACGGTTTCACAGTCCGCGAAGCTGACACAATAGTTCAACAATCGTATGACTTGATATTATGTCACTCAACTACCAAAGTGTTAAATATCAATCCGACTAACTAGCTTGTTACTCAATCACTTCAAAACTACTGAACGGTTTTCGATTAAATTTGGTATAACTAGATGTCTTGTCTTTGTTTTGACCTTGGAAAAAGAAATATGTCGTGCAGACGAAGTTGTGGGCACTAGCTAGTAGTAATTATTAAATGTGTACCTCTTGTCATAGTTGATGACATCTGCTGAGCATTCATGAATCCAATTTAAACGATAAATAATTTTGTTTCTGTCGATCAACTACTTGGTTAAACATTTACTAGGGGAAATGTTGTTTATCTACTAATATTAATGGGTCTACATGTGATCGTAGTAAATTAAAAGTGAACTGTGATAATTCAACTACACACGTGAACAGAGGTATCGCGACTGTGTTCGGTGGTAGTTCTGCCTCCATCGCCACCTGCGCCCATCGAACCGCGCCGGCGATATCAGGATGATAGTCTCGACAAACTTGTTACGGATACTGAGTTTGATTTAACGTTAATGTCTCATAACCAATTATACTCACATCTTCAGAGGTAAATATAACCATTTCTGGCAGATTCCTCATCCCTTTTGCCTTGATATCCGGAAACGCCTCATACCTTGCAGCCACCAAGCCATATAATATGGAGATACTGCCCCCAGGACTGAAGATGCCATCTCCATCGGGGATTCCGAACAGTTTGAGTATGTGGTCCAACAATTTAAGTTCTATGAGAGTGAATACTGGCGCCACTTCGAAGGTATACCTGAAATATAAATAACGTTAAAATTGTAAAATTCCGTCGTTTACTAGTTTACCCAAAAGCAGCTGGTAGGGCGCCAACCAAATTTTGATCAATCTTAGTCTTCAAAATTCAATCGTTAGTCAGATCATATTGTATATCGCCAGGAAGTATGATAAAATTGAAGTATAAAATTGAAGTTATACCTATCGATAGTTCGCTTTGATTTCTAATTTAGGCGGAATATTGCCTAGCAAAACAAATTGATCATCAAATCCTTGAGTTCGTGTCGAATGATAATAAATAATCATTATCTGTTGGTATTTTACGTTTATTGAACAGCTAATAAGAACATTATACTGCCCATACTCTCAATATAAACATATTCGAATATGGAACGCTCTTGATAGATCTAAATTTGAACTGTACGCCAGCTGCAAAATTGCAGATTGGATGCATTTTACTGCAGTAGGCATAACTGCATCAAAACTACCAACCACTGCACAGTGCACTTAGACTGCACAGGCTAACTAGGATAGGACTACAATTTTGCAACTATCCTGCAGATCAAATGCAGACCTATATCAATCGCGTCTTGAAAAGACGATAAAGACATCAGTTGAAAAGGTGGCAACTATGCTTTGCTGATTCATGCGCCCTTTATGAATAACGAGCCTATCGATTTGTCTTGACCTATTTCTGTCCCATATTGCCGTATTATTGAATTTGCAATTGGACCAGGGGATTCTAATTTATCACCAGGTGTGTGGGTACCTACTGTACTTATCTTCATTTGCGTAGTAATCAAATGGCAGTTCATTTGGAAAGCGTAAACTCTTTAGAGAAAGTAGAAAACAGGGTAAACATAGGTAGTTCTTGCTTGACCACTAATATTGTATTCTCCTAAAAAAGTTATAACACATTCGTATTTACAAATTAGAAACCAAGTTTACGATGAAATTTGAACTTAACTGGTAACATGTTTGCCTTTAGGACTACAAATTTTAAGGAGTTTTGTTTACTTGCTCTGCCGATGGAATTCCTTCTATATCACCTATGGCTGCGTTTACAGACAATAGAAGAATAGAAGTCATATGCACCCAGACCCGAATCAACTATCTACATATAGAGCATACTAGAACCTGAAAAGTTATCTCAAGATGAGAGACAGGAGGACACTCAATAAGTGATTATTGCAACAATTATTATAAGTAGATTAAACTGAAAGGGTCAGACATCAGCAAATGTACCGGACCCTCTAAAAAAAGGACAAATTAATAGCAATAGTTCAATTATTTTAGTTAGGCGCCAAAAGCAATTTGACGTGAGCAAAGCCACGGGTACAGCTTGTAGTTCATACTAATATTTGTTCTAGTCAGCATGGAATAAATCCAGCCAATTTCTAGATCTTGCGCCAGCCGTGCCGTTTCCGCCATCCGCAGTCGTATGAAGTTATTAGCATCAGAATACAATGCGCTTTGGATATCCGATCCAAAGCCCATCCGCCCAAACGAAGGTAGAAACGTTTCTACGTTTAGCTACCAACTCGCCTGATGGTAAACGATGGTGTGGCCGAGGCCGTGGATCCAGAAGAACTCTATGCACTCTAGCCTTGAATATGCCTAGATTGTATTCGTCAGGAAACATGAAAGACGGCAGGGAGTTTCATTCATGGACAGTACTGTCCATGAATGTATCATGTTATATATATGCTACAGATGTTTTACTATGCAATTGAACTACGGTATTTGTTATTATGATATTAACACATTCTGGGTTGGCCCGCAGATCTCCTTAGATGATTGAATTAATATTTTACTAGTAACCCAAAAATCAGTAGTGCAATTGAAGCTATAACGTTTTAGGAAACCGTCCGTACCATAAAAATCTGGCAAAAGCTACCGAGCTATACCCACTGACTAGTATTGCAGGCCTCACTGATCCAGGTCCCAGCCAGTCCATAGGGGTCGGTGCCACAGAATAGTTGGTTCCTGAAGGTCGCTTTGTGTGTCTTCACACTGTACTTCAATACTTCTCGCACACATTGCTCCAGGTCGTTATCATTGGCTCCTTGTGTCACATCGAGGTCTAATATAGCCTGAAACGTGAAACAAAATTCTGTATCTACTAGTTTATGAGTTTGTAAACATTGTTAAACTGGAAAACATCGCGAGCAAATAATCTAGTGAAGGGCCTCTGGTTGGTTGAAATAGTGAGCAAGTACCTTTTGGTGAGTAGGGCTTGACCAAAAAAGAACTATGATTTTTAGGCAAAATGTCTAAACAAGACCAGCCATAGTTCATCGCAGCAAGAACTATCAAAAGCAGTAAACGTCATGGGACGGAATCGTTATTTAAGTCGGATCATCATCATCAACTTGCTTAGTTTGCTTAGATTGTAGTCATTAAAAATATGCGCTGGCTGAAGGCATCAAACTGCATCGCCTTAGCTTTAACTGGTTACAAATACAAAATCCCTCTGGATTTCTGGATGAGGCAATCACCAAAAAAATTAAACCTAGCTTATATCTACTTCTAATATCATGCCACGTGGACGCTCGTGGACGTGGATATTTTAAATTATTTTTTATTACCCAATGGGTCCGATTTTGACCTCGATCTTGCCTGATGGAAAGCCATGGACGAGGTCTACGATGAAATGAGCGTACCCAAAATATCCCTATAACAACGATAAAAAGTATACATTTTTCATCAGTATTTGTGCAAGAGATATCGGTCTAAATTACTTTTACTTCAGAAATAACTAGGTAATCTTTCGGAAAAGAAATCAGCTTCCGTATGTTAGTGTCCACAAAACCCGAAAAGTTTTCGATGGGTCTATTTGAAATTACACAACATTACATTTCTGTTCCTATTCTGTTCTAAAATTTTTATCCCGAAATTCCATGCGTTTCGCAAGGCAAAGGCAAATAAAACAATGATTTACTTCCTTAATAATTAACACCAGAATGAGCTACAGCGAAACTTCACCAGGTTTAGCTTGTAAAGGAATAATATTCAATTCGTCCCTTTAAATCTCGAGTGGGACGATCGGGTACAAATTTAATATTATATATGTAAATTCTTGTCCCACCAGGTGGACGAAGTCGAACTGAAGAACAGGAATACACACATAATATGGGAAAGGCTCCCAAACTATACGAGTAAAATGTACTAGTCCACTACTTATGATATCGCAATAATTATACGATTTTGCAACACCTCTACTTTCAATAGGTAGGTACCTACATAACTGGAAACTACTAGGCAAGGCACATACATTTGCATAGCGGAAAACTATTTAATCAGTACTCATTCTTTTACTAGGTTATCTAAGTATTCGACTGTAACAATCTCCAATACCCATTGTTTCTTTTGCAGCAGCGTTTTAATAATATTTTGTACCATATAGATACTTCATGGTTACTGCCCTTGTAAGGAAAGCGATATCAATAACAAATCAACATACAACCTGATACTGCCATACATGGACAGTTAAGGACTAAGGCAGACCAGTTTAACACCTTTTAGCCATATTTATATCAACAAATGCAATACGTAGGCTTATTTAAAAAGTTATCTTATTGTAGAAATTCCAGTCACAGGTGCTTAATAGCATATTAAAATTGCCAGATACTTGTAGGTGTATTACTTAATGGCCATCAAAATTTTGGGTTCTCCCTCAGTTGCCCTATGTATCAACTTTCTTCTTGTGTATCCTCTTTTCCTACCGGCCTCCATTTGTTCTTGGTTAATATTAGGGATAAAATAATCTTATCATGTCTCTCCTTTGTTGTATGGTATAAAATTTGTTTACCGTTACTATATCTAAATCTCTTCATATTATAAATCAATATCTACGTTGTATATCTCTATTCCTACATCTGTAGTATAAAACAAAGTCCCCACTGCTTTTACTGTTTGTGCATGATTATCTCCGTAACTACTGAACTGACTTTCTTTGGATTTTGTTTCAAACACCCGTCATATCGGCACAAAAGCAATCGTCTATGTATAATCGTTGTCTTCACGCAAAGTTGGGGCGACTCGGTTCGTTGATAATAATAATAAAACACTGAGTGCTCTGTTGGCTCGCTAACAACCAGATACAATAGATTTTTATTGTTATAAAGTATAATTTTATACTTCTCCCATTCGCAGAGATATACTTAATTTATCTGAACGTGGTTGGCTTGTTCACTGCATCCATAATCATTGTAATATTACCAGGAAGACTTAACCCATTTTTCAGGGTAAAAAGTATCCCACGAGTTGTTCCGGGTTGTGTTTAATCTCTATGCAAAATTACATTAACATAAATTCTGTAAAAAAGGCGTCAAGAAGTAACAAACAAACACACAGTAGGATTTATATATAAGACTATGGATTCTTCATTTACGAGACTTGCTACGTTTGTTTACTAAAAGACACAAGTAAGGAAGAAATGGGTATAACTTTTGTCTTATCTGACAAAGGGATTACAAGACTAGTCATACTCAGACAGTAAATTATTGATTAAAATATAGTGCACGGTAGCGAAGGTTACGTTATCAGATAAAGCGCATTTATATAGTAAGTAAGTAATTGTAACGTTATATGGCCTAACAAATATATCTTCCTGGGTCATTCTTCTAGTTAGATTCTTTGCGTTATTTTCGTGGCGGTTAATATTTTTATGAAACTATTTTCAAAATATTACTAATGTTCACTAATACAAGTTCATTGTATATCAATGAACCTGTAGATATTCATTAAAATTTTAGATGTTTCTTAACTTTTCTCAACTACACTGGGGTCGGCTTCCAATATAACCAGTAAGTAGCAAATTAACGAACGAAATTATTTGAGTTGTAAAAGAGTCTTCAAAAGAAAAAGTATTATTGATCATTTACCAGTAATTAACATGGAAGTCATGGAACAACTGCCTATCTGACCTCCACAACTCAGTTACCGAGTAACACAATATCTGGCAGAAAAACTGGTTACCAGACTTTCAGGTTTGCGGCAGCAGACTAGTAATGACTGTCGTAGTTCTCATTTGACAACCGAGACTGACGGTGTAAAACGTGTTCTCTGAGGCACAGAGGGGACTATAACAGATAACTAACTTAATGAATAATTGTAAGTAAGTAATTCAATTGTAATTTGGCCATTTAATTTGTGGTACAACACATAAACTTAATAAAATACAGACATAATCTATAGATTATGAGTGTTAAATATATTTATGGTGGGTGTTTAGGTAGCTACCTAAGACATAATTATAAAGGTACATAATACGGATAATTCATAAATAATCAATAATTCATAATATCGATAGCCAGTGGATATTGAATAATGGAAAATCCTACCTACTACATTATTCTGCTAATTTATTTTTAATCTGTGTAAGTAATTAAGATCCGTTATTTACTATTTACATTTACATGTATGAATCCTTATGATTTCTCATTTTTATTTTTAGTTAATTTGTTATCTGCTGAACATTGATGTGTATAAGCTAGAAAATTGCTAGAAATACAAAGCACATAGACAGATTTGATGTATGACATATCTAGGGTTGCGGCGAATGCAGCTGCGATCCCGGGGCACGAGTAAAACTGGTGGAAGGCGGAAGAATGTGTAATTTTTTGTCGGTAGGAGATCCGCACTATGTTACAAAATGTTGGTAAGTGTCAAGTCCGGGTGAGGATGATGAGATACAGTAGTTCAATGCAACTAGGTAAGTGTTACCAAATCGTCACTGATGTTTTAGAAACGATAGATCGGTACAAGATAATGCACAGCTGGTGGAGATGTAAGTAAGGAAGAATGTAGTATGGCGTCGATGTCAAATAAATTAGGATAAGGGAAGGAGCATTATGAGGTTATGTGCCATTTAATGTTGGTATGAACCACATGAGTGTACCTAAGAAATAATTGCATCAATAACATTTAGTATCGACCATTTAACGTGTTTTTTTTACCTCTGTTCTATCAACAATAAGATTGAACTTTAGTTTGAAAACTTTCTTCTCTTTTTAATCGTCTTCCTGCGCATCTGTCCTGATATCTAGGACTTACGATAGACAAACACGTCAACTGGAAGACCCATATAAAAAATATCCGATCAAAAATTTCAAGCTTCACCTATGCTCTTCGCGAAGTCAAAACACCACGGACATCCAAACAGCTATAATCACATATTATGCTTACGCTTATGCGTGGTTCAGCTACGGCATAATTATGTGGGGAAATAGCTCGGATGCACCCTCACTATTCATAATGCAAAAGAAATTAATTCGCATAATATCAAATATCGACCAAACCGACAGCTGTAAACCTATTTTCATAGAACATAAAATACTGACGCTACCGTGTATCTACATTCTTGAAATATGTAAATTTGTTAGAAAGTACATCCATTTTTTTACAAAGCGAGGAGACAAACACCCTGAAAGATCAGTTAGAAATAGGAACATGCTCATGTTACCAACGTCTCGCTTAACTTTACATTCACACAGTCCAAATGTAATGTGCGTGAAAATATACAACAAACTACCTGAACCATTAAGAAATGAAACCAGCAACACGAAATTCACAAATCAGTTGAAGCAAATATTAATTAATAAAGCATACTATACAATTAACGATTATTTATCGGACAAAATTATATTAAATACTAAATAAAACACAAAACTTCCTAAAATAATAAAATTATACATAAACATAATAGGAAATACATATTATAATACAATATAATAATAATAATTAATCTAATATCCCAATTTAAATATTAATAGTTGAAAATATACATATAAACAAAATAGGAAATATATAAATACATATATAATATAACATAACAGTAGTAAAAATAAATTCAATATCACAACTC
Organism: Xylocampa areola; assembly: GCA_935421205.1. Taxonomy (NCBI): domain Eukaryota; kingdom Metazoa; phylum Arthropoda; class Insecta; order Lepidoptera; family Noctuidae; genus Xylocampa; species Xylocampa areola. The sequence continues at coordinate 9,535,640 of OW285220.1, forward strand.
AAATATGAAAGTAATATATAATTATGAAAAATTGGATTTTAATTCTATATCCTATATTATTTAATGTACTTTATATCTAAATAGCATAATTAAATTATAATACAGCATAGTCTAAAATAAAACTTATTATAATATAGAATAATACATTTCGCAGTGTAGTTAATGTTTTCGGTTTATATACAACAATATAATTTATAAAAATACACAAATAAATAAACACTTACCAAATTCTTAAAACCTAATAAATTAACGTTAAAATTCATAGGAAATCATACACCAAATACATGGAACTATTTTATTTATAATAATTTCATTCAAAATAAGCAATTTAATGAATGCCTCTCTCTCATCTTCTCATCTTCTTAGTTTAAGTACTTTTTTGCTGTGCCCTACAGGGTCCATAATTGTGTCTGTTTTACTATGTTGTTTACCATCTACTTAATTGTGTTACATTGTGGAATGCAAATAAAGAATATGAATATGAATATGAATATGAATATCTGTCTGTATGTAAGCAATAACTTATCTTTTCTATCCACCCCTATCCAGACTGTTAATTGTAAGTTTCTTAGATTTTATTTTCTTTACTTATTTGATCACTATAAATTTGTACATTTGCAAAATAAACATATAATAATCTTTCGTTATGTTATGTCTATAAATTAATTGTGACACAAAAACATTAATAGCAGCCGACACCATCAGTCCAAATAAAAAAAATCACATATACCTCCAATTCCTTTGGATGTTTGAATCGTATTAACGGCACATTATCAGACCTGTCTTCTTTAACTAAGTTGAGCACTTTATCTAGAAACGACGTCCCGTTCGGATCCATCGTTAATTTTTTAATGTAGAGCCAACGACCCGATGCGTGTGCGCAAGGCTATACAGAGCAGCGGACTGAGCTCAGCCGGCAATGGTACAATGCAACTAACATAACATAACATACCTCAATAAGGGTCAGCCATATTATTTAAAGGTCAAATTAGTTACTACACTTATTATTACCTTGTTTTATGGAATTAAAATCATTCATTAGTTGTTTACAAATACTTCTTCTGTAAGAGGATGTTGACTGGTCAAAGGTATTGAATTAAGTAATAAATAACAGTAATTAAGAGATTGCTTCCATATTGATGAAAGTGGAAGAAAGACTGAATCAGTTAGTTATCAGTCTGTCTGTGTAGGTTGTAAATCAATCAAGGCGTTCAAGGCTGTAAACAAGAGCGTTACTTAAAGTTCCTGCCACGAAGCTATAGATGTTGTAAACACACATTCAGGGGTTCGCAACATTTGGATCAAATAAAAAAAAAACTGTTTTGTATACTCAATTTTTAAGTGAAAAATTACTAACTAATTTCCTTGGACGTACTGGGTCCTGGATCCATTATAAGTAGTAAAAAAATTACAATAAATAACAAAAGCAACAATTTTTAACTGATTAGAAATAACAAGATCAACAATAACAGAGAATATAACCAAACAATTTTTTTTATTATTATTCACCATTGGTTTCGTAGATAATGTATTTAAAAAGTTAATCTGAATATTGGCCTTGATAATAAAAAGTGCAATAAAGCTCTTATTGTTAACTGAAATGTCAAAGTCTGTTCTTTTCTCTTATGAATGACAGGAATAAGAAGCGTTATAATTTTGCATATTAAACAGCTGATGCTGTGGTTGCCCCAGGAAAATTTATTACTCTTTTATAATATTTTGTTTAGGTCAGTGCGGGAATTATAGCAATAATCAATGATTTCATAATCTATGGAAGTGATTAAATTATTCCTAAAACAGAACTGCTTTGAAAATGTTATGTCTATGAAGTTTTTTTAACTCAAAACAATTGACATAGGTTTTGATGGCCTGGTTGCCGCAGTGGTCGAGACCAACTGCTGCGCCACGTGTCGCGGGTTCGATTCCTGCACGGAGTAAATATTCGTGTGATCTACAGATCATTGGTCCGGGTCTGGGTGTGTATCAACATGAGATTAATATATCTGTAAACGCACCCGCGATACAGGAAGACCAGTGTGGTAAAGTATTAATTATTCTATTATTACAGATAAATCTTTGAAAAGCATTAACGCATGCTTAGCGTATATTAGCTTAAATTAGTATAGCTTTAAATCTATACTAATTTATAAAGAGCTAATCTCTAGAACTACCTGTCGGATTTAAGATAATATTTTTGTATATGATAGTCAGTTTCTTGAGGAATATTATAGGCTACACCTCTCAGCTAGCCATAAATATCGATTTATGTTAAGTAAGTCGGCAGAAAAAGCGCTCCCGCTGCAACTGCTACTGCAAACTGCTTTAACTGCGTAATGGTTAGTTACGTATGGTTAGGACGTAAATACAATCATCATCATCCCCCTTTTTTTTATATGTGGAGATATGCCCTCGCATACTTCTCTGACACGGGGAGACAGAGCGGTTATGTGGGACTCAAACCCACTAAAACTCCACAGTATACCTCCTCAGCTGCTTGAGGGCGGGACGCGGGAACGCTCTCGCACACAACCGCGAACCCGCCCGCAGCCGTCCGTTGCCGGACTCTCTCTCACGACACACCAAACGGATGGCGTGCCGCAACCACCATGGAGACCATGTGCAATGGGTGCCAGACGACCCCGTGTCCGGACGCCCAAGGTCCCCTGCGACGGGTCAGGTCTGTGGCCCCGCCGCCTGCCACTACGGCAGCAGAGGATAGCGGCGCCTCGCTATACCGGCACTCCTCTTCCCCTGCGGCCCCACCGCGTCCGCCATCTAACGGTAGCGGCCCCGTCAAGGCCGCGGAAGGTAGGGAGAGCAGCGCATCGGCATACCGGCACTCCTCTCCCGGCGCGGCCCCCATCTCTCAGCTGCGGTGCCGCCCATACGACACCGCAGCCCACCTCAGTTGCGGCACCCCCCATAAGCCTACGCCGCTCCAACATGGGCTTGCAGGCAAAGCCTAGAGGAGCGGCCCTCCCCGGGTTCCTCTAGCTTCACCGTGGGTGACCAAGCCACGGCTACTAGAGCCCCCCCACCACGACAAGGCGGAACCCCTGGGGGGGATCATCATCCCCCTGCCCTTATCCCAATTTATTTGGGGTCGGCGCAGCATGTATTCTCCTTCTACTTTCTAATTGTTTTTGAAATTGCATGCTACTAAAGTTTTGGCAATGTTTTATGACCAGCAGCCTGCCTGCCGTCAACCCTCATTGGAAATGCTGTTGTTTGTGGTAACCGCCACCGATACGGTCTCCTTCTATCTAACTAGATATTATATCACACCAAATGTTATCCACGCGCTAGTTTCTGATGTTATCCCTACTACCACATAAAGTAATACTTACAAAATCTTTTTTTTACATTCCCTTGATTGATTTATAACCTACACAGACTGATTAAGTATTTCTGCACCTGTTTTTTCTAAGGGCTGGGCGAGAGGACGACGTCTATACACCCACACTTTTCCAATGCCGTTTATTAGTCCCATTTAAGTATGGGTGGTGAGCATATTGTCGTTTATCGAAGATTTGTAACAGAAACACCTATTAACACTATGCTCGACCTGGGAATATAGAACCTCACGCTCAGCAGCTGCGCCTGGGACCGCATTTATGTTACGGTTATTATAAAAACTGGTTTAATAACTTTGATACTTATTCAAGAAGAACGCAATGCGTTACCATACGAAAAGGTTTTACACGAAGTACGAGCTTTTAGCTTATTTTGACAAATCTAATTGTCAAAATATAAATCCTCAATTCCGTTTCATAAATCCTAATATTTTCTCATGAGATTTAACCAAAATATATTTATGGTGTCCTTAAAGACAATCAATAAACTGTAACAAAGAATCGCCAACGAAGCCTTGTAGATTACTGATGACACTAGATAAGGTTAAGTGTAAGTGACTGTGCCAAATCATTCAAACACCAAAATTCTCGTACGCACCGCACCAAATAACCAGAAACAGAAATGAATTTCCTCAAAAATAAGCAGCGTGCCAGAAAAACCTCCACCAGTGTTATGGTAAGCACTGAAAAATGGAGAAACTACAGTCGGAGAATGTCTCGCCGAGGCCAAGAATTATTCGATGAAGACGTAGATGAATATGAACCAAAATATAAAGAAGTCAAGAACTGGGTAGAGGAATTATTTGAACGGAAGAGTGAAGCAGATAAAATTGACCAAGATGTTGAAATTCAACTTACCAAGAAGCAAACTCTTATTTTATCAACCTTGGTCCCGGATGAAGTTTTGTTAATGGACAAGTAAATTTATAATGTTATTGCAAATGTAGTTTTAAATGCAAATCAGCGTTAGTAAAGGCCGAGGTTTGGACTAATTATATGACATGGATAAACTTTGAAAACTATTCTATTTAGAAATGAGTTCAGCTAGAAAATCTTAAGCGTATGCTTTTATTTTGAATAAGTATTATTCGGTTTGTACTATAAAGTATTAAGCCATTAATAATAAAAATAAAGATCGTTCTGTTATAGTTAATCACGTATTGATATTGTTTCAGGTTCGATACATCAGATGCGAAACGCTTTGTTGGCGTTCTACTCATGGCTGACGTTTCAGGGTATACGGCTTTATCTGAACGATATAACAATACTGGCAAAGGCGGTACCTATAGACTGACTGTAACCCTAAATACATACCTCGGTTCACTCATAGAACTCATCTACGGCCATGGCGGTGATATTATCAAGTTTGCTGGTGATGCATTTCTGGCACTTTGGAAAACTGACAAACGATCATTTCTGTGTCATACTATCCACACGGTAATAGCTTGTGCTTTAATTATACAACATTCATACGCTGTCTACGAAACTGATGTTAAAGTCAACTTAAAAGTGAAATTGGCTATATCTGCCGGGAACCTCATATTTGCACCTATAGGTTCCGGAATAGATATGAGTTACATTATATTTGGATTACCCGTTATAGAAGCCAAAGCTGCTGAGAGTGTCTGTGCTTCAGGAGAAGTAAAACTAACACCCACCGCATGGGGACACTGCTACTCCAGAAATTATGATCACATTATACATGAAAACGGATTCGTCACAATAAAATCAATTCTTTACGACCCGCATGAAAGCAATGTCACAAAACCATTTGTTGGATTTGGAAACATGATTAGACAAATTAAAAAGCCGTTCAGTGCAATTGAGAGCCTTCCAGATTTTATATTAGACTCAACCAAAAGTACAAGTGTTACTGATGCCTTGAGGAAAACTGAAGCATTGAGTCTACGTAAGGCAATTTTAGTGGCTGAAGAAAAGAATATTGGATGTGAAATCCGCAGATTTATGATAAGGCCCGTTCTGACTCAGGTTGATGCTCACCAACCACTGGAATATTTAACGGAAATGAGACAAGTTTCGATTTTATTCGTAACCCTAAAACCAAGGGACTGTTCATTCACACAATTAATAACAATCGTCAATAATTCTTACCAAATCACATGTGAAATAGTTTATAAGTCGATGGGCTGTGTTAACAAAATAATTCTGTTTGACAAAGATGTCATGATTTTAGTCGTATTTGGTTTGAGGGGCTTCAAACACGAATCTGAAGCTCAAGCTGCCTTAAAATGTGCGTACAGTATAAAAAAATCGTTATCTGCTCTAGATGGAGTCTTGGAAGTATCAATTGGTGTAACAACTGGTCAAGTTTACTGCGGGGTGGTGGGTCATCCTTTACGAAGAGAATTCACTGTCATCGGTGCTATTGTTAACAAAGCCGCAAGGCTTATGTGTGGCTTTCGAAATAAAATCACGTGCGATGAAGCGACATTTGTCAAAAGTAAGATGTCTACAAATAGTTTTACACTACAACCGAAAATTGAACTGAAAGGTATTGTAAAACCTGGAAAAATATATGAATACACCGAGGAAATAAGAGTTAAAGAATTATATGATATACCAATGATTGCGCCACTTCTTAACCGCAGTGATGAGATAGATTATTTAGAAACTTGGCTTGAAGAAAGTAATACAGCCTATAGAGATTTTGATGCGCTCTTAATGGTGGGTGAATCACGACTTGGAAAGAGTCGAATGTTAGAATGGATGGCGCGCCATGCAAGAAATAGTGGATATCGTGTTTGTTTTCTAAACTTAACTTCTATACACTCTGCAACTGCGTATTTAGCATTAAGTCAAATAATGAATCAAATACTTGAGCTTAAAGAACCTGTAGAAGGATTTGCTAAAGAAGAAAAAATTATACAGTTATTGAAAGTTTACTCTGACGATTTATGTTATTTGAATAGTATCATTAAAGTACGATTTGCGTATCATGAAGGTATTCATTCTTTAGACGAAACCAAGCGAAAAGAGAAAGCTAAAGCTATGTTTCAAAAAGTAATAAAAGCGATAACAGAAATAACTGTGATATTTTTGGATGATTTACAAAATCTGGACTCGTTTTCCTGGGAATTTATATCACTTATGTTCAGCTCATTGAAAATATTTATAGTTTTATCTGTCACTCGTGGAAAATTTAGTGCTGTTCACAATTGGCTCTACAGTGTGTTCATAAATAATAATATTAGGAAAATGTCTTTAGGACCATTAGATTCAGAATGGATACCTGCTCTAGCTTGTCAAATATTAGACGTAGATGGTGTCTCCAATAACTTGTGTGTTGCTTTGCGAAGTAAATGTAAAGGCATGCCAGGCCTCGTAGAAAGCTTTATTATTCATTTATTTTCAACTGGAGCACTTGAAATAAAAAGAATACAAGATACTGATGTAGATGAATGGGAAATAGAGAATTTACAGTTTCCTGATCCTGCTTTACTTCACCCACAAGCGTTGGATGGTAAAAACCAAAGCGCTCTTGATGCACTTATACAAAATGATTCTAAAGGCGATATCAGTATATGCATAGTCACAAACAAAGAAGAGCTGAATACTAATATTAATGTTCATAATTTAGATGCGTTAATTATGATTCAAATTGACTCCCTTACACCGTACCAGCAATTGCTATTGAAAATTGCATCCGTGATTGGTAATGTAATACCTAGAGACCTTTTAGAAAATATAATGTATGAAAATAATGGGATGGTTACAGCAAAAGCAGTCAAAAGACTATTTGCTTTAAGAGTACTATCATGTGCCAACGCCGATTGTTTAAGTAAATTTGGTCGAAGAGGGACCTCTACGTTAACTTTATTGTCAAACAGTTCAACTTATAACCCTAATCTTGTTTGTGAATGTTGTTTTGAATATGATCCAGAAAGCTGTCAAAATCTGCCGAAATATGCATTTTGCAAATTGATGAGATTTAGAAGTAAAAACTCAAGAAAAACATGTTACGAACTATTACCAATGAACCAAAAGAAAGAATTTCACACGCGTATTGTTACTTACTTAGAAAATAATAAACAGAAGTGTACTAACTGTGGCGGTACAGTTATGGTAGTTCAGTCAATGTTAAGTTTAGTTGATGAAGTAAAAATTAGATTTTCAGATAACTCCATGGATACTGTAATAGCTGGAGATGAAAGTTCAGACGATGAGTCCGAAATGAAAATTATTTTACAAAGGGAATCTTCATCAAAAGTACAAAGCACTCTTAATTTACAGAAAGCGAAATCTGAATCTAGGACAGTCTCGAAGGAATCATTAAAACCAACAAAAGCATCAAGTGAAATACTACCTTCCCATGGTTCAATGGATAGTATGAATTATGAAAAGAGAAATTCCCAATTTGTACCTATCCTGAAAACTAGGCTCAGCGTTGATCAGGTTGCTAGAGACCCATGCAGCAGAAGATCAGTTAAAAAAGTAACGATGACAAACTTTTCTGATCTGAAAAAAGAGAGCACTGAAGAATTTGAAAGTAATAAAATTTTTGATATGCTTCGGGAAGTTACAACAGCTGATGCACCCGATGATTGGAAGAAACTCGGCATTGTGGATAGTCAAGAGGATATAGAAGATATTAAAAACGACAAAATGCAAAATACTTTTAGTGTCAAGATCGAAAGGGATGTTTCTTCAACAAATTTCGCCAAATGCACTTGTGCCGAATTGAATATTACTATCTGTGAACAAGTCGTTCACCATGCGCAACATGCGGACTTGAAATCAAAAGCTATCGAATTCCTTATCAAGTATTCTTATTTAAGTGTACTGAATAATAATGTTGAAAATGTATTTTCAAAACTAGATGAAGCTGAAAGCATGTGTCAATTGCTACATGAGATGGATTCATTTGAGAAAAAACGATTTTTAGGAAAAATATATTCATTAAGAGCTGCCGCATGCATGATAATGGGAAAACTTGCTGCGGCTAAATTGGAAACTGAGCAAGCAACGGACATCTATAACATAAATTTACACAAAGTACCTGAATATTTAAAGATGAAAAATATAGCAAAAGCCTTTAAAATTCAGAGACAGAAACAACGTTTGCATAAAATGATCCTGAAAGGAGACTCTGTGTTTTGTTTAAACATAGCGACCGTATTATATTCCATGCTTGGAGATGAAAGAGTATCAAGGTTGACAGCACTCCGTGCCTTAAATGTAGTTCAAACCGTAGAATGTTCTGTGATCAATATTTGTGACACATACTGTAATGCTTTACAAGTAGAACTTGATCGCGGTACTCCGGAAGCCACAGCAGAAATAGAACAAATGGCAGCGCTTTCTTTAAAAAATCTTCCACACCCAATTCAAGCAGAAGAACTTTTTGCTGTTGGGAAACTTTTTATGGCAACCTTTCGAGCGCGGATGGCACGAGGTCAACTAGCACCAACTATACGTTCAGGCTTTCGTGCATTAGCTGTTAGTCGTTTTCTGCAAGCCGAAGATGTATCTTTGGAGCTAATACCAGACTTATTTTATATTCTACTTACCCGTCGACGAATAGAAGAAGCTATCGATATCCTACAGTTTGCCTTACGCACAGGCCAAGATCACATGTCATATGATTCTGAAACTTGGTATCACGCGCTGTGCATAGATATGATACTTGACGCAGGTTTCCAACTGGAATCTCCCCAGGATATAAGTAGATTCGCTGAGTATGCAATAAGTAGAGGTAAATCGGCTGGACCTAGTCGACGTCGTCTGGTAGTAGGACTTTGGACTTATTGGCTCAGGGCGGATTCAGAAAGAAAAGCAAAACGGTTCGAGTCCGAAGCACTAAGTTGGGCATCACATGAGGACGACGGCTCAATGACCACTCTATTAAGTGCAATGAGGCTCGCAGAAGGCATGTTAGAGAGTTTGGCACGAAAAGTGGACGATTTGCGAAAGGTAAACGGATGCTCACACATAAACATATACAATTAAAAAAAACAGTTAAGTAGGTATATAAGTTAGGTAGAATAATAAAAGTAAAACCTTTGCTAATGTGGGGGAAATTAATTATTGTTCACCGGTTACTACTCACGTACATTCTTCGGGTTTGCCCAGTCAGCTCATGACTAAGGGCTCCGTTCGAGTTCGAAAATAGTCGGGCAAACCCGAAGAATGTACGTGAGTAGTAACCAGTGAACAATAATTATTATGAATATGCCTCACGAAAGTTACTAAACAATGTGGGGGGGAGAGAGAAATTTCTTAAGCTGGGTCCCCCGCGCACGCTTGTTTTGCCTTACACACTAGGTACACGAAACATTGGGTGTATGTAGTGTGTAGGGGAAATACCCGCAGGAAATCCGGCTTTCTATAAATAGTAAAATAAATAAGTACAAACACGTATTGGTGCATTTATTTATTATAAGTTGTTTTATTAAACATCTATTTTCAAAGTCATTTTCGAGGATATTCAGCAAAACGGTTTATAACGTCTTCCTAAAAGAATCGCCCATACTGCTAACAATAATATTTTAAAATACTCTGGGCCCATTTAACGTTAACTGTCTTCGATCATTGTTGATCTCAGCCTTGCTGCGCTAGCCACCAGCCACACAGCAAGGCTATTCAAAAGTTAGTGCGTTGAATAATGTAATTGTTAGAGTAGATACAAAATCCAGGACTATCTGCCCCCCTGACCAACCAGGGTACGCCGATGTGTAGGAATCACGGGGAGGCCTTTGCCCAGCAGTGAAATAATAAACTGTCAGTAACAGTTACTAAGTAGGTATTGACTAGTGAAATAAACACCTTTATCCTATTCAAATAAAGAATGGGATGTCAAATAACGTCCTCATTCGGTACTGAGTGAGCAAGAGATGCATTATAGAAACGACGCCATTTTCAGTCCCATTCTTTATCCGCACGGGTTGTACTTTCAAATTCATGACTGCTCAATAATACTAATAAATTAATCATTAGGTGGTAGATCTCATGGAGCTCCGTTCTATAGCGGACAGGGAACTCGCCAGGTTGGAGAACGACGCACGTTTGTTGCGCGCCTTATATCCTCGCTGGTGTCTCCTTCGAGCAAATTCGTCTATGTTGTCTGGCAGACATGCCGCAGCTTCCGCCTTTTTCAATCAAGTACGTAATTTTGTTGTAGAATAATACACTCAAAAGCATCATAGAACATGGCTGTTTGCATAAGGTCATTGCTCATATATAGACTAAAAGCATAGGTATGTAGGTTCCTAAATTAGATTATATTTTCTAGCTCTCGCACTTGGTCCATGTCAACGAAAACTAGCTTCATTTTAATTCTCTTTCATGACTTTCCACCTATCCCATATGACCGTTAAATTAACGTTATTTTAACTTAAGTATACCTAATTATATTTTAATATTAACGTGTGTGATCTTTGAAATGTTATTATCGTACGTTAATAACAGGCAGCAGATGAAGCAAAGAAGATAAACAACCGGCTCGAAGAAGCTATGGCTCGCGCAACCAGCTCCAACTCTGTGTTCTGGATACAAAACGCACGCACGGGACAATTCGTCCATTGGCGCGAAGGTGCAGAACATGCACGCGCATCCTGGCACCAAATTATGTATAGAATCACGACAACACGACGATAAATTACTTTTCTTTTTCTTTTTCATTCGTTTTTACATAAATAATATGAGCAAAAACTAAGTCCTAACGTAAGAGTTAAATCCGTACTTCTTACGTTTCCCTTTTTCCAAAGAAATCAACAGAGTTATTTTTTATATACCACGCTATAAGCATAAAATATTTTTCAGTTATAAAGCTTTTCATTTATTTAGAATTTTAGACTAATTGAATTCTAAGCACAATACAAGACTATGCTATGCTGAATGCCTTAGCTTAGCACTGATGAGAGGGGCTGCTAATATGTTATTAAATTGTAATAAATTGTCTCATTTTAGCAGTACCCACTACAAAAGCTCAAAAGACGTGTGCTCAAACATAATGTTTTAGTTCGAAACTGGGGGCAGAGCGCGGGGTTCTAAAAAAGTAACATTGTTGTCATTCGCTGATAACAAGTGTTTAGTGTTATCTTTAAGTTTTGAAACTTTTATCTATTAGAAACTCGGTATAAATTACCTAATCTATAGTGCCCATATCATAATTTAGTCAGTGCTTGTTGTCATATGTGATAAAAATGACGGATATAAATATCGTTGTCGTTGGGACAATCGCTAGTTCAAGTTCTTTGAATAAAATTTCTATCAAATACGGATATGTTGCAGTTGAACAGGGAAAGGTAACGGTATAAATTAATAATATTGCCATAAAAATCTACGTAAATTATACAGATAAAGATTTGCTTGCTTCTAACTTTTAATAATTCCAAATATATATTCTGTTGCTACTTGGCCATAATGTGGTTAATTATTTTTTAATTTTCTGTTTGATTATAATTTTTGCAGATTACTAAAACAGGTTCTACTGACGAGTATAAGAAACTTGAAGAGTCTGGAGAATTTACAGACTACAGAATAATAAAATTAAGTCCGGATCAGTTTATCATACCTGGTTTTGTGGACTGCCACACACATGCTCCTCAGTTCCCTAATATTGGTCTGGGTCTAGACCGCCCGCTGTTGGAATGGCTGGCGAAATATACATTCCCTTTGGAGAAGAAGTACAGTGACACAGAGTTTGCAGCTAAGGTCTATGACCAGGTTGTGGTTAGTAACTTGACAAAGAAATTGCATCTTATTAATATTTAATTTTATATTAGCCTTCAAGATTATTAAAGTTACCAAGGTAGGTGTATTTTTTATGAGGTGCTTGCTGAAGTTATAAACTTTAACCATGGCTACCAAGTCAGCTGAGCAGGAGGTCTCGGGTGTTGATTCCCGGGTCAGGCAAAGTGTTATTGAGTTTTTCTGTTAGGGAATTCTCAGTAGCAGTCTGGAGTTTGGAAATGAGCCCGGTTAATAGGCTCACCACCTATTACATGGGACTACTGAATGTGGGTGTACAATTGTGTACACCTCTGCCTACCCCTTCGGGGAATACAGGCGTGATGCTATGCATGTATGAATAAATCATATTTCAATAATCTTAGACCTCATACACAACAATTTGATAAGGTAATCTTTTTTATAATCTATAATCATGGCATCATTTTATAATATTTTCTCGTTACATATGCATCCAAAAACTTAACATCTAACTGACAAAAACTATTAAATTAAAAACAATTTTATTTGCAATCCAATCTCAACTTTGTGTATTGTAGTTAAGGTTCCTTTCCTAAAAACATGTTTAATAAAATACTTATTCGGTACGCTAATGAAAAATATGAACACATCGCACTGTTTCAGCAAAGATTACTCAAGAATGGAACCACAACAGCTCTCTATTTTGGATCTTTACATGTTGAAGGTACACTAGAACTTGTTAAAAGTGCCATCAAGTACCACCAGAGAGCACTGATAGGCAAAGTAAGCATGAATATGGAGAATGATGCTGGATATTATAATGATGACACCAAGAAAGAATTGGCTGATGTTAAAACATTTGTCAAAAGTGTTATATTATACCAGGTTTGTCAATTTAAATAAAATGTTGGCATCATGTCCAAGGTGGACATGATGCCAACATTAACTTCTGAACCCATTTGATTCAAGGTCATCAATTTTGGATAGCCAGAATACATTCCATATTGCCTTACAAGAAAGTCAAGTGCTTAGTGCCTTAGTCAATTAAGCTGTTGGCTCGCTCATTAGCAGACACATTAGATTGTTATTGTTATGAAGTACCTATTTGTATGTGGGTGAGCCAAAGGGTTTTCGAATAATTAGTTTCTTCTATTTTCCAGAATGAGCTAGTGGAACCTGTGGTGACTCCAAGATTTGCAATCAGTTGTGATAAAGAGCTAATGGATGGACTATCTAAAATAGCAAATAAGTATAACTGCAGAATACAGGTACACATATAATATTTTTACAAATTTTATTATTTTAATACTATTGCAGTAATTTAATCTCTGGTTACAAATATTCGACCACAAGCAGTGTTTGAACCCATACCCCCTGAACACCTGTTTAAGTGCTACAAGTGCTCTAAAGTCTTAATCCAAGGGCTGCTTGTATTACTTATATTTTTTTAACCAACAAAAGATACAACTTTGGAATTCGCATGTGTACTTGGCAAGTACTAACTTATATGATATATTTTTATAATTTCAGAGTCACATATCGGAAAACCTGTCAGAAATAGAATATGTGTTGAAATTATTTCCTAAATGCAAGAGTTATGGAGATGTCTATGATGAAAGTGGAATTTTAAATAGCAAGGTAGACCAAATATATTTTATATTTATCTATTATAAGAACGCAAATAATTTAAGATAAGTCGAACACGCTCAAAGAATTAGTCCTGGAATAATAAATTAATATTATGTAGGCCAAACAAATACTTCTCCTCCATGAGAATCAAACCAAAAAATTTAGGTACTACTTGAGGCTTTTTTACAAAATTCAAATATATTCAAAACACAACGGTCTTCAAACTGCCGCAGTGCAACGAGACGGGTTCATATTATTATCGCTGGTATTTGTGTGGCCTACAGAGTACCTACAGATAAATAGTTTCGGGTCTGACTATCATGTGACATGTGTACTTCTTGTGAGGGGCAATATAAAAACGTCATCTAAAATTTTTCTATATAAATTTTTTGAGTTCAAATATTCTACGAATATGTATACCTATTCCAGATCTCATATAATTAATACTAATCTGTGGAATTAAAAGTAGCTTGATGTATTATTTCGTCTGTATAAAATTTTTTTCAATAAAAAATACTTATTATTCTTAAATATCCAGAATATCAGAGCAAGCAAAAAATTATTCCTTTACTATATCGGAAGAGAAGAGGTCTTACCTATTTTATTTACGACTTACAATTATTTACCTGTAGTGTGTCATGGCTCATGCAGTACATCTCACAGATGAAGAGCTGGTCTTATTGTCAAGTAGAGGAGTATCAGTAGCCCACTGTCCGGCGTCCAACACAAGACTCAAGTCTGGAATTTGCCCCGTTCGAAGGATTATCAATGCCAACATCACTGTAGGATTGGGAACAGGTAAGGAACAGGATGTGGAGGTCAGGTAGGCAGTGCTGAGCTGGTTTCCGCAACTGCCCGCTCTTGGCGATTATTTTGCGTCCGGGGTAGGAATGGATTCCTACCCTGGACGACGACTCGGAGAGTACTTGGGTTACCGAAGTACTTAGCCCTGTAAGTGGCGACCCCAGGGCAGTGAAGCACCACGTGTACATCCTCCTCCATGCAGGTTCTGCGAAGTGGGCTTTCAGTAACACCTATAACAAAGAGGTGTTTATTAAAAGACTAACTGTACGCAGCTGTTGCTTTGACAGTCGAAGAAGCTACCTTGTGATCCGGCCGTCGATGGTCGGAAGAGCCTCTTTGGCTTGTCTGCACTCACCATGGTTCTCCCATTAATTGCTGTGTTGGTCCCTAGTGCGTTGTCTTCCCAGGATACGTAGTCCAAAGGGTAGTGGTACCATGGGTTCTGGACCTATAGCGGCCATACTTGAGCCTCTTCTTGCGAGCTCATCCGCTGCATAATTGCCTCGGGAGCCGCTATGTCCTTTGATCCATTGTATGGTTATATTATTAAAAGTGCTTACTTGATTTAATTTCTGATGGCATTCGAAAATGAACCCAGAATTGACCGTTTGGCTGTTCAGGGCTTGTAAGACTACCATACTGTCTGAGAGTATGCAGACTGGGTATTGTCTGACTTCTCTGGTCATGATCGCAGCTGCTGCCAGAAGGATGCCCATGCATTCAGCCTGGAAAACGGTATTGTAGGTTCCTAGTGGTGTAAAAATGTTGAGGTGGTCCGAGAAAATCCCGGATCCAGTGCCTGTACCTGTGTTGGACCCATCCGTGAATATACAGAGTTCCGTTTGAACATGACTAAAACGGTTTGTAAGTTTGCAGATCGTTCCAGCAAGTGGCTACATGTAAGACACTGGTTTTAAGCTGCACCCGGTTAGACTGGGAGCCGACTCCAATTGAGCGAAAATTTCGTGTTATGATAGTTATACAAGTGTTTATTGTTCTATAGTAGAATATTTTATATAAGGCTTAATGCCTGAATAAAATGATTTAATTATTTAATTAACAGCGGAGTCGTATAGTTTAAAGTAGGTACTCTCCAAGCACGGAGACGCTTAGATTAATGCTCCTTGTGGTCACATATTTGTAGACTGACCACGCCAAGCATTGTATATTGATCGTGTTCAATCGTTTACAGATAAAAACCAGTTTTAATAAAAAAGAACACCGTATTTAGATTGTCTAAAGTTGATTTTTACAAATTGCTCCAATTATTTCCGTATTGTTGGTGGTATTGTCGTTATTGAAAAAAACCGGTATTCATCAATCGTACCACATTTTTCTAGACGTATCCGGTGGCGACAACGCCTCGATACTGGACGCTATTCGCAGGACTATGGATGTGTCCATGTGCTTAGAGATGCAAGGCAGTCCCCAATATGCACTGGATTGGAAAGAAGCTTTCTACCTTGCTACACTAGGAGGCGCTAAAGGTAATACTCTTCAGTTCCAAAGACCACAAACGCCTAAAATAAACCAAATGTATATTCTATCTGTACACGTTTTAATACTTAGAAACCATGTGAATATGCCCAAAACTTTTTGGTTATTGACTTCTGCGCGACTGTTATATTAAAAGTTTTAGGTCAAAAATCGAACCGACTTAATGTAACAAAGAGACCCTATCTATTATACCACCAATCAATGGGATCGATTATTGTTTCATTTACACGAAAATTATCGTAGCGCCGAAAGCCAATATAGGGGCATTCCTAATAAGAAGTATATTACTTTAGTTATTTACCTATTTATTTAACTTTAGTTAGAACGGTTTACAATCTACTTACACTAACATAAAGGTACGAGTTATCTGGGAAACATGAAA
This sequence comes from Xylocampa areola, assembly GCA_935421205.1. NCBI lineage: Eukaryota > Metazoa > Arthropoda > Insecta > Lepidoptera > Noctuidae > Xylocampa > Xylocampa areola. The sequence continues at coordinate 9,551,975 of OW285220.1, forward strand.
TTAGAATAACTATAATACTTCTTTAAAAATAACTGCCTCGTTGGTCTAGTGGTCCCAAGAGCGACTGCTGAGCAGGAGGCCTCGGGTTTGATTCCCGGGTCGGGCAAAGTGTGTTTGAGTTTTTCTGTTAGAAAATTCTCAGTAGCAGCCCTGAATTTGGAATTATTCCCGGTTGATGGCAAAAGGCTACCACCTATTACATGGGACTTAATAACAGCATTGGTGAAATGTGGGTGTACAATTGTGTATACCTCTGCCTACCCCTTCGGGGAATACAGGCGTGATGATATGTTATGTTAATTTAAAAATAAAACTACGCTAAAACTAAGACAGACATAATAGATCAACAACGCAGTTCACATAATTATCATCAATGCACAATTTTAATCTCCACAGCATTGAACCTTGACCACAAAATTGGGAACTTTGACGTCGGCAAAGATTTCGACGCGTTGCTTATAGACGTGTTCGCAAAGGGCGGTCCAATAGACAAGTACGAAGGAGCTCTACCGTCGACCAGTGAAGAATATGCCGTAGACTTACTTCAGAAGTTCATATACCTCGGAGATGACAGAAATATAATGCAAGTTTACGTGAAAGGAGAAAAGGTTAAAGATATTATGTAAATGTCGATAAACGAAGACATAATATGACAATTCTATATATGTCTTCTACTTCAGAGCAAGGGCCTTCTCGTATGGAGAACGAACCACTTGCTCACTTGTCGATAATGTTGGTCCAGTTTTCAAGATTTTCCAGTGAAAGATAAATCTAGGTATAAAATGTAATCAAGACATAATACTACCTACCTTCATTTTTATATTTATAGTATGCAATTATCTGCATAGATGATTGCATAAATAATATTTTATTTTACTAATACTTATGTATTGTTCTGTGATATCTACAGCTCAATTATTTTTTATAATTTTGTATACTGACATATCAAAAGTATCAATAAAAAATGATAAACCAAAAAATATTTTGTCTTTTAATAATATCAAGGTCATTGAATTGAAACACAGTAGCAATTTGTTATATTTTTTATTCTTGTGTAATTCTTTATAATTTGTGTAGAAAAAATGTGCAAATATAATGTGAAAATACAAACTGAATTTACATAAGCAAATACAGTTATACAATAATACTAAAGGAATAAAAATTTAATATATTCCCATATTACACACGACGAACACAATATGCAAGTGTAACCTACAGATATAGGCTAACATTGCACTAAAGTTAAGGACTTGTTACATTCCCTAATCAAATTAACATTAATTCAGCCCTAATGTATATTAAACCGCTAGTAACGCTGTTTATAATTTTGTTAAAGCTCCGAGATCTGTTATTTTATGACAGAAAATAATACTCAAATGCAACTGGTGTAGTTATATACTTAAGTCGGTGGAATGATAAGATATAATTGTATTCGAGGGTTAATAAGTAATAAATTATAAATATAACATAAACAGTCTTATAAAGTCAAAAATAATATACCATCTAAACTTTAGAGCAACTTATATAATTGTACAAAAATGTTACTAGTATTTAGTTAATCATGTTATACTTTAAAAAATGTTAATTTATTAAAAAATAGGACGCACTTGATTAAGACGAAAAATATAAGCTAACGTTTAGTGTCCGTTTACACAGACCGGCTCGAGAGACAGGACAAATGTTAATGGTACTAAAAACAAAGATTTAGTGCAGACAACATTAATTATAGTATGTATAAGACGTTTGTCGCTCGCGGCTCATTGCTCTTTATGTCGACACTGAATGAAATACCAAAATAGTCTGCTCTTCGAGCCGGCTATGTGAATGGACACTTACAATTTACATAAAAAATATTTTGCCGCTATTGCAATCACAAGAGCACACAGATCACTCGTTTGACGGCGCTGTTCACAGCTTTGTGATGACAACAGCAACAAGTCTTTTGATCTCAAAATCTACACATTAAACTACGATCGTTTACTCTCCTAACCCTAATCAATGAACACAGGAACTTGGACGTGCAAATCCAAAATTGCAAGCCAGGTATCAATTTATATTTAGGTTTCTTTTACTATTTGGCAACTATTGTGACCACTTGACCAAAGTGATCACGGCCCTATCTTTCAAACTTTACTTACTTCTCTACCAGTAACATGTTCGTATACAGCATGGAACTAACTGTCGTCGCCAATACCATGCCTATAATTTGATGAATACTTCTATAGTTGACAACAAATACCTCGCCGAGGTATTAAAATTTATAGAGGATAAAATAAAATAAAAACGAATATAACAAAAAGTACTTCTTAATATGGCCATAAACATAGCCGTGTGGTAGCAGCGATGTAACCACTAGCCGAGTGCTAATACTTATTAATACGTAATTACACAACGAATATAAAAATTACTTTGAGCTGCCTTCAATACACAAACCTCTACAATAGCAAACAGGCACTAAACCCGGACACTTGTGTACATACAATTATCAATTATATAACATAACGAAACTGCTTTTGACCTGCATTGAAACAATTTAACCTAAAACAGTCTTAACATACAATCTTACAAATAAAAGGTACAATTTATAAAAATAATGTGCGAATTATGTGCTTGAACACATGTTACTCTAGTAATAACTAAATTATATACATTAATTGTTAACGAAAACATTTGATCCATTGCGAGTCTTATAAACTTATAATATTATATTATAATAATTACCTATATTTAATGAGAAAATAATGATGATGTAAGGAAATAATATTTTAATGTCAATATTAGGTTTAACTAAATGATTTTTCTCATAAGACATTTCTGAATAAACTAGCACCTATGTTAATTTTATTAAGATCCAATTGTAGATATTTACAGAAAGTTCCAAAACAACCATTTATTAAAAAATTCGACAACTTTATAATATGTCATTTTGTACTATTTAATAATAGACAACAATATAATTGCAATATTTCAAGGTGACTGTATTGATATACTATATATGTAATATTTTTCAATTCAATCGTATTTGTTCATTAGGTAAGATAAACTTTTCTAAAGGTAGTTCAGTCTTTTCAATCTGTCTAAAATTTGGCGGACACCTGTATCAATTCTCATAGACTCAGATTTTATAGTTAGAATTTTGGCATGTATGAAAGTATATAACAGCAGAAGTTAATGTACTGAGGTAGAAAGAAATGCAAAATGAAATGTAATATAACTCAGCAGTTTATAATTAGTTTGATGACATCAACAACCAAACTCTGAAAATTAATTAATTAGTTAAATAAGAATTAAGCTATCTATACCATTTATATACAGGAATGTTTAGTTGTATTAATTTGACATTGGCAACACACTTGTCCCCAAATCATAGCATGAATATGTTCGTTCCACTATCAATATTCCCATCTAAGTTAGAATATTATAGTCCACATTAAAACCTTTAACTATTTCGAGTAGGTACATTTTACATGGCACTAGAAAGATTTCTAACTTTTACATTAAACCACGTCTTGTGAACAATAAGAATATAATGTACCTATATGTGTGATGCTCTGGTACAAACGCAGTTTATAAATTTCCTAAATTGTGATTAATATGCACACTGAATTTCGTGAAATATTTTGTATACTAATAAATCGCACATTAATTTAGTATACATGCTATAAAATAGAGAGCACAATACTTTTGGGTTGACAATCAATTCAGTCGTACAATAATAATTGAATAACCATGATCATATTTTGGATATCATTCATGGACACAGAAATTGAAAAAAGAATGCCTAAAGCTTACAACATCAGCTATAAAAATGTACAAACTCCGTAATAATCCCACAAAACTACGCTCTATCACATATTATTTTAGTAAATCAGCACAACACGCACATGACTCCACGAATTATCAGAAAAAGGTTTCACGCCGCGATGCGGTCGCAAGCCAATCTACCCTAGCTAGAGGTGGCGAGCCTCGGTTAATACTGACGGAGAACGAAACATTTCTATCTACTATGTATTTCTAGTCTTAATATTTTGTATAACAATTCCTTCCCTTTCCTGGTGTTGTTTTATGCCTCATCGTAGATGGCAGTGACACACTTTCAATTTATAATATTCAAATTGTTTGTAACACAACTTTCAGGGAAACAATTTACTTGTTTAATAAGCGCTTTCTGTATTGAAGTCTGACATGAAGCAATAATAAATGGAGTGTTAAACGCTTCTCAAAATCAAACATTACCTTGAAACGCTTCCGATGTATAGTTTTTGTGCATTATATCTAGTATTCAATACGACTGCCATTAACCAGTGTCGTAGCTAAGGCTACCAAGGCATAGACCCAAAACGGGAGGCAGAACCCAGTCGTAACATACGTACAGTGATTAGGGGTGCAAAATTTAAGGTCAGGCAGGCTTAGGCGTTTGGACCTTCGCTACAACACTGAGTACACTCTATTGCTTAGCACTCCGTGTCCTCGATCATGATGAGTGTCGGTGTCGGTGTCGGTTACCTGTAGAAGGAGTCCTCAGCCGAGTGCGCGTGCCGCAGTCAGGCGGTCACTTTACGAGGCTGGAGAGCGAGCGGGATTTCAGTGTCGGAGTGCGTGAGCGCGCGGCACGAGGCGCCGCCGCCGCACACGCGCGAGCGCCGGGACCGACGCCGCGAGCTACGACGCTCGCCACCTACGGCGTAGCAAAGTGTTACTTGTTTGCGCTTATGGGCTCCTGGTACTTCGTAGACGTACACGCGTTTTATAAATATTACTAAAATCTTTCAAATATAAATAAATATTGCTTATTTATTCTTCATGTGCAAAGGTATAGTATATAAGGTGGACGGACTTAATGCCAGAGGCATGGTCTACCAGTACAGTAGTCAGCCTTTAATATTAAAATTGCTGTCTTCCCATAATAGCCCCGAGCAGAGAGTAGCTACAAATCGTGGCTGCGAAAATTTTACGGTAGTATTTTCACCTTTCAGTACCATAATTCTATATAATTGCGACATAAAACGTGTGTACGTCTGCGAAATGTCTAATAGTAATAGCAAATTATTAACAAACGGTGGCATGTTTTAAAATTTTATACAAATCATCGTATTCTGAGATACAAAACTTTAGATGATCGTATTTTAATTTAGAAATTTTAAAACATTATTCAGAAAGCAAAGACTAATTTCCATAAACGTAAATTGGTAAATTAATCTTCATAATGAAATCTAATACACTCAAACCACTTAAATTCCCATTTAACTAAATTCAATACATATATTTAAAAATTAGTTTCGTAAAGTATTTTGTAAAGTAGGCGTTGCTTTCTCATTTAATAAAAAGCGTTGACAAGTTGATATAATTCGCTTGCCATATCACAACATATAACACATAACTGCATTCACTGCATGGTATGTCAGCATTTGGCTATACAATGAATGTGTAACAATTTGGCATCGTTCTCAATGGTGAAGGCGATGAAATATAATACAATGGTTGGTGACTTCCAAGCTCTTGTACGTCACAACATCGAACATGCTCGACGAACAATATATTTGCAGTCATATCCAACACATGCGTATCGTAGTATTCTCGGTGATGCAGAATGTGCTGGCAAAGCTGCGTTTCAAACGTATAGAATCGTCTTTCATCGTTGCTACTACCGTTTTCAACATACATGAAAATTCTCCATCACTTAACTAATAGCAGAACAGCTATTAACAATATATAAATTATATATGGAATACAATAAAAAGTAATAACCATAAAATAATTAAAAGGTTGATAAAATCTAAAATTTAATATAAAACTATTTATAATAGAAGCAATATCTACAGTAATCTATGTTTGAACAGTTTAGGTCAACATACATATCTGGAGAGAATTGTATGATATCCAGTAAGAAGAAACAAAAAGGACATAGAACATGTAAGAGCGGATCATGCTATGCAAACGTGACGTGCGACATGTAGGCGACAACAGTGCGATGACACATGCGATGCGCCCAAGCGAAAGCCTTCACAAAGCGTTGTACCGCCCTGTGAGTACAAGCACTGGAGGCTTTGCTTTTGCCGATCAGCCCCCTATACAAAGTAATTTTAGTTGACAATCTACCGCAGGTAATTAGTACACAACATACATCTTCTATTTTACTATTACTGAACTGATTCGTGGATACGACTTTGCCTAGGGGATTGAACGTGAACGTGTCTTGAAATAGTAATAATTGCCGATTTCGGCAGCGAGCCTTTCGTTGGGATCTCTTAACAAACAAGACCTCATAAGGAGAACGTCGGAGACATCAAACGACGAGACCGAGCAAAGCCCCCTTGCAGATTAGTCCTCCGCACCGAAGCGAACGAACACAGTTTCACAGTACCGGTGCGTAGGTTCAAAACAAAAATTCTAGGCAGGCGACAAGCACGTAGAGAGCGGTGCTCTGTTCGCGCGCGTCGGCCGCGCAGGCGCCGGCGCGGCGGGGCGCGGGCGGCGCGCGCGGGGCGGGGGGCGGCGGCGCGGGGGGGGCCTCACCCGCGCGCACTCGCGCTGCGTCCAGCGAGGCGGCCGGCTGCAGGAACCACTCCGAGCGCGTGCGCATGCGCGCGCGCTGCCGCTCGTGCACCTACGCACCACGCCACATCACGTCGCGCGCACACCCACCGACCCCGCGCTCCCAGATCCCTTCCTAACCTTATTCTTATCTTGGATAGGGTACACCCGGGACAGGATTGCCGTGCTGCTTAGTCGTCCGCTAGTCAAACATGCTCCGTACCAACGCACTAATAATTTCTACTTTTCTTACACTAATTGTGGGAAAGGAAAACAATGTACAAAAGACACGGCGTTCACGGAACATGCTTGACTTCACAGTGGTTGACCTCCGTAAAAACTGACTCGATTTGTTTCTTGTATGGCTATACAAGATGTAAATTAGAAACATCATCAAGCGATCGTAAGATCTCAATTATTTTAACTTACAACCTAACTTTTGCAATGACTGTATACCTACATCTTGGCCCTCATGGGGGAAATGAAATTGGCGAAATACTTCGTTTCAGTTGCGCTTAGTTGTAGCGTTGTCAATAAGACAGTAGGTATCTGCACTTAGTATGACTGGCGATTTAAAGGTGTTACATAGGTATTTATATTTATTATTATCCCCTCCTCTGGTATCTCCTAATCGAGTCAGTTTGGACGGGCAGTTTCATTGAAGACAGACGGTTTAATTTCTATAATTTTCTTTTCTCCAGGAAGCGGGGGTCGCGAACAAGCGGCGGGTGTATACATTTGCAGACTCTTTTAGCACAATAAATTAATTTTGACCGGTAAAAATTTATAAATCAAGTACCCACACTACTTCGGAAGGTGTTATCAAAATGGAGGTTAATTACGATAAACATGAAACGAGTGTTAATATTTTATTAGTATCTATACTTCTACTATTAGTCGGTAAAAATGGATTGATAATTAGCTGGCCTACGGGATATTACCACAAAGATTCCATAACCATTAAAAAGATAAATACATACACTCTTACAAAATCAGATAAAATATTCAGTCATATTACTGAATACCTCGTTACAGTAGTAAAACTATACAGATATTATCGTCAGAAGTGGAATGGATGAATATATCACACAATACGTCTATTGTAGTGTTCTTTTTGGGTGCCCACATTGCACCACTGAGTGCTGCTAGAAGCTTCTGTGTATGTGTGTGCGGCGCCACACCGAGTTCTTGAGTAAGCACATTGTGTCAAACATTCGCTTATATGTCACACGGTGTATTTACCAGTATATTATGTATATCAGTAAGAGGAAATATCTAAGAACTAACAGATCAGCCACAAGTTGTCCTAGTTATCAGGAAACAGACATCACTCATGCATGTAAGTCGAACGTGGACCACTGGCGAATCACGATTCTACTCAAGTGTATCGTATGTCAATCGTACTTTTTTGCTAATCAAAAAAGGACTAAGTTTACCTAAAAGCCAATTAGATACCGATGAACACCTACTCAAACATTTAACTACAGATTATATTTTCACATCAATCCTACAGTAAGTTGACGGTGTTAAATTTGATTAATTGCTGTTTAATTAAGCTAGCGGTCCACGTTGCTTCAGAGACAGAACAGGGGAAACAGACTTAGAATCTACAGGTGGATATTGAGAATCTCGTCACCATCACTTAGTCTTAAAAAACATGTCCTTCAGTGAGCGCTAGAATTGAAATAATACTCTTTATACATGTATATGAAAGTTCGTTTAACAGGTTCAATCACGTCCATATAGGATAGTATCGTATTTTGATTTGTCGAGTTTTGATGATAGTGACACCAAAATGTTATTTCATTTCAGTATGGGGCTATTGTCTTTCTCTCAGATGTAGATAAAATATATGGACATTAAGAACGTTCGAATGGTTTCAGAACTCATTTTTATTCTATAGAATACGAAAAATAAAAACATGAATTGAGTCAAAATAAAATTTGCCAATCGTCTAGGCTAATTAAAAAAAATATTTCTGAAACAACACTTAACAGAGTTAAAGAGACAATAATTATTTTGAGAACATAGTGATAAATATTAAGAATTACAAGAGTAATTAATGAGATGAATCAGCAACATAACTGTTGATATCGTACCTGGGGTAGGTAGGAGAGGCTCTTGGTGCTTTCAGCGTATTTGTTGATAGCCCGTAACTCTTCTAAAGTCATGTGGGGACTTGAGTTACTGCGCGAAGATTGAGATGAAGAACTCACTGAAACCTGGAATATTAAAAAAAACTTTTTAACTGGATTTATTAGCACAATTAATTACAATCCACTACACTGCAATTGGTATGAAACGCGACAATTTAAGGTCATATGGTCAACGTATACTCTAACAAATAGGGACCTAAAAACTTGTTTATAACATAATAGAGGTGTGATACTATATCACAGCATCTGTATTTCTCGAGACGGTAAGCAGAGGTGTAATGAGTTCTGAACCGGTTCGAACGTCTAATCACATTAAACTTGTCTCATTTAACACAATTAAAAACTAGTATCGGAGCGAACACTTGAAAGACACATGACGAGACACGATAGAAGTTTTATTGTCATGACGTCTATAGACGTCGTGTCTCTGAAAGTTTTAATTAACCAACTTAAACATATACCACTATTATACACACGTTTCTAGATCCAGAACGTTCCATTTTTAACAATTGTTACTCGAACACGACCTTTTCGATTACTTGACTCGGTGCAAAGTGATTACCACTTGCATTATCGGGCTGCGAATTTGATTGACCTTAATTTAAGTGATAACTACCTTTATCTCTTTACTAATAGCATTTGTAACACTAGCTTTTGGTTGTGGCTCCGCCAGCGTGGATATCGGAAATCCCAATATAATATAAATAGCACTGTAAAATTTCATCACAATCCGCTCAGCAAGTTTTGCTTGATTGTAAAGCAAATATTTATTCCTCCACATACTTCCGCAGTTGTAGTATTAAGGCAAAATTTCTCCATCGTCGTTAATGTTATCTGGGAGACAATTTCTTTTTTAAGTAATAGTACGAAATTAAAAATTTGTCCCGTCTATTCACTGACGTTCGCTGGTCTAAGTAACATTAATGACTTTTGTGATAACAAACAGCGAGTTTTTAATCGAAACTGGGGATTATCCTCAAGATTAATTCTATAAAGTATATCTATGTAATCCATAATTTCCTTTACGAACTCTTCACATTCTTGATTCCCTAATATTGCGCATTTCGCACAACCATCAGCAATATGTAGATTAAAATTTTGTAATTATCAAATGAATTTAAGACTAGACTTATTATTCAAAGTGTATCATAATGCAATTAATAATAATATCATTTATATAAAGCACTTTATCATAATATTTCACAAAACCACAATAACTGGAAACATTTAATTTATAAGAAACCGTATAAAATTTAAAAAAAAGTAATTATATTAAGTTGCCGACTCTGAAGAACTACTAAGCTCAGGCAAACAGTTCTTGACAACAAATACTAGATTTCGGAATATTTAATAGTGTACGTACTTTGAAAACGCTCTCCTCGAGTGATATGGAGAGCCTGGTGCAAGAGTCCAGTAGGCTGTGCTCGGGGATGATGCCGAGCACGCCACCCGCCGCGCCCGCGCCCCCTCCCCCCGCCAGCGCCGGCATCGACTGGCACTCCTCCGACTTGGTCAGACCTGGCCGACAAGCAACTGACACATCTACATCATTATAATGCGAGTATTGTTAGTAACGTTATTCTTATATAAGGTTAGTTGGATAAGAACCGAAAGGGCGTGTTTATACTGATTTGTGAACTGTGCATCTCTTCGATAATCTCTACATAATTTAGTTTTAAAAATCTTTCAGTTTTTGGTATAGATCTCTAAGCTCTATATATTTAAGCACTCGTAAAAAAAAAACATTATACTGTTTACGTGCTTTTTTCACGAGTGAAATCCATTATTATAAGTAAACTGCCTTAGAGTTCGAAACTAGTTAGGGAATCCAAAAAAATGAGTGAGTAAAATCGTAAACAATAATTTAAGGTAAATGGTTATATGCATTAAGCGAATCGACAGAAATTATACAGTTTCAACATCGTGTGATAGTCATCGACTCCCTAAAACCACCAAGTACAACATTATTTAATGAAGTGTTTAATTCAATTATAATCAGGATTATAACCGAAAAATACTCATGTAGGGCTTAAATGTCATACTATATTTAGGCATTTTTTTCTGCATTCGACCGCTCTGTCTACTATTTCAAGTGCAGCATGGTGTCTTCACTGCTCAAAACATACGCTTGAGTCCGAAAAGTGCACTTATACAAATGACACTTCAACATAAAATGGCTTCACGCCCCTGAAAGACACAGTGCCGACGGAGCTATATGTGACCTTGATTGAATAACTAACAAGATCTTATATAGCATTATTTAATAACAAAACCCATTAAAAAATCTCTGACCAATCTATAATGCCTTGGCTCACAAAAATAATACGCAATGCCACTGACAATGCCGTTTGCGTGGCTAAGTATTGGCCCGAAAAAATATAATAATGCCATTGACTGACATGAAAGAATTAACATAGTAACATAAAACAACTAAGAGTTTTCAGCTTAGTGCTTTATTAAGGAAAATTCCAAGCATTTCAAACAATTATATTAATACCCCCCATTTTGGATTGCAGCTAATTGATTTCGCCATTTAATTAATGAAAGGTCCAACTTACAATAAAGTATATTAGTTTAAGTATAATGCCACCAGATTAGAGAAAACCCATTATATAAGTATGGAAAGATATACTTGCACAGAGTAACACACTTGAAAACGTCCACACATAAAATAATACATTGAAACATGGAAACCGAATTAATAAGATGTAATAATGCTTGGTTTTTTTTTTTCAAATATTATTTAATAAAGGACTGGATTGTTTTAATTCGTTTTCTTCGAATAATTCTTAATAGTGTCACGTAATACTTTTCTCTTACTTCCTAAAATTACTGAATATAGTTTGGTAATTGAATGACATGAAATATGTATATTATATTATTTAAGGAAACAACTTAGATGGTCCAGACCCTGTTAGTATTTCCAGGAACTGATATATCACTCAACAATGGATGCAATTTCATACTTAGGTCTACCATTAGTGTGATGGCTACTAAACCCTAGTCTACCAACTCTGTGCTACCAAAACCCATGTTTAATACAAAACAAATCGTATACATAATTATGAAGTATGAAAATTAATGTGATGTTATTCAACTCATTCACAAACTGTCGACTCACCAAAAATAATGATATTATTTGCTATGAATTTTGTAACTTGACTAGGTATTTTTAACAACTTAAACGACTTTCATTCGGATGACCTGCGAAAAATTGACTATTTTATTAGGAAATAATTCCTTCAGCATAGCTATTTAAATTATATATTCTTACCTTCTAAATTAAATTTGTTGCCCCAACGATCGCATTCGCATTGCAGCCATGTTTTTTCTGCCTCCAAAGATAATTGTCCTGTGAATTAAACGAACATGTTTAATTTTCCTATTTAAGTTGAGACGCACGTGTACCTAATGAGTATTCAAATCATGATATCAATGTAAATTATATTTTAATTATAATACTGAAAACAGGCTTAATGACCGTTGGTTAATTATTAAAATTTCTAAAAATGAGAAGCGTTTTCGTATCACTTCTGCACAAAAACAAATATATTATATATCAGGTTAAACTCAACTAAATACCAGTCAGTCAAAGCCACCGTCTTCATATTTCTGTCTAAAATTAATTCTTATTGCAAATCCTTGACACGAAGAGTACACCTAATAAAACTGTTCGAACAATGCATGTTGTGACTCAAGTTTCCCATAACACGTGAAGCTCAGTTTCCGTGTTTTACAAAACAATGTTCGTTGAATTATTTTCTCATGTATCTTTAGCAAATATAACTTGATATATTATCTCTGGGATTATCTTAATTCGGAGCCCAAATTGTTGCAAATTAAAATTCTGCTCAGGCTTTGTTTAATAATGAGTTGAATAATTATAGACGTACAATTGTATTTATAATAATAATAGGTTCGAACTCTCAATATGGAGTGTTATTATACATACTTATAAATATTATCTTAAAGGCTGAGTATCGCTCTGAAGTATTATAAGCCTTCAATGGCAGAAGCGTATAGAAGTACACAATTACCGTTGTGTGATAGTCACGGTTTCACATTGATAGAAGAAGTTGAAGTGTGGCCTCGTGCCATATAGAGTAAGGACACGGTACCTCCTGAAGGTTTCTATGTAATATGAAGTCTAAAATAATGGGGAGCCAGTTTACAAAAAGATAGATCTTCAGAATGTAACTCTTGATAAAAGTAAGCAAACATTAGTCTGTGCTCTAGCCTTTATAATCTGTTACACAGATAAATATATAACCAAGACACTTCAGTGCCGTAGTAAGTATTAAACTTCGACCAACGCAGTACTAAAACTTATCGTATGATTCTGTCTATGCACGAAATCTCAAATGTATAACACAATATCTCGCCTGCATTTCTCAAAGGGTTAGGCAGAGGTCCTCTGTTGTAAGCCCTAGTTTATTGCTATTTAGTATCCTATCCTAGTTTATGTCTGCCATCAGAATTTCCTAACAATAATTCCAATTACGCTTTGACCGACCCGGGAGTCGAACACAGGATCTGCTTGGAGACAGCTTGCTTCCACTAAACCATGAGGCAATCTTTGGTTCTACCGTATACAACATTATTTTTAGTATATACTAAACCTGAAAGTAGTTTGTTCAGAATCAGTAACATTCGATTGTAATAAATTTGACACCATGTTAAATTTTCTTCAAATAATATTTAAACATAGTTCGCGTTGGACACAATACGCGGACTTCCGGCTGCGTGTGCGTGTGACTGCGAGTTTTCATTAATTATTTTTCAAATTTACTTGACTCGGGCTTCATATATACTAAAAACATTGTTGTATAAAATAAGAAACATACTAGCATAAGCCTCCTGGTCACGATGATGGCGCGGCGGGGGCGGGTCTCTAAAGGAGCATATCCACTCGTCTTTAACACGTAGGATTCTGCCCGTGACTCTAGCGTAGTACTCGTAGTTGTCACGGCCGAACAGGTCGCCAGCACTGAACTGCTCGATCAGCTGGCGCATTATGCGGGTCGCTACCTGTATGTGGAAGTTAATTGTTGAGGCTAAGGTTTGGTAAATGCATGTCTGAGAAAAGGTCGCCAGAGGAAAGAAGCTATATGTTTTGTAAGCCCCTGTTATTGATGCATTGGGGCCTTCTTGGGTCAGGCTTGACTTTCAAAAGATATAGTCAATTGTTAATATTGAAAAAAAAATACAAACTTTCTTATTAATTATCGTTAAAAATATCTGCAATTATACACATTGCTAGATAATATGGTTATTATAGAAATAACAAATACTTTCCTATTGTAAATACTAATTAACATTAACCTCCAATAATTACTTAAAACATTTTATCCGTATTTAAGTGGTACGATAAAATAAGCGGAGTTTTAAAGTGTACGCGTCATTCCGATGCATTAATTAAAAGTAAAAATATTTCCGTGCTATTTACTGTAACATTTACAATTGCTATTTAACAGGTTTTAGATAGCAATATTATCATGAATGACTCATAAATTGTAAGTTGCGAAATAAACCAATATAATTTTAGTGAAGCGTTTCATAGCACTATAAAATTTCGTTACACGCTTAGTCAACTTCATGCAGGAAGTGAGCAACCCATCAATTCATGAGTCAAGCTTATCAGTGAAGGGTCGAAAAAAATGAAAAGGTGATGCTACTGAGCACATGGACAAGGAACACAGCACAGGCAATTTATGGACGAATAATTATCTATTCTTAAATACTTTACTAACAGTAGACAATACAAACTACATAATAATAAAATCGTGTTCAAGTCAGTGTCAATCTAAATTGAATAAATGAGTAAACACCAAAACTTTTTGCGTGTATCTTCATTCAAATAAAACTAACAACAAGACAATAATAAAAAGGACTTTTGATATTTAACAATACTTTATATTATACATACATTATATAATAAGTAATACCACTTCAAAAGATTGTATGTAAGCATGTTTTTTTATCTAATTGAGTTGACATTTAAGACTTACTACACATGCGCCCTTTTAGGAAGACATTTATAATAACACGGTATATAACTTAATTACATGATACATGTTTTCAATTCTTCCTGAAAAGGCTATACCGACAAAAAATCGATAAGCTAATAAATCACATAAACCAGTAGGCATGAACATAGAAAATGCGTAAAACATAAATTAACAAAGCCGGTAACTTGTTGTACGATGAGCTACATAATATAACTAGTGGAAAGTAAGCGGATTGGTTGTATAATGTCATACTCACGCTAACTTCAGCCTTCCGCCGCATGTTAGGTATACAGTTTTAGTGAACACAGTACAAGCTATTTACAATTACGCTCGAATTAGTATTTTTATGGTAGGTGTCATCAACTGATGTGAAAATCTCTAATATGTACTTTTTGTAATCTGTATAATTTTTCTGTTATAAATGGCAAGTCGCTCATAATTCGATCTTGTGGAAGTCAGCGGCAGTAGAAGGCGTTTATTCATATTTTAGGAAATTTTAGGACTAATATGTTAGTGCAGATTTAAGTAGTATCGATGAATGTTGTATTTTAAGTAATAACAAGACCGACAGGGGTATTAATAATTTCGTGTTTACAATTAATTCAGATGTGACATATGTATTTTATCATAAACATCACATATTGATGTATGAATGTCAACTATTTTGATGAGAACAATAAAACCATAATCCATATCGCAGATAATCGGTAAATGTGATACAGGAAAAGCTAATTAACCGACTATGACGTCACTCTGCAATCAAACTTGCAATGTCTCATAAAAAACGAAGAATTTATGACTCGAACGTAACATACTACTTAGATCATTTTCTTTAAATTAAAGGCTGAAACATCCAATTATCACCTACTTCAACGAGTTCCAAGCATCCAGTCTGACCAGGGTCTGTAGTGTTTTAAACATAGTGACAGCTACTAAATCAGGTTTCATGCTATGATTTGGACCAATTTAGATTTAAAAGATCTATCAACCAATTC
Organism: Xylocampa areola; assembly: GCA_935421205.1. Taxonomy (NCBI): domain Eukaryota; kingdom Metazoa; phylum Arthropoda; class Insecta; order Lepidoptera; family Noctuidae; genus Xylocampa; species Xylocampa areola. Next base: position 9,567,668 of record OW285220.1, read on the forward strand.
GGCTGATACGCGCATTACGGTAGTCAATGTCATACTCCTGTTTTTAAAGAATTTCCCATTTAGCTCAATATGGCACAAAATTCGTAAAACTCTAAAGTTAATAACAAAAAACAAGACGCTAAAAGGTGCAAGCAAAAGATAATTTAAATTTAACTCTTGTATCTGATAAGGAAACTATTAGAATCCCACTCGACATTACTGATAAAGAACTGTTTATTGACTATGAACTATGATAAGGAGATTATGTTGTGGCTTTTCTTGGCTCGTTCTTTTATTGTAGCTGTTGACTTAGATTGACATCATATAATGAGTCACTTTTATTATTTATATACTGCAAAAGTCTTGCAACAGTTGATATAACAAAGACACTTTCTTTATTGTGAATTTTATTAATAGTCTGAAGCACGTGTGTGTAAAACTCTAAAGTGGAAAAGATACCCTAAGGCACAAAGAAGATACTGCTATTGATAATAACCTGGTGCTCTTACAAGTTTAAATCATAAACGCTAAGCTCTAGTGCTCAGATTATAAGATCTACATACAATGTCATGTGTAAAGATATAAAACAAAGCTGGAAATTACGTTTGGCAAAAATATAACAGACAAAAATTGCCGCCATATTAAATACATGTAACACATTAATGTATAAAACTAATGAGTAATTATTATTTATTTTATCACTCTTGACATTCAAATGTATTTCATTTTGACATTTATAATTTAAATATGAATATGATTATTCTTTCTGATATTATTCTCTGATATTTATTGATGCTTTGAAATGTGAGTACTATGTGGGCCAGCAATTCACGAACCTCATTAACTGTCTGGCGGTTTTGAGTTCTTTTATGTGACCTACGCAAATGTCCTCCTGATCTGGTATCTTGTGACGGGTCGTTAAGCTCCCTTAGCTATGCTTGGGCTACACGATGACTGATGCATACGTGCCTTCAGATAGAACAGGTCACCTCAAAGCTGCTATGGCTCTTTCCTCAAAAGGCCATTCCAGACGATCACTGCATGGTTACACTCATAGATATGTATTATTATTTCTGGACTTTAAAAGAGACGTTGACCTCAGAGTATGTTTCGGCGTTTCTTCCCAGAGATAGTATCAGATAGGAAACGCCGGCAAAATCTAGTTTATAAAAAATAATAATTACTTGTAGAAGTGTCTTCAAAAGATCTAATTACAGAAATAAAATCATTTATCATTTACAGATAAATTTTTCAAACGCATTAAGGCCAAAATAGGTGGAGGTTCTCAAGTAGACGCGCATATAATTTTTATTTTTTTATGTTTGACCTGGCATAGCTTTTTACAGAGTAGTCCGATTTTTTTATTGGATAGAGGATACTTCCAAGTTGGTCCCATATTTTAGCCCTAAAAATCGGGGTGATTTTAGGGGTAAAATTTATATGGGACCAACTATATAAAGGTATAGGATATAATAGGAAAAATAGGGAATTATTGATTGTTCACTACTTTCAACTTAGCATAAATTATGTTTTTTGATGACAATGACTAATAGAAACCCGATTTAATCTGATGATGGAAACGAAAGATAGTCGACGGAACTCCCCAAAGTTTTACAGCAACTACTTCGTGTTTGGGCTTATTTCATTTATCTTGATGAGAACTTTAGACCTAGCTATGTTTGGTATATTATAGCCACACCAAAAAACCGAATTCTAGGCGCCATAACCAAACGCAACATGGAATTGGGGCTGACTCAAAAGTAGTTACACTTATTTTTCACTTTTCAGTTTCTTTTTTCGACGGTATTTTTTTTTTGTTTTTTTTTTGTAATGTATCTACGGTAGTCCTATTTGAACCTGCGCCCCCCGAGGAATAAGAATGCCTAGAGTATTCAAACGTATGAACCCCATAGTAACAACCATCTCTCCCCATAACACAATCGTTTGACGAGCGACCAGTACCAAAACAAACGTATACGAGAACATACAACACATGTCCACATCAGGTGATTACACCGAAACTCGATATGTTTAATCGTCGATAATGGTGCAGCGATCACGTAGTGCGACACATACATGTATCACTTCACAAAGCGCATTTACTCTCTCTATACACATTAACTGAAGTTAGGTAATCACATGTTAGATCTGCCTTACCATTAGTATCATCGACCCCTATTAACAAAATGATCGCTATCAAAATAAAAAATGTTTCTGTTTTAATCTTAACTTAGTCATAGTTTGAGAAAAGATTTTAAATATCGTGCCATCATAAAAATCACGTTACTATTCAGGATATATATTACAGTGGTAATTGACCAATGTAAGCTATGAGTATGACTCATGTATGTACTGAAAGTATATTAGAATTGGGACGCCATGGTAACGTCGAACAAACGGTCACGAATCAATAGTCTCACAACTAATGTACTATTTCCGTGTTAATCCATGGAAATTATAAGTTGTTCTATGGGTCATATGAAAACTATGCTGTATTGTGACATGTATGACTGATGATTGAACCAACCTTGAATCTCTGTACGTCCTCCATTGTGGCTGTTTTGCCGTCGGACACGCAAGAGTGGAAAAATGATGGGGCCACCGACACGCCCAGGGCTTCGGATGTCATACCTGTGCCTAGAAACAAAGCAACAATATTGTTTTTTAAATATTTCTGCTAATATAAATATTTATATTAGCAGAAATATTAAAAAAAATGCAGTGTTTATATTTTCAACCATTTGATAACTTTAACATAACATGAACATCGGATTGATCTGGTAGCAAAAATATTCTAATTCTATGGATTGATGATAAGTCTACGTCTAGAAATTATTTAAGCTGTCAGGAGGCAAGGGTGACAAATTGACAATCAACCAAGATATTGTTTAATTCGTGCTTCAAGGTAAGAAGAAAAGCTTTCCTTCATAGGTTCGTTATAAAGCCTTAAATATCTCTCTAACAATAATGAATCATCAGCAAAACAAAATGATTATTACTAAGTAAAAAACCCTGTAAATAAATAACACAGCACAAGAAATTCGCAGAAAAAAAACAAAAATTTCTTCTTCTGTTCGTTCAACTGCAGTAAAGTCGTTCAACTTGAATGTTTTACTTAATTGTGCGATGGTAAAAAACAATTGATGTGGCAAATTGCTGTAATTAAAACTACAGACACCAAATTAGCCATGTTTTAAATTAAAACAGAAGTCGTAGGAGAATGCATTATAAGTGCTATTGCACTGGCTCACGCAATGGTTTATGAATGGAGGATGTTCGTGGTAACACAAAAAAAACATGACAAAAACGTATTAATGTAATCACCACACATGATTCATAACTGGCTGGTATGAATTTGTTATCCAAATTTGAGAGTGAAGTTTCTGGCTCTTTTTTTTGCGGTTTTTCTTCTCAGTTATTAAATTTAATTATTTTCTCTTACTAATTCCAGCCAACATGATAAGCGTCCTCAACGTTAACAGCTGTTTTTAATTCTAGTTTTTGTCCGTAATTGGGCATGTGACCGAACTCTATCTCCATATTTTCAAACACCGCAGTAATTAACATAATATTTTACATATAAGTCCCTGCGACGACAATGACGTGCAGACAGACGCACGAAGCATTAAATAAGTCTCGATATAGAGTCTAAGCGTACCGTATATGCGGGTAACAATCGCACGCGACGCTTTTGTCGGCAACGACGACGCAACATTGTGAAGGAGAACCTTAAAGGTATGAAAAGGCGACATGTCGCGAGCGTGACTTCAGCCAGCACAATTGGTTTCTATGTGCGTCTGCAAGACAGTGCGCTTATTAGAACACATGATCAAAAAGTAATCATTCTGGTGGCACTGTCTTTTAAACGCAGAAAACATGTTATGCAAAGACTACCTGAATTGTCAGTCTAGAAAAAATATATATATATATATTTTGAAGGTAACGGAATTTTTGCTTACTCGATGGGAACAGTGACATTTCCTGCGAAATCGCGAGATTTCGCAGAAACTAGGACACAGCGTGACCCAAATAATTAATATAAATATAATAGATCAAAAAGGTTATGACCAAAGCTACTAAACCGAAGACGTCATCACAAACTAGGCCAACAAATAATCCAGCGAGACGTTCTAGAGAAAGATTAAATAATCGCACAATGAATATAAAGCCGTTGCATCACGCGTGCCCACGCGAACTCGCGTGTAATTGTCATAATTACTACTAATTATTTTCGTAAGGCCACTGCCAAATGCTTGCTATGTATTGTCATGTACATACCATCATAATAAAACTTAATCAGAGCATTATCAACTTCAGGCATGTGAATTATTTAGAAATGCCGTGTAAACCATTTAAGAGTAAGTTAGCCAAGTTAAACATAAGTAAGCAAATGCTAACGACATTTCAGTTTCACTTTAAGCACAGTTAGTAATTGCGTTTATCTTATTTCGATGAGGACGTGTGTGTGCGGTGTCGGATTAGCTAAATAGCCCCAAGGTAAATATTTTCAGAAATGCCTGAGAAAGTCTATGAAGTAAACTCTTGTGTCGACAGCAATTTTTGAGTGGCAATTTAGAAAGTATAGCACAACTTAGATTGCCACAGTTGCTGTAGAAATTCAGGATATTCCAACCCTTATATTGTAGACTTGTAATACAAAGTATCGCCTTTAAAGCCAAACTTACAAATAATTATATAAACATAATTATGATGACAAAATTAACTGCTATCTTATCAGCTGTTAATCTGGTTGTCGTCTGCAGTTAAAATACTTTCATCGAGTTTTTCTTTTTTTTTTTATTTAAGTAGGTTTGCTCTTAACTCTAGGTCAGAGGCGACAGAGACAAAGTCGACGATGGAGTGAGCTTACCCAGAAGAAGCCTGTTCACTCTAACTTTGAATAGATTAGGGTTGAATGCGTTCGGAAACACAGACGCAGGTAGAGAGTTCCACTCCTTTGCTCTGCGCATTATAAAAGATGATTGAAAACGCTTAGTGCGAATTGGTGGAATAGCAACAAGGTAGGGATGGTAACTTGCAGTGCGTCTAGATGTCCGATGGAAGAAGGGGGCTGGTGGGATGAGGTCATGGAGTTCTTGGGCACACTCACCGAAGAAAAATCTGTAGAAGACCGACAAACAGGCAACCTTACGGCGATGAGCCAAGCTGTGAAGCTTGGCATCCACCAGTTTTACGTCGCCAATGAGCCTCTTAGCTCTGCGTTCCACCGAGTCAAGCGCGGCAAGTTGATATTTAGCTGAGCCATCCCAAAGGTGGCTACAATACTCCATGCAGGATCGGACTTGTGCTTTGTAAAGGGTTAAAAGCTATCCAGGCGTGTGAAGTATCGCTTTACTCTATTTAGCTTGCCCAGCTTTTTGGCCGCAGTTTGGGCTTTGTACTCAATGGAAATGAAGTTGCTACAGAAAAACTCCCTGGTAACGATAACTGAAAGGATAACGTAACCAATCATTTAAATACATAAATATTTATCATTTTTTTTATATCAGCACATTCCGAAATCATCCAATGCTGCGTATGTCTTTTCGTTCTTGCCAGAGTCCCTTCGCCCAGTTTTACCAATTGTTTTATTTATTATTTAACTATGTCTTCTACCCAACGTACTTTCTGATTACGCAGATTTCTTCGACCTGATTTTGGGCAATACTTCTTACACATAACATAAGTAAGAGTAACCCACCTGCTTTATCAGCGTTGGAGGCCATCACCCGAAACGTGCCGAAGAGCAGTACCAACAATCTCTGCGTGCACACTGGCAGCGACAGAAGCAGTCTGTGAACAAATATTATATTTACAAACACGATATTTCTAATTATAAACCGCACACTAAAGTTATCATTTATATTGAATAGAAAAATTAATTACGATAGGTATTACAGTTATAAGATAAATTATTTATACACCGCGCTTTTTAGTGGCTGAGAAAATTGTTAGGACTGAAAAACCTCGTGAGAAGCGAATGTAACAATTTTTGAAAACAATTCGCCGAGCCACCAAAAAAACTAAATCTTTCGCTCATTGAAAGAATTTACAGCTACTAAAAGAAAATTAATAAGAGTCAATACTATAACAAAACAAGCCATGACAAAGTCTTTGACTTTTGAATCGATGCTAGCTACAAACCTAAATCGATGGAGCGTCAAAATAAAACTCCGTAACTAATTGCATGGAGGTCAATGAGAGCCACTTCGTGGAAAACTGTGCAGTTCAGTTACTTCCAAAGTACGTTTTTGTAGTTAACAATTCTTTTTTTTTATTTTGGGAGATGGGATAAACTTACATTGTATGTTAAACGCGTACTAGCTATAACCAAGCGGTGGCTGTCCTTAGCGCATTAGGAAGGGGCGCCCCTGGATCTCAGGTGGAACGCACTATTCCCGTTTAACTGTGCTACCTTTAGCACTTCCCGGGGGAACTACGTCACTACAAACTACAAAAATGTCGGGGAATATTGCATGCCACAAAATGGTCCCACTTATGTCGACAATTGATTTTACCGTAACCAATCCGCAATCGCAAATTTCTATTATTTAATGAAAAAAATATATATGTATGTTCTCATTCAATTCTGCGTATCGATTGAGAGAAACGACTTGCATGTTCGTAACAATGATAGTGATCTTAAACACATAGCTGTTATATTGCACTATTTCACGCTATATCTTACATCAAATATTAAAATTAGTTACGTGATTTGAAGCAATATGGGAGTAAAATTGTTTATGGCGCCTCATATGTTTTGTTAATCTTTTTATCTTTGTCTGCACTTTTACGGACGTCGTTTGAATAAGTCAAAATGAATCAGTCACAATTAAATCAACAAAACATGTTTGACGAAACCACTATCAATTACAATTTACCTCATCATTTTAAATGTCAACTGAAAACAATTCTAAAAATAATTCCAATTAATTCTGTCCGATACTGCGGTTAGAAGTAGGTAGTCAAGTACTTCAATAGTTTTATCGCTGACCCAATTATAAGAGGAAAATTAAAAACGACCGGGAGGTTATTGCACTTGAGCAATTCACGGTAAAACCGCACGAATAACTCGGTTAGGTCTTAAGATTGATATCAATGAGTTGAATGTCGGCATTGTATAACGTACGCGGTATGAGGCGTCGACTTAACGCATGAATAACGAACGATTACGTTAATATGCTCAATGCTGTTCCGATTATACAATGATTTGGGCTTAGTCTTGATATTTTATGTGTTGAGCATATAGCTCTGAGGTTTTCTGATTGTATCTTTATTAAACATGCTAACTTGAGCTTATTTAGTAACAGATAAACGTAATACGACTGTTCGGCAGAAAGTACAATATTTTCTTCTTCAAGCCCAACTTTCATAAAAAAACAAAGAATGAAAGAACCGTTTTAGAAATCAGAAGTCACGGCTGCCATTTTAAAGTGCAATCAATTGTAAAGTTACGGTTCATTTAGTTTTGATCTAGAATTATGGATATCTTTACAATATCAGTGGACTCAAGAATACTTGAATACGAAGCCTTTATTTTTATCCATCGCCAAAACCTATCATGCCTGTATTCCTAACGGGATACGAGGCAACTTAATGGTCGACTGGCTTCACACGATGCGTCCATATTGGACCGGGAGTTCACGCTCAATATGTCAAACAAGACAACCACTCCTTCAGTAAAATTTTAGGGCCACAAATATTTTAAACTATGTGTATATAATAATAAGATTTTTTACTGACTAGCTCCTTTGTTGTTTGTACTCGAAGTAAAGATTGTAACATTTTATAGAACAAATAGTTGCATATTTTTTTGGAGTATTTAATTGATTTCATGAATGCATAATTAGCTTTTTGTTCAAGGTGTCCGATTTAAATTCGCCAGAATAGAACGTTGTCTTGGTTGATTAGAATTAAATTGTATTGGGTTCAAACTTGCAATTATTTCCAAGTCACTGCACCATATTTTTCTAAGATTCTAAAGCTCGTTTAGTAAACTAAACTAAAGCCCAGTCAGAGGCCTACTGAAAGAGGCTTGAACATCGAATAACTGTAACACTAGATAGGCCAAACACAAAAAAAAGATAAATATGTGAGCTTGTCGTAAGTGTCTGACTCAAATTAACTTGCAATGTATGAAATAGACGAGGTTCCGAGTAGGCGCTATTTTTACACGACTGCCCAGAAAATGAGTGTAATGTTTTTAAGGTTCATGTATGTATGTGATTTATTCCACTATAATTTTTAAACGCTTAAACCGATTTATGAGGTGTCGATAGAATCCTTACATCGACCACTAAGCCATCTCGACCGAGATGGCTTAGTGGTCAGAGCGCCTGGAGTATTTATCCGGGAGGCGCAGGTTCGAATCCTGTTCGCGACCGTATTCTTTTTCCATTTAATATAATAACTTTAGAGTTCGCTAAGCATGCGTTAATGCTTTTCAAAGATTTATCTTGAATCCTTACATTATCCCGAGTAACATATTCTAGTAAGATAAAAAATAATAGTAATGTAGTAGTTATGGTACACAAAAAGGTGTGAAATAAAAATATAATTCACACATGGCAGGCGGGCTTTTCATTATTTTTTAAGTTAATTTCATCTTGTTAATGGACTTGAACTGAGACTTTTTCGGTCAGAAAAATACCGTCGGAGTTCACATTCATAATGTCATGCTAGTTTCAGGTAGACATGACAATATATAACCACCAATTCCTCTACTTCGCGAGTCGATGGCAAAACGACTTAAAATTGGGGCAGTATTCTGCAACACGCACTACACCCTCAGAAGCGATCATAACCTCCTTCTGGGACATTTAGCGCAGGATAATAGGATATAAGGCCATTGTCTGCGGGGAAACATCTCACTCACAGTGTAGGTCCGAGCCGTCTATGAACCCCCACTTATGTGTGTTTTATTTGCTTTGGCTGATTTGTGTTGGGAAGCCTAAACATTTTGAAATCGTTTACGGCAGCGCGTGACCAGGTGGCCCTTCTACCTCCCACCTTCTGAGATGACTGAATAAAAGAAGGAAGGTGGGTGAACTATTTCCCGCAATCCCGCCATAGATACCACAAGCACTAAAATGAAGTAAAAGCGTTAAGTACTCATTGTCCTGACTACATGGCCAATTAAAATTCGTTTCTAAATAGCATCACAACGAACAAGGAGAAACTATTCGTAGAGTTTATCACACAGCTGTAAATATTAAAATAATGTAGGCTACCTACGAGTGTAGCATTCATTTTTTAAATACCAGATTTTGGATGTCTCTTACTCAAGCTTGGAAACTTGTGGATTTGTTTTTATATGCTAATCACATCATAGATAAACATTTCTATTTTAATTATAATCATAGGGCATTCTAAAGAAAATATGAATTAGAAGAAGAGTAAACCATGGTTAAGAGATAAATATAAGTAAAAGTTGCTGTGTGCGTAGAAATTATTGCTGAAAGCGCTATTTTCTCGACCCAAACAGCGTAAGAAACGCAACGTAAACAACACTTTGAGTACATTGGCGCATAAAACTTAAAACATAGTTTATTTATTTACCGCCATGCCCATGGCAACCAAAGCGCACCGTGACTATGCTATGCGCATCAAAATTCAGGTCGGGTGTTCTATAAACAACCATTGTTCCTATCCATAATACTGATGTATTGTGAAAGTCCTATACTACCTACCATGACGGAGCAAACGGTAAATAATGACAAAGTAAATATTGCTTAGGCAAAAAATATACTAACAAGGCGTTTGTTATGGTCAAATCCTAATTTATACTACGAAAATTGGTAAAAATTATCTATTAAGGAAGGTTGACCGCCAATAAAAATAGACTAGTTCAAACAGATGTGTCTTCTTTTTTATTTATTTACTTACTTAGCAGTTACTCATATTTGCATTGCATACTGGATGTTGCATGCAAGTCATGCAACCCGTCTAAAAGGATGCTTGTGACACTCCATATTTTGTTTGTGTATAGTCCCCAATTAATCAAAAGATCTTATTATTCAATTAACACCATATCAACTTCGATATGAATATAGTTGTTATTTCATAATAGTTAACTATTTAATAGTTCCTTTTGTTAATATTATTAAATTGTCCTTAATTTGTTTAAAAATTTAATAAGTTTATTTACTACGCCTCAATAAGGGCTTGTAATGTAATTCTGCAAGACTATTACGAGGTTATGGAAAGCAAGTTCCTTGGAGACAATAAGATTTGATATTTTGGGCCATACACAATAAAGAGTATGATAATTATTATTTTCAGAAATGATGAACATAATGCGCTGTCGATAACCAAGCAGTTAGAATCATAATAGTAAAATTGTATTGCTTGGTAATCTAATATATAAAAATCTCGTGTCACAGAGTTCGTTATCGAACTCCTTCGAAACGGCTTGACCGATTTTAAAGTTTTTTTTTGTGTATATTTGTTAGGTCTGAGAATGGGTCGTCGTAAATTTTTATACCCCTATGTGATAAGGGTGGTCCAGAAAATTTATATGGCAGAACAACGTTTACGGGGCTCTGCTAGTATAAATTTAACATTTATTAGTTCAGCCATAAATAAAAGAGAAGGACAAAAATACAACAAGGTAAAATACCACATCACATACCTTATTCATCAGGTCATACTATTACAAGATTATGATTATATACATTACTTATTATCTTCGCGATAAAACGCTTCTAGTCACCAGCAGTTCCTTTTTTCCTCAAATATTCTCAAAAAATGTAGCATGTTTTAATGAAATGCAACAACAATGCTGGCTTGTTATCATATATATTTACATTAACAGAGGAAAACGGGTAACTTACGATCATTACAGCCATGTGATGAGCTAACAAAGTATATAAATACACACCTGCATGGGAAACTGATGCGGCTATGACTGTTCCCATTTCTATGACATTTAAGTGTAAAATAACAGAGGCCATTTATACTTATATATATAGCCCCGGAGACTAGTCCTGCTGCTATAAATAATTCATATTGCACCTGAAGGAGTTAAAGCGTAAGAATTAACATCGGCACAAGTTATGAAGTTTGAAAATGCAATGTAAAGTATGAACGACAAGATATTTGAGACTAGGTAATTTATTTCTAAGTTTCCTGAAAAACAAAACAGCTCTTTCCGCGTTAGCCCGCACAACGCGACGAGCTTTTACAACACTACTAATGACCAAGAACTGCGGTCTCGAATGCATGCAAGACCGTAACCCGGCATGCAAGACCGTAACCCGGCATGCAAGACCGTAACCCGGCATGCAAGACCGTAACCCGGCATGCAAGACCGTAACCCAGCCTGCAGGACTTCAGGTGGTAGTCAGATAAATATTAAATATTTTTCACGCCTTTTATTCACAACTGTTGGAAACTAAATGTCTGGCCTTTCCATTACCCTGAAAGAATTCCAAACATGTTTTTTTTTGTTTAACTCCTAAAAGAAGATAATATGGTTACAAATATATATTTTTTCTGTTTGATGTATTAACAACACTGAGCTCAGCTTCGCAAATTTGATAAGTAGAATGATTAAAGAAAATACCTGTTTGCTACTTGTTAATTAAATGTATCAATTGCTAATATGAAAATAAGTGCAAAATTTACATTTTATTCGCCAAGAGTCCTATATTACTGCCTCTCACTAACACACTACTGCAATCTATATTCACAGATGTCAAATAGTCAATGTGTAAAGGGACATATTTTATCTTCTAATTAGAAAACTGTAATACTAATAATCAAAGATAATTAAAATATAATGTAAAGAAAACACATAAGTATAAAGTGTGAAACTAAAAAATATAAACACTAATAGAACTTATTTACTTTAACTAACCTGCGTATTTCATCAACTTGCTGTTCCTCAGGCAGTTCCACAGCTGTGAACAGGTGCATCTCACCATCTCGGCCAAACACACCACCTGGGATTTTCCTAAACAAATTTTCTTTTTTATTGTAACTTAAACAAAACTCAGCATCATGCCCTTATCCCTAAAGGGTTATGCAGAGAAATACTGTTAAACAACCATTTTTAATAGCAGCTTCTAGACTGTACAATTTTTATGGGAACCACCTGTTCACATTATGAGATGAAGGGTGATAAACGCTTGGAGCCACATGTCATAACTACAGTCTGTATAAATCATGAATTGGTTGTCACCCATAAATATACAGAGTGTTTTTTTTTTAAAAGGGTGTGGATAACCAAATCCGAATCTATAAGGAATAGCGATACATACTCAAAGGAGTCTTGGGCCCGATTTAGATGAAAACTAAAACTGTATCATTGAAATTTTCAGTAATTAATATTCTTAGCCAGGATCAAACCCGATGATTTTGCAAAAAAAAAAAATAACACTGTATAATTACACCATCTGATAATATTGCTAATAAGGATCAAATCCTGAGAAGTAATAACATAAGGCAAACTAAAGGTCAATGCTAATTTATAACAGATTACTATTTTGTTTCAATTGTTTACACATTTTTTTTACTGTTGTGAGTTGAGAGGTCCATGAAGATTTTTTTCATTTCGTTTTCATTTATCATAAACTAACTATTTTGAAGGTGTGTTGAAAAATAATTATATTGGGGATAATTTTGAACAAGATAGGTAGGGGTTAGATATGAATAAAATACATTTAATGATGAATATGAAACAGTTTATTAAAATTCTTCAGTATCCTTTGATTTGCCAGAATATGATCTTTCTTAGCAATACTATCAAATGGTGTAATAATACAATATATGGTTATTTCAAAAATCAATGGGTTTGATTCTAGGCTAGCAATATTTATTTTTCAAAAATCTAATTTCACATTATAGTTTTAGATTCATCAACATCGGGCCCAGGACTAACTTGAGTATTTTTCGCTATTCCTTATAGTTTCGGATTTGGCCATATTTAGTTTTGGTTATTTATTTATTTATTTATTTATTATACAGGTATACAATAGCTCTTTAGTGACCACAAGTGAAAATACAACTAAGTTAGATATTAAGCAGCAAAGATTACATATTTTTGGAAATAAAAGGTGTTGGAGATGGGTGTTGCTAGCCCATAACATTAAAAAAAAATGATTTATTCTTGCTTTGTTTGTAGTTGTTGTAACTTAATGGAACTCTGTTTAACCAGCAGTTCAAATAGATTAAATAAATCACTTATTATTTAATTTCATAGAAAGAAGATGTAAGTGTAAAGCACATTTATGATTTATAAATAGCCTAAGAAGTGTGTACTGTGCAATAAACAATTTCCATATAATGATAAAAGTATCAACAACAGATAATCTATCAATCTAATAAATGTCAAACATTATCACTTCTGATAATTTACTTGAAATCTTATCAGATTAAGAAATCCAGAGTTAATGTTTGTTTACCAATTTAATCTGTTATTTATAATATTATTGACAAACAAAATTGTACTTTTGAAGATCCTCTGACATATAGGTATCTGATTCTTGCTTTTGTTATCATAGTAAAATTTTTATTTTAAATGTTTAGAGGATATGAGTAGCATGTAATATGAATAAGGTATTGTCGTCTTACCTGAGGAATTTTTTGAGCACACTAGCAATAGTATAAACTGAGTAATTATCCACATTAACCAAGCGGCCAGTTTGCAGGAAATGTATGAGTTTCTTCATAGCACCCTGGTGACCTGGCGCGCGGAACACATCCCGCCGCAACGGTGCTTCTTTGTTCAGCTTCAGTATCAGCACCTGGACATCATCACAGGTTTATATCACAAATAAATGCACGACACACACCAAACACTAATATACTCGACAATCATTTAGACGCTGAACTTTTATAAAGCTTATTGAAGTACGAATAAAACTCTGAACTGACGTAAAACACAATAATTTACAAATCTCATAAAACACCTCGTACATATTCATTTCAAAAGCAAAAGGTCCTATTCAAAATAATCATCAAAACTGACGAGTATCAGGGGCGTTGTCAAGGAACTAGGAACAGTCTATTGGATATAAAAATACTAACAAGTAAAGGTCCAGGGATATCGTCTTTACAAACTTCGTGTAGCGGAACTCCAAACTTCACTTTTTCTAATCTCCTTGGATATGGCAAAGAGTTGGGATGCCCGCAAGACGTAACCACATTGCTCAATGTAGCAGCTCGTCGATGCATCCTTCTAGCCCAATTACTCATTTTGCCTGTATATTGTCTAAGACTTCAGGCTTGAGGGTTTAACATCAAACAATTATAAAAGACACACGCATTTTTCGGAGTCGTATTTTAAACAGTATTTATTGAGTAAATTTTTTATTTTTAAGATTTTTATCTTCCGTAGGTAGGTAATGTAAACTCGCGTCCCCGTTCGTTCGTTTGCCTGCCGTCAAACCGTACTTTTTTTTTTTTTTTTATTTCCTTCGCCCTAATCGGGCAGGCTAAGGTCTTAGACCATACCGCCTCGTCTTCAGTGTTCTTGAATAAAAGTAAGGCCAAAGCCTCGTCTTCAGTTACTTCCTTCTTTTTTTAATCAAGTATAAAAAGTTATTGCAGTTATTGCCCCAGTAAAACGGTGGAAATTTTACTGAGTCTTCGATGGAGTTTAGGAGTGAACACAAAAAGTCATGATTTTCAATTTTATACAATTTGCCCACACTCGTACACCTTCATGAACACATAATGGTTAATTATCCACCATAATTACACATTATACTTCGGAGAAACACAAGTTTTGGAAAACAATATAAAATCGACAACGTGCACTTTACATTTTCCCGCCTAAACTCCCGTCAAACCGTACGGCGCACGCACGCACTAATACAGATGATAACTAACTAGGGCTGTACTCTATTGGATCTAGAAGGGAAGGAAGTCATGGTTACAGATTATATGAATACTATAATAAATATCTGTTCTGTCTTTTGCGTTCTTAAGTCACAGATATACTATCAGGCAGCATAAAGTTGGATTGGAGCTATAACGTAACTGAAAGTGAAAACTTATGCATGACATCGTGTTCCATCATGATTATACTCTGAATTGCCTCCCCGGACCCTTTGAGACAATAATCAATAACGGTAATCTCGACATTTATCAGAGCAACCAAATAGTCGTTTCAATAATAATAGAATTGAAATATTGAGTACTCTTAATCAGATGAATAGTAAAGTATGGATATTTTCTGCTAGAATGAAGAAAACTTGCAATATTACGTATTACAAAGACTCTGTTAAGTGATGAAATAGATCCTACCATCTTACAAAGGAGTAGTAAGGCTTAGAGTACGTACCTAGTTACTTGTGAGAATTCTAATAAAATTAATAATGTAGCAAGTGTTCTCTAGATACTTTTATAGCTTAGTTATAAACTAGTGGTCACCAAATAGTCAAATATCGATTTTTTTTTAATTATACTAATTTTACGTTCTACGTTTAACTATGCCAAATGTCAAAAGTAAATTTGATCAATCTGTGTCGATTTAACAATTGTTGTGTAAGTGCACGGTCGTTGTGTGGGGAGCCTCACACAATTTTGTCACGTTCTCTGGCTCTGTATCGCAATAGCCATAAATAACACAAATAGTTTAAAACTACAATGGATTGACGCTGGAGTATTAGCTTAATTATGCTGTTTTTTTTTTTAAATTCAGTTCGAGTGTCCTGCTCAAAATTAATATACGTTTATTAGTAGGTATACACAATCAGTTGTGTCTGTGACTCCATCCACAAGGAAGAGAGAATAGCATCAAGTCGTGTATGAAAATTTTAATATTCAGCTTAATTTAGCCACTGTCGAAACCAAATAACTACCTGTTTAGGTAAAGAGAAGATTGAGTTGAGACTTTTTTTTCAATTAGTCGATGACCATACAGTAAAAGTCCACGATTTCTTGGACCAGTGATTTATTTCATTGGGGCTTTGACAGTGACACCCTGCTTATATCTATTACTTCTCAGTTACCAATGACAAAAAGTTAATTTAAAAGGTTGACCTGGAAATCGATAGTATAATTATAAATGCGAAAGTCTGTTTGTTTGTTACCTTTTTACGTCTAAACGGCTGAATGGATCGTAATGAAATTTGGCAAGGTGATCTGTATGTAGCTTGGTGAAGGACATAGGCTACCTTTAGTCGCGGGCACCACCTAGTCTCATATAAATCGGTCAATTCTTCATCTGTATACTACCCATAAAATATATTTCACTGGTCAGTGTCTATGAGCGTAACGTTTATTATATTTTGGACCACTACGCTACACTAAAGTCAAAATCCTAACAAAATTGATACACTGGCACTTAAATTCAGATAGATAAACAACATTTCGAAAAATTGCGGTTGCGGCTTTTATGTCGGTACCAGTTACATTAATTAAGAAAAAAGCCCAAACTGCAGCCTAAAATTAAGTATTCTTAAATGAAGGTTAAAGGCTAATCAGCTTTTAGCACTACATAAAGCGCAAGTTTGGTCCTGCATGAAGTATTGCAGTCACATTGGGATGCTCGGTGAAATACCAACTTGCACAAGACTTGGTGGAACGTAAGGTTAAAGGGCGATGGTCATGGTCATGTGTGACAGTAGGCTAGTGAATACAAATTCATAATAGGATAACTCGCCCGCGTTAAGTCACCTTCCTCACAGTTTATTATAGAGAGAGATTAATACTTTGATAAGTGTGCTGGAGTTAATCCAGCCACAGCCCTGACCTTTTGATGAGCTAATCAGAGACACTACAATGCTCCAAGGGCTATCCCACATCATTTCTTATAATCTCAGCCAAGGAGTGGAATCGGTATTTCCGCGTGCATACATACATATAACTCAAATCTTTTCGAGCCACGAGTGAACGATTTCTTCTAGGTGAGCTCCATCGTCGATTACATCTTTGCCATTGAAGTCATCTTGTGGTCAGGAGTATAATAAAAAGGTTCGGAAAAAGAACCGATATAATTTTTTTATTAAATTATATGTACTGAAATAGAATAGAACCTTTCCTATCAGTTCCACCATCTAATGGAGTACTTAAATATATCTGATATTGTATACTGGTAAAGTTCTAAATGGTGCACATCACTTTAAAAACGTTCCGTTTCACTCAATTACACAAATGAAAAAGAGTAAAAACACTTTCTCTAGCGTAATATAAATCAATAAATTTTAAAAATATGTTATAATACTTAAAGTACTATCAGATTTTTGAAATTAACCAATAATATACTTAGAGAAAACAGTGAAAAAACATATAGTTGTATGAAAAGAGTAATAAGCACATGTAAAACTAACATTCTCGCGATTGTAAAATTTTGACAATCAATCACGTTGTCGGTTTGAGGAACAACGCGGAACCCGATCGTTGTTTTGAAAAAGCTTCCTAACTCGCATTCGCTTGTTTACCAGCTTTTAATATTTGTTATATTTGAGTACATCAAGAGATTGTTATCAATAAATAAATAATCTTATAATGGCTGAATGGGAAGACGAATGGGGAAATGACCCGACGGGTGTTACTCCGGCACCCACAGCTCCCGTGCCCCAAACTCGGCAATATCGTGGAAGAACGTTCAGAGGCAGAGGATCAAGCTCCTATAATGATACTAATTGGAGGGAACGTGGTAATAACAGTGGTGGTGATTACCGCCGTAACTACGACCGAGACGGCGCCGCTGGCGCTGGCGCTGGCGGACGACGTGACTACCAACAACGAGACTCCGGCAATAAAAAAGTCATATACGTTCCTTCCCATAAAGTCGGACGTATCATAGGTAAAGGAGGGGCCAAAATAAAGGATATACAATTCGAGTCTGATGCCAAGATTAAAATCGGCGATTCTAGTGGCAATGAAGCAGACGTCACCCTGACTGGCACAGATGCAGCTATCTCAAAAGCTGAAGAATTGATTAACAATTTGATTGAAGATTATAAGCCACCCCCAGAAAAAGAGACTCACGATGCAAATGACGGCAGTGGTCAGTCTTCAGATTTTTTCAAGACCTCTGATGATGGTGTTCAAGTTATTGACTGGGAAAAGCTCAATGCATATCATACTGAGCATCAGCAAAGCAGATATGATAAACTGCCAGAAATTATTAAAGACTTTTATAAAGAAGATCCTACAGTGGCTGCTATGTCGCCTGCTGAAGTAACACATTGGAGACTAGCTAACTTTGACATACAAGTTAAGAGGACATTTGATGATAAGCCTGGCCTGCGCCCAATACCAAACCCTGTATTAACTTTTGAACAAGCATTCCAACACTATCCAGAGATTCTAGAGGAAATATACAAACAAGACTTCAAGACTCCATCCCCCATCCAAAGTCAGGCTTGGCCCATTCTATTAAGAGGTGATGATATGATTGGTATAGCTCAAACTGGCACAGGAAAAACTCTGGCATTCCTTTTACCAGCTCTCATACATATTGATGGGCAGACCATACCACGAGAAGAAAGAGATGGTCCAACAGTGCTTATTATGGCACCCACTAGGGAACTTGCTTTGCAGATAGACAAAGAAGTCTCAAAGTATCAATACAAAGGTATAAAATCAGTATGCCTTTATGGTGGAGGTGATCGCAAGGAGCAGATTAAAGTAGTGGCTAAAGGAGTAGACATTGTTATAGCAACTCCAGGCAGACTCAATGATTTGGTAATGGCTCGCCATTTGAATGTTATCAATTTTTCATACATTGTCTTGGATGAAGCTGATAGAATGCTAGATATGGGATTTGAACCTCAGATCAGGAAGTCATTGTTTGATGTGAGGCCAGATCGACAAACAATCATGACTTCAGCTACTTGGCCACCTGGTGTACGACGTCTTGCTGAATCTTACATGAAAGACCCAATACAAGTAAATGTTGGATCGTTGGACCTTGCTGCAGTGCACACAGTCACACAGAAAATAATGTTTGTTGAAGAATCTGAGAAAGAAGAAGCTTTGTTTGAATTTCTACGAAGTATGGATCCTGCTGATAAAGTCATAATTTTTTGTGGCAAGAAAGCTACAGCAACACATATTACCACTGAATTATGTCTCAAAGGCATAGAATGCCAATCATTACATGGAGATAGAGACCAGACTGATCGTGAGGCAGCTTTAAGTGAAATGGTAGATGGAACTGTCAATATTTTAGTTGCTACTGATGTAGCATCGCGAGGTATTGACATAAAGGATCTTACTCATGTTATCAATTTAGATTTCCCACGCCATATTGAAGAGTATGTTCACAGAGTTGGCAGAACTGGACGAGCAGGCAAAACAGGAATATCCTTGACATTTATAGCAAGAAATGATTGGGGAAATGCAAGGGAGCTCATCAAAATACTCGAGGAAGCAAATCAGGAGGTTCCTGATGAATTGGAGCAAATGGCTACCAGATTTGAAGCCATGAAAATACGAAGAGATAAGGAGGGTGGTGGAGGTCGTGGTCGCGGCGGCCGAGGTGGTGGTGGCGGCGGTCCCGGGGGCCGGGGCAGGAGAGATCGGTGGTAATTTGATATACTTACATAGGTTAACTGAAACAGCTTTTAAGCTAGTTGCGCGGTGCAGGAAATCTACTGATTACAGTAGTCCTATTTTTTTTTTTGTGAACATAGACTTTAATCATAATTAATAATTATGGCTTACTGTGTATAGGTTTCCTTGTCGATGTTTACTGTTTGAGCTATATTGCTTCTTGCAATACCAAAAATGTATGGATGAAGATATAGCCTATTACCAGTATTATTATGTTAAATTATTGTTATTTTGTAGGTCTGCCCCTAATTTATATAATTAGTATACGACAACTTTGATATTCTATTGTAGAAAATACTAACATATAACTAATAGAAGTAAAATAGTTTTGTTTCAATAATAAACACATTGTGTAGTTCTATTGAGTGTTATGAGAATAGCATTGCCCCAAAGCACCGCGCAGTTTCAGTACCTTATAATAGCAACTTTGTCTTTTATTATAACTCATACTCTATTATGTGTGCATTTTATTGTCTTTGCACTAAGTGCAGGATATGGAATACTTAATTTAAGAAAAGTAGAACTTAATTGTTTAACAAAAAAAATATTTAAAACTAGAATTAAGTTTGACCTTCATGCTGTGATAGAAAGTGAAAAATATATTCACGGTCTATTTATGTAACTGTAGTAGTTTGTACTAGGTACTTCCTTTTTACGCTAATTCTAGCAAAGGTGTCGTATTTATTGTGTAATTTATGCATGATGTATAACTACTGTTTTACAACTATGTGATGTAAACGATATTTGAGAATATCATTACATGTATTTTGCCATCTCTTATTACAACTTTTATGTGATCAATATGTTTTTTTTATAATGCTTCCTAAAGGCTAGTGCACATTATTATTATAAATTAACACTACAGCCAAGTTATTACTAAAGACAATGAAGTCGAAGAGGTATCCTAAACTGGAAGCATGGCTCTCCCTGCCCTTGTCTCAATTTATTTGGGGTCGACGCAGCATGTATTCTTCCATACACACTCTCTACTAGACTCATTCTGAACTTCGAATCACACTAGTACGACGGAACTGAGCATAGACACGACTTTAGTTCGACAACACAGTGCTTCGACAGAACGCAACTGCGACAGAACGTTGCTCCGACAGAACACTGCTACGACAGATCATTACTTCGACAGAACAATACTTCGACAAAACACTATTTCGCCAGAGACTAGTGCCACACCACTTAGGCTACCACGCCTGAACGCCAACCCAAGGCTCGCATCTCTGATATTTAGTAAACAATGTACGTATTAGGTATTATTAATGATCACCTGCTCCGGGCCTGCCTCGTTAGTCTAGTGGTCCCAAGCGCGACTGCTGAGCTTGAGGTCTCTGGTTTGATTCACGGGTCGGGCAAAGTGTTATTGACTTTTTCTGTTAGAAAATTCTCAGTTGCAGCCCGGAGTTTGGAATTGTGTCCAGTAGATAACAATAGGCTCACCACCACATGGGATTTAATAAGAGCATGGTGAAATGTGGGTGTACAACTGTGTACACCTCTGGCTACCCTTTCGGTGAATACGGGTGTGATGTTATGTTAAGCTCAGCAGTCGCGCTTGGGACCACTAGACCAACGAGGCAGGCCCGGAGGAGGTCCCCCCAGGGGTTCCGCCTTGTCGTGTTGGAGGGCTCTAGTAGCCGTGGCTTGGTCACCCACTGTGAACTTAGAGGAACCGGAGGAGGGCCGCTCTTCTGGGCTTTGCCTCCAAGCCCATGTTGAAGCGGCGGTAGGTTGCGGGCCTTATGTGGGGTGCCGCAACTGAGGTGGGCTGCGGCGTCGTATAGGCGCAGCACCACAGCTGAGGAATGGGGGCAATCTTATCAATACGCCAAGTTCTAATGTTATCCTACTATAACACTCCACTAACCGGCCCAAATATACTAGCTACATAGCACAATTATTCACAAACCGACCAAGTTCGGTCTCTGTTCCGACAACACGCACGATTCATCTTGACTCTCACAGGTATCCTAAACTACTAATATTATAAAGGTGTATTTTTTTTATCAATCTCCCAAAAACTAATGAACCGACGAAACCGACATAATATTTTTTATCCCGGGGAAATATTTGTATTAAGCTACTATTTACCACTCTCCACCAGACGAGTACTGATGCTGAGCGATAACCTTATCAGGCGCTAATTGAGTAGGATATGAAAAGCCTTTTGGGTATGGAAAATCCCTAATTGACGCTGTGCTGGACGGGACTCCTACCGATTAAAAACCACACGGTGTTCCCCTAACCTTTTCCGGGTTCCGAGTTCGGAGCTGCATTCACCGCAACTCCGGCAGCGAATAAACCTAAGTAAAATCAAAAAAAAACTAATAAATGCGAAAGTAACTGTCCGTTTGTTACGTTTTCACGCCTTAACTGGTGGACTAATTTTGATGAATTTTGGTATAGAAATAGATTGGACCTTATGTCTCGCAGACGAAGCTGTGGCACCAGCTAGCTACAGATTAATACTGTATAAGGCTCTCATTTTAGGGAACAGAAAAACATACGACCGCGAGCAAAGTTTGAACCTACTGCTAATGTTCTACCTACCAAGCTATCGAGGTCACCGATTGCAAAGCTGTATTTTTCTTCCACCTTCTTCATACTTTATATGGTAACGTCATCATCTATTCTATGAAGCAGGTAGATATTTTATAAAAAGTCGTAAATACATCTCTTCGTTTTCGTCCTGAACGATCCAATTGTACCTATTGGTTGGCCAAAAAAAAGAAGCGAGGGCTGCATTAGGCGCACGTGGGCTACGGACGCTGATCGTACATTTTATTTGAGTAGTTATCGACACCACAGTAACAGTTCCAAACCTTCCTGCAAGAGGCATACCTCTTGCAAGAAGGCTACATGCTCCTCACAAACGCTAATCGCATTTCCGTAGTCCGCCATGATCCGCGATTATACACGCTGGTTGTCACGAACACACTACGTCACAAACATAGTTCTTCACAAACGTAGTTCATCACAAACGACTTATTTTATTACCCTTTATTAATTGGAAGAACTGTTGATACCTTAATGCTACTTGAATTTTGTTTGGTAGCAGACTATAAATAACAGAAACAACATTAGTAGTGTTGGAAGCTCCCAGGGCCCAAATCCAGATGACTCAAAAGCATTAACGCATGCGTAGCGAATTCTAAATTAATATTTTTTGTGACAAGAAAAATACTATCGTTAGCACGATTTGAACCTGCACCTCCCGGATAATCGAGAAATACCCACATCCAGGCGGTATGCCAACTAGATTTCTTAGGTTTTTTTTTTTTATAATGTTGACGAGTGCGTAGCGAACTTCAAAGCTATAAACTATGGAAAAAAATACGGTCGTGATCAGGATTTGAACCTGCACATGCCAGATAAGAGCAGGTATACTATCTGGGAGGCGCACGTTTAATACTTCGAATTTAGCTCACGACTGTTTTCATCTTCCACCTATTTGTATACCGCCTCTTACTTAGTATTTAGGTACTACCCTCATTATAATTATAATAAAAAAAACTTGTCAGAATGTATGCGTATATTTTGAGTTTACATTATTTTTATTTTAGTTAATATCGTCAGGCGTAGGTATCGTTAAGTTATTTCAAATTAGTACGTTTCATAAATTTTCAATATTTAAACTATTGCAGAGTCGAATTATTCACTTAATGTATAATACTTTAGGTACCTATATGTAGAAAACTACGAGTCTCTTAATATTACGAGCAGAGATGGAGGACAGGTGTCTATTTACCTATTTACTCGATGGGCAATACCCGGGTAATTTTTTTTTCGGTAAGTATCGTAAATACAGAACCGAGTTATTTTAATCAACATCATTGGTGTTTTATATTATTATATCAGAACAGCATGTAATGTACGTGGAAAACTTCAATATGACATCATATTCTGAATTTTACATAGGTAGGTATTTAAATAGTATTTTAACCTAATTACGTGGACTTGTGGAAAAGTAGTATTTCGGTTTTTAATATATAATTGGCAAACCAATTATTTAAAAATTCTACTTTCAAAAGATTTCCCAGTTAGTGTTTTCTTATGATAGGTAACTAATAAGGAAAAATTGGGTCGGTACAACATTCCCTTTGGCTCACCCACGTACAAATACGTACTTCATAACAATAAAAATCTATTGTGTC
Organism: Xylocampa areola; assembly: GCA_935421205.1. Classification (NCBI taxonomy): domain Eukaryota; kingdom Metazoa; phylum Arthropoda; class Insecta; order Lepidoptera; family Noctuidae; genus Xylocampa; species Xylocampa areola. Next base: position 9,591,319 of record OW285220.1, read on the forward strand.
TGCTAATGAGCGATACAACAGCTTTAAATTGAAGTAACTCAAAAGCACAAACACCCCAACTTTGTCTATTTTAATAAATATTAATCTAGCAAGTAATTATTTATTTTCATAAGTTATCGTTGGAGGTATTTGCAACTATTGGTTTCGTACTCTTTCTAGCTGATTGGATGCTCCTGCACTCATTCACTATTTGCTGTCGTCATACTACATCGTTCATGGATGGCAATTGCGCCCCACCTATGAAACTTTTAGACTTGGCAGTACCTACTCGACATGACACAAAAAATATTTTTAAGTAAAAATTTACCTATATATTAAAAAGTGTTCAGAGTCGAATCGCATTACATAGGTAAGTATGTATATTCTAAAATAGGGGTGTGTCGCTAGGAGCAATGACAAAAAAAAACAACGTAATTCAATTAAACATTTTGTACACATACATAATGTAAACGTACTTATTCGTTAAACCTACGTGTTCTACTTAAGATGAACTACTGATAACTGCAGGGGTATTTTCTAGTTTAAAAATATCTAAAAGTGCTTATTTGACTCGCCAGCGTGTCGTTTTTCAACCACAACTTCCAATTCCTTTCTACTCCATGTTAGAAAGATTTGCGTTGAATCAAATTACTGTAGAATTACTCTTGAAGCTTATTTCAATCCTAATTATAATTAACTGACGTCACTTCTACGCCAAAAACTATGAAATGTCACTAAAAAAATTACGATTGCTTATTTTAATATTAATATTTCTTTAATTATTGACGTTCAATTTCAAAGTATCGAACTGACATCATTTCAATTACAGTGAAGCGATATCATTTTCAAGAGTAATTCTGCTGTTCTGTCACTGGTATGCAAATAAAAAAAAACACCGTAAAATCCAAATGAGTTAGGTAGGTATCATAGGAAAAAATCTGAATTAACCTATTTTCTGGAAAACCTTGTGAAATCCCATCTCTAAGATTGAATACTCCGCAAGGATTCGTGCTTTGGAGAAATAGGCATCTGAATTTACCCGTTTTTAGGAAAACCTTGTAAAATCCCATCTCTAACTAAGATTGAACGGTCCGCTAACAATTCGTGCTTTGAGTAAATAGGTATCTGAATTTACCCGTTTTCGGAAAAACTTGTAAAATCCCATCTCTAACTAAGATTGAACGGTCCGCTAACAATTCGTGCTTCGAGTAAATAGGTATCTGAATTTACCCGTTTTCGGAAAAACTTGTAAAATCCCATCTCTAACTAAGATTGTATGCCCCGCTAACGACTGTTGCTCTATATTATAAGAGGAACGTTGGTACATAATAATTATAAAAATAAATAAATTATAAATTAACTGTAAATACCTAGTCTAAAGACATTTTATAAAAATAAATGATCGTAAAATAAATTCGTACGTATTCGTGTCACGATGGATCCTTCCTTCCCGGCAAATAAAATTGTCGAATGTGTGTTTACCTGACTGAAACAACAACGGAAATAATTATTAGCATGATATAGGTGAATTTTGCCCAGTATCTAGATGGCAGTAAGCTCACCATCTATTACATGGCGGGAATACAGATGTGGTTATGTATGTAAGACATATTATGTAGCTAACTATATGATTACATAAACAGAGAAAACGTAATATCTTACTTGTTGCTTAGACAATCTCTAATCGTTTCATTTCTTTTGCCAATTCATAACCCATTTTGGTTGGGGAACGCGTGACAATGACGTTTGCCCGTTCTAAGGCCTTTATTTTGTCCAGAGCTTTACCCTTGCCGCCTGAAATGATGGCACCAGCGTGGCCCATTCGCCGGCCGGGCGGGGCTGTCAGACCCGCGATGAATGATACTACAGGCTTAGCGTTGCGACCCTAAAATATTATAAACATTGTTATAGGTATAGGTAAATATTGATCCCGTAGTTAGTTATATTTAGAGAATTTTGGCTCAAATGTAAAAATGTCTTTTGAAGAAGTGTCTTTCGCAAAAATGCACCAGATCCCTCAGTGTGTTAGTAGTGCGAACAAAATTTGGGTAGTTGAAAGAGCAAGACAATGAGTGTTCAAGAGAGTATTCTGAATGTCAAGAGAGAAATGCACATTCGATTGAACATTCAAATAATACCTATCATTTTATATCTGTCGTAGATGGATTGTAGAATGTGTTGAATGTGTTTTACAAAACTGCTAGCTGATTTACAAAACAGTACTGTTATGAAAAACAGCTGAACGACATTTAGCGGTTTTACTTAATTACTGAACTATAACACGCAGAATTGTATGAACGTTTTGCGTTTATCAATGCAGCGGGTCAACGATCAGAGATTATGTAAAACATTGTGAAATGAACTGTCAGATTGTTGATTTTAGTTCAAAATGTCGCATATGGCTCTGTGTATCTTGTAACAACAATAACCTATCTTTATTTAACTTTTAAGTCAAAAGCAAAAAAAAAATTGATGTAAATTTTGAATGACGTTAATACTAAACCACTATAATAGTCGACAATAAATCGGGATTATGAAAGAAAATAAATTAAATTGATTCATCAGTAGTTTCGTGTACCCCGATACGGACAGGTTAGGTTCGAAGAGGATGACGGGGGCCAGTGTACGAGCACACTACCCTGTCATTCACTTCGTGTTTTTTCTTACAGACACAAAAATAGCCCAAATCCCAGCCACGGAAAGACAACTCAGATGTTTTTTTTTCTACAGTCTCTTTTTTTTACTTGAGTGTCCTATCCATTTAATACACCTATACAATAAACAAATCTGTCCCACTGTAGATATGTCATTCTACATTACGTCTAAACGTGGGTAGCAGTTTTGTTAAACGTATCGCAATGGCAATCCAGCTGAACGTTGTTTAGCTGTTTTATAAAACAGTACTGTTTTGTAAATTAGCTAGTAGTTTTGTAAAACAGCGCATTCTATTATCTATCTGCGACATATTGATTGCTACGTTTCTGTAGTTTACTCACGTTAATCTTTACCAAAGACATAAACTTCTCTCCAATGCTTCTCTTCTTAGGTTATTCTAAGAAAATAATTAAGTAATGGACTTTTACTGTTTCAATTTTATCTACGATGTACAATGATGTTTATACGTGTTCCAAATGAGAACAAATCGATTTACCTATAAAATAATGATCGCCTGCGATAATTAACTTCAGATGAAATTTAGATACCTACTACTAGTATAATCTACAGAATTAAACTAGACTCATTATGTATTACTAACACGGGTGTCGTTAAGGGGGTTTACCCGAACTACCAAAAAAGTGAAATCTAAAAATGTTTTCTAAATACGGCTTATCGTGGCATACCTATTTCATAAGTTTACACAGGTATTGTACTGTATGTACATAAAATTACGCCTGTTTCCATTGGCGTAGACAGAGACTATTGACTTCCATCAGCTACGATTGTGATTCTGACACACAAGTTCACATACCTGTCTTGTTAAACTACTATCTGATCTACCTTTTTCCAAGTACGAGTACATTGGGCTTCCGGTTAAATCGTATTACAAGGAGCGTCCTGACCTCCACAAGCAAAAATACAATTATGTATAGGCACTTAGACGACCAGACTAATTCCTTCACGGGCTAACACGATAATATCTCGTGGTAAGACTGGTTATACGATTTTTAGGAATCCGTCCATATGGGCTGTTATAGGTTTTATATTTTGAAAATCTAATTTGCGATGACGGACAAGTCAATGGAGATACCGTACTATATCTTTCGAGGCAGTGAGCCCTTATCAGTGGAGGACTGTTAGGTTTTAGTCAGTGGGGGTCCAGCAAACCGTCCATGACGGATTTCAACTGGTCAAAAAGTGGGTATTCCCCACAAACTAAATTTCTAGCTACGGGCTACAGCCTTAATGACTAGGTAATATGTAAATATAAAATGTAACTTTCATGATAAAATATACAAATAATGCTACGAATACTATTAAGGTACCTATGTAAGGAGCCACTTGTCATTTTTACCTTGGACTGTATGGGACAAAAGAAAGTCTTGTTAAAAATAATAGATTCCATAGTAACAATTCCATAGTGCCAAGCAATAACTAGAGATAAAGTAGGCAACAGTTAAAATGGAATAAAGAACTATCAAAAAGGGTTCCGTAATATTTATCAGGATTTTACGTCGAATTAACTCAATACTTACTACGTTGTGCTTAATAAGATATTCGGCCGCGAGTTCCTCGGCATCGCCACCTATTTCTCCGATAAGTACGATGCCCTTCGTCTTTGGATCTTTTAGAAAGACTTTCAAGCAGTCGATGAAATTGGTGCCATTGAACGGATCACCTCCAATACTTATACATAGTGTTTGACCCAAACCAGCCTATAAAAACATACTTTTCTTGTTATTATTGGTTACATTTGACACAAGCTTTGCCAATGCCAGAGAACTGTCTGTGCTCAGTCCATCATAGTGAAAATCAACGAAGCTGCTCCTAAAAACCTTAACTTAGTGGCAAGGAACCGGCAGCTCGGATCAAGATTTTAAAAAGGGGATGCAAATGAAATATTTTGCAAACCCCTTCATTTTTTTAAAAATCTAATAGAATACTACAAAGACTTTTACAAAATTGTTTATATAGAATAACTGAATATACAGCGTGTAACAGAAGACCGAAGTCATACTTATGGGGATCAATGTAGCAACTTTAAATATAAGTAAAACTAAATGACTGTATAGAGCACCAGATTTTTCGGTGCTGAAGCTTCAAGATAAGAACAATATCGCCCCCGGGGCCCGACTATTAAAGTTAAGCGCACGCGTGGATTGTAGGCATTTTCCTACATAACAGAAGACTGGAAAGCTGGAGCATTATTTGAAAATAGAGCCACCCCCAATCTCAGCGTCTGCATACCGCCCCACCGTGCTGCTAAACCAGGTGAACAATTGCTCTTCGTGGGAGTGATTGCACTATGCGGGTAACTTTGTCGTGCACCTTGGGTGTGCTATGAACGACAAGCTCATTAGAAGATATGATCTCCATCAAAGCGTCTCATTTTCATCACGCGCAGAGCAGTGTAATATAAATATTTTATGTGTATTATAATGGATAATATCAAGTTGTCGAAATTATCGAATTCTGGTTACTTCAATGTATGATGAAAAGTTGGTTTGGGCATAAATTACAAAGTTTCTCAATAAAGATCTTTATTTGGTAAAGATTTCTGGAGTTTCAGCAAACACATTTATTATGATATTCACTTACCACAGTTGTCTGAAAGACAGCTTCGTAAGTGAGGGTGCCAGAGCGGGAAGCGACGCCAACACAGCCGAGCTTGTGGACGGAGGCAGGCATGATACCGATCTTGCACTGGTCCGGCGCGATGATGCCTGGTGTGTTGGGACCTAAGAGTCGGGACTTATTCTGTCTTAATAGCGCGTGTTTCACCCGAACCATGTCCTAAAATACATATCAATCAAACTTTCAATAGATACTACAGCAAATTTTTATACACCTTTTGACTGTATGATAGTATCAAAGCACATCATTATTTTATTATTAGGTATTTTCAACTGAACTAGGTAACGAGGTAGGAAACGGAAAAAATTGAGCTGCCCGACTGGGGAAGTATCCACCTTGCAGAAAATCGTAGCCAAATACAGTACTACTCGGGACACTCGGGACGGCGGAATGATATTTTATATCATTTTTGTGAAAAAATATCGTTATGTCACGTGAGGTGTTTTACACCTATGGCGTCACTAACTCTCAAAAATGAAATGTGCTTATGTGAGTGTAGGTAGAACTGTTCACAACTCTGTCTAACCTTTAGGAAATACAGGTGTGATACTACGTTAGGTATATTGGGTCATAAAAATCATATATGATATATTACACTAGTTTTGTCCGGGCACGCGCGCGCGTGAATTGTGTCTTTCAAATTATGATATTGCTATCGTCTACAGGCTACGGTAATCGCTTACCATCAGACAGAATGCGCGCGTGAGGTCTTGGGTAACGACCACCAATCAAAGTTTGATTGGTGGTCGTTAAATTTCAAACCCATACGTAAACCAAATTTAAATAAGCGCCATCTAGTGAAAATTTCTAAACCTCACTAATATTCCCGGGCAACTGAGCAATTTTCCACATCTGGTTGATTTTAATATCTAAGTAAGTATGTCAAATTTCACTGAATTCAGTTCAGTAGTGGTATCAAAAAGTTACAAATAAACTTCGTAGATTTGATTTCAGACAAATCTCACGTGAAACCTATGTTATCTAAAGTTGATAAATTGATCTCTTAGAGGTCGAGATGGCTTAGCGGTCTGAGCGCCTGGGGTATTTATCCGGGAGGCGCAAGTTCAAATCCTGCTCACGGCCGTATGCTTTTTCCACAAAAATTTATAACTTTAGAGTTCGCTATGCATGCGTTAATGGTTTTCGGAGATTTATCTGTACCTATCTTTAAAATAGTATCCTTACATGCTGTGGAATACCCTCAGTGATGCAAACGATTAGTGGAACTTCAGCTTCAACAGCCTCGAGGATGGCTTTAGCAGCTGATGGCGGTGGCACATAGATAGCGGAAACATGAGCTCCGGTTGCTGCCATTGCTTCTCTCACAGTGGCAAACACTGGTTTGCCCAAATGATCTTTTCCTGCCTTCTTTGGTGAAACGCCACCCACAATCTTAGTGCCATAGTCTAGTGATTGCTGACTATGAAATGTTGCTTGTTTTCCAGTGAATCCCTGAACTATGACTTTTGTTTCTTTGGTAAGTATTAAGTTCTTTATGGTCTGGTTATAAGAGTCCGATGAAAACCTGACATTTCTTTGCCTTAACCTATCTGGAAAATAAAAAACCATCTACTATAATTAACTTTAAAAGTTGCCGATAATAATATTTTTACTCTGTACAACACAGGGTATGGCTAAAATGATTTGCTTGACATGTACGCTAGTAGATATTCCAGTCCATATTAGTGTTCCACTACTAAAGACATTATTTGAATGTCTTTGACGTTATCTAAATCGTCTGTGATAGACGAAAAAGGCCATGCCCGAGACGGCAGTGCTGTACGCGCCTCTGGAGCTCTAGCTTCGACGAACCATGGCCTGCCGGGATTGCGGTAAAGGTTCGTGTAAGACCATGTGTGTGGTTTTTAATTGCTAAGAATCTGGAAATCCAGCATACTCATAAAAAGGTCGTCCCAATTTATTACGTCATTTCCTTTTAATGGGTCAATGTGTAAGTGATACGGATTAATATAAGCCATAATTTAAAATTGTAATTATTTTATCTTAGGTACTGTTTGCCATTCGAGGAGTAGTTTTTGTCTTGCTAGTACCTACTACTTATGGTAATTACAAATAATTTGTTATATCCATTTAATTCTTGGTTTAAGTGAATGTATTTGACTCATACCTATATGTATTAACCGTTCAAAGGAAGTTACCTAATAAATTAGGACCATATGAATTAAATACCTACATGATGATCTCCGGCTACAGTGTTAACTTGATAAGAACATCGCTCATGTTTTCTTTCACCGTTTTATCAAGTGATATTGAATTTCCAATACGCACTCGACTACGAACAGTCAGTGGTGTGTTTTGGGTTTGAACCTGTGACCTTTAACTTACCAGTCTAACGGACCTACCACAAGGCTCTTACTGCTATCCAATCCAATCTAGTTTAAGATTTATCATATATACAGATTCCGTAGGATTCTGCAGTCCAAAAACGTGACGTGAGGTGCACACTTACGAGCTTGATACCTACATACAAATTTCAAACATCTCATATTAAATAAGTATATAATACTGACCTTTAATACGCGATAAAATCCGGGTGGTGAAAGCCATTGTACCTACACCTATAATAGGAATATAAACAATGCCTTAGGATTTTTCGCTTTATTAAAGATTTGGAGAGAAGGAAAGATCTAAGTGACACTGACAGGCTAACTCACAGATTAGTACAAAAAAGATCAGAATTATTCTTCTTGGAATTATCTAATACATAACATAATAAAGTAGGTGTGTCTCTCTCTGTGGGCTGCAAAAAGAATAATAAACGTTGGTGGGCAGCCGTTGGAGGATAGTTAACTGCTCGCTACCAAATTAACGTTGCTGTTATAAGTAACATAACATAATATCACGCCTGTATTCCTTGAAGGGGTAGGTCGAGGTGCACACTGTTGTACACCCACATTTCACCAATGTTGTTAATAAGTCCCATGTTGTGGTGCACCTCACCTGGTCATATACCGGCCACAATTTCAAACTCAGGGTTGCTAATGAGAATTTCATAACAGAAAAACTCAATAACGCTTTGCCCGACCCGGGAATTGAAACCGAGACCTCAAGCTCAGTAGTCGCGCTTGAAAACACATCTAACCAGAGATTAGCACCAATATCAAGGAAATTTAAATACTGGAAGCTACAATTCATAAAAGAAAATACCTAAGGTCATCGACAGATATTGGCTGACACTGGCAGTCAAGTTGAAAAATAAAGTAGCTCGACTTTTTTTTTTTTAAGTGGCTAGTCGCGATTTGCGCATTGCCACATACAAAACGGGGAAACCAGGTAATTATAGGATATGGGTAAATTAGGAAGCGGAATTTGGAATATACAATTGGTTAGGATCAGGTTCAATATAATACCAATACTAACCTGTTAAATACATATGAACAAGCAAAAATAATATATATTAAAGTTTAATATTATTTACAGAAATGTATGTAGCTAAATATTTATACACTAAAATATTATTTGTACAAAGTAGTGATAAAATAGAAGTATAGCTCGACTTTTGGTCGGCCCTGACCGTAGTGCGAGACTGGAGCGGGTGATAAGGCAGGTGCCAAACATTTCAAATATAGGTAGTATGAATTCTCGCTTGTGCGTCCACAGTATATGGCGGCCGTCCGAAGCCTAGTAATACGGGCGACCGCGCTGTATTTTCCAACGATCTCATCCGCTAATTGCGGCTGTTCTAATCTGAGATTACTCCATTCACATCATCGAATGCCTAGCTAGCTAGTGAGCAATGTAAGCTCTACTGTAATCATAATTAAAACGTTAATAGCAAAATTCCAACATAAGGAAGCATTTACCGACGTATTTTTAAGGAATTTACTAAATAATGTTTCAAGTTAAGCAAGAGCCATCCAGATCTAGTTGGCACAATATTGACGCAGGAGTCCCACAAGGATCGTTCCTGGGTTAAAATTACGCATTGGTTTCGGCGACAATTTCATATTTAAATTGGGTTTGGGATTGACATTAATTTAATATTATAACTTTTTCCATTTAATATTATAACTTTATTGACATTCATTTCAAGTGTATACCGCTATCCCCTAAGCTCTTCATATCAACACTAGAAGAGATTTTTAGGAAGCTTGCAAGATGTTGGAATACAACAAACCTTCGTTTCGCCGACGACATCGTGCTCTTTTCTTCTTCAGCGTCAGAACTGGGTGCTATGATCACTGAACTCAACCAGACAAGCCTCGAGGTCGGATTGAAGATGAATATGTCAAAGACCAAGTTATTGACTAATAGCAAGAAACGCAGGCTAGAAGTCGGTGGTGCGGAAATTTAATACGTCCAGGAGTATATCTATTTGGGCCAATTAGTCTCTAACCAGGCGAGACAAGAAAAAGAAGTTGCAAGACGCACCGAAAACGCCTCGAAGAGGTATTGATCTATGAAAGATCTAATGAAGGGTAACCTCCCTCTCACCCTTAAGAAGAAAGTAATGGATGTATGTATTCTACCTATCCTCACCTACGGTGCTCAGACTTGGTCTTTGACAAAACATCAACAATCCACACTTAGGGTTTGCCAGCGAACCATGGAGCCTTACCTTAGGAGTCCGGGACTGTATGAGGAACACTATGCTGCGCTCCAAAAACCAGATCGCCGAGGTTGGTGAAAAGGCCGCAAGCCTGAAGTGGAACTGGGCTGGTCACATCTGCCGGATGTCGGACGAATTGTGGACAAAACTCACTACTGAGTGGAGTCCACACAACGTTAGACAACGTCGCGGCAGGCCCAGAACTAGATGCCGGGATGAGCTTGACACCTTTTGGAAGGATTGGCCACAAAGAGCTTTAGACCGAGAGGAGTGGAAGAAGGGTAGGGAGGCCTTTGTCCTGCAGTGGGACAATAATAGCTGAATAAAAAAAATACTGTGTAGCTACACTGATCTGCCAACTTCGATGGATGTAACTGTCGCGAGTTATGCTGATGATGTTGCCTATAGGTACCTATAGCAAGATCCATGCGCCGGCGCGGCTTAAAGCTCCAACTACTAGGTACTAGATAGAACAAACTCCGGTTACTATGGCGCATTAGTGCACAAAAGTCCCAACTTATCAGTTTTACTCTGAGGAAAAGAAATTGTCTCCCGGTGAAACTTGGAGAATACACCTTCCCAACTCCAGACAGATAGCGTATCTGCAAATATCACATAAAAAATCTACCTATAACCTGACTATATGAACTTCAATTATAAAAGCCTACACTGGTTGATGCATCGCACTCGCAACTCAATTCTATCTGTTGATAACAAACAATTTATTTCGATGTATTCGTTCGTAAGTAAGCATACTAATGTAAAGCAGCGCGGCCCGCCCTAATGTGTGTTAGCTTTATTGAAACTTACATACTCCAATAATAAAAATATAAGATAGGTAGGTAGTAAATAAAAAAAAAGAATAGATTGTATGCGTATATTTCAAGTTCACAATTTTATTAGACACAACATCGTCAAGCGAAAACATAAGTTTCTGAATACATTTCATATTTTTGTATTATATCTACTAAAAAGTCAAACTTGTTGGATTCGAGGTACACTTAAAAGATTAAATACAGTTATTAAGTTTAATACTATGAGTGTTTAGGTACTCCGCTAACGATTCGTGCCTTACAACATGCCTCACATACATAATTTAAATAAATAAACATTTATATAAAACTTACGACTTCATCAGGATGTCAGAAAATAACATGATGGTGTCTAAAAACACAACGTATGTCGTAATAATTCAAAAGAATTGAAAATAAAATACAAAAAGTATACGAGTTTGCTGGCGAACTCGATACCTGTCAGTCACAGTCGCAGTCCGATTATATCATTATAGTCTTATCGCTATGTGATCATAACAACATACATATGCACTTTAAAAGTATAACTGCAGTGAAAGTTCAGCAAAATCACTCAAATCTTTATCTATGTATAATACACAAATAAATGTTGCATTGCTATTAAATATGTTAATGGTTCAACGGTTAATTACTCACGTGTATTCATAGCATGGACACCAATAGGTCGGCACTTGGCAGTAGCAGAACACGCATGCAGCACGGGAGCGGCTCATTTCATACGTTTCGATAAGGCATGCGTACTAGCGACAGTATACAGCTTTGAACACTACATCATGCAGAAGTGAGTTTAGTCATTAATTGGATTGCGATTATCAGTTAGTTGGATTGCGCTACGGTCGACGCGGTATGCACCATGGGTAGCACGAACACGAATGACGGGAATACACGAACACTCCCGACTCCGGCACCGAGTACGTCATCGGCGCGAGCGCAGCGATTCGCGGCGCTGTGCAGCGCCAATTTGACTCGCGACATCGCCGCGGGCTCAGCACATGAATAAGCAGTGGCGTAGCTAATGCTAAAGCGTAATCAAAATTATATTCGGGCCTTTTTATAACATTTTACGATTTTTTGCTTACACAGTACAGATGTTGAGGCCCTTGTGGTTCGGGGGCCCGTATTATTGATACGGCTGATACGGCGGTAGCTACGTCCCTTGGACTAAGGGCTCCGTTTGAGTTCGAAACCAGACGGCTTAACCTGAAGAATGCACGTGAGTAGTTAATAACTGTTGAACAATTCATAACTTAAATGTGTCTCACGAAAGTTAATATACAAATATAAAATATTTATGTTTCCTGGACCACTAAGCTACACAATAGTGTCATATCATACCATCAAAATGGGTCCTCTGCGTTCGGACAGACAGACAACGTTCCAAAAAAAATTGTTTTTGCTTCTGTATTGAAAGTACACCCCAATTACAATTTTGTAAAAAGTAAGTCCAGAGATTTCAGTCAAAACTGTCACGATGTGTCCTTCCTTCCCGGTAAGTAAATCTGAATGAAACGAAGTAGACTGAAACAACAGCTGAAATAAATAACAGCAACAACAACCTGTTCAACAACAAACATAATTAAGCTAAGCATGCGTTAATGCTTTTTCAAAGACATATCTTGATATTAACAAACATAATTGTTTTTTTTTAATATAATCTTACGGCCGCTCATGTGAATTTAGTACATACTTTTTTAGGAAAATATTGAAAGAGATGGGTACGAGCGGGGCTCTAACCCGCGGCACTCACAGAGCCGTGGCTACGTAATAAACTGAGCAATCGGTGTTATTAACCATCCAATTTAAAGTTATAACAAGTTTTAGTAAGAACAAGCACTTACTATGAAACTTAACATAGTTACAGTCAGTAAATATCGCATGGGGATAAGCAGAGCAGCACTGTTGTGCATGGGACTTAATTTTTTTTTTTATAATATGTAGCGGGCGGTGAATCTATTGCCATCAGCCGGGCACAATTCCAAACTCAGGGCTGTTACGAAAAAAAATCACAACAGAAAAACTCAATAATACGTGGCAAAGGAATCGTAGCCAAAGCATAAAAACTTCAAAAGCTCTTGTGACTGCACTCACCAACTAAGCAGTCAGTACTACCAGATTTTACAGAGTAATCTTACGTGTTGCTTAGACAATTTCTAATCGCTTCATTTCTTTTGCCAATTCAGAACCGATATTGGCTGGGGAGCGTGTGACGATTACTTTTGCCCTTTCCAAGGCTTTTATCTTATCCATTGCTCCACCCTTGCCACCTGAAATGATGGCACCAGCGTGACCCATTCGTCGGCCGGGTGGGGCTGTCAGACCCGCGATGAACGACACTACAGGCTTCGCGTTAGCCTTCTGAAATATCATTAACAATGTCATGATATACAACTTCTATTGTGTCGAGTATATGTTGTTAACTGAATAACTTTGATTCGTCAGTGAGTAGGTCAGTTGTAAGTGCAAGTCTGACTCGCGCACTTCCGATACCCGTCATTATCATCTCATATACCTATAGACGTCCACTGCTGAATATAGGCCTCCCGCAAAGATTTCTAGCGACACCGATCCGTTGCGGCCTGCATTCACTGACTCCCAGCGACTTTTATCAGGCCGATACTCGTGCCCCACGTTATTTTTGCCATTGTATAGGCATATCACATTATGTGAAAATTTCAACGGTTTAGGTACGTATAGGTTTCAAATCAAAAGATACAGCTCTGTGGCATAGATAGACAGACGGGTACCGTTGGACACCCTATGGTTACGAATTCCTAAAAAGCAAAACTTCAAAGGAGTGTTTGTATAATTGAATACTCAGGAATTAGCTTATAACCCAATATCATTACGAATTATTGTAGGAGAGGTACATAGGTAGGGACGATTAACTACAAAAGTAGCTGAACACATCTAAATTTGTAGAAAAACCTTAGCCCTAAAAGTACTACAAAACACTAAATACCCATATTACAAGTCCTACCTTAAGTCGAAAAAAAAACCGGGTCTTTTTTAGAAATTTCGATACCCGCGACGTGTGTTCATTCCCTATTCGCTCGTCTGGTAACTTGTTACCACGGGCGTGCGGCCTACTGTACATATAGTATATAAGTATTTTTAAATAGAATTTCTCTCGTTTAAACCATTTCTCAAGATTACTCACGTTATACTTTATCAAAAAACACACGCACGCACTTCGTCGCATTGTTTCTCTTCTTAGTTCATTAATTCTAGGAAAATAATCTTAAAAGACTGCTTTAATCATATCTACGATGAACAATGCTGTTTATTTGTGTTCGATTGTTCTAAATGAGAACAAATCAATTACAAAGTAATGACATCTGCCATTAAGTTCAAATTCAGATACTTAGATACTACTCATTACAATCTACAGGATCAAGGAACAAGAACACTCACGATACTGTGTTGCTAGGTAATTTGTAATCATAAATTATGTAAAAACCGTCGCTGCTTACCCTAATAGGAAACAGGCGTAATTGTATATAATTATGTATCTTCTAATATATAAAAATCTAGTGTCACAGTGTTTGTTATCGAACTCCTCAGAAACGGCTTGACCGATTTTTATGTTTTTTTTTGTGTATATTTAGTAGGTCTGAGAAAAGGTCATAGGCTTTTTTAAACCGACTTCCAAAAAGGAGGAGGTTATCAATTCGGTTGTTTTTTTTTTTTTTTTTTTATATTTGTTACCTCAGAACTCCGTCATTTATGAACCGATTTGGAAAATTATTTTTGTATATGAAAGGATTTAGTTTCAGATTGGTCCCATTAAAATTTTATGAAAATTGGTTTAGTAGTTTGGTATTTAAATCAAAATAACTGAAAAATAATACGTCGTCGAAGTAAACGAAATGGTGTATTTTGCTTTCTTGTGACTTTCCGGTGGTGTTTACGGTCTCTAGAATAGTTCTAATAAACTGCCTATTTTCCAGCTTTATCATCAGATGATGATGATGATGAAACCGGAAGATAAGCACCGGAAATCCGTCATTCTTTTTTTGCTATTTAATACTTTTTGGTGTAAGACCGCATTCTCAAACATCTCTTTTTACACGAGTGCTCAAAAAACGGAGTGTATATAAGTATGTATGTATGTAAGTATGTTTGTGAGTTTCTTAACCTATTCCACCATAACTTCTAAATACCTGAACTGATTTCGATATATGGGGTATCGTTAGAATCCTTACACTGTCCCGTGAGTAACATACGCTAGACAGTTTTTTTTTTTTATTAATTTCATCTTGTTTGACGCATTTTATTACTCTCTTTTGAAATAGCCTCAGATCTAAATTTCCTACTTTGATATGGATATGTCGCAGATGGATTGTAGAATAAGCTGTTTTACAAAACTGCTAGCTGATTTACAAAACAGTACTGTTATGAAAAACAGCTGAACGACGTTTAGCGGTTTTACATAATTAATGGACTATAACACGCAGAATTGAATGAACGTTTTGCGTTTATCAATGCAGCGGGTCAACGATCAGAGATTATGTAAAACAGTGTGAAATGAACTGTCTGATTGTTGATTTTAGTTCGAAATTGTCTCATATGGCTCTGTATGTCCTAACAATAATAACCTAACTTTATTTTACTTGTCAATAGCAAAAAATTTATGAAAATTTTTAATGACGTAAATACTAAACCACTATAATAGTCGACAATATATCGGGATTATGAAAGAAAATAAATTAAATTGATCCATGAGCGAGCGAAGCGAGCTCGGGAGTTTCGTGTATCCCGACACGGACAGGTTAGGTGTTTAGGTTTTTTCTAACCTTACGGACACAAAAATAGGAGCCCCGCTAAGCGGGGCTCCGTCGACCCAGCCACGGAAAGTCAAATCAGAATACAGTATCGCTTTTTTACTTGAATGGTGACTATCCATTTAATATACCTAAACAATAAACAAACCTGTCCCACTGTAGATATGTCATTCTGGATTACGTCTAAGGGTGGGTAGCAGTTTTGTTAAACTTATCGCAATGGCAATCCAGCTGAACGTTGTTCAGCTGTTTTATAAAACAGTACTGTTTTGTAAAGCAGCTAGAGATTTTGTAAAACAGCGGATTCTACAATCCATCTGCGACAGATATATATGGACAGCGCGTTGAATAGGTCTACCCATATTCACTTCCGATAAATCAGTTATGGTACGCAAGATTCACTAAAAAGTAAGAAATAAAATAATTTTTAACAAAAAAAAGAACCGACTCCAAAAATCTTTCTGTTAAGTAAAATTGCACTAAAAAGTTATAAAATAATTGCATTATTTACTTACTACAATTTATATAAAAATACGTTTTTAATTTTAGAGGATTCTGAATAAATTCAATTTATTAGGACAATAACCTAGCTGATAAGGATTATATGACCTATGACAATAAGAAAGGCCCTATATAGAAAATTTATATGGAACAACGTTTGCGGGGTACAGCTAGTAATAGATATAACTTAACGTCATACTCGTGACAGAAATGATAAAATACGATACAAGTAATGCTACGAATTACCTTTAGGACTACCCAAGGAGTCACTTGTTATTCTTACCTTCGTCTGTAAGGATAAAAAATTATAAAGATAAAAGAAAAATGC
Source organism: Xylocampa areola (assembly GCA_935421205.1). NCBI lineage: Eukaryota > Metazoa > Arthropoda > Insecta > Lepidoptera > Noctuidae > Xylocampa > Xylocampa areola. Next base: position 9,607,582 of record OW285220.1, read on the forward strand.
ATAAAGAATTATTTTGGGTTCATTTGACAATTTGCATTATTATTTTATAGAAGCTTACCTACGTCAAATTATCTCGATACTCACTAGGTTGTGCTTAATAAGATATTCAGCCGCGAGTTCCTCGGCATTTCCACCAATCTCTCCGACAATTATGATGCCCTTCGTCTTTGGATCGTTTAGGAAGATTTTCAAGCAATCGATGAAACTGGTGCCGTTGAACGGGTCACCTCCAATACCTATACACAGTGTTTGGCCCAAACCAGCCTGAAAACAATATGAGAATGTAACCAATCATATAAGCTCTTTACGATGGTTACCTACTTACATCGGTTCATAAAAGTGCACGATTAATTATGTAAATTAAATACCTAGGTACACAACTTAGATATTTATACAGTACCTACTAGCTGACCCGGCGAACTTCGTACCAATAGTATGTATAATCTATGCTTCGTACCGCCCAACAGTCGATTCTTTTTTTGTTTTTTAATACTTATTCTGCTATTCGGGACACCAGGTCATGTTAATATATAATTATTATTTTTTAACATGCAATTTTTTAAATTTTTCTTTCCTTAAGAACTATTCTCGTACTTCAAGGAATATTATAAAAAAAGAATTAGCGAAATCGATTCAGCTGCTCTCGAGATTTGCGCTTTTCGCGATTCAGCGATTCATTTTTATCTGATCTGTGCGAAATGTGGAAGCAGAATCGCGGTAGTGAGCAGAGGTCGAGATGGCTTAGCAGTCAGACTGTCTGGACTATTTATACAAGAGGCGCAGGTTCCAATTCTGCTCAAGACCGTATTCTTTTTCCACAAAAAATTATAACTTCTAACAGTAAAATTTACTCACCAAAGTTGTCTGAAAGACAGCTTCGAATGTGAGGGTGCCTGACCGGGACACGATGCCGACACAGCCCAGTTTGTGGACTTCGCCCGGCATAATGCCGATCTTGCACTGATCTGGTGCGATGATGCCCGGGCAGTTGGGGCCTACAAGCCGGGACTTGTTCTGCATTAGCATCGCATGCTTGACCCGAACCATATCCTAGAATTCAGAAGACACTTCTAACCTGTGACTAGTTAAGAACTATGTGGTTTTCGTCGGTAGGTACAATCGGAGTTAATTAGCAGCTTACAACCAGAGTGATTGTGTTTTAAAAACTCTGTAACGTTAAATACGTTAGCAGTAAGTATAAAAAAGTAATAAAGAAACAGATACACTTTCGGATTTACCTAATATCATAAATCCGAAAGTGTGTCTGTTTCTTTTGGTGCACCTATAGTTTACTTAGATTCTATTTCAGACAAATCTTGTTCAAAACCAGTGCAATGCGGTATCTTTAAAATATTATCCTTACATGCTGTGGGACACCCTCAGTGATGCAGACAATTAGTGGAACTTCAGCTTCAACAGCTTCGAGGATAGCTAGTGCAGCTGTTGGCGGTGGCACATAGATAACAGAAGCCTGAGCTCCGGTTGCTGCTATTGCTTCCCTGACAGTGGCAAACACTGGTTTACCCAGATGTTGTGTTCCTGCCTTCTTTGGTGATACACCCCCCACCACATGGGTGCCATACTCCATTGCCTGTTCACTATGGAATGTTGCTTGTTTCCCAGTAAATCCCTGAACAATGACTTTTGTATCTTTGGTCACTATTAAGTTTTTAAGTGTCTGGTTATAACCATCGGATGCAAATCTTATGTTGCATTGCCATAACACATCTGGAAAATAATAACAAATAAAAAACTACTGAGTACATTAATATTATATAATATATATAGCATATTAAATATATATATGAGTACATAATAATATATATTTTAAAATGACTCGGTCCCAGCGGTCCCATATCATATACTAAATTTCGCAAAATCTTCAAAATGTGCAACTGTGTGTGGTTTTATTTCTATGGGTGGTAACCAGCGTTGCCAGAAGGTTACTTTTGTAACCTTTAAGGTTACTTTTATGTTCCACGGTGTGAAAGGTTACTTTTAGGTGTCATTTGGATGTTGAAGAATTAATTTATATTTCTTTAATTGATTCCAATAATCTAATATTTAATTAAAGGTAGTGAGCACAACTGTTATATATACCAGATATATATCTGCTAATCAAAACTATGACCAAAGTGTTCTGGCCAGTTTCGCCTACTCGCTTGATAAATCGGATTCTTTCTTGTTCGAGAGATAATTAGCACTTGGTTTGTTTAACATGTTATGAAAAGAAATAATGTTTAGTGTTATATTTTCTTGGAAAGAAGAGCTAGAAAACTAGCCAAGTGTACAAATTAGTAAGTAGGTATAGGTATCAACTTACTGTATAGGGCTTGATGATGAGTTTATAAAAAAACTAAACTCTGTATCTAACTCGTCTTTACTAGGTAGGTCAACAATTTTTTTTTTAAGTTGTACTTGTTATATATAGTAAGTACCTAGACCAAAAGTGAGAAGATCAGTATGCGTACCTACTTTGCAGACTAATAAAAAGAAAACAAAAGTAGGCATCTACTTAGGTTTATACCTACATTATTATATATATAAATGTCATCAACTTTATGTACCTTAATAATGGGATAAAAATATGAAAGGATACTTTTCGCAGGAAACGGTTACTTTTTTAGCCATTTTAGGTAACTTTTGATAAGACCCGGCTGGCAACACTGGTGGTAACAGTATTGTAGTCCTTCATTTTAATTTGTCAACAGACAAGTACACATAACCCTTCAAAATGCATTAACGCATACATAGCAAACACTTAAAGTTATAAATTTCTGTGGACAGAAAAATACCAGTTACCTGTATAGGGACTGAATAGATAGCAAGGACGTCACCAAAACACGTATTAAAATGTAGAGCAAGAATTCGGGGTAATGAGCAGAGGTCGAGAAGGCTTAGTGGTCAGAGCACCTGGAGTATTTATCCGGGAGGCGCAGTTTCGAATCCTGCTCACTACCGTATTTTGCTTTCCACAAAAATTCTTAACACACTAGTAGTCATTATTGTGAATATTATAAGACAAGTTGGTACAGGTTCTTACTTCTTACCTTCGTAGATAATAGCAATCAAACAATATACGTGACGTGTATAACTTTGGCACATGTTCTTACATAAATTTCAAACATCATATACCTAAGTTCATCAAGTTCACGTAGAATGACAATGCTAGACTATCACCAAATGCCTACCCATCTTCCAAGGCAATAATGCCACGCTGTCTGGTCTTTTACCATATTACCACACCAAGCCATTAAGTGCCATTGGAAAGAGCCCGGCGGATAATGTCACTGTATGCCGTCCTATGCGACCTGCACTCCTGCTACAGATCAGGCCATGGTGCTGTTTTTTCAACAGCTTCGACACTGAGACACTGATTGGAGGAATGCTTTGAAGGCTTACCCATGTTTTGTGTTATATTGATTTTCGTATCTTTTTCTTATTGTTTAATAAGAATAAGGTTATGCTGACCTTTAAACCGTGACAAAATCCGGATAGAAACAGCCATTGTATACATTAGGAAATTCCCTGTTCCTGATAAAATTATTATTGGAGAAGGAAAGATTTGAGTGACAGTGACACTGACATGCTAACTGATAACTCATAATGTTACATACTCTTTAGAAATTGAAACTGACCAAGAATTAGAACATAGGTTCTCCCCGTACACTATGCAGTAGGTACGCAAGTCATTTTCCACTAGGTATACCTAGATAGGTGCTCGACGACTGAAGCCGGTTCTATTTCTCATTAAAAAAAATTGCCGTATAGACATTGAAGCAGGTAAACGTTAGATATGAACAGTAACCTTTATTGTCTAATTGGTCTAGCGGCCGCAGACGGTGCTCCTGACCGTGAGGTGATAGATCCGATGAGCTTTTAAAGTGTATTAAATACAACATGGATTCTATGTCGGACTACCACCACGGTCCTCTGCAAACTCTTACTAGGGTTCTGGGATGGCAATTATCACAATGTCTGTCTGTCATGGTCTGTCACCAACATCGACGTACCCGATCATTAGTGCAGGCCGGCCACAGTCCGCCTGCACAATACTCCGGATCGACGCGCGCGCCTATGAACAGCTTGCTGCCGTCTCCAACCTTTCTCTTAGGATGCAGAACTATCCAAGTCTATCGCCCACTGGGGTGCGGGGGGGAGGAGAGGACCGATACCTGGTTAACCAGTTTAAATTGAATATTTCTAAGAAATCCTCAGCATCACAGGTGATTGGAAATGTGCCCGGTTACCGGTAATATGCTGACCGACCGCGACTCAATAACAACACCTCAAGTGTTCGGGGAATACATGCGTGATGCTACCTACAGTTAACCGCCCATACATGGTAACAATATGATATTAATTTGAGTCTTTATGTCGTAGCAGTAGCTAAGTAACAGCCGCACAGATCGATCGAGATTAAGCTGCGCTTGCCGCGGTTGATCTGTGGATGGGTGACCATAATTTCATACCGAGACCCCTCCGTGCCTCGGAGAGCACGTTAAACCGTCTGTCTCGGTTTATCAAATTAAGATCTATGACAAGCGCTACGGGTAGTCAGAGGCCTTAAAGTCTAACAATTAATGTAATTGAGAAAAAGCTAGGTGTCACAGTAGAACCTGCCGGGGTCGCGGTGATTGCTGCAACGAACCCGGGATCTCGGTAAAGGTTGGAATAGGACCGTGTGGTTTAGTCGGTAGGAGTCCGACACGGCGTCCATGATGGATTTTCCAAACACAAAAAAAAGGCGTGACAGCAGTAAAGACTGTTTTCATGAAAACCGTCTTTACTGTTGTGACGTGAACTATGGTTCAAGTTATTATATTAAATGGAAAAAAATACGGTCGCGAACAGGATTCGAACCTGCGACTTCCGGAGAAATACTCCAGGCGCTCTGACCACAAGTCATCTCGACCTCCTCTGCTTTTCAAAGATTTATCTTGAACTATGGTTCAAGTGTTACCACTGACGAGCAGTTGTCTGTACATAACAACCTTAGGAATTAGAATAAAAAACTGTTAGTCAGATTGTATGCGTGTATTTCGAGTTTACAATATTTTTAGACACAACATCGTCAAGCGCAACGATAAGAAATTTCAGAATATATTTCATAATTTTTAAAATACTACCGTAAAGAGTCGACTTTGTTCGATTCAGAGGTACACTTATAACATTAAATACAAGTTTCTTAATACTACGAGTGAGTGCTCCGCTAACGATTCGTGCCTTACAACATCACTTTAAGAGGAACATGTACATAATTTTAATAAATAAACATTTATATAAAATAATGACCGTCAAAACTTAGTGTCACGATGTATCCTTCCTTCCCGGCAAGTAAAACTGAATTAAGCTGTTGACTGAAACAACAGCGGAAATAAATAATAGCATGTTATTACTATAACACTATACATGGTACACGTAGGTAAATATATATCTTACGTATTGCTTAGACAACCTCTAATCGCTTCATTTCTTTTGCCAATTCACAGCCCATTTTGGCTGGGGAGCGCGTGACGATTACATTTGCCCGTTCCAAGGCCTTTATCTTGTCCATTGCTCCTCCCTTGCCGCCTGAAATGATGGCACCAGCGTGACCCATTCGTCGGCCGGGCGGGGCTGTCAGACCCGCGATGAACGATACTACAGGCTTCGCGTTGCGACCCTGAAATATTATAAATAATGTCATGTTAAACATCTCCTCTTGTGTTAAATTTTTTGGAGAACTTTGGTTCGCGAATTTTGAACTGACCAGTGAGTACATAGGTGGTGGCCTACATTTACTTAAAATAAATTTAATACTAAGTAATAAAGTAAGAGTGTATTCAGTATTTCAAAATAGAATTTCACTTCTTACACGGGATTTTTATGATTGCTACATTTAAACCATTACTCAAAATTACTCACGTTAAACTTTATCAAAGAGCACACGCACTTCGTCGCAGTGTTTCTGTTCTTAGCTCATTCTAAGAAAATAATTAAGTGACGGACTATTATTTCTTTAATTATATCTACGATGAACAATGCTGTTTATTAGTGTTCCATTGTTCCAAATGAGAACAAATCAGTTACAAAATTTTCTATAGGTAATTAACTTTAGATGAAATTTTTATGCTACTATTACAATCTACAAGGTCAAATATGAATACTTATATTTTACTAGGTAATCTGTAAACATTAATGATGTATGTAACTTGACGTCACGCTCGTGACCAACAAGATAAAATATGATATACAAATAATGCTACTAAACTATATGTATAATTTATGTAAATAATAAAAATAACCTCTCCATTGTTATAACACAATAGAATTCAGAAACCCAGGAGCCACAGTCCAATGTTCATGTCATCTCTTATTAAATGGACTGTATGGGACAAAAAAAAACTAGTCAAGAATTATAGAAAATAAATAAAACAAAAGCAAGGTCTATGGTAATGGTTCAATGGCTTAAGGCTTTCGTAATATGGGCACCTTAATATTAAGTTAAAAGTGGCGCTAACAAAAGGACCTAACGTCAAATAAACTCGATATTGAGATCCACATATGATCTTAGTTGTTAGTATAAGCCTGACGGATGTGCCCTAACAAGTGTTGCCACAAAGTTGGGGGGCTGGTTATTTTAAGAGGGCTCGTATTCCTCTTTTCTCGTGGTGATGGTGACCGCCGGGGTGGTTTTAGTGAGATAAAAATCCTACACTCCCCGGTCTTATCGTAGTATGACAATGAGATCAATCCAAGGGTGAATTTTGGATCACGTCAAAACATTCCAACTATACAAATGTAACAGATGCGGGCCTTCAGCTGTGTGGCTTCCCAAAAAAAAATATTTTGAGTGAGACAATATTTAATTGCAATTCCCTTCGTTTTTTTAATCCCCTGTTTCTCAATTATTGTTGACATCTAATAATTTATTTGGTAAATATGGAAGACCGTCATTATATGTAGTTTTAAAAAAAACGTGATTGTTTGCGTCCATCCGCTTTATCTAATATATCTAGGTATCGATAAGATTTTCAATTAGATTGGTATTTTTTTAGGATGAATACACAGACAGTATTTCACCCCTCATCGAGTGAAATACTATCTGAAAATAACTTCCATGCTTTTAGGAAGGTTATAGAAGTCAACAAATCATTTTGATAAACAAACAAAAAACGTATTATACAAGAGGCATCCTTTTGCCTGTACACATTAGTAGATGAAGTTCTGAACTTTCACTATGATATTAGCCATTTGGGATTATTGTATTACACTTTAGATTCTCAATACTCACGGTGTTGTGCTTAATAAGATATTCGGCCGCGAGTTCCTCGGCATTGCCACCGATTTCTCCGATGAGTACGATGCCCTTTGTCTCTGGATCTTTTAGGAAGACTTCTAAGCAGTCGATGAAATTGGTGCCGTTGAACGGGTCACCTCCAATACCGACACACAGGGTTTGTCCTAAACCAGCCTGAAAACAAATTGTAATCAAGTTTTTTTTTTTTGTTACTTAATATTGACTGCATTTATTAATAACAGCGACTAGCAACAATTTTGACAATACTAGGGAACTGCAAAGAGTTAATAAATTTGTGCCCCTTCTAGCACAAACTGAGATTAACTCTTGGGACTCGGGGGGGTAACTCGTTTTACCATTAAAGTTGCTGCCATATCTCCTTATCATGGTAACGAGAACTGGATGGTAAGTGTTTTCTATACGTTTTTTTATTATCCTTCGAAAAACGTTAAAAACACCCAACACTATAAATTTATCCTGTATCGTGAGTGTTCAAGACAAGACAAATTTCTGAAATTTTACACACACTTCCAGACTAGAAACGATCGTCTATAGATCAAACGAATATTTGTTCTGAGCAGGAATCCTAGCCGCGTCACGCGGCGCAGCCAGTCTCTCAACAGTATATAATTACTAAAAATCTGATTAAACTCTATTCGGCAGATTTCGAATCAAAATTATTTATAAGTACGGACTAAAGAGCCGATACGCATGTGTACACTTCTTTATGCTGGGGTTGTGAGAGCATTGTTTTCGATTGACTCTCAATAGGATGTCGCTACTTTTATGATCTCCAAAACTATAAATCAAATAGATATTATCGATTCAACCGTTGCCAACTATGGACCTAGTCGTTGGCCAATACTAATTTGTTTTTCGTCCAGGTTTCTTTATTCTTCAGGGTACCCCTCTCACCTGTATCGGTCGGCGAAAATGACTCCAACTATATATATATATAAAATAAATGCATTCTTAATGGACAACTTATCAAACCTTCACCTAAGATTCTAGTACAAAACACTAATTAAAACAAAACTTTAACTTATCGCGAGCCGCGGCACATTCATGTCTACTTATGACTTGAACCTATTATAACTGTAATTCCATGATAATTCCTGTATCAATCTATCATAATAGGAATACAATCATATCATCTTTAGAATGATAATTATAAATGAAAATTTGACATTGATCATTTTGATTATTATGATTGCCAATCACAATAATCAAATAAGCAGAATTTATATTAAACTTCTTATATTATTTAGTTGGCTGACATATATTTATAGACACACTTTTTTCACTCAGTTCTATAATGTTGTTTATTTCATGTCAATTAAGATACATGTTCAGTGTAGAGCAATGAACTAAAATAGGCTTGCTTGATTAATTGAAGAGGTTGACCCTTGTAATGCGTAAGTATTGTTATCTACACCAACTAAAATATTAATAAACAGTATTTTTAAGCAATACTAGAGTACTGTACGTAAATAGACATTCATTTATTTGCACTTTAATGCAATCTATGGTTTCAGGGAACACGACATAATACGAGAATCAAGCTGTCCAGTATGAGCACTCACCACAGTTGTCTGAAAGACAGCCTCGTAAGTGAGGGTGCCTGAGCGGGACACGACGCCAACACAGCCGCGCTTGTGGACGGAGGCAGGCATGATGCCTATCTTGCACTGGTCCGGCGCGATGATGCCCGGGCAGTTGGGGCCTAGAAGCCGGGACTTGTTCTGCCTTAACAGCGCGTGCTTGACCCGAACCATGTCCTAGAATAAACATTTCAATAAGAATTCCAATAGTAAGACTGAAGCCACTATATCGGATTGTGACACTTGAGTTGTATAAAGATATCCAAAAAAATCTATTCTAATATTATAAAGCAGATGAGATTTTGTTTGTTCAAATGCGCTAATCTCAGGAACTACCAATTGTATTTGAAAAAGCTAGCCTTAATTATAATTTAGAGAGTGATGACACGGAACGTCAAAGGTCGCGGGTTCAAGCCCCGTTCTTGTCTATTATTTTTTCAATGTTTCTTTGAAAAATAGAAATTAATATAGGCATTACATGGCCTCAACATGTATTAAAAAATATAATTATATATGATTTATAAAGGATTGGGATGTTGTTCGGCGATTTACAACTGCAAAGTGGTAACGCTGAGTTTAGTAAATCTGTAAATGATTACTAGATAAATATCACCAGGCGTCTCCTTAAGACGTATACAAAGAGGATTGAAAATTCAATAGGTTTGAACACGACAAGGTAGCTCAGTTGGTAGAGTGATGACACGGAACGTCAAAGGTCGCGGGTTCAAGCCCCGTTCCTGTCAATTATTTTTTCAATGTTTCTTTGAAAAATAGAAATTATAATTTAATGTTAAATAATTCAGAAGAAAAAACGCTGCCAAACTTCTTAAACCGCGTGCGCTGGCGTAATAGTTTAGTAATACGTAAATATAATATTCTACAAAAATATCGGCCTTAGTACATCAAAAAGAAAGTCCATGTTACCATATGCCTATCTCTTATACATTAGCAACAAAAAGGTATTTTGTACCAAAAAATAATGAAAATAAAGTGATTAGGCATGGCATATTAATCCTTACGAACGAAAGTTACTTCATCATCAAGACAATTTTATGAAGATAAACTTTGTCCTTTATAATATGTTATTTGGACGCATAGTTTAGTAAATAATAAAAAATTAAAATAATTCAACACTCGCGCGAACGAGCCGTGTGACGCACAAGCCCCGCCCAACGAGAACCGAACATTGCCGAGAAGAGATGGACTGTGAATTATTTCTATTTGTTGGTAGGTACTACTAAATAGGTAATTATAATATAATTATACGCGGGTGATACCGTAGGGCACAGCTAGTAAATAAATAATTATCCTGGTCAGGCAGAATATATTACAGACATGGCAACATTCCTATTATATAAAAAAAAAAACTAACAGCATTGGTGAAATGTGGGTGTACTTATTGTGTACACCTCTGCCTACCCCTTTGGGGAATATGTGCATGATGCTATGTTATGTCAACATTAATAATAATCTGCTACCTAAAAATGTGGTTTGTACCAGTAGTCGGTTACATCTGAATATTTTCTCTTAATACACTATCTAAATCAACAAATCATACTACTATACTATTGTCAAATAATTAATTTGACAGTAAAAATCTTATTAGATAATATACCAGATATCCACCCATGGCTACACAATGAACAGTCTCAAATTTGACATGACCCCGTTGGGATTACCGGACATCTAATGATAACTCCTTAACCTTAATAGCTCTCCCTGGCGAACTAAAGATTTTTTTTTTGTGATAAAATCAATGTCACTTGGTTTTCTTTAAGCTGTGTGGCAGATAATTATGCCTTTAGCAGTTAAGGTGTCAATAACTAATCAACAAATCCACAGACATGCCTTCTATTGTGGTCTATTTATGGATACTAATATTAGTATGGATAAATAGACTAGTGGACTGATGGTCATTACATAGATGGAATTTCCATTTCAGTGAAATGACATGCAATTCATTTGATATCTTTAAAATATTATCCTTACATGCTGTGGAACACCCTCGGTGATGCACACAATTAGTGGAACTTCAGCTTCAACAGCTTCGAGGATGGCTTGAGCAGCTGATGGTGGAGGCACATAGATGACAGAAGCATGAGCTCCCGTTTCTGCCATTGCTTCCTTTACAGTGGCGAACACTGGTTTCCCTAGATGTTGTGTTCCTGCCTTCTTTGGAGACACTCCACCCACAACTTTGGTGCCATAGTCCAGTGCCTGCTGACTATGGAATGTTCCTTGTTTTCCAGTGAACCCCTGAACAATTACTTTTGTTTCTTTGGTCAGTATTAAATTTTTTCTAGTCTGGTTATAACTTTCAGATGCAAATCTGACATTGCATTGTTTAAACCCATCTGGAGAATAAAAAACAAATTACCATTATACAATATATATATGTTTTTTTACTATTTAGTATGTTTTTTAAACACAACAAAGTACTGTTAAAATGAATTGCTAGAAATGTCTACTATTATTCCCCTTTAATATCCATGGAATCAATTGGGTGGGGCAATATATGAAAACCAAGATGGAAGAATGTTTTCCTATGAGACCGTAATATATTGAATAGTATAAATTTATTTAACATTATTTGATTCAGTGATAATATAAATTACAATAAAATATGCTGTGAAACAAATGTTGTTTTTCGAAAAATCAATATCAAAGTCATAGTAATTAAGAAGATAAAGTACATGATTGATTCATCTTGATGGATTGATTTCTCCTAAGTAGGTTTCCACTTTTAATTAAAACATTTTGTAGTCGAATAACTATGAAAATAAAATCAATAGTGCAATAAATCATATATAATATTATCAGTAAGGTTTAACAATATAAATAAAAACAAACAGATAAAATATACACAATCAGACAATACTAACTGCTCTAGTATATTATTGATGGATGTGTGGGTGCCAAAGGTCATTACAAAATACATTTTTATGGATTAATTTATTGAATGAAGAGTCTAAGTTAAAACTGTCCGAGTGCAATTTTGGGTTTATATAATAATGGGATATTTCGCCGAAAGTTATCACAAGCAATGTCAATGATTTTATTTTTAGATGAAGGTCTCGGTAACATATATTAGGCCTAATGAGTACGACATTGGAAGAGCACGATATTTGATTTAATGATTTGCTAGTCTGGTAACTTGCTAGAATTTAATCCAGTTTTAATTCGAATATTAAAAGCCAGGTAACAATAAAATTGTAATGTTTTAGGAGTAGGTTATTACAGTCAAAAAATTGGCGTGACGTGCATCAGTTTTAGAGGGTACCATATATGTTCTTTATATATTCTAAACTTTATATTGTAAAGGTTATAGTTATGCTGACCTTTAAACCGAGACAAAATCCGGATGGAGACAGCCATTGTACAACTAGGAATTAAAAAATTACGGGAGAGAAGTAAAGATCTAAATGACACTGACAGGCTGACTGACGACTCTCCCCAGCAATTACGTAACCGATACGTCAATATCAATACGTAACTGACAGTGACAAGTGACACCATTACAGATAGATTATTTGCTAAAAAAAAAGACTAAAAAGTATAGGGTGGCATGGATGAAGGCACCTTAGAACATCTGTCCCTCTTTATGATAACCTTCCTAATAATATTCCTAGGCCTATTAATATTTATTTTCTTCTAACCCTTATTGGTTCTCCTTTTATTAAAATTCTATGCAAATTTCTTACCGTAAATAAAATCAGAATTTAAATATCTTGCTTTCCTACATAAAAGGTTTTTTTCTGGTTCCAATTGATACCCTGTAATAAAAATATAAAAATTTTACCTGAAAATAAAATTTGTATTATGTTTCCTAAGACGTCCGAAGTCCATTTATGAGAGAGTACATCGTCTTTTCTCCCACCTTGTCGCTAGATGTCGCTTCTTTACCGTTACGTGACCACGATAAAAACGCCCCCAGTAGCCCAAATCTGGAACTAACTCAAACAGCACACAGAAAGCCACCATAGTTTGTCATTGTTGGGCTCATAAATTTAAATAATAATGGTATATAAAACCCAGGAAGACATTGTCCGGACTTCGGACGTCTTAGGAAACATAATACACATTTTATTTTCAGGTAAAATTTTTATATTATGTGTTCCTTTTGACGTCCGAAGTCCATTTATGAGAGATCTGTTTGTTATCTCCTGGTGGCTTGCATAGTAAAAAAGCAACAATGTGATTTTATTTGTTTATATAAAGAAACAAAATTCATAGTAATAAATTTACTAAATAGAATATAATGAATTTCTAAAAATAATACATTTTGTACTTGTGCTTACTGATTTATGAATGTTGTAGCACTAGACTTAAATATAATTATAATCACCAATTATAATTGATATTATTGTTAGTCCAATGCTTATGATTTGAGAAACTATTAATTATTTGAAACTGAAAAGAATTTAGAAAGGGACTTTTCTGACTATATTATTTTCATCTACCTTTCTGTAATAATATTTTTTTAAATATGTAATATAAAAAATAAATAATGTTTTCATGGCACCAGTTAGCCTTAGCTAAAATCTCATTTATGGAGTACTTATTCTAACCAGTTTAAAGATGAAAATGGTTGTCTGTAAGAAATTTCTTTTTAGCGATAAGACCGCCAATTGTACTATTCTTCTGTCTATATGTATATCTCTGTCTTTCCTGTTGGTGTGCAATAAAGTATACTCCATCTATCTATCTATCTAAAGCTGCCAGGCGTAGCCTCTATCCCGGTTTTAGTAAAAATTCGCTTTACCCAGCCAGCGATAATCACAGCAGTGGCTGGTCTGCGAGGTTCCTTAGTGGTGATAAATAAATTTGTCAGAGATCCTCTAGAACTTTTCAACAAAGGTTCTTAGCCAAAATAAAGGATTTGTATTTCTATCCGGTGTAGCTAGCAACGTCCAACTTGATTGTTGGTATAACGTTGAATCAGTTTTGGAGCCGAATATAGGATGCAGGGTAATGTAAAATATAAAGTCAAAACTCTATTATCAACTAGATGTTTTGGGTCACAATGCAAAAGAGTCAAATCGTGTACTCTACGCCCCGAAGTTAACAACAAAATTTATGGCAGTACGCCTAGAAATATCAAATAAAGTGTGTAAATTTGGATCTGTATTTTTCATAAACTTAATTACTATTCTTGAATCCCATATAGGCAATTTTGGTAGAATCGGTCTAGCTAATGATATAGCTTTCAGTGTATCCTTAACCAAGTGTTTGGAAGAAATGTTAATATCTGATATTATTTCACAAACTGATGCTATAACGGATTTATAGACAAGAATAGTATGATACGCTAGTCGATCCGTAAGAATCATTTTTGCTAAATATCGGGCTACATCAGCAGGTTTCGGATGATGTAAATTTTTTTTATTGTGAATACACCACTGTGACCATCTGTCCTATATGGGAGTATAATTCTTAAGCGTGGAAGCTCGCCAACACGTCAAAAGGAGCCGTTTTTCTTCCACTGATCATTCTGCCGTTATGGTGTCCCAGTCAAAATGAGCTAACCTTCCAGCTGTAGGTGGTGCACTTGTGCTGGAGGGCGCCTTGACACCAACGTTGTATTCAGGTTCCATGTTTTCACCGAGCGTGCTAGGGCTCGGCTCTTCGGGTCTGAGCGCCAAAATGATTTCTTCCTCTTGGGCGCTATTATTTTATATTTGCCCTTGGCCGAGTTGAGATGGCGTAGCACTCGCCTGCTCCCAGAGCTGGTGGAGGAAAACTCCATGTGAGATCGTACTCCCAGTATCTGCTCAAGGCGTCGTGAAAGTAAGCGCTCGAGTCTGATAAGTCTAGTGTTGCATATGTCGACACAACGTGAGCGTTTCTTGAAGCGAACAAGTCTATGTCTGGAGTCACCCATAGACTGAAAATTTTGTTTGTCGCCCCGCTCAGCAGATGCCACTCGGAGCTGACTTGTTCTCGCGAGAGTTTGTCGGCTTCCGTGTTGTACAGTCCTGATAGGTGGTGAGGACGAAGTACAACGTCCAGGCTGTCTGTCAGTGCTAGGAGATCTTTCGTCAATTTTAAGAGCTTGTGAGACTTCGTCCCGCCCTCGTTCTTTATGTACGACACTACGGTGTTGTTGTCGCTTTGCAACATCAAGGTGGAATTTTACAGAACCTTCGCCTTCGTTGAGATGGCGGCTATCACTGCGTACATTTCGTTTTGATTTGCAGTGCCATTTCAATTTATTCCGTGTTCAATTTTCTTTACAGTCACTAAGGAATTTGAACGTCTGAGGCATCCGTGACAACTTAATTTACTGTTAGCCTCCTCGGATGAATTGCAGTTATCTGTATGACATTTTCGAGCCACCACTCTAGTTCTTTTCTTAACTCGTTGAGAGCCGCTGCAACGTGCGGCAATGCAACCTTCCCCGGAGGGTGATGAAGGTCGCAAAGTTGAGATAACCTAAGAGGCGTTGCGCCTGCTTGAGGTTCCAACTGCCAGTTGCCAAGCGCTCCAGTAGGCACTGACGGACTCTGTTCACTTTGTCTGTTGGCAGACACTTGGTGTTGTTTTGCGTGTCCCAGACAATCCCGATCCCTATATATCTTAAGTTACAATATTAAATGGAAAAGAATACGGTCGCGAACAGGATTCGAACCCGCGCCTCCCGGATAAATACTCCAGGCGCTTTGACCACTAAGCCATCTTGACCTCTGCTTACTACCACGAATTCTCCATCCGTACTTTTAACACGTCTGTTTGGCGACGTCATTGCTATCTTTTCAGTACCTATACAGGTGACCGAATCGACACGACTAACTTTGCAGTTAATACAATGTCGTAAAAAATGCAATTACCTTAACAATTCAAGATAAATCTTTGAAAAGCATATATCTTGTCGGGGTTAGTATAGATTTTCCATATTTATATTCTAATGTAGGCTGTAGACAAAGTCTATAACAATGTGGACGTGAGCTTGCAGCGTTTTCCTGCCCCGGTGGACTAGCATATAATTTGTCGAAAAATACGACCATCCGGATGTCTTTCTTGCGTAATACTTCTGCAGTCCAATTTGTGACTGAAGCAAACATTCTCGGTGTAGCTGCTATTTGCAGTAACTTGGTAATGATGGAACAGGTGAAAATGTTTGGATTTCATAAACCGATTTAATGCCTTCAAATTGAATATTTTTTATTACCTCTAATGTTGGTAAAATAAATGTCAAAATAAATAAATTTGTCTAGCATTTTTTTTTTTTTTTTAGGTGTCTGAAATTTGGCCCATGTCGACTGATAGAGCCGTAAGCAGCCGCCCAAAACCCTTCCCGTGTTATTTATGATAATTCCTGTTAGCTTGGTCTTTTCGACTGCCCCCTCCCTCTTCTTTTTGTCAAGCTGGTTGAAATTACGCTTTCTAGTTATTCCTTTCTTCGTTTTTTTTTTTTTTGACAACGTAAGGATTACTCACGTGAGGTAGAAGCTATCGGTGTTTTAGAAGGCACCGGTGATTTGGATCGCACCGTGGATTAACTCGTAATACGACATGTTTAACTAACTTATCGATGCCACCAATTTTTTGTAAATATACGGCTTAACCTTGAGGATTGAACATATATTCTGAAGAAGCGGGGTATTTTTTCAATATCTTCACGTATGCACGTTAACCACAAATCATTTGTAAAATATAATGAGAAACGGTTTTGTACTCCTATTCCTTACTAAATAGTTCTGTCAACTTATCATAAATGTAATATGATGTCAACTGTGCACCAGGTTCGAGGACCAATCAATAATATTTCTCAATGCTAAATTTACAAACTCATATTGCGCTAAAAAAAGCATTAGATAAAGCCGCAAAACTGCATTCCAATTTGAAATGAATCTTCTAAACGTCTCAATTCTTTATTTACATTAAGCTCTGTGAACTTCGAGAAAGCTGCATTTTTTTTTTTGAATATTAGTGTACCGTACTGAGTTCCGATCCGAGGAGTCGAACCTCTACATAGCTGTTAACTTAGCTACCCGGTCAGGGTTTGCTTTAGGTATAGATGGTTCCTTGTCGAATACATTTAGCTCAGCAATATCGTCTACAGTCAAAGACGCACATAAAAATTGATCATACAATATTTTATATATTTCTCCTGATGTAGGTAACATCGGGAGACATACGGTACAGCAGTATACGAACAAGAAGCACTTAGGTTCGCGGCAGCGTAGTTAGCACTAAAAATGGTATTTATATGACTCACCAACTGCTGGGTTAATAACTCGATTTCTCGAAAAGTATCGCCGTCCCGGCGCCTTCTTTTACGCTGTGGTTGTTCATCTTACCTCGAACTTGAACTTTTTACAATTTTCACGTAACAGATATTAGTTTAACGTACTTTCTACTTTAATCTCGAAAGTAAAACCAAAATATAAACGAAAGTTCGATTTGAAATCGTTATACGTTTGAAATATAAGAAAAATTAAATCTATAACCAAATGTGGGTATAAAAATAATGTTTTTCAAAATGTAACGACCGTGTGCTCGATTTGAAAAACGACGCAACAATGACAAACTATGGTGGCTTTCTGTGTGCTGTTTGAGTTAGTTCCAGATTTGGGCTACTGGGGGCGTTTTTATCGTGGTCACGTAACGGTAAAGAAGCGACATCTAGCGACAAGGTGCGAGAAAAGACGATGTACTCTCTCATAAATGGACTTCGGACGTCAAACGGAACACATAATAGGTGTACAAGTTTGTACTGTTAAATAAAATTTTGTTCCAAATTTCTAACTAGATGGCGTTGTACCGTCCGCCTGAATCGCGCTATGGTTTCGTTACATGAAAATCATATGGTCAACTCGATATTTTTTTATTGGTGTACTTGATCTGTCCAAATTAAAGGTTTGCTGATTTACTAAATTAAAAGGTGTTTCATTCAAATCATTATAGTAAAAACATGGTCCTTATCGAGTCGGATAAGTAAGTGAGCAGATAGTGTTTTTGTGAATCTTGGCGTGGAAACCAGGGTGGATCGCCCTGAAGCGCCGCACACCCAAGCTGGTGTGCACAGTGAAGTGAGTGACCAGCGCAACAGCAGCGGAGCGCCAAGATCAGCATCAGTATCAGCACCAGCACCAGCACCAGGAACTGGCGCAGAGCGGATCGGACATCATCAGTACCAGCAGAGTGGAGGTGGCGCACGGCGGAACTGTTGAGTTCGCCAGTGCGACAGCGGAGTCGAGCATTTGGACAACGCAGTCTCAGCGGAGAACGGAGTCAGTGTTAGTGAAGTGCGGTTTGTTGAAGACAAAAAATCGTGAATACATTTTATTGTTATTGCAAGTTAGGCTTTCTCAAGATAGAAGAAATTCGTGTTGAAAGGTGTAATATTGGACTTTAGTAGATTACTACATAATTTAAAGTAATTGTAATGGTCAAAATTGTAATATTTGTCTATGTATCTACATAATATAGAAAGTTAAAACAGTGAATTTATGGGACGGGGTTAACATTTTGTCTTTGGTAGAAATTTTAACTTTGACATTAGTAACTTCTTGTTAACGTGAGTATTTGCATTTTTAAGATTTTTCTTCTAATTTTGTACCAAATATATATATAATTATGGAGGCTATGTATAAATTACAGAATAATAAAAGGGTTCTTATTGAAAAGGCTCAGATTAACTTTAAAAAAGCGCCTAAGGACAGAGTTACTAAAACATATGTTGAAACTAGATTGGAATCACTTGAAGCTTTGTGGAAAGAATTCTCTTCAACTCATAATAGCATTATACAGAATGCTACAGACGCACAGCTTGAATCGGATACGTATTTTGTAGATGATGTTTATGATATTACTGAGGAAGTTTTTATTATTCACAAAACTCACTTGAAAGAGGTTTTAAATAAATTTAACAATTACCATTCAGAACAAAAACCAAAGACAAATGTCGACCACACAATATCTAATAGTGTTCAATTACCAAAAATAATTATTCCAAAGTTTTCTGGCAACTATGCGGAATGGACAACATTCAATGATTTATTCACATCGTTAATAGATAAAAATGATAGTTTAGAAGATGTCCAAAAGATGCATTATTTGAAGGGCTTATTGTCGGGAGAAGCAGATCAACTCGTCAGACACATTGCGGTTACTTCAGATAACTACAAAGAATGTTGGTCGTTGCTACATAGTAGATACAATAATAAGCGGTTTATGTCAAACTGTTTATTAAAGCGCTTACTGAGTCAGTCTAGTGTCACAGAATGCTCAAATAGTCTTAAGGGTTTACTGGATACCACAACTGAATGTATAAATGGTCTAAAAAATCTCGGAATTGATGTTAGCACGTGGGACATCCTGATCATTTACATAATTAGTTCGAAACTTGATTCTGAATCACGGAAACAATGGGAGACTCAAATTAGCACCAAGGATGAATTACCCGTGCTTTCGGAATTCAAGGGTTTCTTGGAATCTAGATTTCGTGCGCTTGAGTTTTTAGATACTAAATCAAGTAGACCTAAACCTAATGTCAGCATAATTAATAAGCCAAAAGTTCATCATGTTGTTAGTATCGACAATAAGGCCGATGCAACCATTACTTGTCCATTCTGTGAAGAAAACCATAAAATTTTTAATTGTAAGAAATTTGCCAAAGAGAGTTACGACTCTCGTCATAACTTTGCACAAACCAGGCGCTTATGTTACAATTGTTTAAACGCGAATCACTCCATTAAATTTTGTCGACAAAATACGTCGTGTCGTATATGTAAACGGAGACATCACTCACTATTACATCCCAACTCGGTCTCAAACTCAACCGTCGTTAATGAAAGTTCAAATGCAGTAACTGATGTTAAATCAGCGGTATCTAGCGTTCAGGCATCGCTATCAGCAGGCGAACCATCAACTTCAAATATAGTTTCACATTTTTCTAAGGGGTCAGTACCTACTCAAGTTTTGTTGGCTACTGCTCTTGTCAAAGCACAGACAAGAAGTGGCTCTACACAACTGCTGAGAGTGCTATTGGATCAGGGATCTCAGGCATCGTTTATAGCAGAATCAGCAGTGCAGCTACTCGGACTTAAGAAGAAGCCGACCAAGTCGGTAATATCTGGAATAGGTGGCGAGAGGAGCGCCTTTGCTTCTAGGTTTACAGTCACGGTGACTATTCACTCGCGCTTAGATCCAAACTTTTGTGTCCAAGTTAATGCTTTCGTATTAGGTACCATTACGTCGCTTTTACCCTCAGAGAAATTAGAGAAATTCAATTGGCCCGAGCTAAAAGAGATAACTTTGGCTGATCCAGAGTTCCATATGCCAAGCAAGATAGATATCTTACTTGGTGCTGAGATATATGGCCAAGTTCTTAGAGATGGTTTAATTAAAGGTCCACCAAACTTACCGGTAGCTCAGAATACTGCCCTGGGTTGGATCCTTTCTGGCCAGATCTCATCGAGCAGTGACTCTATTCATTGTCATCACGTCATTCACAGCAGTTCAGATCAGGCTGATGACAACGCAATTTTGCGACAGTTCTGGGAAATAGAGTCTACTATCCCTGATAAAAAGATCCTCTCTGATGAGGAACAACGTTGTGAAAATATTTATTGTCAGACTACTTACCGTGATGAAGGTCGCTATGTAGTTAATCTTCCCTTTCGCGATCAAGACCCGCAGTGTCAATACGGAAGGTCTAAAGATCTTGCAATAAAAAGATTTCATCTTCTTGAAAACAAATTCAAGAGGAATCCAAGTTTTAAGGCACGATACTCCGAAGTGTTCCAAGAATACATCGACCTTGGTCACATGGAGCCTGTACCCGATGATGAGCGTAATAAGAATACTGCTGTATATTTGCCGCATCACGCCGTGGTACGTGAAGACAAAACCACAACTAAGGTTCGAATAGTGTTCGACGCTTCAATGAAGGGGTTCAATGGAGTATCTCTGAACGATGATCTCTTGGTTGGCCCCATGTTGCAACCTCCTTTACGACACATCATTATGAAATGGAGAATGCACCCAATAAGTCTCTGTGCTGATATTATTAAAATGTACAGACAGGTGAAAGTTTCTCCTGAACATGCAGATTATCAGCGAGTACTGTGGCGCGATGATCCAGCATCTGAAATCAAAGAATACAAATTAGTACAAGTTACATTTGGTACAGCAGCGGCTCCTTACCTTGCAGTAAAATCCTTACAGCAAGTGGCTGTCGATGAAGGTGGAAGTTATCCTGAAGTATCTGAAATCATAAAAAATGAGTTTTACGTAGATGATTTAATGACAGGGTGTCAGACAGTCGAAGAAGGATTACACATACATAATAAATTAACAGAATTACTTACCAAAGGTCACTTTCAATTACAGAAATGGGTTAGCAATTGCGATGTATTCAACAAGAGAATTCAAGGATATGCTGAAACAAAGGTAACCCAGAAGAAAGAAGGGGAAGAGAATCAGGGAAAGAATATTAAGTTGGATTCAGTTATGAAAATTTTAGGAATTTCGTGGGATCGTGAGAGTGATGAATTTAAATATTCAGTACAACTCGCTTCACAGCAGACTCCAATCACCAAGAGAAAGGTAATAGCTGACATCTCCCGTCTGTTTGATCCTCTTGGTTGGGTAGCACCTTGCATTGTTACTTCCAAGATCTTCATTCAAAAGCTTTGGCTTTCAGGTCAGGAATGGGATGAAGAATTAACTCCGGAACTATTAACAGAATGGGAAACTTACCGTGCAAATCTTGTAGAGACGAACAAGTTCAGCATCCCCAGATGGGTTAACACAAGAGCTGATGATCGATGGGTAGAGTTACATGGGTTTTGCGACGCATCGATGGCTGCTTATGCCGCTGTAGTGTATGTTAGAGTCATTGATGCCCACAAAAATATTCATGTTAGTTTAATCACCTCTCGAACTAAGGTTGCGCCAGTCAAGCAGCAGTCAATACCGCGTTTGGAGCTGATGGGAGCAGTCTTGCTGTCTGAACTCATTTCTGAAGTCGCAAAAGTAATGGGAATCTCAGCCCCCCAAATACACGCCTGGACTGACTCTACGGTGGTTTTGGCATGGCTCAGTAAACATCCAAGTCACTGGACTACTTTCGTTGGAAACAGAGTCTCTACTATTCTCTCTCACTTCGACAACTCACATTGGGCTCATGTCCAATCAACGCATAACCCAGCAGATCTTGCATCCAGAGGCTTAACACCACAAGAACTTGTATGTAACTCTTTGTGGAGTCAAGGACCCTCATGGCTACGTGATGAAACAATAGAATACACAAGACCAAAGTCAATTGTTGTCAGCACGGAGCAAAGATCAATCAAGGTTCATGTCGTAACTGAACCTCCGCAGGAGGATCCAATCTGGACAAAGTATTCGACATTACAAAAGTTAGTTCGGGTTATAGCGTACTGTAGAAGAGTTTTGAGTTGGAAGAAACGATTACATGGTGAAAAGAAATTCGGGAGATATTTAACCAAAGAGGAAATACAAGAAGCAACAAAAACATGTATAAAACACATTCAGAAGCAAGAGTTTTATGAAGATATGAAGGATATATGGAAGACAGGATGCGTGAAAGCAAAAAGTAAACTAAAAAGTCTAAGTCCAGTTATCGATGATGAAGGTATTCTCCGTGTCAGTGGACGCGTTCAAAACGCTAATTTAAATGAAGCTGTGAAACATCCCATCATCTTACCACCTAACAATCATTTCACTAACCTTGTGATTGATGAAGCCCATAAGAAAACTTTACATGGAGGACCAACACTAATGTTGAGCCATCTGCGTACTAGGTATTGGATCCTTTCCGCCAAAACAAAGGTCAAGGCTCACGTACACAAATGTGTTAAGTGCAGGCGGTATTCAGCATCCACTCAAACCCCACTTATGGGTCAGTTACCGTCAAGTAGAGTCACTCCAGCAAGAGCATTCCTACATAGTGGTGTTGATTTTGCTGGCCCCATCAACATCCGAACATCAAAAGGTCGAGGTCACCAATCATACAAGGGATACATTTGTGTCTTTGTATGCATGGTGACCAAGGCTATTCATTTGGAAGCCATCAGTGATTTGACATCTCAAGGTTTCATTGCGGGCTTTAAAAGATTTGTAGCTCGGCGAGGTTTTGTTAGTGAGATTTGGAGCGACAATGGAACGAATTTTGTCGGCGCGTCCAAGGAGCTTCAACATTTAGTCGCTGCGGAGAAATCATCCGTGGCTGTAGAGATAAGAGAATGGTTATGCAACAACAGCACTACTTGGCATTTCATTCCGCCTCATTCCCCTAATTTTGGTGGTTTATGGGAGGCCGGGGTGAAATCGACCAAATTCCACCTAAGACGTGTTATAGGCCCTTCTACACTTACGTACGAAGAAATATCGACACTTTTGTGCCAGGTGGAAGCGTGTCTCAATTCTAGGCCGTTATCAGTGTTGCCTGACAATTCTATGGATCCCACCCCTTTAACACCAGGTCATTTCTTAATTGGTGAGCCTCTAATAGCGGTGCCTGAGCGGAATTATGAAACTTCTCAGATTAGCAACCTTAGACGTTGGCACGTCACACAACGCATGTTGCAGGACTTCTGGAGACGATGGTCTGATGAGTACTTAGTTCATTTATTGCAGCGTCATAAATGGACTAAGAACACTCCAGAACCAAATATCGGAGATATAGTGTTAGTAAAAGAGGATAACTTTCCTCCTGCCCGTTGGCTTTTGGGCAAGGTTACAGACAAGCACCCTGGTTTAGATAAAATAACAAGAGTTGTGACTCTCAGGTACAATGGATCGTTTATCAAACGACCTATTTCAAAGCTGTGCATGTTGCCAGTTGCAAATTGATACAAGTGTCTCGTTTTGTTTAGTTTTTTATTTGTTGTAACAAATTTTGTTATATTGTGAAATTTTTTAATTAGTTATACAGTCCACAAAGTATTGTAAGTAGTGCCTAAGAATATATATGAAAAAAAAAAAAAAAAAAAAGTATTTTGCCTGTCTAATTTAGAATTGTTTAAAAATAGTTATTTGTAGCTCATTTGGCCCCTGACCTCATGGTGGGCGGGTTTTGTGTGGTGAAGGACATATCATTATGTCCTTGGTGGGCGGTATGTACAAGTTTGTACTGTTAAATAAAATTTTGTTCCAAATTTCTAACTAGATGGCGTTGTACCGTCCGCCTGAATCGCGCTATGGTTTCGTTACACGAAAATCATATGGTCAACTCGATATTTTTTTATTGGTCTACTTGATCTGTCCAAATTAAAGGTTTGCTGATTTACTAAATTAAAAGGTGTTTCATTCAAATCATTATAGTAAAAACAATAGGTACATAACTTATAATCTCTCAGAACCTAATTGTTGGTACACTAAGTCTTGATAATTATTAATCTGTATTGTTCAAACTTTTTTTTTATTACTAGACACCTTGCTTAACTTTTATAACCGTGAACCGTACCTTGGCTTTTAGACTGGTCAAGTTTATGTAGTTAATGTTTTTATCGTACCAACCAATAGACATTGGCAGACTCTTAATTAACCCGATGGAGTCTATCTAAAATGTATCATCTTGATTCATACGATTTATTTTATCATTTTACCTGAATACCATCGGAGTGGTTCTCGTTTCCTCAACCATTCGGCTCATTCGGGCCACATTAACCTATTTCTGACAAATGTCAATAAATATATCCAGAATTAGCAAGTTTAGACTTTAAAACTACAAGACAGAAGATTTATTGCAAAGCATTTTCAGTCTTATAACGTAAACGGGTGTGAAAACGAGACGAAGCGAATATCGTTCCGCGTTTGCTGTAGATATCTAAAAACTCTCCATATCGATATCTAAAAACGGTTTTTCATATCGATATGAAAACTTCATATCGGATATGTAACCGTTTACAGAAAATACCAAAAACGCCCATGTCTATTATAAAAGCAATATTTATATTAAAATCTAATAGCCAAATGCGAGTTGGACTTGAAGGTTCTGAAGATCGCCCGTTTTTTGCTTAGGTTTCATTTTAAACAAAATAGACGTATTTAAATCACTTGGAAGCCTCTGGCACGGCAACGTTCAGCACCAAAGCAAGTAATGTATTCCGAAAGGTAAAAACAAGTTTAATAATTTCTAAAAAGTATTATTACATCGATTACTCCAGTATGAGCATATTGCAGACCACTCTTTGTTTTTGAAATAATTAGGCCTATTATGTTTTTTTTTCATTTTGGCTTCCCGCTACTTGTGCATTTATTTACAATGTTAAGTAAAATTTTCTTGACTTAAGATGCATAATAATAGATGTTAATTTCATTAATTTTCAGATCACTGCTTCGTCCAAATTATCTTTGTAAACGAAACAGTTTTAACAATTTTTCAAATATATATTCTCAGAAACACAAATGTACGACTTCTGTAGTATTGAAAGTTAATTTATTTTCAGATCCATTAACATCTAACGATTCCTTTCTATATCCGAGTAAACTGAAACAAAAACATAACAAATGGTAAGATTAAGAGTAACTCTCTTCGTGTAATAAATTTGTATTAGATCTTATCATGCCATTTAGTAACATTGCTTCTAATACTCACATAATAAATATCGATATCGTATCGATAACGAATATGACTCTGGTTCCGCTTCACTAGTGATATGATCGAAAATAACACACGAGTGAGAATTAACTACTACATACGTTATTAATAATGAAAAAACCATAAACTTCGTAATAGTCCGTAAAATAATAACGATATCAGTAATAAATTGTAACTACCTTATTCAAAGTCAGTCCATAGTGATTTTTATCTTTCTTCAAACCACAACTCATATTACCACACCTGGGCATGATGGAAACTTGCTTCTGTATTTGCACAATAACAAAACATTATGATATAACACAATTTTTATTCAATAATCCCAAATTCTTTATAGCAAATATACTGTTTGACAATAAATATGTCACAAGAACGAGCGAATGTGTCAGAATATGTGATACAAAATGGACGTTATTTCCACGTCCGCCAATAATTTTCAGTAGGATGTCATGAAAACTGTCAAACAAAAGTAATAACATATTTTTCTTTCATGCATTGCGTCGTATATGTTAGTAAGAGCCAAGAATATTATGTTTTCCGCCTCGTAAATTCACCATCATAGAAAATAAGGGCATCTCCATTGGTTTATACTTAAAGATTTTTTTACTCAAATCGACCTTTGATGTGTCTCGAGTGTAAGTTAACTCTAGAGAGTCTAGACTCGAGTTGCATCCCATCACTAAAACTGCTAAGAATGACGTGTAATTTAGCACAAAAGTATGACCAAAATATGACAATAGTACTTCTGAGCGAAAGTAGATGGTATTAATTTACTGAATAAAGTGAGTTTAGATGAGTGAAACTGAATCATTTTGGAAATATATGGAGTAATTAGATAAACAAACATTACGTTTAAAACTGTATGATAATTCTGTGGATTGTGTTCCCGGTGAAGTGTTCGTAAATTTAAAAGCTCCGGCTTGCATTGTTTTTATAATAAATATTGACTGATAATCACTGAATATGTGTGGGTCCGACAAGAAACTTGGAGAAATTCGAGCCCTCATTCTTGTAGGTGGCTATGGGACTCGTTTAAGACCTTTGACGTTAAGTAGACCAAAGCCTCTTGTCGAGTTTGCAAACAAACCTATACTATTGCACCAAATTGAGGCTTTAGTTGAAGCGGGAGTCACGCAGGTATTTAAATATATACTTATCGATTTATTTTATTGAATTATTTATTCCTGCTTTCCTTCCATAAATTCAGTTATGAGTAATTGGGAATTTCCAAATAAAGTAGTTTTTGTTTTGGACCTATTTGAGAGATGTGATTTTCTTTTGCAACCTGGCAAATATTAGATATTGATTATCAGTAATTCTGATATAGATTTCAGAGAAAATATGTTTTTGTCTCCAAGACATTAACTCAAAAGACATAAAAAAGAAAATTATTTTACAGCTAGGGCAAGAGCTCCTTGTGTTCAATTATACAACAATTTCTTTTAGCAAAACCTAACTCTAACATATGACAAAGTTATTTGTTTTCTAATGTTTAACTTTTCAGGTAATATTAGCTGTGTCGTATAGGGCAGAGGATATGGAAAAAGAATTGACAGAACAGGTTTCCAAACTTGGAGTCTCACTCACATTTTCACATGAAATGGAACCATTGGGCACTGCAGGTCCTCTTGCGTTGGCACGAGAACTTTTGAGTACTAGCCCAGAACCTTTCTTTGTGTTAAACTCAGATGTGATATGTGACTTTCCTTTTAAAGAACTTGCCAAATTCCATAGGAGCCATGGAAAGGTATGAACTATTTCACATAAAATACAATAGGATATATATTTTTTCACTAGATGGGTGTTTAGGGAGATCAGAACATATAATGCGGGGTTTTACCTCTTTCTCACATACGGAACGATACATTATAAATTCACATGTCCGGAATGTCCCTGGCTATGGCCTTGAATAAATTATTGTTTGACAACATTCACAAAAACAAAAAAAAAATCCTTTAAGGGTAATTATTAAGTATTTTTTGGTATTGGTATTAGATGGTATTTGATAGGTAATGTAAAGACTCGAGGAAATTGTTTGTAATTTACCTTAGCAAGATAAGGAAAAATTCATACAATTTCCTTTATGACTTTATTACCAGTATGAACACTATAGCTAGTAAAATACAATAATTTGTCTTATACAAAATATAGTTTGAGTCAGTAATAAATAATGTGATATAGTGAACCGCACATCCATTGTCATAGCAATAAAGATGGTTTTCATATTTGAAATCTAATTTTATATTACCTTATGTGCTGTTGACCTGCAATAGTTTTTGTATTACATATTATATGAATATTATAACTTATAACAGTTTATCCTCACACTTTTCTTCATCATTATATTGGTTTTAAACTTTAGTAATGTAAAGCAATTGGTGTTTATCTTGTTTGTTCAAGAATATCTTAGTATGCATACAAACATTACATACATCAGACTTATGTTCAGTGTATGGTTGTAGTACTAAAAATAGAATTTTACACTCATTTTTATTACTACAAAAGTAAATTTTATTGCCTTCCCTAAATTGAAATGAGTTTTTTCATCTATCATTTCTAGAGCACGTTTTCACTATAAATTTAAGTTATCAAAAAAAAAGGGTTTCTCTGCACTATATAACTAACTAACCAAGGCATACACTTATTTATTAATAAGTATCAATTGGTTTGAGAAAAGAGAAAGACACTCCTTTTTGATGACTGGCCCAACTCGTTATTAGTAACAGAGTGCTTGATCCTGTTTAGATAGTACATCCAAGGTTGAGTGTTCATTGTAATCTATAATAACTATGTTGTACTATTATGTTTACCCTTGAAAACCGATTATATTGTATTATACTTATTATTTAAATAAACCTGTTTCTAAATGCAACTGATAACAAACAAGAAACTACCATTTTAAACTATCACATTGCATGATATTACTATAGTTGAAATGTCAAGCGATTCTAAGGTATTTAATGCGCATTAATTTCTGTTAGTATAAAGTAAAACTAGCATTGTATTGAAAAATACACTTGATAATGTGTAGTGCGCAATCAAGCATGACCCTGTCTACCATGCAACATTTCATTTGAAATTATCAAAGTACATTCCTTTCAATTCATTTGATGCACTTGCACTTACGACATTTAAAATCAAAAATAAGTTTTAAAATGTTAAAAATGGACTTCAAAAAAAGAAAATAAATTAAATCAAAATTATAAAATAAAGTAATATTTTATAAATACACGAAATTAACAAGTAAACGAAATCAAAAGTTGGTACGAAAGAAATTAGGGGCCTACAATGTTTTTTGAGGTTGGTGGTTCTAAATAAATAAGTTTCATATTCGATGGAAGTTCAATACGTGTCGGCGATAGATATACTTCCTACTTTTTGGTGTTTTGAATTCTAATTCTGTAGTCATTTCTTTCATTTGAGATATAAATGACAAGGACACAATAACTTAACGAGCGAATGTAATTAAAGAAATCTATCATACATTTATTATTTTCTAGGAAGGGACAATAGTTGTAACCAAAGTCGAAGAACCATCAAAGTATGGAGTTGTTGTTTACAAAGATGGTGGCCAAATAGAAAGCTTTGTAGAAAAACCACAGGAGTTTATTTCAAACAAAATTAATGCTGGTAAGAATTTATTTTTTACACCTGTGTATTTAAATTATCTTAGTTATTTATACAGATAATAACGTTTGCCTTCCGCTCCGATTAAATTATATCTGATTATTTGACGATGCGATTGGCGCAGTGGTTGAGAAAACGGTTGCTGCGCCCCGTGTTGCGGGTTGGATTCCCGCACAGAACTAATATGAACTAATATCTACAAATAATTGTTCTCGGTCTGAGTGTGCTTGTGCATGTGAGATATGTGTCTGTCTGTATATGCAGGATGCAAAATATGATACATCAATGGTAGAATCATGAATTTAATATTTCTTCCCATTTTTCCAGGAATGTACATATTAAATCCTTCAGTACTAAGTAGAATAGAATTACGTCCAATGTCTATTGAAAAGGAAGTTTTCCCATTCATGGCCACAGACGGACAGCTGTATGCCATGGAACTTCAAGGTTTCTGGATGGATGTGGGACAACCCAAAGACTTTTTAACAGGTAAACATTACAACACAGGTTCAAAACATAATTTTTTTTTTATATACAAGCTGTGGTTTTAAACATTAGACATATATGTAGTTCAAAACTATACATAAACAAGTTCTAAGTTGTATGAAAATAATAAAAACAATAGTTCCAGTGCCCTAATCATTAGTCTCAGAAATTTTCATGTCAGACGAATTAGTATCAACAATATGTTGCACCACAGGCAGTTAAGCTATAAATTTAGTGATTCTACCTTTGTCTGTCAATATAAATATTAATTTAAAATAATTAAGCCAACTATTAATGGGTTTAAATAAATGTAGAACAGTGAATGTCCTCTTTAATATCAATCTGTATGAAAAAATAACCGATATCGACAAGTTTCTCGACAGCCGATAAACTGGTGGCCGTTTATCGAACACTACGACTAGTTTACGTTTTTGAGTAAACTTTTCATGTAATTTCGAAACAAATGGACATTGCTAAAAACACTTCAATTTATGAAATTTATTAAACTGGAAAAACTTGGCGGAGCCTTTTGCTCAGTAGAGGGACAGCATAGGCTAGAAAAAACTGGCTTATACCTACAAAAAATAATGTAGTTTCGTTTTTCAGGAATGTGTCTATACCTTACAAGTTTACGGCAAAAGAACTCGAATCAACTGTACGATGGTACTGGAATAGTTGGTAATGTACTGATCGACCCCACTGCCACAATCGGCAAGGGCTGCAGAATAGGACCCAATGTCACTATCGGACCAGACGTCGTCATTGAAGATGGTAAGATACCCAAGTAACCTGTTTATTATGATTTGGCTGTCGAGACCCTCTAGTTGACTGCTGGTGGGCGCAAACGCGACTCCTGAGGGCCAGGCCCTGGGTTTAATTCACTGGTTGGTCAGCTCAGAGTTTGGATTTCATAGGTAGATGGCAATAGGCTCACTGAAGGTGGTAACTTAATAACTGCATTAGTAAAATGTAGGTGTACACAAGATGAAATTAATTAAAAAGCATGGCTGCTATTTTTAAAAATCTTACTAGCCTACTTTACCTTGGACAATGTAAGGAAGGATTATAACGATACCCCCTACATCGAAATCGGTCCAGGCATTTAGAAGTTATGGTAGAATAAAGAAACTCACATATACATACATACGTGAACCCTAAAATCATAAGACTTTTTTTTTGGGCAGCCGGGTAAAATGTTCCCTTCAGCCAATCCCTTACAGGATAGGGGCGTAATTTTATGTTATGTATATGTATGTATCAACCCTCTCGAGACTCGGAAAGTATGGTATGGTCATAATTTGTCAATTCACAAGTAAACATGCTTCTTCTATTTTGACAAGTCTTTTATAATACAAATGTTAATCACCACCACGATAGCTTATTATATCACATATTGTTTCTTTGTCTTTATATATCTGGTGTGAGGGACTGCTGGCGAAGTAACAGCCGCACAGAACGATCGATCGAGGTTTAGCTACGCTTGCCGCGGTCAGTTCCGTGGATGGCTGACCATCATTTCGTATAGAAATCCCTCTGTGCCTCTGAATGCACGCTAAACCATCGGTCCCAGTTGATGAATGAATATCTATGACAACCGATACGCTTATTCAGATCTCTGAAAGACTGACAACCAATCTTGCCAAGGGATATTGTATTAGCCAGTAACTGGGTTGTTGGTGAGATTTTAGGCAGTTTCTCCATGTAAAATAGCGGTAATAATCTGCATCTGGGTAGGTACACTGAAAGCCGACCGCAACGTAGTTGTGATAAGGCAGATTGTGAAATTTTAAATGCATAAAGATTACGGAGGCGCCGGTTCGAATCCTGCTCGCAACCGTATTCTTTTTCCATGTATAATTATAACTTTAGAGTTCGCTTAGCATGCGTTAATGCTTTTCAAAGATTTATCTGTATCAGATTGTTAAATATCTGGTGTCTTAGATTATCTCAAAAAGTATGCTATACACGATCTGATGGCGTTGAAAAAATTACATTGATACATGCCATGTAACCCACAATCTGTTTCGCAATAAGCGATCCCGTAACCACTGAGCCACCAAAAAAAAACGCAAGTCGGAAGTAATTAGCAGAAAATATTAATGTGATAAAAACCGGATTTCCTTCTTAACATGATAATTATGATAAATATAATCCTGTTTCTTGGTTACAGAAATATGTAACAAATAGGTATGTTATGTGTGACTTTATTGTATTTCTGATAATGCCTATCAGACAAAAGACATACAACTGAGATATGTGTTGTCTTATCATGTTGTTAAATACATATTACCACGTAATTTCCTGTCATTGGGTGAATCAGTAGGTGGGACTGTGTACTCAGTTGTTGTTATTATAGCTACTTAAAAGTTTCAATGTTGCTATTGCTTGATACCGTAATACATTTTAAAAATTGATATTAGCTCGACATTGTTATACTTTATAAGGAACAGCTGGTGCCCGCGACTTCGTTTGCGTGATAAAAGGTAGCCTATGTCCTTCTCCAAAGTTCAATCTGTATCCTTCCTAAATTTCATTACGATCCGTTCAGCCGTTTAGTCGTGAAAAGGAAAATATAGGTAATCAAACAGTTACTTTCGCATCTATAATATTAGTATGGATTCTTTTAAGTCACACTATATGTAATTTATTTTAATGTATCCCCATCCTAGGAATTCCTCATATATCATGGGTGCGTTACAGACATAAATCTCACATGCACACACACCCAAACCAGGATCATTTATCTTTAGGCTATACAAATAATTGTTTCGTGCGGGAATCGAATCCGCGGAGCAGAAGCAGACGACGATGTAACGAGCAATGCACCAACCGCGCTGTTAAATTATATTATATCGAGATAAATTTGTATTTTATTAAAAATGACAGTCTACCTATTGGCGTATATTTTTAATAATCAGTCTAAATATTGTTCTTCATCTCTGTTATAGGTGCATGTATAAAACGCAGCACTATTCTCCGAGGGGCGTGTGTCCGTCAGCACGCTTGGCTAGATGGCTGCATCGTCGGCTGGCGTTCCGTAGTCGGCCGCTGGGTCCGCATGGAGAACTGCACAGTCCTCGGCGAAGACGTCATAGTAAAAGACGAGCTCTACGTTAATGGAGGCCAAGTGTTACCACACAAGTCTATAGCCCTCTCTGTCCCTGAACCACAGATTATAATGTAAAAGACTGATGGTACATTCTTAGTGGGGCTAGTATACTATAATTAAGCGTTTGTATAGCAGTTTTTGAAGACAATCTGTTGATTATTGCTGATAATGTTGATACTGGTATGTTAGATTTTCCGGCTTTGCCACCTATGTTAGCGTGAGAACAGCCCCAGTTCAGCAATGACGTTAATTTAAAAGCTCTGCATTGAGCTATTCAGATAACACCATAATATGTGAATGAAATTATTTTTGATAATGTAGATTTATTTTGAATAACTGATTTATTATTTTATTCGCACTTACTTATGCTTTGCGTCAATTATATAATTTTCTGGTTCTATATTCTACAACAGATACAAATAGGTACTTGATTTTATTTATGATAATTATTGTCAATTCATTAGTTTTATAACAAATATTTAATATAGTTATAATTTCGTTATTCTTTTCAAAATGATGTTATGTATTCTAAAATTTATAAAAATGTTTCTTCAATTATTTTATCTCTAAACAGATAAGTTATTTTATTTCATGATTTATTTAAATTTTTATGCTTATTTTATTTTGTAAAAAATATTTTTTTGTTATTTTACAATGGGACATTCCATTTATGATGACTACGCCATAAGGCACATACACATCTTCGATAAGCGCATACACGTATAAAGGCACACGAAAAAAAAAACATATATCAAATACTAATGATTGCGTTATAGATACACACGTAATGTCACTAAATAACTAACCCAATTCTGAGACATGAAGAGTGCAGCTTTTACATTTAGCGAGATGTGTTTTATTTAAATTCTAAATTAAAATGTCCAGCTACCGCGTAAGTGGTGATGTACTGCCATTTTTACACCAAAACGTTATAATAAGTTTTTTCGCGCGTGTAGCGTGTAACTTACGGTTTATCTTAGATATTTAAAAAAATAAGACAAAAGAATAAAGTATAAATATGTACTTCAAAATGGTTTTATTTCCTCACTTAATATCATTATATTATACTGCACTGATAATAGGATAATACCTACAAACTTTTTAGACTTTCGTACCGTTTGTTTTCTTTGCTTATCAAAGAAAAACATTTGGATGAAAATCCCATGAAAATCCTTAGTAGCTCTCACCATCTCACACTTTACACAATATAATTGACCATGCTATAAAATCCCATCAAGATACGAAGAGGTTTATAATAGTTGCACATAAATCTTTTGAAAAGTATTAACGCATGCTTAGCGAACCTCTTATTTTTTCCGATTCGAACCTACGCCTTCCGGATTGTTTCCTCCTGGAGTATTTATCCGGGAGGCGCAAAATCAAAGTCAAAATCATTTATTCCAATTAGACCATATAAAGGTACTTTTGAAAGTCAAGAAATGCCCCGTTCCAAAATGTAGATATAGGAATCTAGGAGAAGAACGGGCAAGAAACTCCATGGTTACTCTTTTAAAATGTTGTGTTACTATAATTTAGGTATATTTATTGATAAAAAGACATTGGCGTCAATTCTAATGTAGCCTTTGATTAGAGTAGCAAACTAAACTAAATTTAGAGCATCGCTGTCTTTTACTAACCGTTACTATAAGAGCGGACGGAATGACGTTAAATTTAATAATATCAACCTAAAATTTCCATACAATTTTCGTTTGACGGCTCTAATTTTACTGGCTACTTAAAAATGTGCGTACTAAAAACATTCAGAGATTTTAATTTGACATCTCTTGATTCGTCCCATCTTGCTCATAAAATAACGGTCAGTAAAAGACAGCGATGCTCTAAATTTTTTTTAGTTTGCTTCTTTAGAATTGACGCCATTATGTGATAACTTTGCAGATATAGTAGTACACGTAGGTACAATAGAAGATACAACATTTTAATAATAGTTACAAGCCTTGGTAGTTTAGAGCTAACCAGTCCCAACTTGCGGCACCCGTTCACGAGTATCACGCATACATCAGCATCGCTCAGCTCAACCATATTTTAGGGAACAGAATGATCCAACACATATTCAAATTTTATTCTGTAAATAGGTCTTTACAAACTCTTTTACATGTCATTTTTTAATCTAGAATCGTATTTCCTATCTGACTACCTCGGAGAAGAAAAACCGAAACAAACTCAGAGGTCACTGTCTCTTTTAAAGTCCAGACATCATCTTTATGGTTATGTGAGCGTAATCATGTAGGGCGTCTGGAAAGGCCTTTTGAAGAAAGAACCGTAGCAATTTTAAGTTGACCAGTCCTAACTGACGGCACACATGCATCAGTCACCGTAAAGATCGAACCATAATTTAGGGAGCTCAACGACCTGTCGCAAGGCGATACCAGATCGGCAGGACATTTGCGTAGGCCATACAAATACTAAAAACTGCCAGACAGTTACAAATCTAAAAGAAAGGGAATATATAACCGAAATGATGCTCACATTCACAAATTTTATTATTATATTCAAAATGTAAAAATATATTAAGATTTATTTAGAATGTCAAGTTAAATTTTATTACAATGACAAAATAATTGTCAAAATCAGAGATAAACAATGTCAGATTTAAACAATGTCAAAAACAACCAATCTCAAAAAATTTGAACATTATTAAATATTGTTCCATATCCATAATATTATTTTTAATAGCAGATCAATCCCATGCATTTTTGTCGTTCAAATATTCCGAAATTGTGTAATACCCGTTTTTACAAAGTTTGGTTTTAATAACATTTTTAAATTTATTTACAGGTAAATTTCGGATATCAATGGGTAATTTATTGTAAAAGCGTATACACTGACCCATGAACGAGTTGCTTACTCTGTGGAGACGAGTACTATGAACGGCAAGGTTGTGCTTACTTCTAGTATTCACAGCATGGACATCTGACAATTTGATGAATTTTGTAATGTTTTTACATACATACATTAAATTTTCATATATGTACTGGGAAGCAAGAGTTAGAATATTAATTTCTTTAAATTTTTCCCTGAGGAAAACTCTTGGGCCTAAGTTGTAAATAGAGCGAATAGCCCTTTTCTGCAAGACAAAGATGATATTAATGTCAGCCGAGTTTCCCCAGAGAAGAATTCCATATGACATGATGATATGGAAATAACTGAAATAAACAATCCTGGCCGTATCTACATCAGTTAAATGTCTGATTTTTTTAACAGCAAATGCGGCTGAGCTAAGTCTAGCTGATAGTTTTTCTATGTGCGGACCCCACTGTAATTTGCTGTCAATAGTGATTCCAAGAAACACAGTAGACTCAACAGGGTCCAACTCCAATCCATTTAATGTTGCGTTAGATCGTACCTGTTTAACATTTGGAGTTGAAAATTTAATACATTTAGTTTTTTTCTCATTAAGGAGAAGATTGTTAACATTAAACCAGTGAACAATTTTGGAAAGTGCATTGTTTACTTCGTCATAATTGAGTAACTGTCGTTTAATTTTAAAAATTAAAGACGTGTCATCTGCAAACAGTACAATTTCATGATTTTCTTTAATGTAATTGGGCAAGTCGTTAATATAAATGAGGAACAAAAACGGACCAAGAATTGAACCCTGCGGAACTCCCATGGTGACCGCAGATCCTGAAGATTTTGTGCCATTAACATCAACCCTCTGAATTCTATTGTTTAAATACGAAGTTAGAAGATCGAGAGCCTTGTTCCTTATTCCATAGTGGCGCAATTTTCTGACCAGTGTACAATGATGGACGCAGTCGAAGGCCTTTGACAAGTCGCAAAATATGCCAACAGCATCCTGCGAATTCTCCCAGGCCTCGAACATATTCTTCAGCAGTTCCACGCCTGCATCCGTAGTCGAACGACCCCGCGTGAAACCAAATTGCTTTTTATGGAGTTAATCGTTTTTATTAAAATGACCTAGCCCTATTTTAAACCAAATTATTTTTTTCAAAAATTTTACTTAGGGTAGGTAGAATTGAAATAGGTCGAAAATATGTGGGGTCGGACGCGCTACCAGATTTAAACAATGGTACTACTTTACTTAGTTTCATCAAGTTAGGAAATACACCAGAAGCGACACAGGAGTTGAACACGATTGCTAAATAGGGAGAAATAACATCAATTATTGAAGAGATAGTAAACACATCAACACGGTCTAGGGATATTTTAAAAAAAGCGAATTACTATCAATATTTATGAAATGAATTACTATTATTATTTAAATGACATGTATATATTTAAAAGATACGTTATTTAATATTCTACCATTTTCTAGTAATGGTTAAGGTACTTCGATTAAAATTTCAGGATTTTATGGAAAAAAAATGAAGCATAGACGGAAACCGTTTATGAATTAACTTTTAATTTATGAGTAAAAACTGAAAAAAATAGAAAAACCATTTAATTTGTGTTTATAAACTTGAAGTTAGTAGTCTGAGAAAGCGCCCATGATGTTCATAACACATCGGCAACGATTGTGCATGCTCAGAACAAGGTTGTCAATGTCTTGCTCCGGAATATTGTCCCATGTCCTTCTGAGGTGCGCAAAAAGTTGATCTTCTGTAGCCAGATTTTCAGGAACTTCCTTCAGCTCTTCTTTGCAGCATATCCCACGCATGCTCAATGGGATTTAGATCTGGCGATTGAGCAGGCCAGTCTAAGGCCCTAACATTGTGTGTATGTAACCAAGCTGCTACCGTTCTCGCCGTGTGTGCCCGGGCATTGTCGTGCATGAGCAGGAAATCTTGCCCCATTTGTGTTCTGTGGGGCAAGATTACGGGCCCCAGCACCTGTTGGACGTATCGTTCTGCCGTCATATTGCCCCGCACCCAAACGAGATCCGTCCGTCCTCCAAGACGAATTCCTGCCCAAACCATAATTGTTCCTCCTTGGTATGGGTGAACTTCCTGAGGGTTCTGAAGACGGCTTCATCGTCCAGGAACTCGCCAAACACGCGTCCTTCGTGAATCTGGATGGAAGCCGAACCTGGATTCATCCGTGAACAGCACATTGGACCATTGTTCACGGCCCCAGTCCACGTGGTTCCGAACCCATTCTAATCGTCGTCCACGATTGCCTCTCCGTAAAGGTGGGACCCGGAGTGGTCTACGAGAGCGTAGATTGCTTTCATGCAGTCGCCTTCTTACAGTTTAATCACTCACAAGCACTTGGTGCTCCACTCGCAGCCTTTGGACCAATTGAGTCGCCGTTGCATTTGGTTGAGCTCGCGCAGTAATTGGTTGCAAAAATCGGTCTTGTCTGGGGGTAGACGATGCGACTTGGCCCCCGGTGCCTCTCCGCTACTTCACCTGTGACACGATAGCGTGTCCACAATCTTGAAATTACATTTTGGTGGGTCCCTATGGCCTCAGCAACATTACGCTGAACAGGCCCAGCTTCCAGCATTCCCACAGCTCGTAACATCTCCACCCTCGTCAAATGTTGGCGTTGCATGGCTACAATACCTCAATTTTAACTTTATCTTTCGTTTAAAAATGAAAAAAAAACTGTAACTAAATGTAATTCGTATTGTTTTCTAAATTTCGCACAAATGAAAATTCCCTCTCCTACACATCAAGACATTTTATGCCACCGAAACAAAAGAATTTTCAAAAATTTGAATTTGGAATTAGTCTGAGATAAATTACAAACAAATCGGTGTATAAAAGATTCCAATGCGGCCAGTACTTTTCGAGTTATTTAATTGAGTATGAAATATCCCTAGACCGTGTTGATGTGTGTATATACTGAAAGTCCCCACAAGTCTGATGTTTTCTTAACATCAAGAGTTTTAAAACTATTTTAATGTCTTTCGCGTTAACAAACGTAAATTCAAAAATTGAGTCACACTCAGTTACACAACTTATCAGCAGAGAATAAGCAGCAGTAGAAGAAGACAAAAGAGTTTTGGTTGTAATGATGGGAATATTAGTAAAGAAGTGCTCAAACTCTGTTGCCACCTCCATATCCGCTTCTATTTTTCTATTATCTATTATCAAGTTGAAGTCACGGTTACGCACCGTAGTCTTTCCCGTTTCCGTATTTATAATGGTGGTCTTAATTTTATTAGAAGATATTTTTATTTTATTTTTTAAATGGATTGATTTTGCAGCGGAACAGGCTCTTTTAAACAATTTAGAGTAGTTTTTGACATATTCTATAAAGTCAGAATTGTAATTATATGATTTTTCATTATATAAGTCGTATAGCCTCTGTCTACTTTTATAAATACCAGGAGTTGCCCAGTCACTAAAAGAAACGCGATCACTAACCACTATAGTTTTTGGTGTGAATACCTTACTGAATTCATGATTAATTAAATTAAATAATGCACTATATGCTGAATCTGGATTCTCATGGTAAGGCAATATAGGGAGTTTTTGTACCAAGTTATTTTTAAAGCAGCTTAATCTACCCACATTTATTGGTACAAAAGTCACTTGTGTTCTCTGAATTCTAAAATTTTTCCTCAGAAGTT
Source organism: Xylocampa areola (assembly GCA_935421205.1). NCBI lineage: Eukaryota > Metazoa > Arthropoda > Insecta > Lepidoptera > Noctuidae > Xylocampa > Xylocampa areola. The sequence goes on from OW285220.1 coordinate 9,646,759, forward strand.
TCAATAATTGGCCACAGTGATCAGAGTCTAATTTATTTATGATTGACTTGTTGATTGGCTTTATATTAGTAAAAATATTATCAATACAAGTAGCACTAGTGGCAGTTATTCGTGTTGGTTCAAAGAAAATGTTGTACATATTGTGTGATTTAAATAAACTTATAAATCTATTAGTAATAGTTGATTTTTCTAATATATTAATATTAAAGTCTCCACAGATAACAACAGTTTTATTAGAAATACAACATTTAAATAACACAACCTCCAAAATTTTTTCAAATGTATCATAGTGTGCACATGGAGGTCTATATACACTCATTACAATGTACTGCTCAAATTCAATACAAGCTATTTCAATAACTCGCTCAACAGAGAGGCCCACTATGTCTAATCTTTCTTTGAATTTAATGTTTTTATTTATAATTATTAAAGAGCCACCACGTACCATGTTTACTCTGCTGAATGAGCTAGCGACCTTATGGTTTTTAAAGTTGAACATGAACTTTTTTTTTTTTTTAACCAATGTTCAGTAATACATAAAATATCAATACAACCCGAGTTCATGAACAACTCCAACTCCAAGTCTTTACCCAACAAACCCTGAATATTCTGGTGAACTATGTTTATATAGTTTTTATTATTATTAATTATATTAGACTTTGATGGGTGTGATATAAAAATATTACAGCTAGAGTTTGCCTCTGTTGTCTTAAAATCTAATTTAAATTATTCTGAATGTCACTTTTTGTAGCCAAGTTCTTGGCTGAATTATTACATATGTCAGTAGATTGCTCAATAAAAGCAATGGTTTTATTAGCCAAATTCTTGGCTGTAATATCAAAATAATATAATAGCGACATAGCTATTTGTCTCTTATAATAATTTGGAAGATAGTACCTATCTCTTGTCAAATAAACATTATTACTAAGATAATTGTTAGTGTCGATTAAATTAAATAAGTTCTTGTTATATGTCATGTATGCAATGTCATATTTAATATGTATCTAAAGTCATTTTCTTCCTGTGGCAAACTTTTGCTATATGGGAAAGTAAACAATACAATTTTTTTTAAATTAGTATGATATTTAACTAGATCCCCCTTGTTCAAATTTCCTCTATTACCAATAAATAATAATAGTATAGTATCCTGGTGGAACTTAAAATTAATTATTTTATTTATAATTTCAGAATAGGAAAATCCAGGCATACAGTAATTAATTACATTACATACGCCACCGCAGTAAGACATTTATGTGAGTATGACATCTCAAACTACCAGACCTCAAGTCACGTTACGAGAATAATGTTTATGGCTGCATGGTGCTCACATTTACAATAAAGAAGTTATTCGCAGGTTCGAATCCTGCTCAAGACCGTATTCTTTTTCCATATAATATTATAACTTTAGGTTGAAATTCATATAACTGCATGTGTTGAAGTTCTTCATCAATAATCACATGCGCATTGCAGGTTTTATCATAAAATTGAATACCGTACCGCGCCGCGTACCTGCTTTCGTATTACTTCAGACGTGCACAGTTATGATACGCCAACTATACCGACATACTTTTCAGTTTTAAAGGATCCCACCATAACCAATATAAAAATTATTCCAGCTCCTCCAGGCTTCCAGATGCGTGTCCTATAAAAATAAATGAAATAGAATGTGCTTCAGTCGGCTATGATTTTGTAGAGAGAATTTAGGTAATTCGCAAAGCTGGTTTAACGGAAATTAAACTCATTTGAATATCCCCCATATTTTAATGAAAAAATATTGTAGAGAAAAGTATTTGTATAAATTTTTCCTAATTTTGGTATTTAGAATAGGTATCTATTCCAAAAGGATTTTTTCTTAATTTACTTGTTCAGTCGACTAAAATTGCTGGTTGCTGATAGTCCTATCCTATGCATAGCTGTATTATTTTATCATATTATATACATTAAGGTATACAACAATACTCTCTCCTCTTTTATTCTTTACTCATTGGGACATCACTGACAGTAGGATCTAATTCAATTCAATTCTTCAATATGGCAAACCAGCTGTGGCAATTTTGTTATTTTTGTTTGTTATTGACAGTTGACACTTGCTTGACATTGACAGCAGTACATATTTGCGCCAAAACGAAATTTGTCGACGATACCTTAAACTAATATCTTTGTTATGAATTTTCGATAAATTAAAAGAAAATGTCTAAACGTAATAGTGTAGGGGCTACTAACACTCTATTCAATTATTTTTCTAAAACCCCACCAGCAAATAAGAAGGTAAAAACAGAGGCGGACGTCGATAAAATTCCGAAATTGAGTACGTCTGTTCAAAACGGCGGCAAAGAATCTAAAGTTGAAAGTAAGTAATTTATACGTATCGAACATTTACAAAGTTCCTCATTTTAATTGAGATTCCTTCAAAACAGGACCAACTTAGATACCTTAAAAATATTTACTTATACTATCTGTCCACCTTGATTTTTGTGCTAGGAACCTCGGCTGCTTCCACATGTTAGTCTAATGGTCCTCAACTTACTTCTGTTTTCTGTAGGTGTGTTTGCACCTAAGGCTTTTGACCTTAGTATAATCTTAAACATTTTCCTAGAGAAAAAGCGAGAAAGGCAAGCTACCCCATCTCCAGAACTGAAACATAACAGTGACAGTGAAGATGAGGCCCCCATTGCTCCAAAACGCAGGAAGAGAATCCGACTCAATCCTATGGACTCCGATGATTCTGATGCTGAAAATAAAGGTAGCTTATTAAAAACATATTTCATGCTTTCTTTGAATTAATCATCTGCTAAATGCATTTTAATGAAATATTTGAAAAATAAGGATTCAATTTGAATACTTGAAAACAGAATTATCATAAGATTCACAATCAGTGCCACTTTAAGGAATTATTTACAGTAGTCATGAAAAAATTTACATATATTATGGTGTAATCAAATATAGTTATTTTATATTATATTAGTGAAAATAAAATTGTTTGTCTTTTATGTTAATTTTGTAAAAATCTATTTTGTACAATAAAGAATAAAAATAAATATATTATGGTCATAAAGTCTACATTTTAAGTAAAAGTAAATTTTCAGCAGATAACAAAATGGATACATCTGAGAAGCCATCTATGGAGAAGAAATTGCAGGATAGTTTCAAATATGAACCAAACCAGTCTCCCAAAGTCAAGAAACAAAGTAAACCAGCCAACAAACCTGCTTCTAGTAGTGGGTGAGGATATTTAAAATGTTTAAATGAACTTCTGAAACTTCTAATTTGCCAATATTTAAAAGGAATAGCTTCTACTTCTGCTCAAACTAATAGCTCAAAATATTTAAAAGGATTAGTGCCTTGGGAAAGCAATAAATTTAGCCGTTTTCGAAATTGATTCCTGTATTGAAAACAGGAATTAAACTTTGAGGCTACTTTCTTTCATAAATCATAGTTAAATATAAGCAGTTTCTCTCCTTATACTAGAAAATACTGTGCCAATAAATTATAAGCCTAAATACTTTTTTTAGTCAGTTAGTCACCTGTGACTGAATAAAAAAAACAAAAAATGTAGCAATGTCACCAAAACACATGAAAATGTAGAAAAAGAATTCGGAGTAGTATTTTGGCAGAGTTTGAGATGGCTTGGTGGTCAGAGCAACTGGAGTATTTATCTGGGAGTTACAGGTTCGAATCCTGTTCATGACCACATTTCGTTCTAATGTAATTTGTAGTTTTTGTAGTGCCTACTGGGCCTAGAAAAATCCTAATAGAGAGATTCTTGATCGTAACTTTCAGACCAGCACCATCACCTCCTAAACAACCAGAAGAGAAGTCCATAGCAGCCGATGAAGGTAACTGGGTGCACTGCAAGCTGGAATGGCTGAAGCCTGATAAGATCAGAGATGCCCAGAAGAGGAGGCCAGACCATCCAGAATACAATCCTTCTACATTATTTGTACCACCTGAATTTTATAAGTTGCAGACCCCTGTAAGTATCCAATTTGCCAGTGTTTCTGTTAATGGAATGAAATCTTTTTGTGTCCAAAAAGTTATAAAGATAAATATTTCAAATACATTAACGCATCGTGAAATATAAATAATGCATAATGTGCAATTATAATGCATAGTTTTACAAGCATACATAAACTCACGCCTTTCTCCCATGGGGGTAGGCAGATAGTTTTGTGGAAAGAAAAATATGGTCATAAGCAGGATTTGAACCTGCACTTCACACACACATTTCACTTTGATAATTTCTGTGTTTAGGCTCACCGTCAATGGTGGGAGATGAAATCATCTCACTATGACTGTGTCCTGTTCTTCAAAGTGGGCAAGTTCTACGAGCTGTATCATATGGACGCAGCTGTAGGCGTGAACGAACTTGGATTCTCTTATATGAAGGTAAGTTAATATCCACCTAGTTCAGAGGCTCATTGGTTGACATAACTGACCCCCATAACCCATGATACTGGGCATCATGATATCTCGTGGTTAGACAGGATACTCAGAATTCTTGGCATCTGTCTAGCTGTAATGGCTGTCATAGATCTTCATTAGACAACAACATCGACGTTTTAACGTGTTCACATGTCTCAGAGGAGTCTTGATATGGGATGGTTGTCACCCATCCAGAGCCACCGCGGTAAATGCAGCTTAACCTCACATCAGTTAATCTGTGCGGATTTTACTTAGCTGCGATTCCCTCCAACATACGCTATTGAATTAACTGTTTCGCAATTTTATTGACTTATTATTTAGGTTTCTGAGCTGGTATTTTGTTGTAACATCCACATCATCATATTTTTAGGGTGAATTTGCACATTCCGGTTTCCCCGAGAGTGCGTACGGCAGAATGGCGTCGACACTAGTATCTAAGGGATACAAAGTCGCACGAGTAGAACAGACGGAAACGCCTGACATGATGCAGGAGAGGTGCAAAAAGAGTAAGTGAATGGATTAATAATAAACTAGGTAATTAGTTAGCCTGCCTCGGAGTGGTCGCAAGCACGATGAGCGTGACGCCCTGAGTTCGATTGCCAGTTCAGCAAGTGTTCTTGGGTTTTCGGAGTTTGGAAGAATTTGCCCGGGTCATAGTGATAGGCTCTGCGCCCATTTCACAGGACTCTGCCAAACCCCGTCAGTAATAGGCATAATGATTTATTGTGGATAGTTAGTATTTTTTTTAATATACTGTTAGGTCGACGTGACCTTCGGCGCACGGCGGCAGAGACAGGTTGGCCGTAATGTACATGAAATACTTTTACTTACCCATACTTTCCTACTAAAAAAGGTCTTAATTAGAGCTCAATTTCTGATTTGGACAATCTATCATCTGAATTCAACTAGCTAAGGTTGGGGTTGTAAAATCATAGGCGACTTAACTCGACCTTCAGATTGATTTCGAGATCCAGAAATACCAATTCCGTATCAATTCTAGCAAAATGAAATCTGAAACTTACTGGACTCAGTCATTTAATTATTCTAGTTTCCACTTCGCTTAACTAAGCATGTCACATGGTGGCAGTATCTAAATTAATATATTAATTTCAGCCGGTCAAAACACCAAATGGGACAAAGTAGTTCGTCGCGAGATTTGTCAGGTGACGATGCGTGGAGCCCAAATATGTGGGCTTCAAGACAATGGACCAGCAGATCCCACTGCCGCGTATATGATGGCCATCGCCGAGGAGGTACTGTTTTTATTATATAACCTAACAATCGCAGTTTGTAACTGGACTTGAGTCTTAACACTTTAACTGCCTGTGAAGCAGACACTATAATTGAACAATCACAATTGCATTACACTAAAAAATTTATAGCTTTAGAGATCGCTACGCATGCGTTAATTCGTTTGAAAGATTTATCTGTACTTGTTTTTTTTTTTTTTTTGTAGGAAAGCAATGGCTGCAGTACTTATGGAATTTGTTTCGTGGATACGTCGATAGGCTTGTTCCATGTGGGACAGTTTCAAGATGACAAGCACTCCTCACGCCTGCTCACAACATTAGCACATTATCCACCAGCTTTAGTAAGTATTTCGTTGAAATTGACTGCACAAGCGAACTAAATAAATTCCCGATTGAAAGCATTTTACTAAGTAAAAAACTTCAATTTATGTACATTCACATCACAAATGAATACAAAAGGTCACAAAAAAGTCTAAAAGACACACCACTTAGGATTTCGTACAGCCAAAACTATTTTGGTTGGGTATTTTGTGTATATCATTTCTGGTTTAACTATTGTTTCTAAGATTAAACAAGAGGAAAAACAAACCAACAAAATGGTAATTGCATGTTTTTTGACTAAAGCTTTGAGCTTTGTAATCTGCCCGATCAGCTAACAACTAGTACCAATCACAATAAAATAAAATCTGTTGGCTTTTATAGATAATATACGATCGAAAAACAACGCCCCGTACGTCCAAATTGCTCAGCACACATTGTCACAGCGCCCGTCGAGAGGCTCAAACCATGTGGTCTCCTGAGAAGACTCTCAAGACATTGGCGGAGAAGTACTATAGGACGAATGCTGAAGGAGAGTGGCCCGAGGGAATTAAACCCTTCCTACATGAAGGTAGATCCACGTCTCCATAGACTATTGTGACACACTGGTAGGAACTAACGTTGCCTGATATTCTAAGCTACAGAATATAAATCAATAGTATTGCAAGATGATAAATCATTAATAAAATCGATTGTACTGTATAAGTTCTTGCTATCGATAGTTTTGTGAATATAGCGCAATAATATCGATAGTGTTTTAGAAATTTTCTTTACTCGATACTCGTTCCATTGATTAACGGGAAGAACTTTTATCAATTAATTAATAGTCGATTCGATAGATCGATTGTCTTCAGAAACGTTTTAAAAGTGGATGAGGTCAACATCCCTTACGACATTATAATCACTATGAGAACCTTTGTTCTAAAACAATTCATTAGAATTAAGGTTATAAAAATAAATAATCTTATCGTACTTGAAGGCCGTCCCCGCACGGTCCCACGTCTCGAGCAAAACTGAAATCAAATTTAACTCGTATTTATAATGAAAATTGATTGTGACGCGTAAATAATTATAATTTGTGACATTCTTTTATTTTTATCTATCTGAAATATACCTAAGACACTAAATGATGTGACTGTCTGTACCTTACTACTTTCACAAATTTATGCAATATCTATAAAACTTATAGTCTTATTTTTTTATTATTACAGGCGATGCCCTAGGACTTACCCCAGCTGCAAACTGCTATTTAGCAATCAAAGCCTTAGGAGGCGTCGTTGCCTGCCTAACAGACTGTCTTCTAGACATACAAATACTAGGAATGAACCAGTTCACTTCCTACGCACCCCCTGATGTGCTAAACAAAACTTTATCCCAAGAAGTTAAGGTTGAAAATCGCTGGGAAGGCGGCAGCACCATGGTCTTGGACGCGATTACGTTGAGGAACCTGAGAATCGTTCAAGATGAAGGGTGTTTGTATGAAAGATTGAATTTCTGTTCTACACATATGGGGAAAAGGTTTGTGAGATTTGATAAATATCAATAATATATGGGCGAAATAAAATAGTTCTATTTTGCTATTTGGCACCAGAAGAACGTTTTATAGAAATTACACATTGCTATAATCTAATTTCAAATGGGACAAATTGATATTCGCAACGCATTTCGTACTTGGGCTTCCGTGGCGGTGTAGTGCGTCCGGCATGTTCGCGGAGAACAGGGTAGACGATTTCTTTACTGTGGTAAGGAAAGCGAGGGTCTCCTGTATGAGCCGTGTACACGAAACTGACAATGGAGTGTTGAGAGCCATATATGAAGCTAACTCTTCCTTTGTATATGGTTTTCAATACTCCAGCTAAGAATAATAAAGTGCAGTGTTATTTCTATGATTAATCTGTGTATTTCTGACATTGTTTCTGTTATATTTTGTTATGTATGAAAATTTCTCTATGCCTGCAATAAATGAGAATTTAATTTAATTTATATTTCGTGATTTTAATAAATATTTTCCCACATACGGCTTTGTTGTAATTTTACAATGTAAAGCTACATCTTGCTACCGTGGTCCCAAGTCATTTGGTGTTTGTTATTTTATCACAATTTGTGCCAATCAAGAAAAGGTCGTTAAAATTACGCTGCGAAGTAATCCTGATACACTACAATAAAATCTGTTTCATTTTAGATTGTTACATCAATGGGTATGTGCACCAAGTTGTAACCTGTCAGTGATAAAGGAAAGACAAGAGGCTGTGAAGGCTTTGTTTGAAAACCAAGAGCTTTGTCAAGATGCGAAGAGTATTTTAAGTACATTACCAGATTTGGAGAGACTATTGGCTAAGTAAGTATTTTTTTAAGATAATGGCTCAGTACAATGGATTTATGTGTTAGTATAATAACTTTCATTAAAACTACTTACATAGGACTAAAAGTCTGCAAGGACTAATTTCATAGAATTTCCTTAGTAGACTTTTTAATTTTCGATTCATTTCTATCGCGATAAATAATTTCAAGGCACAAATTTTCATATACCTTACTATAACAAAAAAACATTTGCCTATTGTACATATTTGGCTGTTTTGGTTGACAAGGTTGTCGACCACTGACTTATACCATGGTTTCACAAAGTGCGGTACGCGAACCCTTAGGACTACGCCATATGATGTTAGGGGGTTCGCGAGAAGATTTAAGTAATGGCGGCTGGTAAGATAGCAACCGTTCGTTTGAAGCACGGTGCGGAGGTATTTAATTCTGAACTCAACTTGACACTGAGTCAGAATTAAGATAGAAAATATCAATTTCTCTTCCAATTTGACTCAATTTGCGACAAATACAGACTCAGTCATCACATGAATTTACAACATTTATATTATTATTTCATTTCGTCGCAGTATCTGCCATCACTGTTAATTAAAATAAAAAATACCTTACACCTAGAACTTCTCATTTTATTTATTATTTTTTAAAAGACCATATGTCTAGTTACCTTTAACAGGGGTACGTAGGCCACATGTTTGAGAAACCCTGACCTATACGATAAAGAGAAGAAACTATCCTTTATCCCACTAGGCATATTCAAGGCTAGAGTGAATAGATTTCTTCTAAATCTACGTGCTCCATCCTCGGCCACATCGTCGTTTACTCAATCAAATCAGGCGAGTTGATAGCCAAACGTAAATCAATAAGAATACCATACTATAAGAAAAATTATATATCGTTTATCCAACTAAAACGGATTACAAGTAGTTATAAAATCTTTCAGAGTACACGCTTTAGGGAATCTAAAGAGGTCAAAACAGCACCCAGACGCTCGCGCCATCTTTTACGAAGAGAAGACATATTCAAAGCGAAAAGTGCTGGACTTTATATCAGTGCTGAATGGATTCAGCGCAGCATTGAAGCTGGTCGACCTGTTCTCTGACGGTGATGCCAAGCTCTTGAAGAGGATCACGCAGTTCCATCCCGATGGAAAGTACCCTGATTATAGGGATACATTGAAGTTTTTTAAGGTGCGTTATAGATAGTTATCAGGCTTTGCGGTTTCGCTTTATAATATTCTACCCCTATTGTTGCGTTTTTTATGTTATTTTAATCAGAAGTACATTTTTAATTTATGTAAAATTGTACTGCTGGTAGAAGTATGTACCAGGAATAATAATTTGGTAGTTCTATTAAAGAAACATTTATTTTGACCCCAGTCCCATCCATCGATCCATATTTTGTGAGTAAGATTTGTACTGGATTATTTTCTAGTACAGTTGACGCAGTCGTCGAAAGATTTGCTTTCCGTATGGAAGAAATTTTTGTATGAATTACAGTCACAGTTCTTGGTCTGGGTGTGTGCACATGTGAGTTTTATATCTGTAAACACAGCACAATACAGGAGAAATTCCTAGTAGTATTGGTCGCCCACTTGCCGAAATTCGAACATAATTCATTTAAATTTAAAATTTAAATGTTATTCAGGTTCTATTGTCAATGATATATTTTTGTGTGTATGTGTGTGTCAAACATGGAGTGGGTGTAATATTTGTTTAAATTAATTTAATGTATTTCTAATGCCTATTATATAAAAATATTAGCTTTCTGCACTCCTTCTCCATATAAACTTAAACTGTGCCAAATAGTCTCCGTCCGCGTAATTTGTCCGCGTTATTGCGTCACATATTAATACAATGATAGTGTGTAAAAAGGATGGTTAATGTCAGGACCTCTATTTTTAAGAACACTTTCTGGAAACACTATTATCCATATAAAATATTACCCGATACAAGACACCTTTATACTATATTTTAGGAAGCTTTCAACCAAACAGAAGCAGAGAAAGAAGGTCGTATTCTACCTGGTGAAGGAGTTGACCAGGAGTATGATAATGCGCTGGAACTTATAAAACAGATCGAGGGAGATCTGAAGGACTATCTCAGTGAACAAGAAAAGTATTTTAAATGTCGGGTGAGTTGTATGTATTCATCAAACTTCAACATTGTAAGTAGTAGTAATCACTTTACATAGGTTCAGTTGCACCAACTTAACTTTAACCGTAACCGACATATTACTGTGTTATTTTGACAGAATTGTATAATAAAAGACGGAATTTACAAAGAAAAGCTTGCAAAATAATAAATTAATGTGACGGTTACGGTAATAGTAATGTTGGTGTAACTGAGCCTTAGTGAATGTACCGGTGATTGTAAATCGTGTTTGAGGTAAAAATTCGCCATTTTAATCGTGTTATAGAAATTTGCCGATTGAGTTGAAATATAGGTTGTTAGGCACAGATAACAAAAGTTCTTCCTCATACTTAATAATTAATAAAGTTACAATATTAAATGGAAAAATAATACGGTCGCGAACAGGATTCGAACCTGCGCCTCCCGGATAGATACTCCAGGCGCTCTGACCACTAAGCCATCTCGACCTCTGCTCACCACCGCGAATTCCATCCATATTTTAACACGTCTTATGGCGACGTCATTGCAATCTATTCAGTACCTATACAAGTGACCGAACCGACACGACTAACTTTGCAGTTAATACAATGTCGTAAAGAATGCAATTACCTTAATAATTCAAGATATGTCTTTGAAAAAGCATTAACGCATGCTTAGCGAACTCTAAAGTTACAATATTAAATGGAAAAAGAATACGGTCGCGAACAGGATACGAACCTGCGCCTCCCGGATAGATACTCCAGGCGCTCTGACCACTAAGCCATCTCGACCTCTGCTCACCACCGCGAATTCTTCATCCATAAAGTGTTATCGTGCTAAAAAGTTTAAATTTGTTAGGAAAATCAACACGACCGCAAAAAAGCGCTTGAGCCGAGTGAGTTGTATTGACAGAATGTAAAGGAGTGAGTTACATAGCACGCTGTTACTGCACTCACGCCAGATCGCGCATGCGTCCTGGAGATGTTAATCGTAAAATTGACTACCGCGCAGTGTACTCGCGTACAACTTCAGACGTGCACAGTTATAATACGACAACTGTTTATAAATATACATTCCTAATTTCTAGTTATCCTACGTGGGGACAGACAAAAAAAGGTATCAAATCGAGATGCCACAGGGTGCTGCGTCTAAAGCTGGCGCCGACTATAACTTAGAAGGCGCAAGAAAGGGATACAAGAGATTCTCTACTTACGAGACAAAGGTATGTGCTAAATTTATAATATATTTATATATATATAAAGTAACAAATAAAATCCAGAGAACCCAAAACAAATATCTAGTGCGCCATGGTTCATCAGGAACAATGAAGTTCACAAACACCTAAACATAAACACAGTCAAGGAAGAAATAGTAGCATGCTTGCAGAAGTATGCACAGCTAAATATACCTGACTACGTCAATAGGCTAAAAGGGCGAAATATCCTCGAACTTCAAAGCCTTTAATGAGCTAGCTATTTAACATTTATAGAGGTGTTCCTGATGGGGAACTGCTCTGCCTGCCAAAGCTCTTACCACACATCTGCTCATAGTAGTAAAACTGATTGCAATATTTAATAAAAAAAAGAATACATCTATATATATATAAAGTAGGAAACTGACTGGCTGACTGATTCACTGACTGACTGATCGATCAACGCACAGCTGAAGCGGCTAGGTCTAGAAGCATGAAATTCGGCACAAATATTCCTTAAATGACGTAATATTTTATTTTAGAAAATGAATTAGCGTAGCTCGCAAAAAAATCTGTTGTGCTGACGAAGTCGCGGGCTTCAGCAGTATATAATAAAATTCTTTATTTTTGACACCTACAGGCGCCTAGCGCCAATCAATGGGTTATTTGTTTTTAAAATTAAACTCTACGATTAGAAAAATAACATCCGTAGGTTTTAATGTTTTAAAGTAAATTGCAATCATATCCACGAAAATCAACATAACATAGCATCACGCCTATATTTCCCGAAGGAGTAGGCAGAGGTGTAGACAGTTGTACATCCACATTTCACTAATCGAATCGAACCCGAGATCTCATGCTCGGCAGTCGCGCTTGGGACCACTAGACCAACGAGGCAGTCTAACAAATACAATTGTCATTTTATTTTTTTATTTTTGGTCATTCGTTACTATTTTTATTTTTCAGGACTTCCTAGCTCGAATGATTGCAGCTGAAGAACAGAAATCCAACGTGTTAAAAGACTTAAGTCGTCGAATATTCGAGAAGTTCTCGTCGCACTACAACCAATGGGAGACGGCCGTACAATGTCTGTCTACGTTGGACATACTGTTAGCTTTCACAGAGTTCGCGAGGCAGCAGACTGGCGATGTCTGTTTGCCGGAAGTTACCTATGATGAGGCGCAAAAGGTAATAAAAATTCATTAAAAAATATCCGCTTTCAGTGAAGTGAACATTTAGTTTCAAAACAAAGATCTGACAGTGTACATAAAATTTCGCGACAAATGGACACTCTTGATGTGTTTAAAAAAAGATATATCTATAACTATTGCGTTAGTGTAGGTCCTTATTATGCAATGGACATGTTTACTAACCATATAATTTCTTGTATTCCGACTTGTCGAAATACTTGCATTACTTTATACTCCGTTTGATTTAAATAAACCTTTTTTACAGCCCACTTCAACTGATTCAAGATATATCTTTGAAAAGCATTAACGCATTGCTTAGCGAACTCTAAAGTTATTATATTAAATGGAAAAAGAATACGGTCGCGAACAGGATTCGAACCTGCGCCTCCCGGATTAATACTCCAGGCGCTCTGACCACTAAGCCATCTCGACCTCTGCTCACCACCGCGAATTCTTCTTCCATATTTTGATACATCTTATGGCAACGTTATTGCTATCAATTCAGTCCCTATACGGGTGACCGAACCGACACGACTAACTTTGCAGTTAATACAATGTCGTAAAGAATGCAATTACCTTAATAATTCAAGATATATCTTTGAAAAGCATTAACGCGAACTCTAAAGTTATTATATTAAATGGAAAAAAAAATCTCCACTTCAACTGATTTTGACTTCTATTGCGTTGGTGGCATGACAAATGGCAGTAGCGGCAAACAGTTGGTATTGTAAGCACTTTTTTTGCTTTTAATGCCATCCTTATGCCTACGGAATAGAACTGAAAATCGGTTGAACGGAAAGACAAATGCCGAAAAACGGACAGATTTAAATGTATCTTATTTCAAATGGAGTATAAATATTTTTTTACCCACCCAATTATGTCTAATTACCAATATTTTTTCCAGCCCAACATAAACATCATAGAAGGCCGTCATCCTTGTATACCGAACATAGCGGACTTCATACCTAATGACACTCAATTAGGAACAGAGGATGCTAGCCTACTGCTACTAACGGGGCCTAACATGGGGGGCAAGTCAACGCTCATGAGGCAAGCCGGGCTACTTACTGTACTGGCACATCTAGTGAGTAATATTATAGTACTATCTAATAAAATGTCACTAAGCTATGAACCAAGGACGCTAGCTTACTGCTACTGATGGGGCCCAACATGGGGGGCCAGTGGTCTCTGTCTATTTAAGGAGTCTGCAGGACATATAGCCCTTTATCGTTGACGACGCCATTCGTTTTGAACCTCGCAAAAAGATGAAGACTTCTTAGACCATGAGCAAATGCTCTCAATTGAAAAACATTTTATAATCTAGTTCCTTTTCCACAGGGCAGCTACGTCCCAGCAGAACAGTGTAAGCTAAGCTTAGTAGACCGCATCTTCACCCGGCTAGGCGCTTCCGATGACATCTTCTCTGGCCAGTCCACGTTCCTGGTGGAGATGAACGAGACGGCAGCCATCGTATCCCACGCCACCGTGCATTCGCTTGTACTGCTGGATGAGTTAGGTATGTATCATCAGCTTATATGCTGGATATAGGTCTCTCTAATTTCAGGCCACTAAGTAGGATTCTTGGATGCTCTCGTCTTACTCCAATCCCATCCAAACCACAAATACTTTAAGAAAATCTCTGTAATTGCTGAACCGACCAAAAGCAAGTTTCATTTTTCATTTCCACTGACTACCGTGGATAGGTTCGTTTGAATAGTAGTTTTATTGAATTGATTAATTTGAATTTGCTTTTACATGAAAGCTTTTTATTTTTCTTAAATGGATTTACATTTGGCTACCAACTCGCCTTATTGTAAGCGACGGCGTGGCCGAGGATGGAGTACGCAGATCCAGAAGAAATCTATTCACTCTCTAGCCTTGAATATGCTAAGATTGTACTTCTCTGGAAATAGGGAAGACGGCAGGGAGTTCCATTCCCGGGCAGTACGTATCATGAACGTGGATCCAAATCGATGCGTACGAATTTTCGTGCGCTTCCTTCTACTGTATCTGTAGTAAAAGGGAGGGATGGAATAAGGTCTTGAAGCTCCTGCGTACACACCGAAATGTATCTGGCAGAAAATAGACAGATGCTGGTGGCGGTACGGTGGTGCTCGATACTTTATGGCGACAAGTTGGTCACTACAAATCGGAGCCTCTTAGCGCGCCGTTCTACCGACTCTAAAGCTTCCAGCTGGTACTTCGCCGCTCCATCAAAAATTTGGTAACGGTACTCCACACACGATCGGACTTGTGTTTCATAGAGGTGAAACCACTGCCCCGGTGCGAAGTATCGCCTAACCTTATTAGGCTGCAGAGTTTTTTTTTAGCCTTAGACTCCTGGTAGGCCCCAAAGTTAAGCGTTGGAGTCAGGATAAGTCCAAGTAGCTCTAAGTGACTGCCACTGGTATGGACACAACCCCGAAAGTAGGAGACATTGGGAACTGATTCTTTTTGGCGGAGAAAGGGCAGGCTTGTGTCTCGTTGGCGTTTAAAAAACAGCTTTAAGAGTTTGATTCATACGCTCAATCATGTCTTCTCTCAACGTCTGGATTTCCGTCTTCTTGGCCCCTGGCTAGAGGTGTACTCTTCCATTATTGTGCTGTCATATACGTACCCAAAGGCTTAAGCAGGTCATTAATATGCAGCAAGAATAGAGTTGTGGAGAGTAGGTACAGAATCCTGAGGTACGCCAGCGTTAATCGCTAATTGATCGGATGAGTAGCCGTCGACAAACACTCGAACCGATCGTTCCCTGAAAGTCTACAATCCAGGTACAAAGAGGGGAAGGGCAACCCGTATGACGAAGCTTGTTAATGAGGCTCTAGTGCCAGACCCTATCAAAGTCTTTTGAGATGTCGAGAGAAACAGCCAGGGCTTTGCAGTGTTTCTCGACAGCCTCAGAATATGAGTGGCATATACGAGAAGATTCCCAGTAGACCGATTTCGGCGAAATCCGTATTGTCGGTCCCTGAGGAGATTGTTGTCTCCAAGGTGTGACTTGGCGCATTGCTTTATTAGACGAAATAAGATTTATACCTTTGATAAGTCATGCGATTTTATTTAAAATGTATATTATGTTTATAAAAATAGTTCTTTCAACTTTATATACAGTCGAGTCTAGATCGTAGCAGGTGACGTTCTGTTGTTTCTGCCTAACCACATGGGAGAAAGGCGTGAGTTTATAAATGTATATGTAAGAAGTGATTGTTATATCAAACAATATTGTGGATACAGTTGGTATATCTAGTTATAGTTCTAGTGATTTCGTAGTTATACCAAATATAACTTACACACCACATATCAGATGTGCGGGTTTTGTTCACGATGTTTTCCTTCACCTTTAAGTGCAAGATAATTATTTTATAACACGCATATGATTACGGAAACTCGTTGGTGTGTACTTGGGACATTTGGCTTACTAGTCCTACTGTCACACCACAAGGCTATTATGAAATATATCCTATCCTGACACTATATAACTATTTCTTTAATTACTAAAGTTATAACATTTGATGGAAAAAGGCAGCGTCGTGAGCAGGTTCGACTCAAGCTCACGACCGTGTTCTTTTACCATTAAATAAGCTAACCAACAATTTTTACTTATTTTTCTCTCCTCTGCTCTCTATCTTTATACTTATACTTTAATTACTAATATGTGTTATACCGTTGTAATGAATTAATAAATAAATGACAGGCCGTGGCACGTCGACGTACGACGGCACAGCGATAGCTTCAGGCGTGTGCGTGGAGCTGGCGCGTCGCGGCTGTAGGGTTATATTCTCGACGCACTACCACTCGCTGGTGCACCACCTGACTTCACACCCTGGGATCATGCTGGGGCATATGGTGAGAATATATTTATTATAAAGATTTCAAAAAACATGGGAGAGGCCTTTGCCTAGCAGCAAGACAGAATAGGTTTAAAAAAAAAGTATACTTAAAGTATAGAGTTAAAATCTGATAGTACTGTTTTACTTGTCGCTTTTTAAACAACTTCGAAAAAGGTTTTATTTTATTGTATTATTGCGGTAGGTATCTCCTTATTTTTACTTTTTCCACAATCGTCGGATTGTATGCCTAGTTTGTAAGGTTTTTTCTTCTTTAAGTCTGGTTACTACAATATTTAGGTACTGAATTGCCTGCACTCCCCATAGAAACTCTTGCAATAACAAAAACATAAATTTACTATAGTTATAATGTTTTATCGAAAGAAAACTACGGTTGTGAGCAGGATTCGAAAATGTGCCACTCCAAGCGCTTTGACCACTAAGCCATCCCGACCTGTATTTACCGGGAGGCGCGGGTTCGAATCCTGCTACCTTATTTTTCTTTCTACAACAAATTATACCTTTAGAGTTCGCCATGCATGCATTTTGAAAGATTTAACTGTATAAGATATACTAGCTTGTCTATCAGATAAATACACATTCTGTACTCTCGCAGGCCTGCATGGTAGAAACAGATGAATCGACACCTGACAACGAAGACCACATCCCAGAGGAAACAATAACATTCCTCTACAAACTGTCTCCGGGCGCCTGTCCGAAGTCCTACGGGTTCAACGCAGCCCGCCTCGCCGGCGTTCCCAAGGAAATAACTCTTAGAGCACATCAAATATCCAAGAACTTGGAGAAAGAAGCAACCTGTGTTCGGGCCTTTAAAGATGTACTCAAAATGCAGGAGAACCCTAGAGATGTTAGAGCGATGCTGGCAGCTTTAAGTATTTAGTTATGGACTCTAAGACCTTCACATAAGAGCGAATTTAGTTCGCCGCTGATATAACTACTGTTATTTAAATATAATCACTCGTGGTTACGCAAAATTCGCTCGTGAATCTCAACTTTATTATATGAGCCAGTATTGTTAAGTTATCTGTAAGTATTTTCCTGTGTCGTTCGTTATGCCTCTGCGATCAAAAGATAATAGTTGAATATTTTATTTCTACCAAATACAACATAGCATCACGCCTGTATTCCTCGAAGGGGTATGCAGAGGTGTACATAGTTGTACACCCACATTTCACCAATGCTTTTGTTAAGTCCCATGTGATAGATGGTGAGCCTATTGCCATCTACCGGGCACAATTCCTAACTCCGGGCTGCTATCGAAAATTTCTGAGTAGAAAAACCCAATAACACTTGCCCGACCCGGTAATCAAACCCAGGACCCCATGCTCATCAGTCGCGTTTGGGACCACTAGACCAACGAGGCAGTTTCAAATGCAAAGCCGTTAAAATTGTGTTTACCCCCTTTTTTCGGCTTAGAAATTGCCTGTATGGGTACAGGCAATTTCTAAGCCGACCACTACCGTACCACCACCCTACGGGGAATCGATATAACCATATGGGAACAAAACCCGTCGCGCTCTGTGACTGCATCCGCTTTCGTCGAGGAGCCTCCAGAACTTCTACGTATTACTTTAGCAACACCTCAATCGGTAGCCCTGCAGTTTTCACTCCTGCGGCCATGTTCGTCGTCAACTCTCAACGCGGGTGATATCATCCCGTTTCTACCACCCGCTGACCGCTATTAGGACGGCATAAGTTCCGTCCGCCTCCAACGAATTGGGCTTGCAAAGCTATCTGCCTCCCTGACCCGTGACCTCCTTCTGTGAAATGATCTCTTCGCAAAAGACACCACGGCTTCGCAGAACTCCATGCTGTCGACCATAGCTTTAAGCAAAGCTGGCAGCGAGAGAGGTCGTTGCCAAGTGAAACCACTCAAGCTAGACACACTTTACAATGTGTACGAACCTGGCACTGGCTACCTGCGTACCTTCCCTTCGCTATCTTGGTTGCCAACCGAATTGATGGACACTTTGTAGTACATTGCGTCGTAGGTTTTTACTATTGTTGATCATCATAGACAAGCTGAATGTACTACAAAGTGTCCATCAATTCGGTTGGCAACCGAGATAGCGAATAGGTACGCTGGTTTGATATATCCACCTTAGCGAGTTAGGTCTCAGCATAAATGCTTATTAGTTTGTTGTTAGTTTTATTATATGAAGTTGAGTGCGATGTATGAAAGCAAGACTAGATTCCTTTTCAAATAAAGAAGCGATCAACTAGTACGGTAAAACTGTTAGTTGACGAGTCTAATATGCAACGATTCCGTCATTGCTTCAACATTTTCATCGCAGAAGGAATATTGATTATATGTGATTGGTTCGATTCCTGGAATCGATTCCGCCTGTTTATTGATTACGTGATTAGTTTTGTGATCGATTCATATTAGCAGTATAAGCACCCACCTGTTATTGATTTTTTAATAAAACATTTTGTATACATCATAAACATTTAGTTTTATTTAGTTGTCTGTATAACCCGACCAGTGACATTATATTGTACTATATTGTGGAAAATTACCTGATAAAAATCTATGCGGTTAGAGAATCGATGCTCGGATGAGATCGTAGTATTCCATGGCTTTATTAATTTGTAGTTACTTACTTGGGATTATTTGGGGTATTGCTATTATGAAACAAGAAAATAATTTGTTTTCTTTATTTTACACGTCACCATTGTACTTAAATTACAAAATCATTGCACATCATGTCGTCTAGACATTTCTATAATCCATTCAAATTTATCTATTTATGTACAATCTGTAAAAGCATCAACTAACATTATTATAAAAATAAAATACTTAATAATTTTGTGATAGCTATTCGCTCGAGTATAGGGGTAAAAATCTTAAATAAATGCCTGGAAATCACGTCGTGTAAAAAAAAAACATTTTATAAAAATTGAAAAAAAATATGACTAGTTTCGAATTTCGATGAAGATTTTGAGAAATTCGTAAATTAGAAATTAAACATTTATATAAAATATCATGATATGCCTTAAACTTTAGATAGAAGAACTTTTTATCATTTACCAAACGAATTACTACCAAATCAAAGATCTAAAGGTGTTTCCACGTCCAAAGAATACAACAACAGGACGCTAACAGTCATCTTTATATCTCATAGGTATTCGACACCTTATTATTTTTATTAGAGAAATATTACAATAATGATCTATTTCTACACATCAAATGATAAAACTATTGCATAGCCTCAAGCCTGCATAAAATCACACAAGGACCGATAAACTTTACGTATACATGAAGAATTGATGTGTAATTCATCTCCAAAACTTTCGTATCTTAGATACACTCAGTGCGACAAGAATTGGAACTGAAAGTAAAATAAAAATGTGGACTCCCAAACACAATAAAAACCGCACACTATAAGTACTTACATCTGTCACAAATAAAATGATAATATATCTAATATATAACTAAACTAAGCTTTAATACGTATCAAGGAATGTAATTCATCTAATACCGTTGTAATAATTAACATAATAGTAAATAAATAATTTCCGCAGTAACATCACTTTCGTGAGACACGTCAATATTAATTGAAATATAGTATAAATACGTCTATGTTTTAATATTACCCCAGCTCCAACTATTGATTTATATGTACCATGTATCCACCAATTCGTAGAGATAGTATGGTCAAGCATATGAACAATAATAAAATATATATTTTATAATAAAATGTTAGGATTAATAGTGATTAGTGACGTTAATTCTGATGAAGCCCTACTAAACTAAAATTAGAGCATCGCTGTGTCTTTTACTATAAAGTACTGTAAGAGAGAGACGGGACGAATAAGACGTCAGATTCGAATTAAGGCAATTATCCGCCATAGCAATCTAATGCCCCTTGCAATTGATTTGCGTATTACCATGAAATTTAAAAGCTTCTAATAATTTTTATTATAACGGAACATACGTTTTACCGATATTAAGTCACATGTTGTAATCCTAGTTTATAATCTTAACTTGGATCTTCAATAGATTCGAATATTATATAAACATTTCTCCGCAGTCTTGTCATAAATATGCACTATTTACATAGCGTAAAATATAAGTACTTTAAAATGTTCTTCCCTTCCTAAATTTATTAAACATTCTAAATTATAAATTTTTTAAATATTAATGACATTCTTAAGCAAATTGGAAGATATTCCTAACGTAAAATATTCAAATATAATATTATCACAGATGAACAACGCTGAACAATTACTAGGTAATTAGATTATTAATTTAGCAATTTTCCTTCTACTAATAAATAAATAAATCCATTAAGCTTATGAAAAAATACCTATTATTTTATTCGTTTAAGACAAACTGTAGGTATCTAAAGTTAACAGTTAAGTAAGCCATTTATCATTTTTAACCCGAGCTAAAAATACACATAACATAAGTTTCTCTCATTTCCTACACTCCAGAAAAGCCAGTTATTTAATCATGTCAAGTAGGTAATTTAATTAATGTTTAAATAAATGCAGAAACATGTAAATAATAATCTCAGTGTTTAATAGATTTTCTAAACTATTCATCAGTCCTCTTACACCTAAGTATTCAGGCAAGAACACAGAAAAATTAATTCTGACTGTAACATTATAGTATTTAACATTAGGATATAGGTGGGAAATAATACCTTAAAGTATAACAAGCTCGAAGACGTAATAATTAAATAAACGTTGTCCATCTGTAAAAATATGAAGATTCAAAGGAGGCAAAGCATTTTCAAATTTAAGATTTTAACCAGTTTCTATTAATCTAGAGTAACGGCGGAGTGCCAACCTCTATCTGTATTTTAAAGAGAAATTCACTTTATGCTTTTGAATTTGGGCGTAAAATTAGCCTGTTTTATTACACTTGTGTAAAACGTTGAGTTCGGAGGTGAGAATGTATTGGCTCTTCGCCGCCGATACAACAATAATCAATAAGATATTATTATATTGCTTAAGAGCATATTGTTTGGTAAGGCAAAGCTTACTACCAAATAATGTACTCATTCATTCTTTTTAACACTTTATAGTTCAGCACCATTTCACTCATTTTACCTATAATTCGTACCTGTTAATGGAAAGTTGTGAACGGCTGAATAATAGTGCAGACTTGGGTTTATAATGATCATTATTAAGCTATAATGGCTTTTAAATAATATATGGCGGAGTTTGTACTAACAAAACATACAATGAAATTTTTATTTGGTATGTCTACAAAGTACTTGCCTACTGATATGAGCATACAATAATTAAGAATCTAATGCATTTTGAGCAACTAACTAGCAATATTGGTAAACAAGTTAAGATAATTAAGTAGTTAAGAATTCTATAATTCAATAACGAACACACTTCTCACACAAACCAGAAATATTTAAAATGGAAAAAGCTTAAACTAACAAAAATACTAGTTCTAAATCAGCATCAACTCCCGAAACTATACCAGTTTATTATCATTGCCCAAACCTATTAAAGCTGATCGTGTTCCTAAAACCGAAGACAGACTTGTAGCACCTGACGACCAGTTTTATTAATCCGGCCATCACATGAAGTCAATAGGTTGAGTGAGTGGGACGGATCTATAAAAGATTTGTAATCTCCCGTACCCAAAACAGGATGTCAAAAAACATCATGGTACGGGCCCAGCACTGAACTCGACGGTAGAAACCTAACCTTTAAAGCGCATGTCTATATCTTTGCACCAGGTGCAACAAGTCCTAAGGCCATCCTAATAATTCCTGAATCCTGTACTCTCCAAGCCTGCACCTACTCAGCCGCTACAACTGCTTACACTCATAGTTCGTCGAAGGAGGAACTCTCTCGCTCGTCGAAGGGCCTCGCTCGCTCTCCCCACCGCTCCCAGCGCTCGGAGCTCAGCAGGGACTCCGACTCTTCCTCTTGATTCGGCACAGGATACACGATGCCGTCGCCAAAACTACACCGTCCTTTTTGTTTATTATGTTGGCAACATTATGTATTTTGGTAGTGGTTTGGGTTTTAGGTGTAGATTTTGTGATAAATGAAAGGTGGTCTTGATATTGCCAAATATAATCTATTTTTGTATAATAAATGGCAATAACCAGGCTTCGCTGGCAAAGTTGGCTTTAATTGAGTGATACGTCATTTAAGTGAATTTATTGTATATGATGACTAGCATCATCAATAAAAAGTACATATGCATAGATCTATTTTTTGTTGCATATTACTTATATTCGTTATTCAAATAACTCTTGTTTTATTGTATATGATTGACCCAAAAAAATATGAGTGAATGTGTTTGACGGATATTTTATCATGATCATAAATTGTAATATGGCGTAATTCAAGTTGATGAGCATGTTAGTGACCCGTTTAATGTGGGATGTGCAGTAACATTACCTACTGTGCGGCTACTTAATCGTATGAGGCTTCTACAGCGTGCCAAATACAAAATTATAAGCGTAAATTAAATCCAGCTTTGCACATTTTAGCATCTTAACAAAGCTCCTAAGAGCAGCTAAACATTAGCATGCAAAAGGGACACCTATACAATGAACTACTACATAAAAAAAGAAGTGAATGACATAAATTTAGAATCGTTTTCAAAAGGTTGGATGACGCCAATGAATGAAAAGCAACGATAATTAGTCGAACGGATTTATTTAAATAAAGGTATATCGTAATAAAATATAGCGAAATGGAAAATGTTTTAAGTTCCTTATACTATTTGCGGGACGGTCCTGCCCTTTCTGGGGCAGAGTCTCCATCTCTCAGTCTCGCGGCCCATCTCCGAGCTAAAATGTTAATAAACATTCTTATTTTTCTAAAGTAACCGTTAGAATAAGAATTTTGAATAGTAAAGTAAATATTTGAAAAATAAGGCGGGGGTGCTACAAACGTTTAACTTGTTAGAAGATATAAGAAAGTTAAACAAAAAATGTTGAATTTCAAGAGTGATAATTTATTTGGATTTTACCTCCCATATCTTTTTATAAGTACGAGATAAACATAAGCTACTTTAGATTACAAAACAATTCAGTGCTTTTTTTATTTGATAACAATATGTAACATTTATTATTTTAGATTAAGATGTTTGTTTTGAAATAGTATTGAACATGTGAAGATATTACCATCTTTAAAATGTTTGTTGTGTAAAAACGTTAAACGTATCCGTAGCACCCATAGACATGCAATAGACTGAGAGAATAAGAGAAAGGACAATAAATATATTGAAGAATGTATAATCAAATATACAGCACACAGACATTTTAAATTAGAAAATTAGTATAACACTCCTGATGAAAATATTTTCTACTACTTTTTGTATCCTTTTGCTTGCTAATCACTACTGCTTTCTACGTGAGCGCCTGTGACCAATCGCCGAAGCGCCGTGTAGCGACGTGAAATAAAAAACAAAATCAAAGAACAAAATATTTTATTGTGCACAAAACATACTTACAAAATACATTTCTAACTTTATCAGTCTTGTGTGTTGTATATAGCTCAGAAATAAATGCATTAAAAAGCAATTTGCATGTTGAACAGTAGTCTTTTTATTTGAATTAATTAAAATATCATGAACACATGTCAGCTGAAACTTCCCACATAACTTGAGCATATTATTATTATTATAATTATGTATGTCGTGTACAAGCTTCGTCAATTAATTATTGGAATATTGTTAAGTAATAAAATGTATCTATAAGGCTAAATTGAGCACATTCATGTCAAGAAACCACTGTTTGTGTATGAAGATTCCTCATTCAATTAAATTAGTCTATTACGTATTAAATATTTAAAAAATTGTATTATCCATATGAATTCGTATGCACAATTCGACTAAACAACCGATAATTTAATTCCTTACCAAGGACAATAGTCGCTAAGCTTGGACTCTACTAAAACTAAAAATATTCGAGCTGTAAAATCGACTTAAAAGTTGACGAATAGTTGCCTAGCTCATTATTTTAATTGGCAAGTTTCGATTTATAATTCCGACCTTATTCTAAGGATAAAGGGTTTATTTAAAGTCTCTATATATATTATTCTAGCAGAGCTTGCGTCGATTTTTGGCTAGATTTATCAAGAATTAACGGTTCGCGCCCGTTTTTTTACAAATACGAAAGAACCGTTATTTTATTTGTGCAGACTAGAAGGCACATAACAACGCGAAAAGATAACAATCCTCTTCACTGAAATAAACGGTTCAGTGGCGTGTAGCGGCCTATCTCAAGTCTGTGTCTTATTAACTGTACGTTATCCAATATTGTGTGTTCGCATTAGCTAGTTGTCTTTAGGCATAATATTCTCAAGGTATGTGTTTAGGGCCTGCTGGGCCGTGTTCGTCCATGGCGTCTGACCTTGACCGCGTGGTGCCCATAGATTCGTACCCATGAGTCTCCTGAGGCGTGGTAAACGTCTGGAGTTGGTGCTCGCGACGGACGGGGAATTCGCACCCGTCTCCGAGGCTGACAAAATGATCACCATTTGAGAGGGTTTCGGTAAGCGTGGCGGTGGCAAACCTTTGGTTTCAGCTTATAGAGGGGGATTAAGGAAAAACTAAAACTGATGTCTATTACAGGAGAAACTGTACATTTCATATATACATAAATTTTAGAGATTATCAATAAGGAAAAGTGTAAAAACCAAACAATGATACTCTATAAATATAATAATAACATAAAAATACATACACAAATTAAATAATCTTTAAGGGACCAAATTTTCGCCCACGCCACGTTTATTTTTTTTATTAGGGACTGGCAAATATTATATTTCCAAAACATACTTATTAGCTTGCTATCTGCCTATCAAGTATCAATACAGGTGAAAGCTAGCAAGTGGAACGAGCTAAGTTAGGATCATGATGAATGATATGAACGTTATTTTACAAAATTCCGATAACCAAAATTATTTGTTAACACAAACAAATTTACAAATACACCACCACTCCCATTCCCTCTTTTTTATGATGGACAAAACACACTAACAATACATTAAATTATAATACACACATACTATGACAGTGAAATGGTTTGAATGCTTATTAGTGAGGCGATAAATTTTAATATTGGAAAAATTTTTGTGTACATAAATATTTACAAATAATAAAATGACCCTACCTCCATGCCTAGTTAGTATTAAATACAATAAATACACCGACCTCCGTGCAGTGTTATAATTGTTATGTTTTTTCAACGCTACTCTACACACACTAACAATTTGTTAGAATTGGTCATTCACTTCTTTTTTCACACATGTAAGGGGTCATGCACACAGATCACACTTTAAAATACACACGTAGACGTTAAATATGCATACATATACGCATATAACCCAATATACGTGTATATAACCCAAACATGCTGTTTCAGGCTACATTCCGAGTTGCCATAGTTATGTCAGTGTTGCTAGAACCCAAATGGTTCATGATTATATTTTTCTAGTAAATAAAAAAAGTTTTACCTGGTGAAGACTGGTACCAGCCAGAGGTTGGGGCTGTTGCCGAAAACCTCCTTAAAGTTATTGAAAGCACCGATGGAGAAGCCATTCTTGTCGGCGCCTCCGCGGAACATAGGCGCCCTGAACGCTTCTGAAATTGTATACAGATATCGCTAGTACCTGGTAATCTCAATAATAGTTTTCACAGTAAAACCTACCCATTATAAGTTTTTAAAATACGATACAATACACGAAGGTCTACAGACATTGGTCTCAATGACCGCATTAGAAAGAATATTTGTGAGTTTCTCTTATATTTTCGTTTTGGTTCAACGCTTGGGCTGATTTAATTTTACACCTATTTACTTAAATGATCTACACTAAAATCTACTGTATGGGTATAAATAACCAAACTACCTGATACTTTCTAACAAATAGTTATCAACCTTTACTATAATCGGAAGTGACTGCAATTACCATTGACCAATGTCTTAAGCATAGAGTTTATGATCTGTCCTGTAGGACTGCCCAAGCGGCGGTAAGAAACGAGCATATCTGAAAGGAAACTTCAATTTAGTCTTATTTTAAACATTGTGATAACCAATATTTTACTTAAATTGCAGGTCATCGTAATTGCAGTCATCTACCAGAAATTGTTTCGAACTTGGCGGTGCACTATCGTGCATCCCGACTTTTATAGATCAATAGAAATATTCTTTAGTTAGATGTTACTTTAATATTGGCAACACCTTACCAAATTTTTGAATATACACCTCGAAATCTCATCACAATAATTTTTTGACGATGTATTTAAAAAAAATACAGTGTTTTTAATCCGTAACTCAAAAAGATAAAGTAAATTGTAGAAAAAAACATGCAAAACATACCTAACGTTGTTCTATTATTGGCGACGAGGTAGCAATGGTACCCGAAGAGCGAGCCCAGCGATATGGCGAACATTAGCGCCACGAAGAATGCGAACACTATGTGATAACGGCCTGCACTCGCCGCCGTCCCGAACTCACCCTGAAAATGCACTTAGATATTATAAAAAAACTACTAATTTTGGAAATATCTGGCAACCCCATTGACTATATATGGCAACTCACATAACACCATAGAGGGTAATTGCAAGGTGCTGTATTAAAGATTGTTTATGCAAAAATCTATGCATTTTGCGATATCATTTAAGCCAAATCAATGTCGTATTTTCAAATCTAAGGCGGCGTTTAGGGATTATTTGCGTATTATAATTATAACTCGCTTAAAACGGTGGAGGAACACATCAAAACACTTGAGAATTGCTCTTGATATTACACTAGGTTGTTCATCAACCACAAGATAAGATGACAGGAGACTTGTTTCTAATTCATTAATAATTTTTCACATGATTTTGCTAAAACCTCAATCTCAAGGTATCTAATATCGATACAATTTTATCGATTTGTAATTTCTTTGTAATACGCGACCTTTTTCAGCGAATTGCCATATTCAGTCATTAGACTTTTTGATTGTCAACACTGATCTATACTAACGAAAAACTTGTTAAGATGGCTCGTATAAATAACGGTATATACCTACAGAAACCTTTAAACTAATTCAATTAATACGTCATCTAAATGAGTCCATAAATTACATCATAAATTAATATACATTATTAATTATACTCTCATTGAGACTATTTTAGATTTACGGATTATTACTGTAATACGTTTATCAATTAGTGTATTTAAGTACAAGGAGAAAAATATTGTGTAATTGTACGATAGGAACATAAATAAATTACTGTCTTTGAGAATCGTAATGTGGTAAAAGACTTGAAGTGATACTAACTGACAAAAGATAATATGGTTTGCGATTAGTAGCATAGTCGTTTTCTTTGTGTTCGTTTTGTTATGATAACATAGCATACTTTTAATAAACAATTTTTGGATAAAGTTGGATCACGAGATTATACCAGCGGTGTACTTAACCAGGAGGCCACGGGTTCAAGTCCCGCTCGCGGTCCAATTTTATTTTTCAAGTATAATGTAAATGTATAGAAAATAAAGCATGTACAACATTAAAGATAACAAATAAATAAAATTATTTAGAAAAATCTAATACCAGTCTTGGATTACTTATAGTCCTGTTTCCAAGGTTGTGGATTGATTATATTGCGTTCACAAACAAACGAACTTGCTCGTAATTATCAAACAAATAATTCATAATCTAAATGCAATGTAAACATGCAATTAATTATCCACTATAGTTACTGATAATAAATTGATGTAATTACAGTTATAATTATTAGGATTACGAGAACATAATTAAAGGAAAATAATATTGATATGATTGACTGTTTATAAATGAAAATTTCATTGGATTATCAAGCGTAATCAATTAAGGAGTAATCCCCCCACCCGTGTAACTAAAATCAATTAACATTTCATAAGTGCAGATAATTTTCCTATGTGCAATAAACGGCGCAACGATTAACACATTAATAGAACTAGGTACCAATTTATTTTGATACCTACGTCACCCCTAGATCCAAAACTACCTCTAGCTAATCCCCGTCCCTTGATGATATCATAACAACCGCTATAATCAAGATCCAGAACAAATTCACATAACATAACAGGCTATACAGTGTTGTATGGTTATACACACACATATCACTGATGCAATTATTAAGTTCCATTTGGTGGTTAGCTTACTGCTATCATCTGGGCACAATTCCTAACTCTTCCAGGGAATTTCTACCTAGAAAAACCTAATAACACTGTCCGACCTGGTAGTTGAACACAGACCCTCACGCTCAGCAGCCGCGCTAGCGACCACTATACCAAAGAGGCAGTCATTACAAATTCTCGAAATCCTAATAACTACACTAACTGAAGTTCCACACTGTTTAAATGTTAATAAGAAACTATAATTTCATTTAAAAAAGCCAAACCCACTGCGAAACCTGTACTAAGCATACATTTAAACAATGTGGAACAGAGACATAAAAAATACTATAAAAATAAACTAATTGCTCAATAAAGAAAACTAGTAATATTTGAACTAATATTCATATGATAAATTCTTATCAAGGGTTTATCTGATAAATGTCAAGGCAACTATGACGTAAATTAGGTGATAATTACCTACGGCTACATGTAAAGGGCATAGATTATGGCCTAAACCAATCATTTGGTAAGCAGACCACAGTTTATATTATGCAAAAATGTGAAAAATGTATGACTCTTCAAGGCTAATTGTTGCTCGACAAGTTTGTAACCGCTTTAGTATGGAGACTGATAAATAATTAAATTGCATAACATTGTGAAACATGTTAGAAAGTAGTACCATAGAATTGATTGGTCAATCGAAGCTGTATACAAACTTTGAAGAGTTAAAAACCGCGTCAAATAGTACTGAACAAACTGTTACACGTGATTTTCAATAATTTCTTTACTGAATATCTATTTGATAGTAGGCTTAAATAACACTCAACAAAAAAAAAATGACATCATGGGTGATTGACCATTCATGTTTTGTTATTTAGAAACGTTTTAAGAACACACTTGTTGAGCAATGCGAACAGATAACATTTACTAATACTTAGATATGAAATAATGGACGTTGTACTTAGCAAAATAATAACAAAATCGAATCTATGAAGCAACATTAACCTATGATCGCGCCAACGTAAACAGGCTTGTTTAATGTGAAAATAATTAAAAAATTACGTTAATCATTTCCATGCATATTTTAGAAACAGTGCCTTTGTCAATCAAATGGTCGCAGTGGGCATGCTTGTATTCCTGATACATCTGCAAATTGGTATTTAATTACTCATTATATACAAAAATACCGAATAAGTTAGCTAATTAATATTTAACCACTGCTTTCACAAGGGCAGTTAAGTAGCAATTTCTAACAACCAAATTCAATTATAAATAGCATACATTCATGTTGTCAAATTACATTCTGAAAAGAAAAGAAAAATTAAGTACTTGAAAAAAAATTTCCTATCACAATAGCGCCGTCAAAATTCAGTACAGGCAGAAAATAATAAAATTAGATACGGAAGAGAGAAAAAAAATAGTATAATAAAAATACCTTCCAGAACCTAATGAAGTAAGGTAAACACGTAGCCATGATGAACAAACAGTATAAGAGAGCATAGCCGAGGAATAGCATGAAGAACTTGTAGTTGTAGAAACACACGCAGTTGTTGACCCACGGACAGTGATGGTCCATCTTGAGTACGCAGCGCGCGCATATACTGCAGTGGTGCGCCCGATCAGGCTTGATGAGCACGCATCTATTGCAGTAACGGACTGAACCGGACATGGTCCTGGAAATGGAGATATCCTTCTTTAACATTACCATATCATCACAATAGATTTTGTAGCTTCTATTTTCTTTCGTTTGGCAACTTTATACAGCACACTCCGACGCGCTCGATCGGCTCGTTATAGTCCTCACCGGCGAGGTCCCGTTCGTCGCGAAATATCTCATGATGGCCGTCCAAACCCTTACTCGAGCCGGCCCGCGCCGAGCCAGTAGGTTTAAAATCGACCCTTAATAATAAGAAACTGATCTGATCCAGCTAGTCCCTAGTTGTCCCCCCAGCAACGCCCTAAGCCGAGGCTCATGTCTCGCAGGGGACGCCCTTAGTGCTGTGTTGTTTAGTTTGTAGTAATATAAAATATGCTCTGGCTGGAGGCATCAAATCGTCTCGCCATAGCTATTGTTCGGTTACGCAGATCAAACCCCTAACGCTTCTAATTGTGAATCTAAACCATCCAGGGATCCACTCAACACACACACAAAATTTTAACAAAGTGCGGCGAGCAATTTTCGGTTTTTTGTAAGACTAACGCGCGGTAATTGATTTTATATAATTACTAGCTTCCACCCGCGACTTCGCCCGCGTTGATTTGAGAATTGGGTTCAGCCGGGATAAAAAGTATCCTATATGTTAATTCAGGCTATAAACTAGCTATATGCCCAATTTCATCTACATCCGTTCAGAAGTTTTTGCGTGATAGGGTAACAAACATCCATACATACAAACTTTCACATTTATAAATAATATTAGTAGGATTTGTTTCTGAATATAAGCCACATATAAATAACTATATTAAATAGTATCAGTAAATATTTGTAATGACACATTAGTATCACATTACTTTAAACTGGCGTAATAAAGTGCATCTAGTTTTTAGTTTCAGACGTTGTCTATTTAACAATGATGACATCTAATACAAATTCCAATAAATTCGTATAGTATATCATAGATGATGTCTCTTTTTGTCGACTTCGTGAATGGTGTTCAAAATATCCGTAAATCGACTACAAATGTCCAAAAATAACCTAAGCCTTCCTATTGAAACACTCTGTTCATAGTGAAAATCTGTTCAGCAGTTATGGAGGAAATCGTGCACAGACAGACGGACGCGGTGGGTCGACTTTTTTTCCTACGTAGGGATAGATGTACACTGCTCAGTGGACATTACCTTACCTATCTTCCTTATAATACAAGATCAATCTTAGAGGATTTTATAATAAGAGAATACCTATTTCTAAAATTTTGTTGATAATCTATTAAATTATCTTCATATGCTAATCATACTTAACAAACTTATTGCATAAAGTATAATGCCTAATGAGCAACTTTTAATATCGTTATAAAAGGAAACACTAAAATGCATAGATAGTTCATTTTTCTCAATTCTAGCTACTCAGAAACAAAGTAGGGACAAACCTCGTTAAAACGGGTACTGTATTGGCAAAGTTTTCTAATATCTCTTTTTTGGTTTCCCATGGGTAACAAAAATCCGCGACGTACTTTCTTATTATATTTGCGATTCTAGAATTGAGAAAAAGAATAACTCAATAAAATAATAATATAAGGGAGAAAAAGAGAAATAAAGGAAATAATTATCTCCTTGATTATGAAATGTGTTCTAGCCGTGTGGTACACAGGCTTTTCAATTTTCATACCTGGCTCTTCCATCTAACTCGCACTTTTCGTATTCTTTATTGTACACAAATCAAGTAACATACTTATACTTAAATAACAACAATATACAAACGCGACAATGAGTTTTCATTCAGCAAACCTTTTGGGTGAAAGAAAAATCAAGAAGACATTAGAGCTGGAAACTCAAGTGTACAATATACATACGCTACGGCTAGAAATTCGCCCAACTCCTTGAAAGGGGATATAATAGGGCTTTTTATTTTAATATCAATTATAGTATTCATTTAAACTATTTGTAATATTATTCGACTTTACCTTACTTTAGCAGTTCTATTAACTGTAAATATAATTGCAGATAATTGACAACACACGCCTCCTCAGTCACAGGTTGTGGGTTCAAACATGGCATGTACCAATGTGACTTTTTCAATGCCATATGTATTGTCTTAGTTAATCTAGACTGCCTCGTTGGTCTAGTGGTCCCAAGCGCGACTGCTGAACAGGAGGTCTCGGGTTCGATCCCCGGGTCGGGCAAAGTGTTATTGAGTTTTTCTGTTAGGAAATTCTCAGTAGCAGCCCGGAGTTTGGAACTGTGCCCGGTTGATGGCAATAGGCTCACCACCTATTACATGGGACTTAATAACAGCATTGGTGAAATGTGGGTGTACAATTGTGTACACCTCTGCCTACCCCTTCGGGGAATACAGGCGTGATGCTATGTTGTTATGTTATGTTATGTTAGTTAATCTGAGACATCACTGACATACGATGAAGGAAAACATCGTGAGGAAACCTGGACTTGGTAGTCTGAAATCGCCAACCCGTAGTGAGCTAGCGTGGTGACTAAGCTTGCCTTCTCTGTATGAGAAGAGGCCCCTGCCCTGCAGTGAGTCAGTTATGGGCTGGTTATTATTTATAAACCCCCATCAACAATTAATTGAAAATTCTGACTCATAGTTGATGGCGGTAAATTTGTTGACCATGACTTCATGTCACTTTTGTTCAACCAATAATGCGAGTTTTATTTCCTGTTTTCTGTTAATAGCCGAGCCACAGTGAAGTTTTCAGATAATATTCAGTAGATATAGGGAAACAGTGACGGCTTGAACGTGAAATACAAGATACAGTCAGCGACAAAAGTGGATGAATAATAGATTTAATGTTCCACAAATTGTTAACACCGTAAGCCCCAAAAGACGCTGAACGCTCTAGATACGGTGACCATTATGAAGTCACAAATATTGGTTAACGTCATAAAAATGGTATGGACTTATTTCTGTGGTAGAGATTATTAAAAAATAAAGGAATATGCACTAAATGCCGATATACGTATAGTTAATGCCACTTGTTTATTCCAGAATTTATACAGGATGATGTAGGGCAACACGCATTTGAGAGTAATTTTTTAAGTTTTGAAATTTTTTTACTGTACTATGTCATATTCTGCAATGCTCAAGAATGTAGGCTCTATGGATAAGTTGTCAGGCTATTTATCAATATATTACCTTGTTACTATGGGGAGATCTTTGGCATAGTTATCCAATATGCACCGCTGCGCATCCTCAGATTCTGCACTGAGTAATTTTTCTAACTCAGTTTCAGGCAACTTGAACTGGAACAAACAAATATGATTAAAACAGTTGAATATCTTAGGAGATAAAAAAAAAATCCTACCGCTTCTTTATCCAGTGTAACTTGCTATTAGCCATTAAGGTGGGAAGACTTATCAGATATTTAATTTAGTTTCAGAAACTCGAATACGGTCAGTATTTGAGTTTCAGACTCTCTAAATGTTGTATATTGGCAATTAATAAAGAAAAACAATTTCATAAAGTAATTCATTTCATTATCCACTATTTGAGTAGATCACATATAATCATTATCTGCATTCTGTCACCTGTAAACACAAAAGTCAAATGTCTTTTAAAACTGGGTAATTTAGCCACATAGGGTAAAGTCTGTAATTGATTACAAATAAAGAAATTGAAATAGATTAATCACACTTTCGACTAGATATATTTTAATTAATTAGCTAGTTTCCCCATTACTATGTGACATATTATAAATTTAATATTTATGTGTACTGTAGTTTAGAAAAGAACCTGGAAATTAGTGTAAGTTTTGAGGCAGATTTTTTGACGACAATATATTGTTTAATTTTAAGGTCTTTAAACCAGACCAATAAAGCATTATTTCAAGTAGTATTTGTAGTATGGCTCATCAACAACTTTTTATGCACTGCTATATTGTACAGTCTTGACCACAGACATGTATACATTTACACTTTTTAAACTCCATATAAATAGTTATCTGAATAATATAGAAGTGTTAATGTATGTCTTTAAGTAGAAGGTATGGTTCTTCTATCTGTGTTATATACCTAATTATCTTAGTAATACACTCTAGAGATATATACAAATAGTTTTTAAAAGTTTGTGTTTACATATTTGTGCTCATGACTGTACAGAAAAATAAACTTAATTATCAAAGTCTTATAAGAAAATCCACCTCTACCATTACGGTTTGCATTGTTGCAATGAATCAAAACATGATTAATATAAAATGTAAATATCAGGTTATTTATTAATTGAGACTTGTTGTGAATACAATATGTGTCACAAATCTGTATAATTTGTCACATAGTTTATATTTTATTTCTTGTAACAAGAATATACAAGAAATTTCATGTGAACTGTTGTGACATAAAGGACATGATTAGGGGTCAATAAAATAGAACAAGAAGTAACAAGATTTAACCAGGTATGTTTGTTTCTATATCAGTTTGAGTATATTGTACATTGTACAGGGCCATTTTTAACCTATTGGAGGCCCTGTGCAGTTCAGGATGACAAGACTCCTATGACTAGGATACAACAGAGGACTATTTTATTAACAAAGGGCAAAAGGAGTAGTGAAATTAGCACCCTGAGCACTTGTCCAGAGTTGCCAATGGGAAGAGGGCCCTAATATTGTATATGGTGCTCCTTTGGGTAAGAACCCAAGAACTCTAAAATAAGCTAAGAGGCTTATTTTAGAGTGCTACTTAAATAAACAATTAACACTACTAAGTTTTATTGTTTAGTATCATTCTTGGTCAGCAATCACTAGCTTGCTTGTGCAACAGACATTTTTAAATAAGACATATTCATTGAGTATCTGTCTCATCTTAGCTAATAACTCATATGCTGAATCTGGTAAGAAATGCATCAATACATGTGCCTACTCTTTTCTCCAAAAAAATATTGTATATGTAGTGTCTATTCTTGGGGGACTCGTAATTTACTCTACACAAGCTGATAATAAAACTGAGTAGGCAGCAAAAACTGCAAGAAACATAGGCATTAGTATGATAAAAAAAAAACATTCTGATTATAACTCTTCTTATGGAAAGAAAATTCTTACTGAGGTTATTGGCCTCTTTTATTGTTGTTTATAAATCAACTGCATCTGCGATTATTATTGTTTATTGAGAGTTAACTAATAAAGGATATTATTAATAAAAACAGGACATGTTAGATCATTTTGGTTAGCAGGTCATTATGTTCTATGCTATTTATTATACTATTAACTATGGTTGATTAAGTATACCAGCTGAATGAAATTTTATATAGGTGATATTACGCATTGAGATAAT
Organism: Xylocampa areola; assembly: GCA_935421205.1. Taxonomy (NCBI): domain Eukaryota; kingdom Metazoa; phylum Arthropoda; class Insecta; order Lepidoptera; family Noctuidae; genus Xylocampa; species Xylocampa areola. Next base: position 9,682,422 of record OW285220.1, read on the forward strand.
TATTTGCTGGCATGTAATCTTTGAATTCAAAATATACAGCTGATTTAATTATACATTTTAATTTTATAGCATTAAAATTTTCTACATATGTTACTTGACAAAGCCAATTGTATTGAAATTACGAATATAGTTCTTTGGAATAATCTATCGTGGCCTACTGGTTCACTTTTAATAGGAAACTAATGCAGAACTTATGCAGGGTGAATAGAGGTACTAAACAAACAATTTCAGACACCCCTTTTTCGGAAGTCAATTAAAATAATTATTAGACAGCTTACCTTATCTGGAATTTGTTTGATTTCTGCGAATATAGTTCGCCAATAAGACCAGGCGAACATTATCAGAAGAATATGATATAACACCAAATAGACACACTGTAGGACAGTACTCTCAACGGTAACTGGAAAGGAATTCGTTGTGTAAATATCACAAAATGTATAGAGAATCAATCAGTTATTTATCTTAGATCTATTCAAATACTAACAAATGCACAATTGGATAACGTAGGCATAATAAGACCAAGTTATAATGGACACTATTAACAATACTGGGAGCCATTTAAAGGCTCTCCAACACCACATATTGCACGTTCTACAACACACACAATATCCAGGAGACGATACTCTATTATTTTGTACAGATGAAGCCATTATTATTAATATAATACGAAACTGAAAATATCCATGTTCTCCTCACAAAAAGGATAATAAAAAGTGACAATTGTGCAACGATTGCCATTTGTAATAAATGAAATTGGTCACAGAACACATAATTGGTTGACAGGCTTAGATGAAGAATAGAGAATAGCTATTGTATTATGTCGGTACTACAACCCAACCCATAACATACAGAATATCGGCAATATTCTGTATGTTGTATTATTGAATTTATACTGTTTATTTATTGAATTATTTCGATCAACACCGGTTTTATCACTATTATCATAGACAAGTACATTCATTTCATAGATTACTCATCAGAGTGCCAACATTTAGACGACTTATGTCAATTTGGGAGTTGATTTCTTTCCGTAGCGTCAAAAATTTTGTTGTTTTTGTATAAAACGAATTCCAGAAAACTCTTCACACTCTTATAGCATTTCGTTTTAAATCATGGAGGTCAAAGAATGCAACGATTTGGCTGAAGAAGTGAGTACTATTACTGGTTCATAAAGTATGTACAATAGTAAATATTGATCCATAATTAACCGACATGACGTGTTTCAGAATCAATTCATTGTGGACGATGTGAGTAAAATTATCAAAGAAGCTATAGAAAATTCAATTGGAGGTACCGCCTATCAGCACAACAAAGTTAATCAATGGACTTCGGCTGTTGTGGAGTCTTGTTTGGGTCAATTGACCAAGTTACAAAAACCTTACAAATATATAGGTGAGTTTGAATCTAAAATAGGCACCTACATGTTCACCGGTGTTTGAAACTTATGTTTTTGCTGAGGTTGATCGAGGCGCGCCAACGCTACTGCTTCATAACATTTCAAAATGCTTTTCAATGTAAATTATTATGTGAAATCATTATAGCACTTTGTTTTAATTTTCAGTGACATGCACAATAATGCAAAAGAATGGTGCAGGACTACACACAGCATCTTCTTGTTTTTGGGACAATAATACTGATGGCTCATGCACTGTGCGTTGGGAGAACAAAACAATGTACTGCATTGTCTCTGTATTCGGCCTTGGCATCTAACTTTCTAATTCAAAGCTTTCAAATGTAATAATATAATGTCAATAATAGTATTCTATATAGCATCAGTGATCACCAGCAAGTAGTACTGCATAGAATTAAAAAAATATTACTTTACATTTGAATAAATTGCTAGTAAGCTAAAGGAATCTTATAATTAAACATAAGACATTATTTTTAAGTTATTGTAAATTTGTATTGATGAGTTTGCAGTAATAAATAAATAGACCCTTATTTATGATGATATCATAGGCTAAAAATTATAATTTGCTTAAAATAAAACACTAAAACAGCACACTTTACTATGTTTTCAGTTGTAACCAACTTCTTTTATAATCATTACTTAATTTTAAGTAAGTAGGATATATTTTCGTACACAATTAAATATATCTAAAAGACTTTCGGCTGGTTTTAATTACATTCATCACTAAAAAAAAAAATTTCTTTGTGTTGATGGGGTGATTCAAATTTTATGTAAGTTTGCCACCTTGATGGCGTAGTGGGAGCACAAAATCACTTAGTTATTTAGCAATAATAGCTATAGATTTTTTGTGTGTCACAGCTTAAATAGTCTGTATACAAAGAAACTTAGTTTAGATATGATGATTCTACTCTCATTGTCATCATCGTCAGTTTTTTAGTTAAAGCTATATTTTCTGTTTAAAGTTAGGGCATTTCTTTGTATAACGGCGGATTTGAACAAGACACTTTAAGACATAAATAATAATTGAGGGTAGATACTCAAATCCTAATGTTCTTATTACAATAACTATTACAGGTTAACAAGTGATAACCATGATTTACATGAAATTCTATATGTATTATCACAGCGTTATTACGTAAGTAGGTAGTACCTACTATTGTCCCGTTTAGAGCACCAAGATTTAAGGGGTAAGATTACTTCTTCTTTCGATTTTGCCTTTTCATTGCCAATTTTTAGGCAAATATTAATTTTATTTTTCTCCTAAAAAAGTCAATTATATGTAATGCCCAGGAATTAGGCAATATTGCCCAAATGGCAAGTTGCCAAGAAATTATTTAGGTAATTACATACCTACCTATATATAAAATTTTTGGCAGACTGAAAGCTGCTACTATTCCTTTGGTGTGATCCATTAGTTGTTTTTGATCTTTGTTCTGCATGCTTGCTAACATATTGACGTAAAAAGACACAGGGTCCTGCTACCACACAAAATTAACCTGAGCCAGAGCCTGAGAGGCGGCCAGACATGATATAAAACATTCTGGCTACAAAAACACTATTTACAAAACCATAATATATATATATATGATAAATGTATTAATATTTAAATAATTTTATTAATATTTAAGCATATAGTGTTAGTAACTAACAGCAATCAGACAGTTTAGGAGGCTACCATAAGCCTACAAGGATTTATTTATTATTTTAATTTCTTAGTGCCCAACCTTGTCAAATAGGCGGACATTAATATTAAATAAAAAAGATAATGATCTAAGAATGTTACAAAGACATCATGAAGCAAAAATGATAAAGAAAGCACGTAACAAAGCATATATTTTGGTATGTTTAGCTGAAATTTGAAAACAATTATTTTAACACCTACATACATGTACAAACAACAAATTTGAATGTTCGCGCGCTAGCAAGAGAGCTACATATTTGCGTCACGTGACCCGTCATCGATCCAATGGTTGAACGCTTCTCGGGTCCATTCAACTCAGATCGGCCATCGCCGGGGAGAGGGATACTTCACAACACTGATTCTATTCATACATAGGAAATATTTATATATTGCTGTCTCTCTTACACGTATTGAGAAATAATTAAATGAATGGTGAACGAGCGAAACGGGAATATGTTCGAGTGGAAATTATTGAAAGCTGGGCCAGGCCAGTCGCCATGTAGAATTTTTTGATGTGGGTGTTGTGTCTTGGGACGTCAAACGCTTCAATGATTATTATTTTCAAGTGGACATTAATTTTAGTGTAAATCGACATTTGACTATTCGTTTAATGTTAAAAGTGTATTTGGTGAACAATTGCATATATTGCTTTGTGATCGGGAGCCATCTAATCTGGTGACGGCAGATAATAAACTGGAGGGGGGCTGCTAAAATACTACGATAGGATAGTAACGAACGACGTTTTACAACTCGAGAGTCGAGAGCGCTCATAAAATTTCTCATCTCGGTGCGGGCGAGTCGGACTTCCATTTTGTTTTATTATGTGGTTTGGTTGTTTACACTGTGCGTCGCGTTGTGGACAATGGAAAGCCACGGTGAGTATTTGCTTATTCAGTAGTATCGCAAGAGGAAATTGAATATGATGTCTGCGCATGTAGGGCGCACATGACAATAAACATGCAACAGTGAATAAGTAATGGTATTCGATTTTGTGCATCGTGTGGCGCAGCCGTGGTGGTGGCAGGTCTCATTAGTCATAGCGAGGAGCACGCGCCGGCAGCGACGGTGACTGCCGACGTAGGTACGCGGCACACGTTCCGTTGAGCTAATTGATTTCAGTTAAATCTGTAAGCATGCGCCGATTGTGTGCAGTACGCCTATGTAGGTACATATCGGGCGCGTTTACATCGCCCTTATCAGCTGATTACAGTATACCAGTGCAGTGGCTCTCTTGCTCCATCAAATGTTTTTAATATTTTTATACACTCATGGATACCAGTGCTAATCATTCAGCTGCAACTTGGAATTCGTGAGTGTAGGCAGTTCCTGTAATATTTTTATGTATTTATATTTGTATGAGAACTTAACATTCATTCAATGTATGTACCTATTAGTTTATCTTTTTAATGACTTTATGTAGTAAACATCTTGGTGTGATTTTGTGCCATTAATTAAGTTTTTGTTAAGAACATTTCTCAACAAACAGCCAGCAATAAAACAAATGAAAACATGTCACCTTTTAAGGAGATAAAAACTGTATTAAACAATAACAAAAGAGGTAATACTAAATTGTGGATTATTGGAGATCTATTTTGTATATATATGTTTTATATTGAACAAAATGACAAATATGAACACATTATGGGAATTATTTATTACAAAACAGGTCTTTACAGCTTTAGTGGTCATATTTGTTATAGCAGCCTGACATCCTGCTTATTTTTAGCAAAATCTTTACTGTCTTTGTTAAAGTTGTTGTGAAAATTAATTTTTCATTTTCCGTCCTTATTTTTACATTGTCAGTAGTTTATTTTTTCAGTTCAAACTCTTAGTTCTTAATTTATATTACATATGCTGGGCCGAACACAAATAGTTGGGGCTAAGGGCAGGGATATGATGATGACTTGTAGTTCTTAGTTGTGCAGTAGGTATTAAGAGAAATTACACCCTAATCATGAATAGATAAAAAACAAGAATAATAAAGTTTTGTAACAAAATTGATTAACAGGAAAGAAATAAGCAGCATGAAAACCACAAAATGAATATTTAACTAGCCAACTCCAATGCTTTGTCACCAGTCAAATTATGAATGACTCATGAAACACTTGATCAAATGTTATAAATCTGTTACATTTCTATCCTTGCAATAAAAAAAAATCAGACATGTTATTAATGTTATAATTTTATTCAGATGTAGCACAAATTGTTCAAAGAGGTGTAAGGTGAATAAAAGCGACACATAGATAATTTCTAGGCACTATTGTGACTCATTAACTGCAGTTATATTTTGTATACAAATACATATGTGCGTAATCTAAGGTGTTATCTCAACCTACATGCATTATAGTGAGAACCGTCGTCCAAGGCCACAGAGGCTTGGGACTCTGGACATGTTTGAACATGTTCAATATGTATAATTAGGTTGCTATAGTTAGGCTGTTTTTACATAGTTTATGTTCATTGCTTAAAAGGATACGTACCTACATTAAAATAATTATTGATATCTTGCCACTGAACAAAAATGTTTGAACAAAAACAATTATAGGTATAGTGTGTGTATAGTATAGAAAGATAAACCAATTTTTTTAAGAGTTTTGTATTTTATTTTCTTGCAGTATGTAATTTTAAACAATTCACATAGCATTCTAACTATTACTGCACATGTTTTATTCTTTCTTAATACGGGCTGTGGGAGCTATACCTTAACTGTTTCATTCATTAAACATTGGTCTTATCAAGCAACTAATGGTCTCAGTTTCTTGTCAACTTGTTATTTCTTGTTTAGGTGGCTGGAACAGAACATTTTAAAATGTTTTTAATAATACATGTACATACAAGGAAGCCAGGTAAAAACATAGGAATTTTAAAGGTCCTTTTGTTTACCTCACCAACTTTTGAACTTCATGAGAACAAAATGCAATGATACTAAATCTATTTTCATTTTCATATAAAAATAAGTAAAAAAAACATTTTTTTCAAACCAGGCATAATGCAACTTAATTATTAAAATTATTATGGAAAGAAAAAGACGGTCATTTGCAGGATTGGAACCTGTGCCCTCCGATAAATATTCCAGGCGCTCTGACGACTAAGCTATCTCCACCTCTTATTGCTAGTAGGTTAGCATTACGCTAATGACCTTAGAAGACGAGCAATATTAAAAAAGCGGCTGGACCCACGGGGCATACTTAGGTAGCTAGTTTATCTCATAAAATAACTCCATAAAAGGACACGTGGAGGCCGATAAGTCCGTACGTAATTAATCTGCTTGTTTTCGTTTATTTTACTACACTACGCCTCCACACGATATATTTGTACTCTCAAGCCGATCTTATATTTTAACGTGGGAGTAATCATAGTAAACCTAAACAGCCTTTGAGTAGTACCTAACCATAATATTGCTAACGTAATTCGGTTTTGTTTAATATTGACTGGTTTTAGCAATAAATCGTGACGTAATAGCCATTATGAAAGCCCCAGGCGGACTAACAATTCATAAAAAATAATTGCTAACTGTACAGACTCGTAGAGCCGAGATCGGCAGTGGCAACGGAAACGCTCGGAAGTTGCCTGGTATCGGACTGTTACTCCTCTTATTTCTACGAGTAACTCTAAATATAGCGAGACATTATTGTCGCTCGGCGTTATCACTTCTCCGCCTCTCTCTTCGCTTTTCCGTAGCCTAGCCTTACATATCCATCCATATCTTCTCTTGGAATTCAGCACTTTTTGCTATCATTTAGGTAGACGCTTATAATACCGGTGTCATCTAACGCGTATAAAATTGTATGTTCCCACTATTAAAGAAATGAATGAGATAAAATATCTTCAGTACCGTGTATAAAAAATAAACAAAAGATGCAGACCTTTACGCCCCGGGTTATTGATCCGAGCTAAATCTATTCTGAATTAAACTAGCGAAGTGCTGAAAATGCATTTGTACTAAAACATCTCACATCAATGAGTAATACTTTTTGTTTAATAAGTAAATAACTGCATAGTTTTGTCTCTACTAGATGCTTGTGTAATAAAGCATTCTTAGTGAATATAATATGTAATTATGAAGTGACGCTCAATAGGTATTTTATCATCGTTTGATTCCATTACTCATCGCCGGTTTTTTATTATTTTTTGTATGAACCAGCTATAGGTACTTAAAACAAGTTTTGTTGTAATATCGTGAATTGGCGTCTAGGTGGAACTCGGACTATAGCAATTAGGCAAAACTTAAATTACTTAGTAAAATGATTCACATCCTAAAAAAATAAGTAGATTTATCTATAAGATGTGATATTTCCTATTTAAGTATTAGATGTACTATGTACTAGCTGAATATTTGCCGTTGAAGTCCTTGTCATCGGTTAAAAATGTTAACTTCGACGTTACCTAAAGTTATTTCGGGATCAGAGCTTTAATCATATATTTGTATCTTTATAACTTGATCATCGCAGAATAATAAATGTTGAATGATCAGATATTCCGCGCCCGCATCTCGGTTTGCTTTATTAATTTGGCCATTCCTTCATTGTTTTTCAAGGGTTTACTCTCTATTTACACTTTTTCCACTTAGTTAAATTACGACTCTGGCATAAGCCTTGTGCAGATAACAAGTAGGTAGGGTGGGTTCAGTAGGGTCTTGAAATCAATTATTGAGATTTAGTTTTATAATATGGTTGGAAAAGATTTTACTAAAAATCAGGTAACTGTATAGTGCACCAATAAGTCTTGTTTTCACTTATTTCCTTTGTGAAATGTACACATGTGCAGAATATCTTACTTTGTATTTTCTATTTTTATAGCTTCACTTTAAAACCATTTCGTTGTCCAATTCCAACTGTCGGGCGGGAGTGCCTTTAACGGGTCCCACTTTAGGAATTAGATTAAAAATAAAACCACTTGGTAAACTGGGATTCTTGCAAAATGGAACGGAGCCGGTCGAATCGCAACTAAATTACAATCGTAATCTCATCATGAGAGAAGCATTTTATACCGACTAGCTTAAATACATGGCTGGCAGGTTTTATGACTCACTGTGATTCAGCGGGCACAACGTTAAACTCTCTATTGTTAGTGTGACAAAGTGTGTTTTCGTTTAAATTCGTTTAGCGGCTAACTCAGGATAATTAATGTTGTTGTCATGTGTAGAAACTTGAATCTTAGGCTTTTTACGTGTATGCATCATACTTCAATAAGGTCATGCCGATTTGATCATTAGGGTTGCCATGCCAGATAGAAAAATACAGCAATAAGGACTCGACCGGTCACTTGTTTGTTTTCACTGACATTACAATAAGCATGAGTGTACATTACGAGTACATTATAGTCTGTTATACTATTACTAAAAACATAATGAGCGCTAATAGCAAACAGAATAAGCGGTACCTAACTAAATTAAAATTCAGAATTGTTTCTGACGCTATACTATCCGCACTGACGGCACCGGATAATCTACAAAACTAGTACAGATTCTGATAAATCAGGACAGCCGGCAACCTTAGATATCGTGATACAGTGTAGAGCGCAGAGCTGACCACTAGAGACGCGTAATGCATATGTCGCAGATGGATTGTAGAATCTGCTGTTTTACAAAACTGCTAGCTGATTTACAAAACAGTACTGTTATGAAAAACAGCTGAACGACGTTTAGCGGTTTTACATAATTACTGAACTATAACACGTAGAATTGAATGAACGTTTTACGTTTATCAATGCAGCGGGTCAACGATCAGAGATAATGTAAAACAGTGTGAAATGAACTATCAGATTGTTGATTTTAGTTCGTAAATTTGTCGCATATGGCTCTGTATGTATTAACAATAATAACCTAACTTTATTTTACTTGTCAATAGCAAAAAAAATAAATGAAAATGTTGAATGAGGTAAAGACTAAACCACTATAATAATAATAATAATATATAATAAATTCTTTATTTTCAGGTGACTAAGACCCATAGAAATTATAAACATATAAAAACAATAATATCTTATATACTAATACATAAAAAAAAAACATGTAATTTAAAACTAATGACTACGTAAGGTCGGCGACGTATTGCGCTGTGTCGTGGTGTCATGTAGCCTGCCGCGAAAACGCCGATACACAACACCCTTCGGCCAAAATTCCTCTTTCATAAAGGTCTCCAGTTGTTGAGTTGGGACCCGCACCACAAAAGATTTAAAATTAACTTTGTGGCGCGCCTCCAACTTTTCGACCCTCAACGTGAACTTGGTCTTCACTCTTATATATTCCACGATCTCCTCTACCATCGTGGTGTGTCTATAGTCATCCTCTTCGTGTTTAGGTTTTTTCTAACCTTACAGACACAAAAACAGGAGCCCCGCGAAGCGGGGCTCTGTCGACCCAGCCACGGAAAGTCAAATCAGAATACAGTATTGCTTTTTACTTGAATGGTGATATCCATTTAATATACCTATACAATAAACAAACCTGTCCCACTGTAGATATGTCATTCTGCATTACGTCTAATGGTGGGTAGCAGTTTTGTTAAACGTATCGCAATGGCAATCCAGCTGAACGTTGTTCAGCTGTTTTATAAAACAGTACTGTTTTGTAATGCAGCTAGAGATTTTGTAAAACAGCGGATTCTACAATCCATCTGCGACACATACATTAAGTGATAAAACAGGTATCAACGTCATGCCGTAGTCACTTTATTACTGTTTAAGTTACTTGGTCCATGGTGTAATTTTTAAAGTGGGTTTTAACGACGTGAATTGAAATTAACACTTCAATTACTTGTTGTTTGTACTTACATTGTATTTAAATGATGCAGACTTAGATAAAATACTGGGTACTATTTTATGTCGATGACTTTCTTGCGTTCCACGTATCCAAAATTTGATGGATGGATTGCAAAAGAAGTAATTTTAAATATGGCTGCAATTTAAACACATTAGACATGACTGTTTTTGTATACAAGATTATTTGGATTGCTACGCGTGTATGATGCATGATGCATTATATGCCTAATTGGCTTTAAAAATGGCGTGACGTGCACTCTAGGGTACGAACCGTTACGCTAGTGACCCGAAGGTTTACGCTTGGGTGCACACGTACTAATTGCAGGTATACTTAATATGTAATGTATATAATACCTACATAGGTACGGTCATATGTGGCGAGTAATCGTAATATGAATATATAAAATTATAAACCTACTGAACCTTTAACAAGTGACACATTCTCACTGCTCTGTGCACTCAAAGGATAAATAATAATTCTACCCAGGAGGTAATATGCAGTTCGAAGCAGGCATTACGAGGAATTTTGTGCATTTAGCATTGTGTTATGTATCGCACATTATCTAATCTTATGTGTAAAAAACCTTGTCGTCATTAAAATAGGTCCACGATTTCACGTACAGGCGGTTTCCACTTCATGATCTTAGTCATGTAATTACGCGCAGTGTTAGCAGTATACGACCTTTTATAAATGTATGCAGTTTTAGCCATAGTACTGATTGATATAGGCATTACCTGGTTCATTCTGTTTAAATATATCAACTGCCTAATGTTTCCTGCAATTTAGGTCAGTCTCTGAACTCCATAGTTTATTTGGACTACGGTAGACGATTTCATTTTTGTTCGTAATTGTATTACCATATAAATTGTTGTTATGTATTTGAATTAATTTATGGTGATATAAAACTGATAACTAGAAAGTATTCTTCGAATTTCCCTATATTATCAATAACTGACTATAACAATTTGTGTTTATCTGGACTTAATTGTCACCAACCTGCAGTGGGTTAACGTGGTGAACAATGTGTCGTGACTTCTCTGCATGAGATGAGGCCATTGCCCTGTAGTAGAACAGCTACGGCCTGACTATACCTATTATGTTTTTGATATATTTACCAACTTGTATATACCAATTCCTATGTATCTGATGAAGGATCGATTCTGTTTTCACTTCCAAATCGCTTTATGCCACAAACTAAACAACGTGTAAGTGAGTCATGGCATACAATAACACTAAGTTTGTTTTTTTCAAGCAGGCATGCGTTACGCGAGCCATGAGTGAGCGGTGGTAGCGGGAGGCGGTGATGCAGCGAGCGCACGCGGGCGGCGCCCCGCATTCGCAGGCCTCCGCCACCGCACACCCGCACGTACGCACACACAACTCTTACGCAGACATTGATGATCAGGTAACTACGAATAAGTATAGTAAGTAGAACTGTATAAGACACGTTACAAGTTTTTGCGTTGTGACGATCTGCGCTATGCTAGGTACGGACCGGATGGGTGTAGCCGAAGATCGCTCTCAGTGGCTGGAAAAGAAACTCATGTCCAGCAGTGGACTGCTGTAGGTTGATGATACGTAATGAAAATATGATGTCATACGTGCCAGATGCTATTTAAAATGTCTGACTTTCTGGTTATGGATAGATCGTTGACACTTAAATTAGAAATAACAAAGGGCCCGTAAAATATAATTTTGAATACTATTGGTAGCGATTACTTATAGGTGAGTGTCTCATAAAACGCATTTTGCGTTTTGAGGTGTGGTGGGCGTCGGCTTCGGTGTTTAATAAACTTCTTTGTGCACCGCCTCAAAAGATTGCGCGAGTGAGACTAGCGTTTATTGTTCACATTTATTGGGTATAATCCATTACTTTTGATGAATCCTTCTACTAAACTGGTTATTTTTTTATAAAAGCGACTAGTACTAGGTATGAGCTATTATATTATAGTTTAGGCTGGCGGGCCGATTTAACAATCTATTGACAAATACACTTTGGTGTCGTGTATAATGTTTTGGTGTCAACTAGAGCAAGCATTACTCGATTGGATATTTTATACTTATTACCTTATATTTCGTATTAACCATACAGGAATATCTTATGAATTACTACTAAGCACATGACGAATACCACTAAGCCCATTATAGTTATTGCTCGCGTCATTGATTTCATGGCGTCCTTGTGTAATTTGTTAAATATGAATGAAGGCAACATAATTATGAATGTGTAGTATTATTTATTTATCTAATTGGCATTAATACGTCTACGTTACTTATCAAACTATTAATGACGTGAAGTATTATAAGGTAACGTGTCGTAGTTTTTGAATCAACAATGGAATGTGTTGATTATCAACATTTGGTAGGTACATATATTACTCAGTAACTATCTAGATATTTGGTGGACCTTCAGTCCTGTGTTCGTAGTTTCCGTCACCTCCGTCATCTGACCAACCCATTGACACTCTCTCACCATTTGTGACGATCTCTGGCCGTATATGTTGCTTAAATTTGGCAGACCATCGTATGGGGCTGTTTTTTCTTGGTTTCAAAATTTTTTCTGATGATCTTGTTTCGCCATTTTCCATGACAAATATTGCAATATGATGTGTACAATAAATGTGTACATATTCATTGCCTTCCTGTTTATGTATAAAGCTACGATTTTAAATTAATATACATGTACCATTGAAAGCATTCATTCGATATTTTAATTAATGTCAACAAGGAAAACGGAATCTATTCTATCCGAAACATGTGATGGGAACTATAATGAACTCTTTTTGTTTTAGATACCTGCTTCGGTGATAAGTAGTGTAGGCACAGTGAGCCTATCTCAATCATCGACGCATCCAACTCCAAACATAACGATGGCTAATCCGACGAACTTGGGCAATGCCAGCAGTGGCAACGCCCAGCCTGCTGCGCAGCAAACACCAACCCAGGCCCCAGTGAGAAACTTACCCAAGAAACGGAAATTTGACCCCTCCGTCCTAGAGGAAATGAGCTGCGGCAACAACAATACGGTCAACGCTCCACTGCCGGCGGAATATCAACCGCAGTACCAACAACCCGTGATGCAACCTTCCCCGATAATCCAGCACTCTTCTCCACCATCAGAGCTCAAGTCTTACATCTCATACCCTAACATCGACTTGTCTGAATGGCGGGACCATAGAGTGTTGGCGAAACAACGTGGCCTATATATTCCGGGAGTGATCCGTCAAGCAGATGGTTGTAAAGTGATAGTGGAGCTCGACGGGCTCGAAAATGAGCCCGTTGAGTACAGTGACGTGTTCGGTGCGAATAAGAATGATGTGATCAGTGACGCGAGCCCCCAAATGAGCCATCTGCACATGGGCTCGCTCTGTGTCGTGAGGACTACGGACCCTAGCCGGGAGAATGTGCAAAACGTTTTCGTTGAAGGTCTCGTGTACGAAGTGCTTAATTCTCCTATAAGGATAAGAGTTAAGGTGAGAATTTTAATGTTCTATGTCCTGTTAATAGTTGACCGTTTTAAATGGGCTTCCCCAATGATAGTGCTATAATAAGCCGACGGGTCTGTGATCACAGCTTATAAATACCTTGCGAAACTTATCGCTAGCCATCTGAATTAATCTTTAAATTGCCTCTTGAGTAACTTAAGTTTTTAGCTTGATTCTTTTTATTGGTGTATTTAGGAATAATATTGTAGATTACTTTTTGTATTCGTTGCTGTTCCGTGATTAGATCTAGGATGTTTCGGATGAACGCTTCCCAGCTTAAGGTCTACAAAAAAAGTAGACATAAATCTTGTCTATGCTTATCTTAAGTTATAATTGGCAGTTAACTGTTCTATAATGCTTCTTGTCCAGAATCTAGAATTGCATAATCATTACTTTATTTTTTCTATTCACATAATTATTCTTTAATCTTGTTATTATGGGTTAATTAAAAATTCTCGTGTCTCTCTATTGTTATTTGCCAATTTAAAGTTGATAAACATAAAAATCTATTATTTGGAGCAGTTTGTTCTTTCTAAAGTAATACCCGGGAAGTCTAAAGATAGAGCATCTAATATATAAAAATCTCATCACCGTGTTTGTTATCGAAGTCCTCCGAAACGGTTTGACTTTTATTTTTAACTTTCTTTGAACACACTAGTAATTTTTAACCGACTTCCAAAAAGGAGGAGGTTATCAATTCGGTTGTATTTTTTTATTTTTTTATTATTATTACACGTTGTGCGAACATCATTATATTAATTATGTATGTTAAGTAAGCTATTCCACTTTTTAATATCAAATGCGCATTGCAGTATCGCTGATGCGACAATTATGATTCAGTTTTTGATTGGGTAAAGGTATCACCTTTACCCAATCAAAAACTGAATCATAATTGTTGAATGATCATCTTTGTTACCTTCATTATGAACATAACGTACTGTTACATGTGGAAATCTAAACAGGCGTCCGAGCACGGATCTTTTCGACAAACTTGTCGACTCGGTAAAAGTTATTCTGTATTGAGTTTATCGTTTTATCAACACTTTATGTCAAAATATGACGTCTAAAATCGACAAACGTGTTGACAAAAATAACCATGCTCGCCCATTCTATTACATTTAATATTTTAATAGAAAACACAATTCACAATTCAATAACTTCAGAACGTTTACGCGCGAACTGCTATTGCCAGAATGAAAATAAGTAGTGTCGGGACTAACGACGCCACGGAGCAACATAGACTATATCTGCCACCTTTAGAATCGACTATGTCTTAATTTTCTGCATAACAGTACCTACCGTGATATTCTGATTCGCTGATAACCGTGGCATAAACTATGATCACAACTAGCAAAACTAGGTACACGGATACGTCAGAAACCACTTTAAATAAATTACCAATGGTCAGTCACATCTGGATAGGACTGTGTTTGGAGTAATGAATGATAACCAGTGAGTTAATCTGCTTCGTCTTCGTGAATTATATAGTTCTCTCTAGAATTATAATGCTTCAAGTTGCAAGCGCGGCTACCGAGCGTGAGGTCCTAGTCTGTGAGGTCTAATCGAGGGTTCGATATCCAGGTAGCGAAGTATTATTAAGTTTGAAATTTATTAATTCTCAATTTGTAGCCCAGTGTTTAGAATTTTAGTCTGTTGATGTAAATGGCTCACCACCACATACATGGGACTTAATATCGGCATAGCGGTAAATGTACAACAGTGTACCTCTGCTTAACCCTTCGTTAACCAGCTTTGGTGCAATGTTATCTAAGAATTAAATTTTACTATGTATTGTTGTTTTGATGATGGAATGTCCCTTGTTAAGCGGTATACACAGTTCTTATGATGTTTTTAATTTATTTACATAGGTACTAGCTTCTACCCGCGACTTGTCTGCTTAGACTTCAAAATTAGGTCCAGCTGGGATAAAAAGTATACTATGTGTTAATCCGGGTTATAACCTATCGGTGTGCTAAATTTAATGCACATCTGTTCAGTAATTATTGCGTGAAAGAGTAACAAACATCCATCCATCCTTACAAAATTTCACATTTATAATATTCGTAGGATTAGTTGAGGATTAGAAGGATAGGTTAGGATATGCTCCACTTATAACAACTAGCTGGTGCCCGCGACTTCATCTGCGCGACTAAAGGTAGCCTATGTCCTTCCCCAAGATACAATCTATCTCCTTGCCAAATTTCATTACGATCCGTTCAGCCGTTTAGTCGTGAAAAGTGCCTGAGTTACTTTCGTATTTATAGTATTAGTATGGATCTGTGATGCTCTCTATAATTCTAAGATTTAACAAATATGGTACTGTTCAGGTGTCAGATGGGGATCTCTGCAAGGAGATGGTGGAAGTGAAGCGAGCAGACATCAGGCTGCTGCAGCCGCCGTGGGCTGATGAGTTGGAGGACGCGGGCACTCATGCGGCGTCCTCTCTGCACTCTGCGCTCCGTATACACCATGTGCCTGCTCAGGTAAGACAAATTATTGCCATGAGAATCCACTGCTCCTACAATGATATAGAATAAAATAGTGCCATACTAATGTTCGAGTAGTTGATATCTCTTTTGCATGGTTAGACATTAACCAGTTGCCTTTGAGAACACGTTCAACCATCGGTTCCGGTTGCCAAACGAAGATCTATGACACTGGTCACGGGTGCCACAGTTGGATAATCAGTCTTACCACGAGATATCGTGGTAATAAGTTGTGGACGTCAGATTGATAGTGGCTCCATGTACAAAAATAGTACTGCTGCTTCGGTTACACTGGAATCCGAACTCAAATCAGTCGGGAAAAGACTAGGCAGGCAGATAACAATTAACAAGAGTTCTTGTTTTTGTGCTGCAAATGCGTTTTATTCACTCTATCAACATCATGGACTAGTCAGGTCATTGAAATATTGAAGCCAACGAAATAAAATGCTCTCAACCGATTTTTTACTACTGACTATATGTTGCTATAGCAATTTTAATTTTAATATTCACATACAGATGTGTGGCGACAACTTCTACACATCGTCCCCGATGCCGGGCGCAGGCGCCGGCGGAGTGGTGACGGTGGGCGCGTTATCTAATGGCTCCATGGATGACCTGCGTAAGCGGCCGCCCTTCGATGACTACGGCGAGAGCGACGACGACCTGCGCAGCGAGGACATCATGTTCCCGGCTGATGTCTCTCATATGGGTAACTATGGAGTTTGTTTGTTTATAGACGGTCTGCGCATCTTTACTTGATTCTTGGACAAAACTGGTCTAAAGTAAAAGTAAAAAAAGCGCTTGTAATGTAGAAACTGTCAACGTTACTGTTAATCTACCCATAAGTCCGTACCTACATAAAAGGGACCCCTTATTTTCGTATATCCATTAACACACAGTATAAATAAAGTCGTATTATCTACTCTATGTTACTTCCTTCCTCGAAGTTTAGGTAAATATACTCTACCTATTCCGATCTCTGCTTATTAAATTAAATTACAAAATATGTATCGCTAAATCTCTTTCTAACATGTTATTTTATGTTACTTATTTTCTCTCGCAAGTATTGTGAAAAACGTCGTATGATACGCGTGCGCTATGATCACTACACGTCTCGTTACTATTGCTAATAGAAATTCAACCCCGACCGTAATCGTCGACTTAGTGTACTTGTGTCATAATGTACTAATATTTAATCGCCCTTCATTTTGAACACCAATGAAGTTAAATGTTTCTAACATCATCACTACCTCGATGGACAACTATTTCTTATTATAGTCCGCGTGACATTCAGAAACACCGGACATGCTACGTAAAGAATGCAATTCCACAGAAATAATTCAACTTTCATGCTTTTAGCCACGCCCAACATTCAGTTCCATACATTGTAGGTAAAATGCATGCCATTGTGGACAGTCAGCCGTGCCTTTTTCACGATGATAAATTTAATACATAACCCCACTGTAAACTATTTTTATAACATCGTGTCTTGATTCTTGCCAGATGGTTTAAAGCAATTTTAATAATGTTTATGCATTTGAATAAAGTTAAGTCAGGAAACATTTAGAATTTCATCCATTATTTACCAGAAATGCATGAACTGCCTCGTTGGTCCCAAGCGCGACTGCTGAGCATGAGGTCTTAGGTTCGATCCTTAGGTCGGGCAGTGTTATTGGGATTTTATGATAGAAAATTCTCAGTAGCAGCCCGTAGTCTGGAATTGTGCCTGGTAGATGGTAGATGCAATAGGCTCACCACGAATTACATGGGACTTAATAAAATCATTGGTGAAATGTGGGTGTACCTCTGCCTACCACTTTCTAGCGTGATGCTATATTTATCCAGAAACGCAACGGAAGGAAGACATGGTGCCGTTGTGTTGCGGGATCGATTCTCAATTAGTTTCGTGTCTGGGTGTTTGTTTAAGCGAGATTTACATCAATAGACTCATCCACGATTCGGTAGAAATTCCTAAAGCGAACAAATTTTTTTTGTATAATAACTTTCGTGAGACAAATTCATATCAATCAAACTAGTCGGGCAATTCCCGAGAAATGCACGTGAGTAGTAACCGGTGAACAATGATTGATACGAACAAATATTGTTAATATATTTGAAGAAAAAAAAAAAGAATTATAAATGTCAGGATACTATTAGGTAATATTTTATGTTAATACTCCCAAACAATTAGTGACCATAATATCGCTGTTAAACGATATATTTATATGATAAAAAAAAACTACGATCTACAATATTGTTCTTCAATTTTATTGAATAGATTTTATGTTGGTGTTTTATTTTTTGCCGGTCTAGACTATACATCACATTGTGCATTAGTCTATTAGTCACAGAGCAATGATTGTGATACATTCTTAACACTTTTTTATTTTGACAACTAAACCGCGAGCGTATTTTAATCTGTTTTGTAAATGTGACCCATTTTATAATGCTGTTAACTATTCAGTGTGCATTACATTCTTTAGGAAGTGTTTTATTTATGTAGTTTCAATATAAAATAAAACCGATATTGAAAATATAACTTTTTATTTATTTATTGTGTGTGAATGGACCAACCAAACTTCCTGCTTAGTGTAGAGAGTAGTACTGATGAAATTTCAAACCTCAATACAAAATCTGGCCATGTACCTGTTTTTGTTTTTTGTTGTTGTATTATTTGCCATTGATAGACGCTAAATTAACACATATTCTCATTATTCAACTGAGCTGGCGGGCTAGGTTGACAGACTAACTGTGTAATAGGGTCTAGTTCGGCACCGTTTAGGTAAAGCACCGTAATAAAAGAAAAAAAAAATGGAACATAAAAAGCCACGTCGTAATGTAGGAGTCTGAACTGAACGATATAAATGTATGTTATCCGAGGCTAAACTGTATCCCCTTATATTTCCTATTTATGCTACAGTTTCTTACAGATAGATTTATGGGGCTCCGAATGCACTAACAATTTGTGTTGTCAGCAGACTGCAGCAACAGCAAGCGTAGCAGTCTCCAGAGTCGCGGCAGTACATCCAGCTTGTTGGAGCGCAGTCTCACACCAAGATCTCAACCCCCTACTCCTAGGTAAGTCCGGAAACACTACAAATAACTGTTAAGGGACCAAATAGATAGCGGAAACGTCATCATATATATGGTGACGTCTTCGCTATCTATATATGTATATATCACGCACATATGTGGATGAAGAATTCGGAGTAGGTCGGTGAGTTCGGGGTGGCTTAGTTGGCTGAGCACCTCGAGTATTTGTCCGGGAGGCACAGATTCAAATCTTTAATTTCCACAACACAAAAATTATTTAGATTTCGCTACGTATGCGGTAATGTGTTTGAAACATTAACTAAAAATAAGTTACTTTTATAATATTTGTGTGCATTTCTATGGATATAAATTATGTGATAAACTTTGAAATAACTGGAAATATTGTTGAGTGCCCTTATCTTATTTATTAGGAACACAAGTGCAGTGTCGAAAAATAATTACGTGTCACTCGCACTTCTTTCCATTTCATACTAAGATTATACAAAATACAGTTTCGAAAAACGTACTCATTGAATTAAAGTAATCATACCGATCCATTATCCAAATGTTTTACGATCATTGTACAAAATACCAGCTTACCAAGACTCTTACCAAGAAGAAGATACAATAAAATAAATATATTCTTCTCAACAGATCTCAAGCGGCAACCCCGCACAAATATAAGAAAGGCGATGTTGTATCCACTCCTACTGGCATCAGGAAGAAGTTCAACGGCAAGCAATGGCGGCGGCTGTGCTCCAAAGATGGGTGCACAAAGGAGAGTCAGCGCCGAGGCTTCTGCTCCAGGCACCTGTCCCTGCGAGGAGTCACCAGGTCTTCCAACACGCCGCTGGCACAAGGATCTGCTCATACTCCGCAACAGAGGTCAGTTAACGAAGGATATTATTATGTTTTTTTTTATACATAGGCAGTCAGATGGACAAGTGACTCGCGCGTCAATATAGGGCATGAAACGGTTCCCTTACTATCAACATAACTCTTCCTCAAGTAGTACTAGCGGTACTCATTGTTAGGAGCACAACACTACATAAAAAAAAAAAAAAAAAAAAAAAAAAAAAAAAAAAAATATATATATATATATATACAACCGAATTGATAACCTCCTCCTTTTTGGAAGTCGGTTAAAAAGAGCAGTGTTATTTGGCTACAATTCTCTGCAAGGTTGAGGTACAACACCAGTTCGGGAGCTCCGTTTTTCCCGACCGAGCTCTTAGAAAAATAAACCGGTAACCGCAATAAAAGCGAATTCAAGCTATCATCATAATTAATTTCATTATCAAAATCTGTTTAGTCGTTTTTGTGTGATTCTGTATCAAACATGTATACATTCTCACAAACTTTCGCATTTATAAGATTAAGGTGGCATAATTAGTGAGACGACTATAGACCAACAACCACGTGGGTTTATTTACCTTCGATACGTGTCATAAATAGCTGACTATTCTATAACATCGGAACCACTCCATGCCTTAAAATTCTACTTAACTAGGTTTCAAAGATCCAATAACCAAATTCCAAATCAGAGGAGTTCTATTTTTATCCTTTTATTGATTTTAAGGCTTTTTGAGGCAATTCCAACAAAATGCCAATATTTGATTACAAGAATGTTAGTTGGTAAAAACAAATATATTCCCATAAGAAAAAACAATTCATACAAATATTAAAATCACTTCAATAATGTTCAAATTCAAAATGTGTCATTGCGTTTTCCTGATTTAGTTTTGTAGTTTCACATTATCGTGACCTTCAATCAAAATTCGGGTTGTAGAGGAAATTAACTGTGCTTATATAATCATTGTTCATTTAATAATTATAATTTTGTAAGGTTTATTAGTATCCTAACAATGACTAAAATAATTTTCCCGTGTAGTGAATAATTAGAACGGAGTTCATAATTGATTAGTTCACAAAACAAGGTATACGTGTTTCGCATGCTACCAGCGCACGTGAGCATAAAAACCAGGAGCATCATTGTGAAAGAAATAAACAAATAAAATGAGATTATGTAAAACTGCGAACATAGACATATTTTTTCCCCTCTGTTTAAGTTTATGATTTCGCGGTCCCTACACCTTATAATGAAAGAACTCATCCTGCGAATGTGAAAGGACGCGAAGCGATTGAAACTCAAGAAAAACAAGTTAATGATAATGACACGCGATTAATTCCATAAAAGGTTGTTTTACTGTTACGATTATAGTGTAGATATCTTTCTAAGGAAGCCATGGGAGGATCACGGGAAAAAAGATTAAATGAAGCTCTGAGTCAATATCTTTGGTCTAATATCTAATACATATTTTGTCTCTAATTAGTTAAACCGTTCACTCAGGGCCCGACTTGGCAGGACGGTTTGGCATTTCTTTGCATCATACGGAATTTCTTTTACCGCCACTTTAGCCTCACTGTCTGTCCCAAATCACTATGAATGGACATGTATTTACTCATTTACTGTCTGACACTAATTCGCAAGCGCGGCTAATGAACGTTAGGTCCTGAGTCCGATTACCAGGTCGAGCAGTGTTGTTTGGTTTTCTGTTAGGAAATCCTGGTAAGCAACCAGGTGCTAGGAAGTTGGTGGTGTGACGCCCCCGTGCTTTGCAGAGCACGTAAAGCCGTTGGTCCTGCGCCAGATCTTTTTCCGGTCGTGTCGGATTGCCGTACCATCGGACTATGAGAGTGAAGGAAGAGGGAGTGCACCTGTGTTTGCGCGTACACTTGTGCACTATAATATCTCGTGCATACTTGGCTAATCTCCGTGGAGATAGGCCGCCGTGACCGAAACACGGTCGGGAAGAGTATATAAATATAGGTATACTGTAGTGTCATATTTATTTTCAGAAGTAGCAGTAAGTCCCTGTCGTCAAGCGGAACGGGTGTCGAAGGTGACGAGACTTCGCGAGAGTCTGACACTACTCCACCACACTACCGCGTTACTGGACGGTTTGATTCCGATGAGACAGAAGCTGCCAACATGCTCGGTAAGAACTGGACTGACTATAAGATTATGATAATATGTGTCTTTAAGAAATAGTATATTTATGAAGGTGCAGAGTAAGACAAGTTCAAATAGGAGGATCATAGGTTTGGGAATCTTTAAATCCTTATAAAATTACAATTACTAATAATTCCGGCACTTCATAACAGAAGGTCACCGAAAGGAATAAATCCAGAGATACTATTAATTGTAGATTTTAGTAAATCAATTCCGATGGACAACCTGCACGCATCATGTTTTATATATCATCATATATTTACCCGCGCAGATAAAGAATACTTCACTTCCTCAACATCTCATTCACTTTAATGGTGAGCAAGAGGTGAATAGAATTGACGACGCCATTTTCACCACAATTTATTAAATCGTAGGTTATACATGAGTTTATTTGGTATCAGTATCGCTGGGCAGTTCGCGGTCGGGTAGCCCGGGCGCGTCGCCAGTGGGCGGGGGCGGGTCCCCCGGGCTCCGCAACAACCTGTTCGTGCCCATCTCGTCTCCGCAGCCGCAGCCGCACCACCCCGCTGCCTTGTACCACCATCATCTCATCAGGTACTATACTCTTTGAACTTCATCACAAACTCAATTTTGATTAAGTATATGTAGAAATTCTTGTACATATCGACTGCAACCACGTTAAAATCTTTCTATACCTTCTCTAACTACTTACTGGGGATCCGAGATTAACCTCACGACAGAATAAATGTAATAACTGTAAATAAAAAATTAGTAGTAATGGAACTGCAAGAGTATAACAAAAATAGGTTATGTCTATAAGACATATGAAATAAAAACAATGCTTATAGTAAAAGATTAACTCTGAACATTGTTCTTAGGCCTGAACTAGTGCGACCAAGCAGAGTCAACTCCCCAGTTGGTGGAGTCGCCACCAGCGTTATAAGAGTTTCACCTGGACCTAACTACCACTATCAGGTAATACAAAGCATCTTAAATTTAAACTAACATTAAAATGTCAACCAAAATTAAGGTATGTTATGGTAAAATTAGACGTTCATTTCACAGGTGGAGAACAGGAACGGTCCTACAATCGTTCAAACGAACAACGTGTCCCAGTCAAACATGATCGGCGTTCAAACTTCAGGGCTAAACCTTCAAAACACTATACATACGAGTATCAATGCAACAACGACAACCCTGTCAAGCTTAACACTACCTTCAAGTATATCCCTCAACTTGAACAACTTGAACACGCAGAGTTTGCAAACAAGTATTGCGAACACGATCCGTAATACCAACGAGCTTGCCCACAACCTAATCGTACCTAGAACCATTCCGACTTCCAATGGTATCGACGTAGAACAACTGTACCGGTCCCAGCCCATCCACCAACGAAACGGGATCCACGATACATACCGTCGCGACACGGAAATGTCGCCCCCACTTAATAACCATGAAAATTTTCTGAATAGAAGAGTCTCGGAGTACGACGAAGATGATCATTCTGTGTCGCAACGAGAGAATAACATACTCCGCAATGTAATTGATACTCGACCCCCAGAACTATCCGAGACTCGCGTAATGGAGGATAATAATAAAAGGATTTTGAAGCCGGCGCCACTTCAGGCCCGTCTGTTGTCGGTTGTGGAGCCTGATGTTAAGGATCCAGTCAAGAGGTACTATGTGACCATGGTGCCACAAAATACTGCGGAGAAGAAGTATGTGTTCATAAAAAACGAACCAGCGGAGACGGTTCAAGTGAGTATTAAGGTAGGCGTCTACAGACTCGCATCGTACGGATCGGGCAGAACGTATCAAACGGATTAGTTTGTGATAATTCTTCTTTCGTGTGTCCGTCCGCTACGGATCAGTGGCTGCCGTTGTCGCATACAAAGAATTCCGAAATCCATTTAATACGATCCGTCCAATGCTTACGGTGCCTGATGAGCCTTAAGATGCCTACCCATATTGATGTTAATATTTAAAAAATACTGCTCGATAATAATGACAACAACAAAAGAAGAAAAAAACTTATTACTTTTTATTTGATCTTCTTTTTTTCTTACTCTAAGGTACACGAATGCAAAAGTATATTTATATTAAAACAGAATGATTTCTTTTGAATTTGGTCAGTAAGATCGAGATCATAGATAACAAATAATTTAGTTATATAAATGACGTCACCCTGGCTCAATTGATTTTAACAATTATCTATGATTTTATTGTTATCGAATAATATCAGAGTAAGATCCGAATTCAAGACGTAACGGTTGGCGTAGTGGTTTGAGTGAACGAAATGTGCGTTTGTGAATGAATGCACCCACGATATAGGTATTTTTTTTTATCCAAAGTATATCGGGACAAAGGTATATTGAAAAAAAAAAGTGTCTGGAAGAGTGTGAGCGAAGGCTAGATAGATAGAGAAAATAAAACAGAAAACTGTCTTTGTCACCAGAAACGACATTAGAAAAGAGAATTATTATTTTTAGTATAACATGGTCTGACTGCCTGATTATTTATCGTTGTTCATTTCAGATTGAGCAGCGAATAAATCAGATTAATCACCTGACGCAACAGATGAACAACAATGACCCTGAACCGGAACACCGGAGTTTAGATAATGGTGACCACGTAAGTGTAACTTTAATTTATTAGTTTCGAAGGGGATGACATATGTTGTGTATCATATCCATAGAAATATAACTAATATCTTAGCAATCATATCAACTACCTCAATCCTCATTGTCAGTCCAGCGTACCTATTCGCTATCTCGGTTGCCAACCGAATTGATGGACACTTTGTAGTACATTGCGTCGTGTGTTACAGCTTGTCTATGATGAGCAACAATTGTAAAAACTTACGACGCGATGTGCTACAAAGTGTCCATCAATTTGGTTGGTATGGAATTTACTCAATTTTAATTAGAACTTACTTTAGGCAAATGTGGCTTATTTATTGGTTATGTAAAGTCGCATATTATCATCCCTTGTCCTTATCCTAATTTAATCGTGGTCGGCGCAGCATGTATTACATTTATCTCTGTCAGCCGTCATCTCGGTAGGAAATCTCTTTCTAGCCATATAACGTTTCTCACAATCCAACCATCGTGTCCTCGGTCCTCCTCTATTCGTTTAGCCATCCACATCAGTGTTCACAACTTGAAGCAAGACAACTATCGTACCAGTAGCGTAGAATTATCGTTACGTAGCAAAATAAATCGTATTAAACGTGATATCAATATTTTTGCATATACTAAAATTGACAACATGGAGCAAAATTAACGTACTTTTCAAAATAATCACTATTATTAATTAATATATAGCATAATGAAAATTATCGTACCATCTGCGTACGATAATAATGATGTCGTACTTCGATCGTAGGCATAAAATTATCGTACTGGTACGATAATTATCGTACGGTTGCGAACACTGATCCACATTAATACTCAAAACTTTCTTCATCACATGATCCGCATTCCTCCGTATCACATGTCTATACCAAGACATACGATTTCCACATGAGTTCTTCGTCTTCGTCACCGACATAACTATCAGATTTCCTCTTGCATACACTTATGCAAATTAACACAACGTGTGAACAAAGAACTCCATTCAGTAAATTCCCCGTCGATTCTACTAAAAGTATTACTACAGTCGTTATGTATTTAACTGGTCTATTTAATACTAGTCACATATAAAATGAATAGTTTGAAATAGTCATAAAAATAATGTACGTAATTTTTATCAAATTCCTCACAATAGCATTAGTAATATCTTAGGTTTTCGCAATCACTACACATTATAATATAACATCTTTTGACCGGATTAATCGCGTGTATTATTGGTTTTTCCTCCTGCGACCACGAACGCTGCAAAGTGTTCGAAACGTCAGGAAAAACAAAAAACTAATAATACACGCGATTCATCCGGTTAAAAGTTGTTTTATTATAAATGAATAGCATTAGTATTTGCTATAGTGTTGTAAATGTGTCGAAATCGTAGCAAGTGGAAATCAATATTCCCTGCCTACCCCAATGGGAAACAGGCGTAATTGTATGTAGTTATGTATGTTCTAAGTGCATATACAAAGTTTATTGCTACTACAGCTGTTTTATATTTGCAGCTGCATTATGTACTTATGTCCTGTATAAGTTTGACTAAATATTGTCTTCAGGTAAACAACGTAAATAGCAGCGCGGTGATAGTACACCCCAATCAGTTGTTACCTGTGTTGCCGCCGCCTACGTCACACACCATTATCGGTGAGTAATACTTACTATACTATACTGCGATATAGTCTTCGATCACTAACAAAAAACATTAGTGATCAAAGGATATAACATTAGTGATCGAAGGATATAGTGCTAATTCACAGGAAATTATTATTTATGTTGATACAAGTTGATTGTACAAAATATTTGAAAGAGATTATTTTACTACTGGGATTTGTCATCTGTAATATAATTGCTACGATGATGTGGTGGACTATAAAAACTCTTTATGCAAAACGTTTTGCTAACAGTTCGCCGTCACCACTGCCATTTGTGATTTTGTACAAGTACGGAAGTAGCTGTGAAGTACTTAATTACGATGAGAAACGAAGTGGCCTCCTTCTGGTCTTCTTATAGTGTGGTCGTTATGGCCCAAAAGAAGGCCACTGAGTGGGATCGTGAGGAGGCGTCGAGGAAGCGACAACCGCGGTGGCTATCACGCTGAAATCCTACCTGAATCTTTTAATGCAAGCATACCTTTGGGGTCGCGGACGTTCAGAGTTGGGACTCTGTCTGCCCGTCTATGCGACTGTATCTGCGTTACCGTTCGGAAATTCTAAATTCTGAGATGCAGCTTTAAAATACGGCTACTGTCTGTACATGTTTTATTTTTGTCCTACAAAATAATCTCCCTGCAGTATCAGGCAACACATTTCCGTGGCAGTCGCTAGTGCCACTATTGAGTGGGTCGCCACCGCCGACCAATGCGGCGGCGGTAACGCCGGCCGCGCCGCCGTCGCCTAGGACGCCGCGAACGCCGCGTACGCCACACACGCCGCATACGCCGCATACTCCTGCACCACTCATCAAAACTGAGGACCAGATTAAGACGGAGAGTAATGGTATGTCTTTGATAATTATAACTCAATAAGCTAATAACGTACCTAGCTGAACTTTTCTAAAATAATTATCGTTTCCAAATTTAGGATGATAATTTTGATAAGGCACAGTAGAGATGAGGGTATTGTGTAATAGTTAATCATTCGAGAATGCGCGAGTCGAAATCATTTTTGTGAAGACGTGGGACCTTAGGGTGATATCAAACAAGGAATTAGAATTTAGTTGTTTATTATTAGTACAATGGTGCTGCACAACCTAAATCATGTTCATTATTATCATCGTCATGATTACTAAGTTCATGCTTGAACTGTCCCTTACATTAATAACTAATTCTTGTTCACAAATGCTGTCGAAGTGGACATCTCGTTTCCAGTCGTCCTGTATATATAGTCCTGTCATCCGCACTGACATTTTCACATGCATTTTGCAATAAAGTCATCATTTTCTGAGCCGTCAATGGCGGAGACGTATTACGTTTGGCTGCATGACCTTCAATAAAATTAAAAGTTAATTACAATTTATGTAGTAAACGTATTGTAAAAACCATATCAATTTATAATAAACATAAATATTAGGTAAGGTATAATGACAAAAACAAACCTTTGACTTGAGCCCAAATCAGTTGGATGGCATTGTTATTACAATAAGGTGGCAGTCTAAGGACCGTATGGCCATTCTGTTCAGCAATTTCATCCAAACTGTAGATAGCCAATATATCTAAAAATATCAATATTTTTCCGTTTGCTTCGCAATTAATTACTTGTAAACTATTTAAAATATTTTTTAACTAAGTATATTTTACATATGAGACAGGCCTGAACTACTAACTTCCCCCATAACATGAAAATCCACAATGGCGCATGGCGCCAACATTTTAAATTCAGTTGGAAAAGCTAAACTCTAAAGGCTCTTAAGATCTAGTGGACTAATATTTTGAATTTAAAACAAAAAAAAAATGAAGGGATAGTAGGTTAGTGACGAATTTAATCAAAGACTTTTACATTTTATCTAAATATATTTTATATTCTCGAGAACACAAAATACACAAAGTTTGTCAAGTGTTAGCATAATCAGAATCGAACGACGATATTAAAATTATCGTATGTGTACGATAATAATCGTGCGGTTGCGTACTAATTAGAAAATGGCTGTAGTGCTGTCATCATCTTGTAGTAATAGATATGTTCTATTTTAAATTTCCATATTTTACCTATGTAAGTAATGTTTTTTATCAATAATGGCGTAATAGGTAATCTAAAACCGAATTTTTGATAGTCTGTGGTTATTCGTTATTCGTGACACTCTTTAAGTATATCGATGGGTGAAAGGCTATTTGATTCAAGTGTAATTACTGTGATTCAAGATAAATCTTTGAAAAGCATTAACGCATGCTTAGCGAACTCTAAAGTTATTATATTAAATGGAAAAAGAATACGGTCGCGAACAGGATTCGAACCTGCTTGGAGTATTCATCCGGGAGGCGCAGGTTCGAATCCTGTTCGCGACCGTATTCTTTTTCCATTTAATATAATAACTTTAGAGTTCGCTAAGCATGCGTTAATGCTTTTCAAAGATTTATCTTGAATTATTAAGGTAATTGCATTCTTTACGGCATTGTATTAACTGCAAAGTTAGTCGTGTCGGTTCGGTCACCAGTATAGGGACTGAATTGATTGCAATGACGTCGCCATAAGACGTGTTAAAATATGGAAGAAGAATTCGCGGTGGTGAGCAGAGGTCGAGATGGCTTAGTGGTCAGAGCGCCTGGAGTATTCATCCGGGAGGCGCAGGTTCGAATCCTGTTCGCGACCGTATTCTTTTTCCATTTAATATAATAACTTTAGAGTTCGCTAAGCATGCGTTAATGCTTTTCAAAGATTTATCTTGAATTATTAAGGTAATTGCATTCTTTACGGCATTGTATTAACTGCAAAGTTAGTCGTGTCGGTTCGGTCACCAGTATAGGGACTGAATTGATTGCAATGACGTCGCCATAAGACGTGTTAAAATATGGAAGAAGAATTCGCGGTGGTGAGCAGAGATCGAGATGGCTTAGTGGTCAGAGCGCCTGGAGTATTCATCCGGGAGGCGCAGGTTCGAATCCTGTTCGCGACCGTATTCTTTTTCCATTTAATATAATAACTTTAGAGTTCGCTAAGCATGCGTTAATGCTTTTCAAAGATTTATCTTGAATTATTAAGGTAATTGCATTCTTTACGGCATTGTATTAACTGCAAAGTTAGTCGTGTCGGTTCGGTCACCAGTATAGGGACTGAATTGATTGCAATGACGTCGCCATAAGACGTGTTAAAATATGGAAGAAGAATTCGCGGTGGTGAGCAGAGATCGAGATGGCTTAGTGGTCAGAGCGCCTGGAGTATTCATCCGGGAGGCGCAGGTTCGAATCCTGTTCGCGACCGTATTCTTTTTCCATTTAATATAATAACTTTGTAATTACAGTACTTTAAAAAAAACTTTAAAACAACCGTTAGAGATGTTTTCATATTTCACTTAAATGTCGCTTGAGCCAAAAAGCCTTTCAATCGTCGATAAAGTCAAAAGTGACACTTTACTAAATGGGCGGTACCCGCCATTGAAGTACCACATTCCCTATGGCTCATTTTACTTAAAAAAATATCGACAGGTGAAAGGAAATTTGGTTCCACATGAAGTAATAAACTTTCTGATTCCTATTATTCTTTAATGAGGAAGAGAGAGAATATATGGTATTGCTATGCTATGTTACTTCCCTCATGAGTGTTACTAACTCGTTAGTAACAGCCATACATTATACAGATATATTAGTAGTAACAGCCGTGGTAACAGATATACACAATATATCACTAATCAATTAAGTAACAGATATGATATACATATTCGTAGGAACAATTGTTATTTGTTATTATTGAATATCTGTTACTTTTATGTGTTAAGATAAATACGCCTCACTCCTAGATTATATGTAGGCTGATGTCATATTTGTTTGTGTAGTGGATTTTTATTCTTTTGCCTTCCAAACTAAATATATAGGCCTGAACATTATCAAACCGTACTATTTTTTTATGACCACGATTACTCTTTATACCCGAAACGACGCGATGTTGGGTGCTCTTTTGGCTTTCGTTGTTCAATGTGTTTCCGTTTTAAAAAGTTTAGTTTTGGTGTTAAATCTCTGTAAATGGATAAACAATAAAAGTGGCACGTCATCAATTTGCAGTATTTTGTCTTTTATTGCTCAATCAATTAAATTTACCAGTATGACGACTACTCTAATCAATATTCTAAACATGTTCACATTACACTTCCCGAAAACCAAAAATCTGTACTATTATCATCTTTTGAACCAATGTGTATTGTTAGGATTTTTTAAACGCTGCAACGAATCATATAAATGTTGACTAAATTATTCCTGACAGATTTACTAATACCAGTATTTTTTTTCTGTGTCTAAAACTTTTTTTATATATTTTAGATCCTCCGATGTGCCTGGATGAGGATGACGAGGTGTTTGAGTCGGAAGATTCTGGCGTCGGTGGCGATGACTCTAATAAGCGACCTTCCCAGAACACGTCTGCGCTCAACTCCCCTGCTACACAGGAAAAGGTAATCTTTACTTTTTTTCGAGGTGCTTGAGTAGTAGCAGATTAAGTTATTAGCTTATCTCCATTTATATGACAAATTGTCTAAGAATTAAACTGTATTTTTATTTAGTATTCTTCTAGTATAGATATAGCTTTTTAAGCATATAGCTCTATAGCGGAAGTACTTTTACAGTTTTGAATCCAATACATAAGAATTTTAAAGAGGTTGCCTTAGAACCACAGCACGGCCGCGGGGTATGTGGTATGTTGACTGTAGGTGTTTATAACGCGGCGTTTAGTTACATGCAAAGTGCAAACTCTATTCTATACTCATGTGTTTATACTTTTGGATATCCTCAACGAACGATAAAGAGCGCCCTTTTCGCAAACAACATCTTTGTACGAATAATTATATTTTATTTACAGAAAGAGCGTCGCATCCGTCGTCCTATGAATGCGTTCATGATATTCTCTAAGCGCCACCGGCAGATAGTACATCAAATGCATCCCAACCAAGATAATCGTACTGTCAGCAAGATATTAGGCGAGTGGTGGTACTCACTCAAGCCAGAGGAGAAGCAGAAGTACAATGAACTTGCTAGTGAGGTAAGTACCATGAAACTCGGGAATGTTGAGGAAACATAATCCTGATCGAAAATTTTAATCAGTCTTATCGTGTTTGAACTAAAATATTTAATTACCCTCTAAATTACGCAATGTAATAAATGAATTGTATAAAGAAAAATAATCAATCATCAATACTCAATACATATAATAAAAATGTAACGGATCGCTGTCTGTACATGGAAGATATATGAGAAAAAATATTATTGGGACCTTTATCAACGCAAAAAGCACCCAAAACAATTATTGTTAGAATTTTTGTCTGTTTGTCTGTGCGTTTGTGCACGCTAATCTCAGAAACGGCTTATCCGAGTTAGATTTGTTTTTCACTAATATATTGTGGTAAGCTTCACTTAACATTTAGTGATTGGTTCATGGCAATCGGTTCATAAATAAAAAAGTTATGCTAATTTAAAGAATCACGTCGAAAATTTTGTTCTTTGCGACATCCACGCGGACGGAGTCGCGGGCACAGCTAGTGTGTTATATATTGCATTTTGTTTCTCATAGTACACAATCGTTTATATTATAATTATATTTATCAGTTCATACATATGTTTTTTATTATCAGGTAAAAGAGGCCCACTTCAAAGCTCATCCCGAATGGAAATGGTGCAATAAAGACCGCAGGAAGTCCTCTAGTAGTAAGGATCCAACTGGATCTATGCCACAGGTAAATCTTCGTAAACTAATACCGTTTTCTTGACTATAAAAGGATTGTATTATTTTTAAAGAACTTGATTGATTCGTTGTGTAACACGAGCCTAACTCACTGTAGGCTGGAAGCTTACCCCTATGGAGTTGGATAAAGGCTAGGCAGAGAGATACCAAGAGAAATATCTTGCTCTTTTCATATTTACATCCATTCCAACCGCTTTCCTTTTTTATCTATTTGTGCTAATATTTTACCCGCTATCTAATCTAATGTGCAGAGTCCTCGAACGCCATCCGAGGTAGCAACCAGTGGTTCTCTGACGATCAACTCCGAGCTGCCCGTACCGGTTGCTTCCTACAACCACATTGGATCTCCGCAACTCAGTGACGATGAGCAAATGGTAAGCTTCAACATATTTATATAAATATAATATAAAAAAATCTTTCTTTAAACTATTATTTAAACTTAAAATATAATACTAGATATATCTTTCAAACACATTAACACATGCGTAACGAACTCTAAGTAATAATTAGCATAATTTTGTAGTTATTACTATGTCGTATAGATGCGATTCGTGCAAGTTCAGTCACCTGTATAGGGACTGAATAGATATGACGTCATCCAAAGACGTATTAAAATGTGGAAGAAGAATTCAGAGTAGTGAGCAGAGGACGAGATGGCTTAGTATCAGAGCGCCTGGAAAGGAGAATCCGGGAGGTGCAGGTTCGAATCCTGCTATCCACCGTATTTTTCTTGAAATGACTTAGCTAGGCCTACATAAGAAAAATATTGGGTGACGAGGGGGATACATTTTGGTTAATATTCAGTCTTTCAAAATATATTAAACGCGCAGAACCAATACGATGTGTATTTTGAACAAACTGTGCAGCTTGATAGAGAAATCTATTTATTTCTTATCGCCGTTTACTAATTGCTCCAGCTTTCTAGTACTTGCAAAAGTAAGTAAACATACAAATTCACATTATATTAAAATTATGTTTTTTTATCGGCGCAGGTTCGAATTCTGTTCGCGACCTTATTCTTTTTCCATTTAATATAGAGAGAATAAATATACTTTAGAGTTCGCTAAGCATGAGTTAATGATTTTCAAAGATTTATCTTGTATTATGTTCTTTTCCTAGATATTTGACTCTTTTGATAATCTAGCTTCATAGGAGAAACTACAAAGGAAAATAATCTGCTTGGCTCCCCACTACCTTCCTAACGAGATTCAAGGCGTTTTATTTGTTTGAAGACTCGGCAATCCGTCACCCACTTTGACTTAGCATAGTATTGTATTTTGCAGCCATCACAGACGTTAGAAGAAGTGCCAGCAGCAGTGCAAAGCATCGAGATTGACCTGAAATGCGGAGAGAAGGTGACTGACTCGGACTCTGAAGGGCTCGACACCAGGGATTACATGCCATCGCACCACGACCACACTAGGAGGCCTAAACCTATTAAAGCTAGGTTAGTTACCTAAATTTTTAAGTCTCCTTCGTCCTTGAAGTATGTCGTAACACGGACTCTGCGCCGCATTTTTTGTATAGCTTAGAGTTATGTTTTGGTCATTTTTTTTTTTTTTTTTTTTTTTTTTTTATGTTATTGGGGGCAAACGAGCAGACTAACTTTTACTCACTAACCTTTATTGTGGTCCGAGGATTGCAACTGCAATCACCGCAACCCCGGTAGGTTGTGTTTGAAGGGGAGTATTGACGATCCCCATAATTTGAGCAACCGGGCCACAGTTGTTCTGCACAAAATATATTCCGGGTATGTCGGCGGGTGTATGTGCATGTGGGATTTGTGTCGATGTAAGAATATACTATTATGTGAACATTATTTAAAGTAACTTACTGGTATTCCATTTACTTATCTATACTTTCCATTCACTTATCTTTTTTTTTTTTAAAACGTTGCCGCACACTAGGAATTTCTTTCTGTGTCTTGGGTGCGTTTACAGACATATAATCTCACAAGCACACACACACCCAGACCCGGAGCAATTATCTATAGATCGTACAAATATTTGCTCCGTGCAGGAATCGAACCTGCGACACGCAGCGCAGCAGTCGGTCTCTCGACCACTGCGCCAACCGTGCTGTCCATACTTTCCATTTACTTATGTTCACTGATGGACACAGGCTTCCCTAATTCAACTCCACCACAATTGGAATCAGGACGTCATTGTTTTTTCTAACCATTTTTTAAAGTCGTTCACTTTACGTATTTTGCCCACTTTCAGAGCTGGTTCGTCGGATAATCTTCTGGGTGGTATTACCGCGTCCAGTCCAGGTGGACCTAAAGGATTCCAGCCGACCGGTGGCGCATTTAAATCTACTCATGCTGATACTAGTAAGTTTGTTGTGAAGCTATATTTTATCTTCTATGAATATGTGTAACATGACTGAAATTACGAAGGTGATCTCAAAAGTAGTGAATGTGTTCAAGATATTATTATTAACCCTTTCTCTGTCCCATGTATCATAGGATATTATAAGGCAACTGTGTTAATTATTGTGTCTGCTTCTGCTTCTGCTTGATGACATTCTCCGGTACTGCCCAACTTGATGATCCTGCAATTTAATCGTTATACTTGTTAGTCGGTTCTAAATAACACAATCTAATATTTGGTAAATGGGAAAATCAAAGAATTTATCTAGTCTGTATTATAATTATATGTATTAATATTCTCTTTATTTTTGTTTTCAGATGAAAGCCACAGACAATGGACAGCATTCACTCAGATAAATAAGCCGGTTGTCACGAACCAGGTGCCAAGCTCTCCTCACCCGTCCCCCATCGCCTCCAGCACTCAGAGCCTCACGCACAGTGTGCAGGGCATCTCACTGAGCACTCCGAACCTGTCAACTCAGGCTGCTCTGGATAATGCTATAGCGTCCATTATGAACTCACCAACGTCTACATGCGGTGTTCAGGTAATAATTTAACTGGTAACGTTACCCAGAAAGCTACTAAACTTAAATGGGATTGGACTGGACATATCTGCTGCATGCCAGTTGAACTGTGGGTTAAACAAACAAGGCCTTGCCCTGCAGTAGGACAATATAGATAGATATTGTGCAAGCTTTTAGTAAACAAATATTTTTTTCAGATATATGAAGGACTTATTCGTTTTAGTACATTGCTTATATAAAAGACAAAAACTGGTATCCATCCAGCTGTTAAGTTACTTCATCGAATTAAAAGGTGAAATATATAAATGTATGATTATGATGAGTGTCGTGGTGGCCCGCTTCAATGTGACTTTTTCAATGTCATATGTACTTTCTTAGTTCATCTAAGACATCACAGACATATGGTGAAGGAAAACATCGTGAGGAAACCTGGACTTGGTAGTCTGAAATCGCCAACCCGCAGTGAGCTAGTGTGGTGATTGATCTCGTCCTTCTCTGTATGAGAAGAGGCCCTTGCCCTGCAATGGGACAGTTATGGGCTGGTTATTTTATATATAAATACTATATATATGTATAAAAATAAATGTATAACTAATAAAAATATATTCTTAACACTTAAATTATCATGTTGACTGTGTTGCATCCCTTACAAAATTTTTTGGAGTGTGTGTGCGCTCTTCTTTATGACAACAACCCTATTATAAAGCAGGAAACTATTCTTGGCACTAAAAGGCTGCTGAAAATCGTAACACCTTTTTAGGGATTAATAAATATTTTAAGCCTAAATGTATAATGATTTTGAGCCTGATCTATCCCACTGCTGGACAAAGGTCTCCCTAGTCTTCCATTTATCTCTATATCTACCATGAGGGACCATTAAATTATCAATTATTATTCATCATCGGTAACACGTGCGTTTTTCGGGATTTGACTTGCGACAACGCCGCGGGCTCATTTCATGAGTAAGGGCTCTGTACGAGTTCGAAACAATTCGGGCAATCACGAAAAGTGCACGTGAGTAGTAACCGATGAACAATAATTGCTATGAATATGTCTCGCGAAATTTATAACACAAAAATTATTCATTATTGTTTTTTTTTATCTATTTGACCTGGGTTTGCTCTTGACTCTAGTCTAGTTTTTGTATGAACCCCCAATACTCTGTTTACATGCACGTAAGCAAGACGAGTGTTCTCAATTAATTACATTTTTATGATTTCTTCTATAGGTGATATCAAGTGGGATGTCGAACACGATTCCGACGCCAACATCGACACCGTTAACGTCGACGCCTCTCAGTAACCCCGTGTTGAAAAGCTTCACCTTCGTCAAAAGAACTATTGGCGATAACAGTGAGTTATATTATGTTGACATTGAACTATTAACAAGATAACACCACGCTCTGGTCTCCGAAGGGATAGGCAGAGGACGAGCGCAGAGCTGGAGTGCCTGACGTTGATTCCCGGGTCGGGTACTGTTATTGGGGTTTTCTGTTAGAAAATTCTCAGTAACAGTATGTCTTTAATTGTGCCTACTTCATGGCAGTAGGCTCACCACCTACGTAGGTCCTCAGCATTGGAGATATGTGGGCTTACAATTGTGTATACCTCTGCCTACCCGCTCAAGAAATACACGCGTGATGTTATGTATAAACAGAAAAAATATCTACAACACTGTCAAAGCATTTTTAACCTTTCAAGCACCGATAATGGGACACAGTTAATTAACCTATTGTTATCGGCCTCCAAAGCCGTACCTGTACAAGTGTTTTAATAAGATCTATTTCTAAAATCAAAATAATTTATCATTTATCAATGATGTATCGTTGACCAGGTCCCTTGACCTTATCGCTGGACGCGTCAGGCAACCTGCTGCTGAAGCCGAGCCAGGCGACCGACAGTCCCGCCTCCGATCAGTCCATGCACTGCGTACACCTGCAGAGATTATATGTGCCAACCTTTAGTACTGGTGAGTTATACATCAATATACTACACGATAAAGAATGACAATGACCTGTAACTGTCACTCGAAAAGTACGCTTTGCAATAAAAATATTATAAACACAGCTTTTGCATTATAATTGTGCGCGTCTGAAGTTGTACGCAAGTACACTTGCGCGGTAATTAATATTACGATAAACATGCGCGATCTGGCGAGAGCGCAGTAACAGCGTGCTGTGTCACTCACTCCTTTACATTCTGTCAATACATCTGTCTCGCTTGCACAAGCAAGAAGAACAGTCGGTTTCATAAATATTTCGCGGTCGTGTTGATTTTCTTCACAAATTTAAATATTTTTAGCACGATAACACTTTTCTTTACAATAGTACCCGCACGACCTTTTGGAATGACAAACTTCAGACATGCACAGTTGTATTACGAATACTGTAGTTAATGCGACTTCGTCTGCGAAACAAAAGGTAGCTTATGTCCTTCTCCAAAGTCCTAATACCTAAATACCAAATTTCTTGTTTGATTTTCCGTCAAGTCAATTCAGTCAGAGTCAATTCTCAATAGTAGCCGGAGTTGTTGGTGGTGTGACACCCCTGTGCTTCCGGCATGGTGCAGCCTGTGGTCCTTCGCCTTATCTCACTCCTATCATCGGATTAAGAGAGTGAAGGAAGTGCACCTGTGTTTGCGCATACACTTGTGCACTATAATATCCTGCGTACTTGGCTAATCTCCGTGGATACGACTATGCCTGTGCGCCTTTTGGAAAGCCCTGTCTAGCAATTTTTCCCTGATTATTTTGCATTACCTTGATATTAGGTGCAGGCAAATGCTCAAATGAAACGCGTGTACAAAGAGAATACTTCCTTACAATATTGTGACGTGTGCATAGTACTTTTGTCTCACTGTAATAGTAGATGTATTGTTATGTCAATGGCTATGTATCAATTGCCCACAGAAGTAGAGACACCGAAGAGTAACAATCAAAACGTGCAAAACGTGCAGAACGTGCAGACTGGACAATCTGTGATAGTATCTCAAAGTAACAACAATACCACGTAAGTATCAAATTCTGTTAGAAATAGGTAGTAAACCTGATTGGTGTTTGAACATAATATTTTCACGAAACGTTGTATATTAAATTCTCCGGTAATAGATTATTATTTCTTTTTGTAACTAGGCAATGGGAGACGCCCGTAGTCGAAGAGACCCGTCCGTTCCCACTGGCGCCAACGCCTGCGCAGCTGGGTAGGGCGCCGCTACAGAAGAGACTCAGTCGAGGTAACCAAGTTAAATACTTCTATATTGCTCTAATGTATAACATGGTAATTATGGCGCTTATAGCCTATTGCAAACTGTGATCGATAAACAATCGTTGAAGATAAGCTTCTCATGGCCCGGTCGTCGATCAGCGTCTCCGTATTTTTGAAGAGGACATGTAAAACCGTCGCCCTGTTGTTAATTAAAAGCTAAATCAGAAGCCTTCGGGCTTAAACAACTTTCACATGTAGTTGGCTCATAACCACACAAAGAGTGGCCAAAATAGTTTATGAAGTTTGAACGAGGCAATCTTTAATAACAAAATGCAAATAAAGAAAATAAAGAATTTGAGCTTTACTAGGATTTTGACTGGTTTTTGTTATTACCAAAAGGCATTACAGCCAAGTGGGCCTTGGCCTGGAAGAGCGTATTAAAACCTGTTACTAAATATCCTAACCCCGTCTTCTTACTAGGCACCTCAACCGGTTCAAATGGGAGCAACGAGCCAGCGACTTCCACAGCGAGTAGCAGTGGCTTTAACACTCCAAGGTCCGAATCCTTTAACAACGGAGCCTTAAGTTCTGACGACGCCACTTCGCCTAAACACACTGACCTGCCCAGCCCCTCGCATAAGAAGAGCTTGTTTAAGAAACGGAATGAAGATGGGAGGGACAAGTAAGTGTTATTGCGATGACTGTAGATAGTACACATATTGTAATAGCAAATTGAAACCACTATATTGCAGGACATAGACCTCTCAAAACAAAATTTTATTTTATTTGTGCTCAACTGTGTCTATCCAAAAAAGAAACTCGCCAATAACGCGCTTTTCTTTATCCTGGGAGAACTGTAAGTGTGTGTAACTGTATCCCAATTAAAAAAAAAATTATCTCAATATTTACCATATTAAGAATTTTATATTAAAAATTTACGAATTTACACTCTTTAAAATTTATTTTGATTGAATTAAGTCGCGCAGCTTACTTCTTCATATCTATAGTCAGTTCCATTCACCAAATCAATGCAAAAATTTTGTATTGATAACGTCGTGAGTAGTGTATTTTTTACTTCTACTACGTTTATTCTTAATTTTAATGTAAAATATACTGCTGTTTGTTGTCCTTAATAAAAATAAATAAATAAAATCAGTTTTACTATCTGAACCAAACCCAATATCTATGGGTTAGTATTCAGTCTAACCTACGATACTTTCGCAGGGTGCTAGAGACAGTGAACTTCGAGCAGAAGTTCAGCACTCTGCCGCAGTTCAAGCCAGAGGCCTGCAGCCCCAGTGCCATGGTGGTGCCGCGGAGTCCGCAGCTCTACACAATGAGGAAGAAGCACAACAAAATGGGTATGTTTCACACTGGACCTAAATGCAGATTTGTATCGAATTTGCAGTCAATAACTTATTTCATTTAAAGAATGAAGTGTCATAATGCTCTGCAATTTCTAGGTACAGCAGCTAAATTAGGAATTAATTTTAAACAAAAAATAAAAACCGCCTTCCAAAATCTACTACCTACACTAAAAAGTTTAAAATAATATCAAAATTTGCTTATAAAAAAATAATTTTAAAATAACAATATATAATAATAATCTGTTAATTTTGCAGTCGGTGCCTGTACTGGGAGAGAGTTATTGTTTTCCTCTTGTTAGTCACTTATGTTCGTTGTGCTGTGGTTATGTTACCGGCCTTTGTATCTGGTTGTAAACCCCACATACATCAGGCACCGACTCCAAAATTAACAGATTATTATTATATATTGTTATTTTAAAATTATTTTTTTATAAGCAAATTTTGATATTATTTTAAACTTTTTAGTGTAGGTAGTAGATTTTGGAAGGCGGTTTTTATTTTTTGTTTAAAATTAATTTATTTTAGTCTTTTTAGTTTTAAGTCTAATATATATATTGTATAGGTCATCTATAAGTTTGTATACTTCATACATAAGTTAATTTAGTTATTTAATAATATGGGTAGGCCTTCGAAAGCCGCTAGGACTTAATAACTGCATCGGTGAAATGTTTGTGTACAACAGTGGACACTTCTGCCTACCCCATCGGGCAATACAGGCATGATGCTATGTATGTATTGAGTGGCATGAACTATACATGAACATGCGATTACAGCAATTGCGAGTGATTTGCTGTGATTTATTGAAGAGTTCCATCGTCTAACTTCGAAGATCTTCATCAGATCTTCACTAAATTGAAATGGACCACCTCTGGGGACTACTCTTTCAAACAATTATATCGACGGACATACATACAAAACAAGGTAGCTACTGTAAAACGTTGAGGAGTTCCCTTGACTGTCCTTCGTCTTCATCATCAGACCCCTAATGACAGTCACAACCTATCTAGGTGTAAAGTTCTCATCAATACAAATTAATCAAGCCCAAACACCAGGTAATTGCTGTAAATCGTTAAAGAGTTCCCTAGATCGTCTTTCGGCTCCATCATCAGATCGACTCCAGACCTTCATTAAATAGTAGTGCTTTAAAATACTTAATGAAAAAATTAACAAATGCACTAGTCGCCCCTACGATTTTCGAAGGTTTCCCTCGATTTCTCGGGGACTCATCATCAGATCCTGGTTTCCTTACCATGGTACCACCGTTGGGATATCTTCTTTCCAACAAAAAAAGAATTATCAAAATCGGTTCATAAACGACGAAGTTATCCCCGAACACACATAAAAAAAAAAAAAAAAAAAAAAAAAAAAATATACGGTCGAATTGAGAAACCTCCTCCTTTTTTGGAAGTCGGTTAAAAACGGAGGCCTAAACAATCTTTGCAGCCATTTATGTTTGGACTTTAAACTGTTGCAACTGAATTTGAATTCGTTCAACTAGTATCACAATGTTTATAGAATCATGCTATAAATTTACTCGACTTTTTCTTATAATATATCAACCAAGTAATGTCCGACGTCTTTCTTTAGGTGACCGTAACAGTATACTAGCATAGAGATCGAAGACTCTTATTGCTGGTACACACTAACCCTGAATTATTTATTTTCCAACAGACGAAGAAAGCACAGTGGTGACGCCGCAGATAGAACAAGAAGTGATGAACGGCAATGGGATGCCGACACCGCATTCGTACGGCACTCCGCACACTACCACCAACAAACTCGTTGGGAACACCTTCTTTGGACCTGACTTCAATCTGGATAGTTATAGAGGTCAGTATTTTTGTTGATTAGTTTTTTTTATACGTTTGGTTATTTCGTTATTACCACTGAACTTGAAAACTGATTCTTCTAAACGCCGCAAGCGTAGCTTGTTAGAAAATTCTTAGTAGCGGCACAGATACGAGTAACACCGACAGTCGTAATTTTTTAGGTATTGACACGGTGTTTTAGAGTGCGATATCTACTCGTAAAGATTAAGTAATACCAGAGATTAGGGATGCTTTTATAATATTTGTGGCTATAAAAATATTACCACGAGCGGGGCTTGAACCCGAACTCCCTAGATAGGTGCTCCAAGTGTTCTGCGCACTAAACTATCTAGTGAACACTTTTTGGTGGATATAATTAGACTATTCACAATAATTATAACTAAAGTTCGCTTTCACGTCGTGGGCGTTATATAAATAGATTATACTTTATTGTACACTGAACAGACATATAAAACAGCAATAAACACAAACAAATTCGGTACAAACGGCGGTAATTTAAAAAATATATCGACACGTTTCTTACCAAAATCTCGGTAAGGACATATTTGTGATGTATACTGTTTGGTACAGTGTCATCAGAAGGCATGGAGGAGATGTCTCCCCGCACCCCTTGTTCGGCCAGCGGTTCAGGAGCACGAGGCGAGGCCGGACATCGGCGCGTGCTGGAACAGCGGCGGCACCTGGTGCTCAAGCTGTTCCAGGAGCACGGCATGTTCCCCACTACGCAGGCCACCACGCACTTCCAGGTAATACACATACATGCAGCAGTCCATATTTTTCATCTTAAAATATGTTTACAGGCCATATAAAAGAAATGCACTTAAGAAATACATTAACAAAACGGTAGTATTAAACAATTTATTAGACTAGCTTATCCGCCTTTAACTAACTATAACCACATTACTACATGTAGCAATTCCTTGCAAACTGTGGTCGGTAAGCGATCGTTGAGTTTAACCTTTTGAACGCCAATCACTTGTATACAAGTTCGAGATTTTCGTGCCCTCAGCGCCAATACTTGATTAGAAGTAATAATAGTATAAAATAAATTTACGACTTTTACAAGACCTTTTTATTTTGTTTTTATGGAAAATTGCCCTGTTATAAGCCATATTTTTAACTTTTTCATACATAATAAGTTCTTGTTTGTTTTATATGCAATAGAAACAAAAACGCCAGAAAATATTTTAATGCCCCCGACGCCAAGTACTTGATATAAAGTAAGCCAGTGATGGGACACGATGAAGACCTAGCTATATTTCATCTCGTCGAAACAATCATAAATACTATTATTGCAAGAAAATGACTTGAATAAATAATATTTTATAAATATTGTAAACTATAAACTACGTTTTATTCACCTTAATCAAGAATAAATAGGTTTTCTAATCATTATCGATAGTGAAACACCGTTTGAAAAACCCATCCTTACAAAGTGGCTAGTTGTCAGTGCGCACAACGCCACGAACTTGTATAGAAGTAAATCTGTGACGTCATAAGCGGACGGGTTTCAAGGTCATAGTGACTTTGTGCATTTTAGTGCAATGTTTACATCTTGCGTTGGCGCACGTGTTCTTACAAAAAAATTAGTGACGGTGAATATGACGAATTATTGCGAGTTTTACAAGGTGTGGAGTCTGAATCAGAATTTGATATAATTACAGAGGAAAGTGAATCTGATATAACCTGAACCTACCATTAAAAAAAAGATCTGTAACATTGCGTAAAACAGTCACTTACCCTCCATTTAAATTTTTAAAAAACACGTAGAAAACCACGTATCTAGCTTCTATTGATTGTATTTGGTTCTATTTGTTGTAAGTAAACGAAATAAGTTATGCATGAATCGGTTGAAGTTATGCACGTGTAACTCGACCACAGTGAATAGAAAAAAGAAAAATACCATAGACATCGACATCTAGACATCCTTATATCAGAAAGGATTTTGACGTGCCTCGAGCGCCAACGACTTGATATGAAGTAGAAGGATTACATTTGGAGACAAATAGGGATGTGCCTTCTAGAAAACACGTCTAATAAATTTACAATTCTTTTCTTTTATTATGGGAAATATAACCAGGTTTTCATATTGATTTTTTTATGAAATAAAACAAAATATGAAAATACGGTATCAGTTTTTATTTAGCTTCGTAAATTGGTGAATAAACATTAATTTCAACTTATAATATTATTTGTCGATAAGACATTAATCCCATCCCTAAGTTTTACTATAGATACGTTATATATTTGTAGCGTGGCGCTGGAGGACACATCACGTATTATATAGATGGGCGTCGAAAAGGTTAAGCAAGGCTTCACGCAGTCAGTCTGTAAATGGACAAACGCTAGTAGCATTTTCATCTCACCGTTTCCGTGCTTTGACTGATTAATAGCAGTTGATAAGCCAAGTTAACAATATGTTAGCTCCCTATAACACGAAAGAGCTTCATCAAAGCGTAGTAGACGAGTTGTTCTCGTTCAACCTGTCCACAAGCGAGTCGCTTTTATATAGATCTCCATCTGAGAAGATTAAGCTATTTCATAACTAAAACTAATTCTTAGTGAATCTAAAGTTGTTTATAATGTTCAGTCCACATCTAAGTAGATTTTACCTACATGCTTACATAAACTTACGCCTTTTTCCACCATCATGGGGGTTGGCAGAAACTATAGAACGCCACCTGTTACGATCCTTACCTACTCCATTTGCTTCGTCCACGTTCATACATCTGGTCATACCACGAGCGCCGTAGTAGCAGATTTTAACGCTGATGATATATTGTTAAGATATCTCATCTGAGTGACACGTTATCTAATTGTTTTGTAAATCTTTAGGCAACCCACATGGATATTTTCCCAACAAAGATGGCACTGCAGTTGAAGATTCGCGAAGTGAGACAGAAATTGATGGCTCAGTCCAATCTTACGCCGCACTCCGAAGTGAATACGCCTACTAGTAAGTATAATTAAAGTTTCCTCTTGAGAAATGACTGAAAAGTATTCTAATTTATTATCACAAACAATCAAACATGTAATATTCCAAATTCTTTTACGAACGTTTTTGTGCTCTTCATAGCGAGTTGACAGATCAAATCAAATATTTTGGCCTTATATTCCGCAACTCGTACTGCCGTATAAACCTGCTGCCAACCAATCTTATAGTTCATATACATGTTATTTTCAAAACCAAATATATTTTTATTTCAGTAAATTCTCCAATCGCATCAGCGCCCCTGCAGCCGACATCGACGGCCAGTTAGCGATGCGGATACACCATCTCCATCATCGTGAGAGAATAGACACACGAGAGATATAGCCGTTGACAGCACACGTCCGCCAAAATCTTCCATACACACGTAAAAAAATGTAGGCTTGTGAACAAGAAAAGGTTGTACTTTGATCG
Source organism: Xylocampa areola (assembly GCA_935421205.1). Lineage (NCBI taxonomy): Eukaryota > Metazoa > Arthropoda > Insecta > Lepidoptera > Noctuidae > Xylocampa > Xylocampa areola. The sequence continues at coordinate 9,726,951 of OW285220.1, forward strand.
TCAATTACAGGTATGCAATGTATTTAACCTCTTTTTGGGCTTCCATAACAAAAGGTATCAAAATTCTAGTGAGACACTGCCAACAGCTACATTTCTATATTGTGTTGGTTAAAACGATGGAGTTGATTAATGAAAGGTTACGTGACTATGATCATAAATGCGGAAGCATTTAATACAGTGATTAGATTAATGTATAGCTACTCGTTTATAGTATTTTATTATTATTCAGAAATACTTTTTTAATTAATAAAATGTTAAAAAATCATAAAAATTAATTGGTAATGTTAAGTCCGTGAGAATTGGCAATGCATGGTCTAATTGATTCATTGATTTAATTTCTATGTTTAAAGTAGTTTAATCTCAAAAATAACAGTGGTACTAATGGTTTGTTCCCTTTCCCGGTATATATTTTGATCTTCCAACATTGATTCCTGTAAATCTAGTAAGGCACTATGGAGCTAGGTTGTAGCAGCTAATCCGATGAATGATTGACTTACATGCCCGGCTGCCTAGTGCGTCCTCTGTATAAGTGAGTAAAGGCAGTCATATGGTTATGAGATATTCATATCTATAATGTTTACATTACAAGTAAAACAAAAAAGCAAAAAATCAAAAAAAAAACGACTTCTTAATTTTCTTGTGAAGATCCTTAGAGTCAAATTGTACGAAAAAGTGTAACTTGTAAAAGTTTTCAATAATGCGGCTTTAGTGAAACCTCGGGTCAATAGAAATATATATCTGTATTCGCTTTTAATTGGTTCCATAACTAATAGATCATTTATTTAATCGTTTAAAGCACATCTTCATTATGGGCACGATCTCAATTATTATTTGTATATTTGTATTTTAGTACTTTTCTTTGGTGAGTGCGGTATGACTGGATTTTGTGTTGTGGGGCAAAAGCACTTATAACTTGATGGCAATAACATTGAACCATCCTTCTAAAAATGACACAATACTAAAACAAAATATTACGGGGGTTTTACATCTTGTATAGTACATTTATTCCGTTTTATTAATGTTCAAAAGTATGCCTTTAATCTTCCGGTACGTTATAATATCATATTATTCGATTTAATAAAGTAATATCAATCATTAGAACACCCGTAACTGTATAATATTTAATTTAAAAACTGATGAGTGATACTTTGTTGCATTACGAGGAATGCTTTATTTCTAACAATATATATTTTAGAGAAATATATATTTGCAATATTATAGGAATTGCTCTGTAGAGATATTGTGTTTTATGATGTTGCCTTGACTCAATTAGATATTGAGCGAGTTGCGTGTAAGAATGTCTTATGGAAGTTCGTTTATAGTTGCGAATTGATTTAGTGATAAACGAGGTCTCTATTAATACATTATAGGTAATAATAATATTTAACTGGTAAAATATACATCTTCTAAAAGTTGCAATGACTGAGGAATGCAAATTCACCATGTACAATGTTAATAGCAGAGATTATCATAATTGAATTATCAATGCATTTACAAGAAAAATAAACAGACACTTAGGTGTACTTATCATAATTAAAATAAAATTATTATAAACTATCCAGGATAGTATATGCTGTAAGAATATAGAGACCTAAATAAGTGATATGTCTTCTGCAACACATTGTGAATGATATATGTGAGTTGTATGAACATTTTATGAGTATGTGAGGTTGAAGCAAGGAACTTTGGTGCGAACATTTTCACAATCGTTTAAGTCTCTATTATTTTGTATTGTTTTATATTTATGTTGTGATGTTGGTCTTCCAAGTGTTTCAAATTATTTCATTTTATTAGATTAATATCTACTTATTTAATTATTTTCAATAATGTACTTTGTACAGTGATTTATCGAGGGTGTTGTCGAGTGTTTATCATTTTTATTAACAATACTTATATGTTTGCCGTGTTTGAGTGCATCATGAGAAGTGACACAAATTTTAAACATTTTAATAATTATTACACTTTCTGTCAGTAATAGATGAACATAGCAATTCATAAAAAAAATACTGCTATGGTTTAAAAATATAGCTCAAATCAGTAACGACACTAGATAAATCAATATTTATACATTATAATAATCTCATTGTAAATATTAGTTGTATTGTATAATAGCACTAAGTATTCCTGGCTCTCAAAGTAATTAAGTTTTTATTTAGATAATACTAATTATATTATAGTTAAAAAGATAAATATATAATTTATACATGTGAAATTTCGGCCAATACAAATGTTATGTATATCAAAATTGTATTTTTTAAATGATCTCTTCGGCGTTAATAGTATTTAGATAATTGCTTTAGGAGTCCGGAAGTGAAATGAATTTATTAAAAATATAAAACTTAAGAGATATTTTCGCACGGTTAAATATTGTATCTCGATAGGCATGTAGACGGGGCCAGTACCAAAACTCGGCCAGTTTATTTATTCTCTTCAAATATTGCTCTTCTCATAGGTACATTACGTTACCTCTAGATTATACATGTTTCTTATAGATTTGTTCAAGCGGCCAATAAATAATACAACTAGTGGGATTTGGTACTCAACCCCGCATAGTCAATTCATCATAATCGTCATTGTTGTCATACATTTTAACTCATAAATAATAGAACTGTTGTTACCAGTTAGTAGTAATGTACACATATATTTTCGTCCCTAATTTGAATTAGTTATTCGACCTAGGCACTGTTAAATGTCACATGTACTTAGTGACTGTTGTCCTTTTTAATTTAACATTCAGGAGAGCAGGGTAATTAATTCAAAGTATGGGCAAGCGATAGACCTCTTTCGTAATCAGTGAATTAACTATAACTTCGTCTCAGAATAATAGGTACCCATATAATAGGATTGCTTTTCAAGTTTACATTATCAAATAAATATAAATATATTTACTAATCAATGATATCTTATTGTGGCGGGTGATTATCATCCCGAGTTACAGAAAGCAGATTTCCTTCGAATGTTCAGTTACGAAACGATTTTAATTTTCGATTATTATTACGAAATTATTTTTGTAGGGTCATAAATTTTATTTTTCTCACGCACACTATAACATATATGCTTTCATAGAATTTCATAGATAATTCAGTAAACACTTTCGAATGATATGAAATTATTTTCTACATCTTCATCAATTAGAAGATAACTAAGTTAAAGTTTGCATTTAGTATATTATATTCATAAAGATAATTATTATATGACGTTTGTATGAAAGCATACATGTGATCTTATTTATCCACTTTGTTGCAATATCTAATAAATATATCTAAAATAGAAGTTTTCCTCCATGGTTTATGATTGCGATGGTTTGTACTAAATGTTTCAATTTGTTTTTAAACTGTCCATATCTTTAAGTTTGCCTCTTGTTGAAATAATTCTAGTTTTGATGGTATGTTGAGTTTTGAGTGGATGACGTTTAAGTGTGTTATAGTAATAACAAATATGAAAAATCTTAATTGCTGCATATTTCTAGTGAATTATTGACTGTCAAACTTAGATCATACACATTGCAGTTAGTTATGCTTCTGATTTAATTCTCAGCTCTAAGCCTTGTCAGTCAATAAACAATGGATGATAGGCAGTTTTACTTTATTAGACTGAATTAACTATGTTGCATAACAAGTTAAATGTTATATTTTAAGAAATATTAGCAATTATTTCGAAAGGACATTTTGAATAAAGCATTTCATATTCGTTATTTATTTCTTCTACATAAGCTATTAGTGTAATTGTTTAGTCAAAATGGTAAATGTAAATATCTTGTTTAGAAGATTTATTTAGATTTTAAGTGTTCAATTTAATGTATTAGATTGAATTAGAGACAAAACAATCTTAAGAAAAAATGAATATCTGATCAGTAACCACTTTTACATGAGCAAGTTTTTTAAATGTTTATGAATCCAACTAATGGACCAATAAGTGGCACTTTAAATTTAGACATTGTAATCAACAACAAACCAACTGTGAGCAGGTAATAGAGAACCAACCCATAGTGTTGTGGACAGTTTGTTCAAGCATATTGGATCATTGTATGAACTTATGTTAAAACATAAAAACCTCGAAAACATTTATGTATTTTATTTAACCCACCTATGGAAACACAATCTATAACAACTTTTATACAGGCAATACTTATTATGGATAATTTTGTGAAGTGATAGTTGACTACGCTCCAAAACTCTGACGTTGAACATAAAGCCGCAAGCCTAAAGTGTAACTGGACTGGTCACATCGGCCGCAAGTCAGACGAGCTGTGGGCAAAACTCACTACTGAGTGGAGCTCACATAACGTTAAACGACGTCGCGGCATGCCGAGAAAGAGATGGCGGGATGGGGGCCGCCGAAAACCTTAAATCACGAGGAATGCATGGATGGTTGGAAGGCTTTTGCCCAGCAGTGGGAAGAACATGGCTGATAACAATAATACAGCTTGTGGCGAGCTGTTGGTGAGTGGCGACACTGCGTTCTTGAATACCCCAGAGAGTCGGTAAGGGCCTCATCTCCAGTTTGCCGTCATTGGGTAGCTAGAGTGGAATTCAAGAGTGCCTGTAGGACTCTCAACTCTGTCTTGCCTTAACTGGCCGGCCAGAGAGGGGTCGTCAGAGCTATATGCTCGGGGGTGGAAGTGTTATGTAAGTAATGGCGTAACAACGGGGAAACCCGCTCCGGGTCTTTAAGACCCACGATAGTGAAACCGGGGCCGCTCCTCTCGACACCCCTAGCCGCTCACACCCACGTTTGCCCCTTCTGCCTGTATCAAGGCGGCGTTTCAGGGGCCCATGTATGAGTTGGCAAGTCACCGTCTGCCAACACATTTTAATATTTTAGCATTGAAAGGCAGACGCCGTTTTTAATTCCGGCAACCGAATTTTAAATCTATTCCATATAGCACGACACAGCAATAGACCATTTTTTATGTAATTTTTCCAATCCCAATAGTTCTGCATCTGTCGAGAACTCTCCATGGCTACATTCCTATAGTGTAATCATGGAGAGTCTCCGGTTGGTGTCCCAACTCAATTTAGATTAAAACTCTCACAGGAGCCTCTGTGTCTCCAGACAAGCCTTCCAAAGGACCGGGGTTTCTTTCCAATGGAGGAAATGCCAAGAATTTATAGAGATACAAATAATAATAGTTGTGAAAACACTATAAAAATTAATTTGTTAAATTATTTATTTATTTCCTAAAACAATAACATTAGTTTACTTAAAACATCTTCAATAATGGATTTTTATTTGTATTATATTGCATTTATTAACAGTTTAGGCCTCTCTTGTTCTAACATTGAGAGAGCAGCTTGTAGGTCAACATCATCACCAGGATCAGACACAACAAGGAACTTTAATGCAGTCATCCTTACCAGAGCAAAAATACTACCTACACATAACTTACAACCACTCATATCTAAATACTCCAGTGTGTGGCCATTTTGACCAGCTATTCTGTCTAGACACCACACGTCTATATACTTGTTGTTCTTTATACTTAACCACTTTAGAAAATTAAGGTTCTGTAAATTCTGTAGACCCTCATATCGGATTCCATTGTGGTGAAAGTTTGTGCAGTCTACAGCTTCTACAAAGAACCCATCCACATAATGATCAGGAAGCTTTAGTGTAGTTGCATCCCCAGAAATCCATTCTTTTGAATCCTTTAACCTGAAAGTAATAATAAAATGTACCTAAACCACTTTATACCTGTCTCATAGCAGGGCAAAGGCCTACTCTCATAGAGAGAAGGGTTAAGCATTGAACACCATGCTAGCTTACTGTGCATTGGCAATGTTACATCATTTTGAAGGTCATGCTTTAGAACAATATTGAATGCTGTCTCTTTATGCCATGATAGAAAGAAAATAAGAGCAGTGATAGCCTAGTGGTATGACCGCTAGACTGATAGGTCAAAGGTCGCAAGTTCTAATCCAAGGCACGCACCACTGACTTTTCTCAGTCATGTGCGTATTATAAAGTAATTATCACTTGCATAAAACGGTGAAGGAAAACATCATGAGGAAACCAGCACACCTGAGAGATTTTCTTGATGGTGTGTAAAGCCATGTCAGAGACCTACGGGTGGTTTAAACTCTGACACTAGGTTGTTCATCAACCACACAATAAGGAGGAAGGAGGATGCCATGATACAAAGTCATTGTAAATGAAAAATGAATGTTCCAAATTGGAATATATTGTAATATGAATCCCTAAGTTTTCATACTTATAAACTGTAGCTGGCATGGAATGCCTCTTTTTCTGTCATGTAAAACAAATTAACAACAAGTATTTTATTTATTTGATACCTTTACAGGCTTACATACAACAACTCGCTTAAATTTAATTGTAAAAGGATTAATGGTTTGGCAAGGATAGAAGATAAATATTTATTTTATGTTTTACCTGACAGCAGCTGTTCGATATGTAAAGAAATGTAGTGCTGCTAAATTTGATCCCAGAGTAGCAACTCTTTTCTGCAAATATCTCTGATTCTCTATTTCTTGCAGCTCCTTCATGTTACCCCACCAATCTTTTATTACTTTCATATTTAGATCAGGTATTCTTGACATTACACTTAAGATATCTGGGCTAGGATTTTTCTCTACAAAAACTGATAGTTTGCTTCTGAACTCCCCGTCTCGCTGTATCCAGGGCTTTCTCCATTCTTGATACGGCTGACCTTGTATTTCTCGTGCTTTATGCCGTGCTTCTTCACGATGATATGGAGATTTTTCGCAGTAATTTCGAGATATTGCAATGGATCGATAATATTTGATAGGTTTAACACTGAACGACATTGTAATGATTGTGAATAATGTGATTATAACAAACTGACAATTATGTATTGCAAGTATAATTTACATCAAGAATTGAACATATACATTAATGTTTAATTTATTTCAGCTAAATGTTTTTACCTACTTTTCCAGAATTTTGAGACACTATGACAATTTGACAAATTGACAATTGACAATTTGACATTGTTTGACATTAATGATACCTTAACAAGAGTGGTATATAAATATGAAAAAAAAAACAAACGTGAGATTTATCAAAGTAAATCGGATTCAAGGAACATAATAGTCTCATCGGATTTTAGATGTCTAATTTTATTCTAAGCGTTGTTTGTGTTCAGTTATTATTACTTTTCATCTTATAATTTAACACTAGTTATGGAGTATTTATCCGGGAGGCGCAGGTTCGAATCCTGCTCACGACCGTATTCTTTTTCCATTTAATATAATAACTTTAGAGTTCGCTAAGCATGCGTTAATGCTTTCAAAGATTTATCTTTAACCAGTTATGGGCTTAGCTTGCTTTCGCAGTAGCTTAGGTGGAAGTATGGGGGGTAGAGTAGATGCTTGAAGGAATTAGTACTGGAGTAGTTGTAGCGGATATACCCCTCTCGCCACTAGCATATGATTCCCAATCAAAAATTTATGCCTTTTACCTGTATGGTTGCAATGATAGTACACACGATTTAAACGTGTGTAACTCAATTTTATGTTTGTGTTTAGTTTTTGTTTGTGTTAATACTGTTAATGTAATGATGAGAGCTATTGTTGCTTTAGTGCAAGTTCTTTTGTGCTTGTGTGTTACCTCACCTCCCGCCATCAAGTCTTGTATGGGGTACAAGTTGAAAAAGTATCCAGCTCTAATAAAGTTAAAGATCGAAGATGCAGCAAGAGGAAACGACATGAATTTAGCAGTTATAAACGGTGTGAAGTTCTGAAATGTATTATATATATTATATAATTATGATTGAGTTGAAAAATGTAACATAAAATAATTGTAATTTAATATTATTTAATTAAGAGGTTTTTAATGTGCTATAACAAAGCGGGAGTCTTTATTTCTTTGTATAATTTACTATTTTACTCTACTTACGACTATAACTTTTGGCGCCCTTTGTATAATATACCCAGTTGTTACCGTGGCGCCACCTTATTTAGGCACTTTTCAACGGACACTTTTTCATACACTAAGATTCTCCAATGCTGAGATGGTCCTCCGACCATGGGGCGCCCCCATCTTGAAAATGGGCATCTGTGGGGCCTCCCAGCGAGGTCACCACAGACAGGAATTTGTGCTTGACCTTGCGTCATTAATATCACGTTATCGTTGTTTTTTTGTATGACAGGCATATCTATGATGTATGTATGAATTAAACCTCATTAGATGTGCTACAATACTGTATTTATTGCGATATATAATTATATATAAAATTGTTTATACTTAAATGGCATTTTGAATGTAAACACAAATGTACCGTTTTTTTTTAACTATTTTTGATTAATTTATATAAAAAAAATTGTTTCATAACATAACATAGCATCACGCCTGTATTCCCCGAATGGGTAGGCAGAGGTGTACACAGTTGTACACCCACATTTCACCAATGCTGTTATTAAGTCCCATTTAATAGGTGGTTAGCCTATTGCCATCTACCGGGCACAATTCCAAACTCCGAGCTGCTACTGAGAAATTTCTAACGGAAAAACTCAATAACACTTTGCCCGACCCGGGAATCGAACCCGAGACCTCATGCTCAGCAGTCGCGCTTGGGACCACTAGATCAACGAGGCAGCAAAATTGTTTCGTAATAAAAATAACTATTAACCATGATAAAATATACCTATTTACATTAATCTAGCAAAGAATATTGATACCCGTACATACATATTCATTCTATAAACACGTAATTAAAATTTACGCGGGAAAGAATGCGCGGCGCCGCTTTGGAATGTGGAATGTTTTGTTAAACAAAATTAGCCCGAATGGCTATATTGTTTATGTTATGCAATCTTGATAATCTAATCTAAACGATAGATAACTCATAATAACGCTAAATCATATAGTTTCAATACTATAAGCTTATCAAAATAGGTACTCAACTCGCGAGCTACCTACAACTTTGTTGCAATACTGTTCGTTACTTAATATTACGTCATTCAAATGAATTGTTAATTCGAATACTTCATTACATTACGAATGCATTATAAAAAAAAGGGTACACGACAATAAAATGATAACAACATACCGTTAACAATAGGCATGATGACAGATTTTGAAATCTCCATTCATAACGTCTACTAATTTCGAAAAACACATGATTTCTGCAATAAACTAAGTTTCAATGCAAATTATTGCATTTTAGTCTATCTAATTTGATTTAACCGCGAAAACGCTGCTGGGTGTCATGGCGCCGTTTTGACGTCATGCCTCAGCACATTTGACATAAGTTTAAGCCATAATGTACGGCGATGATTGACATTTGACTGAGGCGTGACGTTATTCGCTGTGATTGACGTTTCAGTTAACATTGCCGATTGCAGCATTTTATACTTTTAGTTTATTGAAAATATTTATTATTCTTAATGTTTTTAATAAAGCTAGGTAATTTTTTTTTAAATTTACCTATAAAACCATTTAATCTTTGGTTCTTTAATACTGTCATCATGCCTATTACGCGGGAAGCGCGCGATAAGTACCTATGTTTACATACGTAAATGCTGTTACTAGGTGGACTAAAAGTACCTACTATGTTATTATTTAATGACTTTAGTTCATCCTTAACACATATTAATAGGTCCCGAGTGGATTAAAACGATATAAAATACATTTTAAAGCATAAATATGATACGAGTAATCGATGACGCCAACTCACCGCACGGCGGTTAGTCCACAGACGCGCCATTTTTGTTACTAACCACCGCGCGGTTAGTCCACAGACGAGAGGTGTTTTTTAATGTGCTATAACAAAGCGGGAGTCTTTATTTCTTTCGTTAATTTACTATTTTACTCTACTTACGACTATAACTTTTGGCGACCTTTGTATAATATACTTACCCACTAGTTACCGTGGCGCCACCTTATTTAGGCACTTTTCAACTGACACTTTTTCATACACTGAGATGCTCCTATGCTGAGATGGTCCTCCATAACTCTACCCTCCATTGGTGCAAGATATGCTTCGCTACAGGGATGTATGAATGTGTTTCGATCTGGATACTATTATAGCGGTTTCAGATACGGCAACAATTAAGAAATTAATTCAGATTATCCGGTAGTCTTGGATAGTTGCAGTTTAACGTAAAACCACCGAATACCGACCTCCTAAGGATTGTAGTTTTTGTTTTATTTTTTTATAACAGCTGTTAAGGGAGACTAATATTCTATTAAAAATGTCTATGACATCTAAATGTAATGACATCTAAATTAAAGACCTAAATAAATGGAAACTGATATAACAAGATGGAACCGACTGTTGCAGTCGACCGATTTTTGTTAAATTAGTAGTCAGGTCATAATAATTAATAAGTCAGATCTTTATTAATGTATTAACATTAAAGTAGATTTCTGGTTATTTTGTTTTGTGTATTGTCGTTAAGATAAGTAATAAATTAAAAAAAAATTGAATAACGTCGCCATAAGACGTGTCAAAAATATGGATGAAGAATTCGCGGTGGTGAGCAGAGGTCGAGATGGCTTAGTGGTCAGAGCGCCTGGAGTATTCATCCGGGAGCAGTTGTATTCTGATCGACAATTTCTTACCGTTCGGCAACTCTATGTTCTCCAAACTATTCTGAAACATTCCACTCGTCCTTTGCAGCAGCCCTCCAGCAGAATCAAACATATATTTTTTTGTAGCGGAAACCCATTGAGCTACATTTTCTATGCGCCAATTTTTAATAAATATTACAAAAGTATACAATGTAATTAACAAAGATCTACATATAACTATTCCCCCTTAAAAAACTACATGCAAAACTAAGCTTAAAGCGTTTTTTATTTCTCTAAGCTACATAAACACTGAGGATCTCTTGCAAGGCAAATATTATACCACACATATCAATTATGCAAAAAAAATACTCCAACATATTCTCTCTTCTATCTACACTACAAATACACACACACACACACACACACACACACCACAGAACTCACTTAGCGCACTCCCAAATCACAAAGAAACTCTCATATTAAATTCTTGTACAGCGTTAATTTTAAGTTGTTTAAATGTTGTATTACTTTTCTTGTAACATTATATGTTTACCAACCTTCTTTTCTTAGAGGCATAAATTAAGTTTGTGATTAGTTACGGATTTACACTGACCCCTAAGAGACAGGGATATACCTAGTTTAGGGGTTAGGGAACTCATGTTTGTAATGTTTATTTTAGCCCTAAAAATAATTAAATTATTACTTCCCAGTCCAGTCAGGCAAATATCGGTTTATAAGAAAACTGTCACTTTGTTTTGTTCTTCAGTAAGTGCGTCCAAACACTACTTGCATTTCCACCAGATATTTTTTAAATGAAAACATGAATATTTTACAATGTACCCGACGTGGGAATCGAACCTAGGACCTCATGCTCAACAGTCACGCTTGAGACCACAAAACCAACGAGGCAGTCTACCCTTATCAGCTGTCATAGATCTTCATTTGACTACCAGAACTGACGGTTTATCGTGCTTTCGGAAGCACGGAGAGGTAAAATATGGTGACTTTTAGTTATTAGATTTTTATGAAATTGTTAAAGGCAAAAACAAATAGGTAATGATTTGACTTTATTTCTAGATTACCATTTAATACTACAATCACAAAAACTAGGTTTATGTCATAATGTGTCTTAATTAGACTCCGACAGCGAGTCCGACCTTATCCGAAATTATTTGAAACTTTTATCTGTATCAAATTCGGTTACGGTTACGGAGCTCCATAACATCCCTGCTACGCAGTATCCTAGTGTCTGACACCGTAAAGTTTGTTCCCGACCTAGAGCCTATGCTTCCCGAATTCCCATCTACATTTTGTATCATAGTATTAACGGCGTGTTTTGCGCAGTGGTTGAGAGATCTGTGTCTGTAAATGCACCTACAATACAGAAGAAATTCTTAGTGTGGGACAAGATATTCTTTATCTTGTGATAGATTCACGGTCGAATACTCAAAAGCTACGAAATACATCATGTTATTTGCATTGCAATAGCTGTCAGACACATAAGATGACGACGAGTGACTCTTTATCAGTGTTGCCAGGGCCCTTATGTCAAAAGTTGCGTTTCATTTCCTGAAATGTTACTTTTTGCTGTAAGTTACTTTTTTTTTATTTCGTCTTTTTGAGTTCGGAGGCAAATTTCGCAGCGCGATCTTCACAGTTGTTACTATCTAGTCTTGCTCCTAACTTTTTCTATTAGTTTGAACCAAATCCACGAGAAGTGGTGAATCTGTTAGTTTTACTCTGAACTAACTACTAATATTCGATATGTATAGAACCCACTTAACGTACTTTTTTACTATATGTTCTTAAGAGGGCTGTTGATATAAAGCAAAATTGCCACAATGCAATAAAAAAACAAAAAAAAGTCAAAGTCAAAGCATTTATTTCAATTAGACCGTTTACAGGCACTTTTGAATTGTCAAAAAAATAAACTAGTTGCCACGTTCCAAAGTGTAGATTCCTGTGGAGAAGAACGGGCAAGAAACTCCACGGTTACTCTTTTTCATCAAACAACTACATATTTAAAAAAAAAAAAAAATTATGGACTATAATTTGTCATCTCTCTTTATTGTGTAATGTGTATTAAATTGAGTACTAGTGAATCGCTTTCATTAAGTTTTGGTCGATAGGTACTGCAGCGTCAACGAAAGGCGAGAGTTAGCAATACACTGTTTTTATTGAATCATGTTCCTACCCGCCACCATACAAACATAATACCCGTAATAATCGTTACAGATACTTTTAAAATTTGATTTTGTTCTCAAATCCACAACATGAAAGGCTTAATAAGAGGAAAACTAAAAAAAAAATGTTTAGTATAGTGAATTGGAGACAAAAAAAACCCATTAAATCCACCAACCTAGCGTTATTTTATTATAATATCGTTATGTAATAATCGTAGAGGTATAAATCACATTAACTAAAAATCGTTGATTTGTTTCCACACTTTCTACAGAAATTTTACTTGCTTGCACTTGCAATAAAATATTTATGATTAAGATATTTTTATTTTTATTAGTTTTAGAGGCAAACTTAGACATGCAGTTTATCAACGAAATAAAATGTTAGTAGCAAAGCAAATTAATGCGAAAAACAGCGTTCCATAAACTTTTAGGTTAACAGAAATAATTTTGAAAGTTAAGTTGTTAATATAACATAATATGACTTGTTAGAAGTGATTTAGGAGGTGCATAAACAATAGCACTTTTAACATTTTGATTGACTATCATTAGAGCAGCTAATGCTGCTATTGTGTCTGTATTTAGCCTGTTGCGATGGTCATTTTTAATTAGTTTCAGCTGACTGAAAACTATTTCCACACAAGCGTTAGAGATGGGAAGAACAAGAAGAACGGCGAATGCTATTAATATAATCAAAAAAAATATTAAATTTAATCATTCAACAAAACAAATCACAATCAGCCATGTAATTTTTTTTTTCGGGCTTAGTACCTACAAAACCGCGCGAACTCGCGATTTAGGAAACGTACGCGGCTCGCTCAAGCAAAATCAAGTTTTAATTAATGCAGAATATGTTTCATTTTGTCATGGCGAGTTTCATTCAGAGCCATCTCTGAGTATGATGGAGTGAAATACATTTTGTTCAATTTGGATGCGTTCGTAAACTGTTTGCAATAAAAGTCTAGTATTACAAATATCGTTGTTCTCAAAAGTTGCCTTAAATAAAAAAATTACTTACATGTTCCGCGAGGGGGTCAAAAGTTACGAAAAATGTAAGAAATGTAACCTTCTGGCAACGCTGCTCTTTATGCTCTATTTTAAGGTTTTACATATTATTTAAGTTAACATAACATAGCATCACGTCTGTACCTATTCGCCGAAGCGTAGACAGAGGTGAGTCGTACACTTACATTTAATGCTGTTATTAAGTCCCATGTCACAATTCCAAACTCGGGGCTGCAACTGAGATCATTTTGCCCAAGTTGGGAATCGAATCCAAGACCTCATACTTGTCAGTCACGCTTTGTACCACCAGACCAACGGAGTAGTCGTTTTTTTATATAATGAAACCATTGTGTAAAAATATTTTAACAAATAAATAACTTGAATTTGTTTTTGCTAATAAAGTATCTACTGAGAAAAAAGTATAGTTTTAAACTTATTACGTAAACCATAGTTGATTCTGACGCATATATAAGTAGATAAGTATGTTTATCTGCGAACGAATATATTTTATAGTGTTTTAGAATTGTCACAGTAGAAAAGGTGGTAAGATAAATATATTACCACCAAACAATTTAAAACAAATGGAAGTCAAAGACAAATACTTTTCAATATTTTCATATTTCAAGTGAATTAGCAAATAGCGGCGATTAATAGCAGTAGCGTAAAAATACATAGAGTTCTATAGTGGTATTCATTAAGTCACTTTTTATTTCTCTCTGCGGGTAAATTTCATTATCCCGCCGCGTCGTCACGTCTATAACATGAAAGCTAGTGTTTTATGTTTTTTTAGGACGTTGAGTATTTACGCTCTTTTGAATAGCGTCGAAGGAAAAAAGTAATTAAGTGTAAGCTCAATAGTGGTTCCTGTTTTTTAAAGTTATTATATTAAATGTAAAAAGAATATGGTCGTGAGCAGGATTCGAACCTGCGCCTCCCGGATAAATACTCCAGGCCCTCTGATCACTAAGCCATCTCGACCTCTGCTCACTACCGTGAATTACTCTTCCACATTTTAACACGACTTTTGGTGACGTGACGTTATTGCTATCTATTCGGTCCCTATACAGGTGACGGACGGTATTCTTTTCCATTTAATATTATAACTAACTTTAGAGTTCGCTAAGCATGCGTTAATGCTTTTCAAAGATTTGTCTTTAAATCCTGTTTTTTTTTGCTAGTTTTGAAACTGATCTAATTATAAACCGAAAAACAAGTACATAAACAAAATAATTATTTTTGATAATTTACTTGTTTAAGCATTTGAGGATTGGGATTACAATTACATCGGTTTAAGTAATTTAATGTAATCAGTGTATTTTAAATGTATCTATCCTTAAATAAAGATAGTTCTAAGTTCTATCAGAAACATTAATAAATCTGCTACCAAAATCTATTGTCGATAAAATTTGGGCAGAAAATAACGAAAAGGAATGTACCTACCTATTTGGATGCAGGTATTGAAATGATACAGTAGGTAGTACAGATAAAAAAAAATCTGCACCAGGAGTTCCCTGCCTTAATGCTCTCTTTGGCTAATCTCGGTGCCCACCAACATAATAACACTTAGTGGATTAGATTTTAATCGAATCCAATGATGTGTGGCGCGACTCGGCTGCAGCGCTAAGTTAGCGCGGCCCCCCTTAATGGTGTGAGACAAGACACTTACTCGTTAATCTTGATTTAAAGCTCAGCTTTCACTAAATATCCGAGGATTTTCTGTGGATTATTATGTACTACCTATGTACACGTACATTAAAACGTGTTTAGAACATTCAAAGTTATGACAAATCACCAATTAAGCTAACAAAAAAAATAATATAATCCTAATTCAATGGATGAACGTGTTAATTGTTCCGAACATAACACGTTCAAATTAAAATTGTTCTCGCCGTAATTGTACATTTCGACGCTCAATTTCGCCCTAGCGTACCTCAGAAGTACTGGTAACTGTATAACTTGGTTTTAATTCCCAGTATAACGGGATATTTGCCTCGCACAGTCGCACGTTTGTACCAGCTTTATATTCCAACCAAAGATTGGACGTCGTATGTGGCGTGCCTTAATTCGATTGTTCTACAGGTAATGAGCCATCACCTCAGAGACCACCTTAAGTAGTTAAAGAATTTAATGCAATCTTGTATTATTCGCTGCTTGAGACTTGACACAAGCGGGTAACTGGTCTAGTTTTCTGGTCTTTGATTATGTTAGTTGCAATTTAGAAAATAGGAAGTTACGTATTTAATTCTTGTTCTCGTACTTATCTACATTAACCTGACGCTATCTCATGTCTAACTAGTTTTGTACAATCCAAGTTAAAGTTATATCTAATGAAAATTTAAGATTAGATTATCTGTGTTCACATTTAAGAAATTGAATACTATACTTAATAATTTCTACATAAATACATGATTTCAATGAAAGTATAATATTATATATAGCATACAATACAACGCTTGCAAACTTTCAAATTCATTTCCATGCATTATGTACCTACATATTTTTCCATCTACACGCAAGTGTTGTCGACACACACATCTCCGCAGAAGTTTCATGAAAGTGTTTAACTAATTAGAGAATAAAATAAAATATAAAAATAAGTGAAGCTAATATAGCGATAGTGCAGTAAAGTGGTGTAATGTGATCGTGAAGCTGGCCCATGTGGGTGGCGCCAGCTGGCACCGTCATTCACTTGCAGATTAGTTCATCTTCATATAACTTACTCTGCCCATTTTCCACATATATTATATGTTAATTGTTCTGTGTTGTTGTTTTTGTGTTTACCAATGGTTTCCTATAAGGAATGATCGCTTAAAGCACGTATTTAATTCATCGATTCATGTACTCCCGACAAAACCCTTGAGTGTCCGTTACTTATAATACATCTTAAATTTCGAAAATTAATCTGATGGTTTATTCAATTAACCGAGTATTTTGGTTCATACGTACGAGTATGATGCCTGAATCGAATATCTTCGTTGTTTTCATTAAAAGGGAATTGGTTCACAAAAATTGTAGCGATTCGATGATGATCGGCATTCGCGGCACGTCGCCGTGCTTTTTGCGAATCAGGACGGCAAACATTTAAATTGTTCCCCAAATTACTAGATGCTGCCGTGCCCGACAATCGCACTGTTACAATATCGAATAACTATTTGGTAGTCGAATGTATTTCAATCTACATATTCGCCATTAATTGATGTTTATTTTGCGCAACTTGTCCAGTCGTTAGTCTGTTTATTTTGAGGCTGTTTTAACGTTTATACGGAATGATTATAAATAAAGTATGTAAAAGGAAATATGGTAGAAGCCATCCAGTTTCTATATACATTGATATTATATATATAAATATGCTGCCTGAGGGTCTCTATCAAAAAATATATTTTATAGAGATTCAAGGATTAAAATTATACTAAGTAATTATAAAGCTAGTTTTTATTATAAGTCTTAATTTTTTTTTTAATATTTTACCTAATTGTTCTACACACATCTCAGATTATTATTAATAAATTCGTTTAAATTTGTTAATTATCTCAACGTAGTTGTTAATTTTGTGCATGCTGTAGTCTCCTATAATACACTTAATTGTTACCTAAACAATGTTATTATGTGATTTTTTGTGTATATCTTTTATTGGAGACTCTTTAATTTTATTAAACACTTTCAAAGGCTAGTTTTAGAATTCCTAGCAGAACGCTTATTATGAAGTACACATGACTGCGCCAGCAAATACCAGAAGCAGAGCATAACTTTACGCGATAAACAACACAATCATCGTAACTCCAGACGACAAACGGTTCTAATAACAGGGCTGTCGCGAGGCACATAAGACGTATAAGAAACGTCATCATATACTGCAAAACGAGACTAAAACGTATTTACATAACTAGATCACAAACCAACTGTGATATTTCCGAGCCGTTGGTCGGAAGACGTATGGACATGATTAAGCTAGCATTATTGTGTCTTCAGGAGCATATTTCAGTCGGTCGAGCATTATTCGCACAGTTGGAAGCGCGCCAGCGCCGTCTGTGATGTATCTCCGAGTTACTTCCGGACTATTAATCATAATTCAATAATGTCGGCCAATGAATTGCCCATTTTCGACGTTCATCGAGTTTTTAGGGAGGAAATGGTTTTGTCGAAGTTCTTTTTCTGAGAGGAAGTTGAGTAGTAATTATGTAAGTGGAGCTTAGACTGGTTGGCGAGTGATATTATCTTTCAATATCGTGTATATTATATTATTTTTAGTAGTAGGTCTATAAGGGTGAGCTTTTGCGACTAAGTGTCTTCATAAAACACAGGAAACTTGCAAATTTAGTACCTACATAGAATATAGAACATACATACGTCTAGTTTCAATATATTTCTAGCATCTTGTTGACGAAGTATTAGTGCTAACTGTAAAACTACATCCACGATGATTTATTATAATGTAAACGGAAAGTAACTCTTTATGTGGTGTAATCATGCCGCTAAACTAAAAGGATTAGTACCGAATTATCAAAACATCCAACTATAGGCAAATTAACGATTATTTAGTACTTTAGTTAAAGCAGTAGTGTTCGTCAATATTCAATAAGATCAACTTGGATTATAACCTACCGCAACCCAAGTGAATGTAATGTAATGATTACACGTTTATACAATGAAAACATTTGACATAGTAAGCTGCGTTTGTTTATTATGGATAAAACACGGTCCTGTTCAAACGAAAAATCCAACACACTTTGTATGTAAGTAGGTGATATTATTCATTAAATCACGGAGAAAAGGGCCGACAATTTTTCACTGGAGACGTAATAGTTTTTATATTTAATCTAAGTAAACATTGGGAATAAATATCAACCCGTCCTATACATCTTGGTTCTTTATCGTTGAGCATCTGTCTGATCTGGTTGAAGACTCATAAAGAACAAGTTTTATGCATTTTTATTTTTATTAAAAGGAAATTAAATGGATAATGGCTGTGCGGATTAAATTATCTTCGTTTATTGCTTTCAGCGTGATGGCTTTATTTATAACCTTTTTTATTTTTAATTCTGTAGTTTATTTTGGTCTGGTTATATGTTTCTTTTTAATCGCATTTAGGTATTGTTATGATGAATATTTTTTTAAAGCCATGTTATGAAAATAGAAGTGGTAGCCAGTTATTGTTCCCTCGATTTCCTTTAACTTGCTTATTATTTATTAGTTTTGTGAAATTTATAAGGGAAAAGGCGATTGATCATTTAATGTAACAATGGAATAAAAAAATGAATCATGTAAAACATATATAAAAAACCCTAAAAAGGTTTCCGTACAACAATATGTTTAACAAAACAAAACGGAATCACGCCTCCATCTTGTACATAGTCGTAAAACATGTAACACACTACATCGTACATCTCATCTCCGTAACATGACACTAATACCGCCCCGCGGGCTCACAAACTTTAAAATGAGCCATTTCAAAACAATATCTGACAGAGATTTCCCAGCGGCCGTAACTTCATATGTGCCAAACATGTTACATAGCGCGCCATACAAAAACTATGCGAGGCGAATATGTAAATATGAACATGTTTATATTGACGGCTGACAGGCTGAAACGTCTGGAATAGCGTGACGGAAATAAATGCATGCGAATCATGACAATAATGTAATGCTTATTTTGGACCGGGTGCGGTCATTGACAAGGACAATAAAATAATGTCAAACGTAGGTTTTCGTCGTATTAAGTTCGTAGACGCGTAGCCATCGGCGTAGCGAACGTAGACTGCAAACTACGGCGTAGACGGTTTGTCATAGAATTATTTTATTTATTCATTTTCTGGAACTGATCTTAATAATGGTGGGTCAACCTATCATTTTACTGTTTATGTAGTCCACTGTTAAATGCAACATAAAAATGGTATAGCTACTCATACAATAACTAGTAACATTATAGACAGATATCTGTCTGTAGTTCCTTTTTTTAAATTCTACCTTACCTATGAGAAATTAAATATATTAAGATAGTTTTTGAATTCTATTTAAACTTAAGTATATGCTACTCGTATTAAAATACAACATAGGTATAGGCAGAGGTCTACACAGGTGTACTCCCACATTTCACCAATGCTGTTATTAAGTTCCATGTATTATGGTAGGCGTATTTGCATCTACTAATGACTGCCTCGTTGGTCTAGTGGTCCCAAGCGCCACTGCTGAGCTAGCGGTCTTAGGTTCGATTCCCAGGTCGGGCAAAGTGTTATTGGGGTTTTCAGTTAGTAAATTCTCAGTAGCAGCTCGGAGTTTGGAATTGTGCCCGGTAGATGGTAATAGGCTCACCACCTATTACATGAGACTTAATAACAGCATTGGTGAAAAGTGGGTGTACAATTGTGTAAACCTTTGCCTACCCCCTCGGGGAATACAGGCGTGATGGTATCTTATGTTATATTGTCATCTACAATATAATACTTCGTATGTAACATGTTTGTTGTGTTTATGTATAAAGTGGAGCGTATTCGCTAATATCCGAGGAAGCCCGACTTGGAATCGAATCCAACTTTAAGTTAGTTCAAGTTATGTGTCGCTTCGGCTTCACCCGTTGTGTGTCTTTTAAATTGAAAATATTTGGGGGCGGGCTACTTTGTCTTTTTACGTCGTACAGCTTTTAAAGTATATATATTATGAATAATATGTTGGATGTATATAGTTTTTCTATTTCACAAATTATTATATCGAATAGTCAGGCAAGACATTTTTTCGCATACCGGCCATTGCGATGATTGGGGACTTTTCATATTTTTTTTTGTAAGTGCATACAAATCTTATTAAAATATTTTTTCGATGCCTTATTTTTAAAATGCTACTTAAAATATTCATCACAGCCGATAAAAGTTGTACGTGTGAATTATATTTTCAGTAACGTACGTAGTAAGTACGTAAGTATTGTCACGAAATGTTCAAAGCCGAAATAAAGTTATAACAAGACATATTTTAATTTTTAATTTTGCATTCCCTCGCTCTATGTATAACCAACAGTGTTTCCTTCGAGTTAGTTTCTTATTAAAAACGTCATGAATACTATCGTAACATTCTTAGTACAATATCTGAGAACTCAGTAGTATTACTAAAGTCGGATAATTTTACACAATACACAAAGGAACTGTGGACTACTTTGTTAAAAGGGAACCATAATGTTTATCAGGCTGGTCGTTGTCAAGACATTTAGAAAAATTAAAAAAAAAAAACACAAATTAAAGGCACATATAATTTCTCGGATACATGAGCGATTTAAAACCCCAACCGAATTTTCACTTACTAATTTTTGAAAATAAACATATCCAATAATTTTAATAATAGCCAATAATAAAACACTTTATATTTATATCGCAGTCATAAAAGTCGGGTCCTTGCTCAAATGACCCTTAATCACGGACGGTGATTAGCACTGAATTACCATTTCTTAAGGCACTCCCGTAAACACGTTTTATTGAGCAGTTTATGAAGAAAAAGCTGAAAATGATTGCGCTTAATGGTTCATCATTAATAGTACACTGCGCTCTTTTTTGCGGCTGTGTAAATATAGGACTAAAGTACAGATTATATATAGCTTTGTACCTATTTAAATGTCGCGTAAGCTTTTAATTGTACACTGGCGCCTCCTTTTTTAACATAACATTTGCCCTACACTTGTAAATTCTATCGTACTCTGAGTGCATGTACAGAAACAAATATAACAAAAAGTATTGATAAACGCGACTTGTTGCGCAGATGTTGATTTTTGGATTACTGAATGAAGAATCTAAAAGACGTCATAAACAGACCTTTGTCTTAATATTAGTAAATATTTAATAGCCAACCAAAACCCACTCAGCTAATGCAAAACCTGAGCTTTAAAGGACTCTCCACCTTCTAACTTTATTAGGCCACAGGAGATACTGCCACCAGGACACGACACCTCGCGTAGAAGTCGCTAAATTAAGTTCGCACTTAGGTTGAACGCTGTGGACTGAAATCCTGATTTTGCTTTTGTGACCTAGAGTAGCCTATCCCGCACCTGCTCATGTGTACTGTCCGAAAACAAAATAGAAACAACGTATATTACAAAAAAAGTTTTAGACCATTGACAAGAAGAAGACAAAAGACGGTTCATGGCATAGTATGTGGCATGGCGTCATAGAAATAAGAATGGACATGGCGTACAGCATTTTCCGTGGCAAAACAAACCGATACGAGAGCGACAAATAATGATGCTATACAAATGTAGAGTCTACCATACTAGTACAGTTTCATCCACATGCTATATTCATTCTGTAGGGAGAGCAGGTGTGGTTCAAGTATAATGTTTAATTACACAACGATAGCTGCGATGTAAATGAGCTCAATTTAGTTTATCTAATTACGATCGAAACTGTTATTGAAAGTGAGTTTACGCTGTGACCTTATTACGAACTTATTAAACCCTTCCTCTTCCCTCTTGCTAATACTAGCTGAAGCGATGAGCCATTTTAGTCGCTTTCGGAAATTCGCTGAAACGTGCGATTTGACTACCGAGACCGAACGGACAGATTAAAGGCCAAAACACGATGCAGCATTGATGCAATCCCCATTACGCTGATAGTAGCAAGTCTGTGGAGGGTCTTAGAATAGGCCCCGTTTATTACAAATTTAGAATAAGATTTTTTTTGGACGGTAAATAACGGTGGATCATGCATGGCAAAAAGTTGACGAGATTAGAATGACAGTAGGTTCATCTTAAAGCGTGTATACCTACGTTAAATATCACTACTACTGTTATCCCTATTTTTCTCCACTTTGCATGGTCTTGAGAATTCGTCTCGAGCTTAAGCACTCCTCTATTTATCGTATGGTGTCCTTCATGTAAGACTACTCCATCATCAATTTCTGGCGGATGTCTAAATCTTATAGGCTTTGTTTTGCTCGTGTCTGTGAAGGTGATAGGCCAGTTTTTGATTTACGAAAGACCATGTCAGTTTTCATTCTTCAGGTTAATTAAAAAAGAAAAAGATGTGTGGACGAATTCGATAAGAAACAAATAGCAACAAGGAAAAGCCATCACTGCATAAAAATGAACCCAAGCTGGGCACAATCAAAACCATATACAGAATTGTTCAATCAATTTTATTTAACTGTTCGGAGAATACGTGCAAATCCAATAACCAAGTCCGAATAAAACTAACATAACAACTTGTTCTGTTTATTAACTCCATGTACAATAATAATAACGCTTCAAGAAACTTTTTCAATAAAATCTGCTCGTACTTTGAATCACGCCATTGAACTGTATTGCTACAATACCATTGTTATAATGAGCCGAACCGAGGGTAGATATTTGCTTATTCCTGACGTAGTTATACCGTGATATTTGAAGAGATTCCTTTAATTGTATCTTATCAGACTGAATTCTTGTTATTTCGACAGGTTTATCAAGAATTCAGGGCAGACCGATCAGTTTTGGAAATTGAGAGTAATCATTTCAAGGACACATTTCAACGTAAATTGAATATTTGGTTAATTATATTGTTTTGCGGGAAGCTTCCCTTGCCTTAATTAATTGAGTCAAATCAAATAAATTGGTACGAAATTTGTGCTTACATCAGATAATTAGATATTTTTAGGAGTTTTTTTTTCAAAACCAACGCGCGGACAAATCAACTTGGAATGTTGCACAAGTTATTTAAGTTCAAATACTGTTGAAGTGCATCAGAACAAAGAATTAACTATTCGCCAAGTGAACACTAGATAAGTAGAGCTTCCCACGCCAGTGTCAATTTAATTTTCATTCGGGTTACGACTGCGCCCGAATTTGCTAAACATGCACTATGCAGTTACATCACCAGTTTAACAAGACCCTTAGCACCTTCCACAATGATCCTTACACTCCTGTTATTTTCAGGAATTCGGTTGGCGTCGACAACGTTGCAATCGTAACGACGGCTGCATTGTATAAAGCAAAACAATAATACTTTATAAACTGTTTTCATTATTATTGTCCTTTATTAAATGTACTAAAAGTTTAGCTGTGTTCGTAGTTTTACAAGTTCTGTGAGAGACATTCATGTTTATGATTAATTATGTATGGTTTAGTAACTTGTATTACGAAAAAACCTCTATCTATATATATCTAAATTTAACAATTTTTAACTCATGCGAAGCACTCTAAAACGATGTTGATGTACAACTATGTACACTTCTGCCTACCCCTTTAGGGAAAACAGGCGTGATGCTATGTTATGTTATGTTATGAAGTACTCTAAATTTATATCTTTCGTGAACAGAGAAACACAACCGTGAGCGGGGTTTGAAGTTTTGAACCCGCACGAATCGGTGGTCGCGATGCGATGGGTCGGTTGGTGGAGCGCTTGAAGCATTAGGATTGCCAATCCAGAGGTAAGTTCAAACTTGCGCTTGTATTTTTCGGTACATGAAAAAAATATTTTTGGGGTAAAGGGGAAAAAATAGTGTTACAGAGAACCTCGTACTTTTTTTGTCAGTTAAAATAAATAGCCTGTTGACGTCAGTTTGCAGTGAGATTAATCTATCTCATGCGCCGTTACACATGAATAATTGTTTGTCCATTTATCGGCGAGGCAATGATTTGACAATTAAGATAATTTTGAACATTTTACTGCTGAACTAATGATCACAAACGCACTATCAATTAAATTATCGTTTGTATTAATCGCACGTGTTACAATGTAACATTACGCGCTAGTTATTAAATACAGAGTATTCGTTTTTTATTGTTTCGTGTTAGTCGTTTGATTAATGCGATGCATATATAACATAGCATCACGCCTGCAATCCCCGAAGGGGTGAGCAGAGGTGTCTTACGCAGTTGTACACCCACATTCCACCGATTCTGTTATTCAACCCCACAACGTAAGTGAACAGGGCACAAATCCAAATTTCGGGTTGCTAATTTGTTTTTCCTTACAGAAAAACCCAATATAATATTGCGCGACCCGGGAATTAAACCCAGGACGTCACGCTCGGCAGTCGCCCTTGCGACCAATGAGGCAGTTACCATCATAGTAGTCATCCGATGTGACTGTGGGATGATTATTACAGCCAGGAAGCTATTTTTGTTTAATTATTGTTATTAAAGCCATGGCTAAAGAATTCGTATTTCGGTTATACCTCGGAAAAATTTTGAAATCCAAACTAGACTTCGAAGTAATTACTTATTGGCAAGCATTTTGTAAACAAATACATACATACGAAGGTATTTCTTTTAGTACATTGCTTATACAAGATGAAATAAAAAATAAAAAGATGAGCCCACCTGCCTTTTTAAAAATCTTAGTAGCCTACGTTACTCGGGACTATGTAAGGATCCTAACGACACCCCATTCATCGAAATCGGTTCAGGGATTTAGAAGTTATGGTGGAATAAAGAAACTGACAAACATAGGTACATACATGAACCCTAAAAACTTAACACTCTTTTTTTGGGCAGTCGTTAAGCTTTCTTATTAATTAGTTTAGATACTATTATTTTTGGTTGGTCGCTAAGGATGAATGAATGAACATTAGCGTTAAAACTGTAATCAGAATCATTAATAGAGTCTTGATTTATAGAAAGAGTTAATTATAAAAACCGAAATTGACAGCGCGGTTGGCGCAGTGGTCGAGAGACCGACTGCTGTGCTGCGTGTCGCAGGTTCGATTCCTGCACGGAGCAAATATTTGTACGATCTATAGATAATTGCTCCGGGTCTGGGTGTGTTTGTGCTTGTGAGATGATATGTCTGTAAACGCACCCACGATACAGGAAGAAATTCCTAGTGTGGAGCAACGTTTCAATCAACGAAAAATATAAAAAAGAAATTAGATGTAAATTGCAAAGGTTTTTTTGTTTGTTTCCACAGTTTTTACTTAGTTTGTTTTGAAAGTAACCGACTGTGAAACTATTGAATCGATACACCAGTTTTGGAGTTTATCCAACACATATGAAGTTTTGATATTGCAATTGTCAAACTTTTGTTAACGGGTTTATTGCGAATTCTTTAGTATGTTCCTTTATCTTGGTTCTTCTTGTGTTTATGTTTTCATATTCGGTATACCTAAATGTGTCGGCATCATTATCATCATAGTTTGTTTCGGCGTTTCTTCTCAGAGACAGTCAGATAGGAAACGCTGGCGCCATCTAGTTTATAAAAATGACTTGTAAAAGTGTCTTCAACAGTTTCACATCTATTTACAGAAATAAAATAATTTATCATTATCATTTATTCCCTTGGTCTTTTATAGATTTACTATAATGCTTTAATGTACGAACGATCATTGATTCTGAAAGCATGATTGATATGACTGGTTCAGTCGTGTGCGTATTTCGAGCCAACTTAATGATATCATTAAGTTATTTTTTCAGTGAGTACTTTGCTCTCCGATGCTCCGAGTAAGTACTTAAAGACAAATGTATTTATGTAATAAAATCGTTTCATTAGTCTATTGGTCTCAAAGGTGACTGCCGAGAATGAGGTCTTAAGTTCAATTTCCGGGTTGGGCAAAGTGTTATTAGATTTTTGTGGCTGGTTGATGGCGTTAAGCAACTTTTATTAGATGGGACTTAATAACAGCATTGGTGAAATGTGGGTGTAAAATTATTAAGTAGACCTCTGCCTATCTCCTTGGGGAATACAGGCGTGATGCTATGTATGTATTAATATAATTTCTATCGTTTTAATGTTTCTACATTCTGCCCTAGCACTGGTGATAGGGCAGAATGTAGAACTAAAGACTTATCTTTGATAGGTATTAATTGAGTTGGAGAAATCTTAAGTTTATTTAAGTATGCGTGACCTTACTTGTATCTTAAATAATTTAAGCGATATTTTAAGAACAGCTCAATATAACAAATAACATAACTAGGCAAGGGCCTCTTCTCACACAGATAACACAGCTGGTTGGCGATTTCAGAACGTTATGTCCAGGTTTCCTCACAATATATTCTTTCACCGTATATCTGTGATGTTTTAGATAAATTTCTGTATTCTAAAATCATCTAGCCGAGATTTCACATACACAATAATAATCTCAACAAGTTTATATTTATGTATGTTCTTGGTACACTCGACAAATACTATCATTTGTTATTGTTAATTACTAATCCACGGATGAGTAATAGTAGGGACATGGCGGTTGTAATTGCCAAATTATTCCAATGATTTATGGACTGCGGATCCCGGATTCACTGCAAATCTGAATGATAATATTGTTGAGTTATAAATAACTGTGTATAAATCCATTATAAACGGTTTCTGTGAAAACAAAGATGGTGGCTTACTTATTTATTGATGAAGTAACGCACGAGTGCTTACATAACAATAAGCTTTCATGCCATATGAGTGACGAGTGTCCAATAGTGTTTGGTATATTCAGTAGCTAAATTTGGAGATAACAATTAAAATATTAAACAACAAAACTCATTAAAGCATGCCTTTAAAGTTATTATATTCAATGGAAAAAGATAAATACTCCAGGCGCTCTGACCACTAAGCCATCTCGACCTCTGCTCACGACTTTTATCGACGTCTAGATAGCAATGACGTCGCCAAAAGACGTGTTAAAATATGGATGAAGAATTCGCGGTAAAAGGTAAAAAAAACATAGCCTGTAATAATGCAAGGTAATGTTATGCAAGGTAATGTTATGCATGCAATAACAACAAAATAAGAAAATCCTGAAAGCTGTAATCTAACGTGTGGTTCGTGCTAAAAGTCTAAGTGGTAATAAAACGCATGCAAACGTGATCGTATGTACAATGGTTCCTATTTGATATTGTGGTTGATGCAAACGCGTGGCATTGCTTACATGATTACCAACATGTTAATAGTTTTGTTTTTATTATTTAATGGAGCAGTTTTAACTTAAGTAGGTACTAAGTTCACGTTTCTGTTGTGTAGGTAGCCTTGCATTATGACAGGCTATGTCGTTTTTTTTTGTTAATATCCATGAATGTTGATTATTAAAACCCTCAAAATTATTACAAAACTCCTTCATATACTTCCTTCAGATACTTTTTTAATAAAATATAAATAATAAAACAACTTTTAACCGGATTAATCGCGTGTATTATTGTATTTTTTTGTTTTAACTGACGTTTCGAACACTTTGCAGCGTTCGTGGTCGCAGGAGGACTAGAGAGGAGGAGGAGGTGTCAGGTGTCCCAACAGTTTATTTAAAATGATTTCAGTCTACCGTACATATAATTGATAAATTTATAAAATTATTTTGTCTCTGATACATATTTAAAACTAAACCGCGACGGTATTTCCTAAGACTATCCCTGAGAAGAAATACCGAAATAAACTCTGAGGTCACAGTCGTTTTAAATTTCGAGATACAATTTTTCAATTTTATCGAATTATAAACTAAAAGGTGTTCCGATGCACGCAGTAATCGCTCACAGTATCTTGATTTTTCTTATGAGTTGACTTTGTTTGGGACTTGATTATTTTCAGTACAGGGTTCCAAACAGGTGGTAATTGCCAACCATCTTCTCTATTGAAATTTGGGGGTTTTTTAATTTCAATAGCCTCGCGGAGCATTCTCGGTATATCGGTTTTCTTTCGCGAGGATTTGGGGTTTATCGAAACGTAGAAAATGGTTGGGTTTGTTTATTATAATGTTTAGTGATCGCGCAAACCTAAGATATTACTAAAATATAAATAAACAGTGTATTTTTTTAATGCATTAACGCATGCGTAGCGAACTCTAAAGTTATAAATTTGGGTAGATAATATTGGTGAAATCAGGATTTGTCCCTGTGCCCCCTGTAAAGGCAACCCTACTTACTATTCCGAATTCCATATTCATACGTGTTATGGTGACGTCACTGCTACCTATTCAGTCACTATACCTACAAGACTAACTGGACTAAACCGACACGAGTAACTGCAGTTAATCCAGTGAGAGCAGGTTCAAATCCTGCTCACGAACGAAATATAATGTAGTACGTAAGTACTTATTGTGACTTTTGTACGGTCTCTCTCGATTAATAACTATTATTATCCAAACTAATATTATAAATGTGAAACTAACTCAGTCTGTCTCTTTTTTTGTTACGTTTTAACGCTTAAACTGCTGAACCATTTTCATGAAGTTTAGTATATAGATAGATTGGACCTTGGAGAAGGACCTAAGGAATTGCTTTGTGTTCACCAGCTGGATGGTCCTTGTAATATATATCTAGTATATAAAAAAAATACTACGAACTTCACATATTCTGACAATTTAATGACCTTACAATCTAAAATTATTATAGCAAGAACGAGAATAAAATACTGTGGTTCATTTAGCCTGTGCTACTAGTTTAAGTAAAACAAACTGCTGTCTACAAACTTTGAGTGCAACACACGTTATGAAGTCAAAGTTAGTGTGAAAAAATTAGATCCATAATAGTCCGTATTAGTTTAGTATACCGTTATATTAGTTGTATATAGTTGTGAGAATTATATTCAACAACATAATAGGTACTTACGTGAGTAGATATCAGTGAACAATAATCGAAACAAATCTTTCCTCTTTATAAATAAATAATAAAAATACTATAGGGACTGAATAGATAGCAATGACGTCGCCAAAAGACGTATTCAAATGTGGACGAAGAATTCGCGGTGGTGAGCACAGGTCGAGATGGCTTAGTGGTCAGAGCGCCTGGAGTATTTATCCGGGAGGCGCAGGTTCGAATCCTGCTCGTGACCGTATTCTTTTTCCACAAAAAAATATAACTTTAAGGTTCGCTAAGCATGCGTTAATGCTTTTCAAATATTTAACTGTATTTAATAAAAATAATAATTAGTATAGGATACATAATTTAAAAAAAAATGTGCCTATATTCCTTAATACATTATTGAAGTCAAATACTATTAATAAGAATTTACAAGTTTATAATTATACGTTTAGGTTAGGTAATAATGATGTTGTTTGCTAGGGAAACAACATCATTATTGTTTGTTATATTATTTTAAATTATTACGTATTTGTGTTTATATACTTACGACATGATGTTATTTTCCGACATCCATGTGAACGGAGTCAATGGCAAAGCTAGATGAGTCAAAATTAAAAACATTGCACTTGAAGCATATAAAGTCTCGTATGAAAATGGCGGAAAATATCACGGTTTTCCACCACTTTCATGCGAGACTTATAATAAATCTCCCACTCAGAGTGTAAGCAGTGTAATTGCGTCACCACCTTAACCCCGGCACATTCTTTAATATTTGGCTGCACAGTAGCGGTATGTTTAATTTTATCCCGAATGTCCCGGGACACGGCTCCTGTCACCACTAGTGCCGTGTAAAGGTGAGTTCACACTAAGCTAAGTATACAGTGTGAGGCCGAGCCGACTGGCATTTCTTCCTTCACATAATAGTGTACGAGTCTTAAAAATCGTATGTAATGCATGACAGTTTGTAAATTTCGTTGAACAAAATTTGGAATTATATGAGCACGGCACTCCAGTCTCCTGTTACAGGCTAATAGTGATATCACCAAAGACATTCACTTGCTTATAAATTGGACTAAAATCTTCATGTATGTAGGTAATCTGCATTCACGCCTAGTCCCATGCTCAGTCTAGTATGACGCAACCTTTATTGGTATTGTCGCACACAACCCCGCCCCCCGCACGTTTACTAACACTAACTCATCGCGACTGTAGTTAACAACTTTTAATTCTCTCCGCGAATTCCTAATTGAGTTTCTTTGTTAGTTTTGTACTTAGTTTTTCGTAATGAAGGCGTCAAACAGCAACGGTAGGATGTTATAATTGTTTTCAGTTTTTCTGATGTCTCGGGTTAAGGACCTTTAAGTTTTGTTGTACTTAAATGTATGATATAACGGCTAGTTCTTATTTATGACACTCATTTTACTTTGTATACAAAAAAAAAACTAGGTACCCGTGCGCGATAACTTGAGACCTAAGCGCGGTGACGTCATTGCCGTATGCTTGTACAACCAGTCCATGGTACAACACGGGTCACCGCGAGGCGATGGGACGTAATTGGGCGGGGGATTAGCATTCCACGCGGGACTCAACGCGTAAGTAATATGCAGTTTACAAAACGCTTAATATACTTTATCACCATACAAATAGAGTATATGGATTCAAATATACTGTAGCAATATTCTAATAAGCGCTCAATTTAAATATATGACAAATTGTTCCTGCTTTTGACCGCACTAAATCAACCGCGTCGCTAATCAGTGGTCAACGATGGAGCTCAATGTCCGATGACACAAAGTTAATTCCGAGAGGTTCATCAGGCCGAATAAAATCTAATTACACATTCGACCACGGCTTGCGGACCACACACGTCCTGTGATGTTATATTCAGGTGTAATAACAGCTAATCCTCCGCTGACCTATGTTGACCCACGTCAGAAATTACTCGCTTTTGTCCGTCAACCCGGGTTTTGGAGCACTGTCTATGAATGCATTATATAGTCTTGCATAATGCAAGGATGCGTGTAAATGCATTAACATATAGGTAATGTAGCGAGTTGTGTCATAGAATTATTTAATTCCATACATACATACATAAACTCACGCCATTTCCCATGGGTGTAGGTAGAACGCTAGGTACCTGTTACGATCCTTACGTACTCCTTACGTCCTCCTTTTCTCAAAAAAGGACAGGTCAGGAGCTACCTTAATCGACGAGCATACATGAAGAGGTTAATGAACATAGATGAAGCGAAAGAGGTGTGTCAGAATGGTAGCAAGTGGAAATCTATAGTCACTGCCTACCCTAATGGGAAACAGGCGTGATTGTATGTATGTAATCATAGTAGTAATCCCTTTAAGTGATTGCTAACAACAGTCTCTGATATCAGAGTTTTAAAGGGCTCTACGCCTATATTCTTGTCTATGAAAGCTTTACTACAAGACAATAATAAAATTAGATTGTAGAGCAATATATTATTAATTACTTTAAAGTAAAGGATTTCCATCCATCTTCATTCTATGTACCTAATTATTTGTAGTTAAAACAGAACTGAACTGTAACGATAAGTACCCCAATGTTAGTAATTAATTTGTACAACTACCTTACAATTAATGTCTATGTAAGATTCTAACACTAAAAGCCTCCCAACAGTCTTTGGACAAATAATAAAATGTAAGTGTCACAGAATACTGAAACCGTCTGGCTACTTGAAATCTGTGAACGAAGGAGATTCTCAGATACAGAGGAGATAGCTTCAAGGCTTCGTAGACTGCAGGTCAGCGAATTTTGACTGCAGTGTTTTTAAGTGGTCTGAATATTTATAATAAAAAAGTTTATATAAATGTATGGATAGATGTTTGTTGCTCAACCACGCAAAAACGACTTAATAGATTTTGATGAATTGTTATAGGTTCAAAAACTCGAATAGGGCTAGCAAATCCAGTTCAGCAATAAAATACACAGGAATCGTTTTGTAAACTTCGTTCTGTTGGAAACCCTGTCTTCTCATATTAAATTTGATTACTAACCTCCACGTCAACCAGATTTGACTTTCACTGCCCATTTGGCGCAGCGGTCGAGAGAACGGCTGCTGCGTCACGTATCGTAGGTTCAATTCCTGCACGGAGCAAATATTTGTATGATAATTGTTCCGGGTCTGGGTGTGTGTGTGCGTGCATGTGAGATTGTCTGTAAACGCACCCACGATACAGGAAGAAATTCATAGTCCACACTATGAATGTATTTTTAATGCCTAAACTACTTTTTTACCACGACAAATATAAAGGGCTTAAAAGAAATGTTATCACTCAAGATATGTCTTTGAAAAAGCATTAACGCATGCTTAGCGAACTCTAAAGTTACAATATTAAATGGAAAAAGAATACGGTCGCGAACAGGATTCGAACCTGCGCATCCCGGATAGATACTCCAGGCGTAATATTGTAACTTTAAATGTTATCACTATTCTATTTACTCAGAATAGAAAAGAATATTACATTGGTGAAACAACAAAAATTGTGAATACATTAAATTTTCCACCACCAGCAACGTCATGAAAAAAGTGAGGTTTGCAGCATTGACTATGTTGGTAAAACATGAACAAGTTTACTCAAAACAAAAGCACGATACGGTAATACAAACGTAATCCTATTCAGTGGTAAATGGTTAAGAAAATGTAAATTAACATGGATAAAACTAAAACCTTTATTTTTTACAAAACATTGCAAGTTCAATTATATTCCTCCTCTTACGTAAATTCTAGTGTTGCACACTAGTGTTGTTACGTAATATGTGCACAAACAATTCACTGTGATATAAAAACGACGCATACATTTAATGTAATTAACTGTTTGTAAGTTGTTGCGTATTCCGCGCTCCCCACTTTCTTGTGGATTCAAACAATTACTGTTCATTAGGATGCACACAGACCGGGCTTTTGTAATGCAAATCCATTGTTTTTGTGCACTGTGTTCCTACACTTTTATGTGGAACTATGTTGGATGCTGTGAATATAATTTACAGTAGAAATACGAATACGCTGCTAGCTTCCAAATGAAAAGCAATTTCACAAGTGGAATGCAACAGAAAGTACATACGAAGTTCGTCTTAACTTTATATAAAATTCAATATTTCCGTGGAATCGCGGCGGTCCGAGCGAAGTCAAACAGTCACGACTCGGGCGACTCGACGAATTTAAAGGAATCTACCATAAAAATAGTAAACACAATTTCTGGTTGTGAAAAGATAAATTTCGGTCTAGCAAACACGGTTGTATCTCGAGGGGCGGAATCTCGCGCAACTTTGATTTGATTCTTGGAATTTGGCGCGGCATATAGAAAATATTGCAAATTCAGTTTGCTGTGTAGTGGGGAGCCGAGCGGCGCCGGGGGGCGATGCTCGCTCGTAATCGCATTTCAGGCTCCGGAGCAGCCTGCTTAGTGTTATGATAGTATCATCTCAAATACAATACGTGCCGCTTTATATACATAAGGTATCGAAATATAAACATTTTTATTCTCTTTTTATCGAATTTTAAGTGCTTTATTTTAATTGTTATATTCGGAGTTATTTACGTAAAGAAGAATCTTCAGAATTTCGTATTAATTAAATAAACATTTCATTCATAACAAGTTCACGAAAATAAACGTTGTTTCTGTTTCAATTTTTTTTCCAAGGTGTATTGTTTGGGGTGATAATGTTTTTGCTCTATATTTAAAAGATTAAAGACAACGTAAATATTGTAACGGACGTGCAATCGCTATGTTCTAGCAGTCAAGAAGGCTAGATGGTGGGGATGTACTCGTATAAAAGGCTTAGCCAGACATTTTGTGATGATTTCATTGTGAATTACGATACTCTAGACGAAACTCTACCTGTTTTTAGTATCCGACTTCAAAAAGGAGAAGATTCTTAATTTGTATATATGTTACCGGCCAAACCCGATTTCAGGATAAACTAGTTTTGCCTAGGCTAAACTAGTTCTTCCTATACGCGATAGGATTAACTAGTATAGCCTAGTTCAAACTAATTTGTCCTAAGCCCGATAGGATAGACCAGTTTAGGCTAGGCCAAACTAGTTGATCCTGATATAAATATGCACACTCTAGGATAAACTGGTATGGCCTAGTCTAAACATTCTAATATATCTAGAAAGTCAAAATAAATAGATAAACTGGAATAAAAAACTCCGAAAATAATCATTTTTATTAAACTATAATGATTCGTTGTTAAAAGTTATGGTTAATTGGTAATACGAACAATCATACTATAACAAATACTACTGTTTTTTTAATAGAATCAATAATCAAATTATGTCAATTATTAAAATTGTTATTTATTTTTACATGGTTTGCTTTGGTGGCACTTAGAATTGCAGAGTATCATTGCCTTCTTGCACTGCTTGCTCAAACCTACTTTCGACTCGGCAATTTTTTTTACTGTTTAGACTAGGCCATATTAGTTTATCCTAAAGTGTGCATATTTATATCGGGATCAACTAGTTTGGCCTAGCCTAAACTGGTCTATCCTATCGGGCTTAGGACAAATTAGTTTGATCTAGGCTATACTAGTTAATCCTATCGCGTATAGGAAGAACTAGTTTAGCCTAGACAAAACTAGTTTGTCCTTAAATCGGGTTTGGCCGGTAACATATACATATTTTTTTAATTCGGTATCGTAAGCAGTGGTTGAGGTAGCTGAAAAGGTAGGGCGCCTGGAGTATTTACTTTGGAGGCAGGTTTAAATCCTGCTGAATTTATCGTATTTATCTTTCGGGACTTTAGAGTTCGCTACGCATGCGGTTGTTTTTTTTTTTTTTCTGTATTCTTTATTGTAATTGCATTTGTACGACATTGAAGTTAGTCGTGTCGGTTCAGTCACTGTATAGAGAATGAAAAGATAGCGATGACGTCACCATAAGAGGTATTAAAAGGACGAAGAAATTGGTATACTGAGCATAGGTTAGGATAACTCAGCTGGTAAAGCACCTGGAGAGTTTCCTGGATGCGCAGGTTCAAATCCTGTCTACAACCGTATTTTTATATCCACAAAAAGTAAAAACGACTATCACACTGTTCCTCCCACTATGTTACACTATCCCTCCTACTAGTTCCACTACTACAAGTTGTACCGTATGCACTCGCAAGTGTTTTCACTCGATTCCCAGGAGGTTTACATTGCCAACGAGTAGGGTTGCCACACCGTGTGCTAACGGGAAACACGTGTTCGGTATGTTCGCTTAGTTCGATACGTTTTACGGTTTTCGCCTTTATATCGTCGTTGGTGGCCAGTAATTTTAGGACTTTTTGATCAGGTTCCGGATTCAGGTCTTGGCATGTACTTATGTGATTGAATCAAGGTCTTAAATAGTAATATTAATGTAATTATTCAGAATACAGTTCCAGTTCTGCTTCATTGAACTGCATTAGTGATTTCGGGTCGATCGCCGGTTATTTTTTTTTGCCTATATAATTCTCATTATTACTGCGAAATTAAGAATTCTGTCCGGTTAATGGCTTAACATCTATTAAATTAGACCTAATAACGGATATGTGGTTGTTTTACAATATATCTCTTTCTTACTCTTTGGGGACTACAGAAACAGTAAATATTTACTGGCGTGATATTATGTTATTCCATCTTTTTTTTAGACGTAGCCTCTTTCAGTTAACCCTTAGGGGTTTGATCTGCGTAACCGGACAATAGCTAAGGCCAGGCAGTTTGATGCCTCCAGCCAGAGTATAAATTTTATTCCATGAAAGTTCACCGGTATTAGTACGTCTCCACATCGCTTCATGTATCGCAGGGTGTCCTCACAGCCTTTGCGTTACTAGGCAGACGTCTCAAAGGTTCTCAAAGGTTTGCTAAGGATTTTGAATATGGAACTGAATTCAGAGAGCGCACCCACTACAATTTCACAAAAAAAAGGCTCTTGATGAGTATTCTGCCTATATTAGCTATTTACATAACATTTCACCAATGTTGTTATTAAGTCCCATGTAATAGGTGGTGAGCCTATTGCCATCAAACGGGCACATTCCAACTCCGTTCTGCTACTGAGAATTTTCTAACAGAAAAACTCAATAACGGTTTGCCCGACCTGGAAATCGAACCCGAGACCTCATACTCAGCAGTCGCGCCTGGGACCACTAGACCAACGAGGCAGTTTATTACAGATGCATTAGCTATTTTGCTGTCTGGATAGCCAGGAGTTAGTCCATTTGGAAGTTATCTGTAAATATTTTTTGTCTTATTTGGACATTCCCATTTATGTGGAGAAGTAAGAACACATGGAAGGAAAGTCCAATTCCAGTAGATTATAATCTTTATATTAAGCTTATCAAATGTGGCGTCCCCCAAGGATCCATACTGGGACCACTACTATTTCTGGTTTACATAAATAGTATTCACAAAATAGGTATCAAAATGCATATTTCCTTATATGCTGACGATACTTGTCTTTTCTACTTTGGCCATACAATAGAAACTATAATACAGGACGCACAGGATGATCTTAATATACTAGAAAAATGGTTTTAAAAAAATTTATTAACTGTTAATGCAATGAAAACAAATTACATAATTTTCTCGGCCAAAAATAAAAAAATACGTGATCATGCACCATTAACTATAAATGGGACTGTACTGACCAAGGTAAACAAGGAGAAGTATCTTGGACTCACTCTGGATAGTCAACTCCAATGGAAAGCGCATATAGAAAACGTACGATCCAAAATAAGCAGTCTTACAGGTGCTTTACGGAATATAGCAAATTGTCTTCCACTAAAGGTACGCTACACTATATATAACTCATTGGTGAAGCCTCATATTGACTACCTTATAGAGATATGGGGATCAGCTGCAAGAACACACCTTGACACTTTACAAAGAACACAAAATAAATTAACAAAAGTTCTATTTAAGTACAAATATCTAACACCAACCCGTACAATTTATAATGAGACTAAATTATTCAATATTACACAAATCTACCAATACAACACATCTATTCTAATAAGAAAATTTTTAAACAATAGCATACATACACAAATAAAATTTACAAAAAACATACAGGTACATACACGCAGCTCAAGACGGGCCCATAACATCCAACTGTACAAACCTAGAACTAATTACGGAAAAAAGTGTATTTTGTATCAAGGAGTGTAAACTTATTACCAAATCATATAAAGGACGCAAAAACATTAACAAGTTATAAAAGATTACTAAAAAGGCACGTTTTCAAAGGCATTACTATAAAATAATTAAATAGCCATGTAAAACGTCCCTTATTTGCTCGACTACATAGATGTAAATCGATAAGACAAACTTATTGAGTTCTACCTACAATTCTACATACTTAACGATAATATTTTGTATAAAATTTTTGTATACCGTCTATTTCTTTACGCACTCTGTGAATTGTAACTGATATATATTGTTTGTTTATTTCTCCTCGAAGTGATTGTAATCTTGAGAAATAAAGTGATTTTAAACCGTATATTTTTTCTCTAAAATTATACTGTGATTTTAGATTTTTGGTAGGAACATCTAAGGCCCACGGTCCTTTTTAAATAACTCAACTCCGACCTGGTCTTATTTTCAGCTAAATACACAAATAAGTAGCGAAATAAATAAATATTTATATTTGTTTATAGGTCTTTTCTACAAAATGAACGAAATGCTAATTAGTTTTTTTTTAACCGTTATGACCTGAAACTTTCATTTGAGTCAAATCTCTCTAACTCATACTATTGAAATTGAAATTGCTAATCTTCCCAGCCAAAATGCTAGGAAACGGTCAAGGTTTATTTGTCTTAAAAATTTACGTTCAAAAGTTTTGTATTCAATTTGGAGGGTTATAATCACTATTTTATAGGTATTAAGCTGCATCCGGTTTGACTGGAAGCCGACCCCAATGTAATTGCAAAAAGGCTATGCAGAGAGAGAGAGAGTGTCACACTTTTTATTGGTTCTGTAGGACCACTGGGTCGTAATGACAAGAAGACTAGAAAATGCCCTGAGCGGTAAGAGGATAAAGCAGACCAAAAGATCAAAGATGAGTGGTGCGAGGTAAAGGTAGTTAGAGCATCAAAATATTCTACTCCCTAAGGGTATCTAATATAATCTACAGTCTTTTAGTACAAGAATGTGTCCCGCCAGTGTGGGAGTATCTAACATATGGTCCCTTGTTATGAATTTAGGCGTCAGGTTTGTAAAGGGACAATTACATGTTAAAAATTTCCTTTAATATTATTATAATGAACCTGAGGGAAAACCGACGCCCACATAAATGTCTGTAAATTATTGTAATTTTACCTCTTGTATATTTTGGTCTAGAATTTTAGAAAAATATAATAAAGTTTTGGTCTTTTGAGGCGAGGCTTCAGTCGGTCGGGCAATAGGTTAAACATAATTCTGGAATAGTAATAGTACCAGAATGTATCTGTGAATGTGGGTAAGCAGTGATAGCTTTAAGATGTGAACGTTGGGACTGGCAAATTAAAAGTTGCAAGGTCAGGTTTTATTATAATTTAATAATCACTTGTATAAATCATTGCAAGGAAACCAACACACCTGAAAAATGTTTCCGAAGGTTTGTAAAACCATATTAGAGGTCTACAGGCAGTTTGACCATTAAAACTATTTTAAGTTTATTATAAACCATACGATAATAAGAATAAGCGGCTCTATAAAAATAAAACTGGAACGATTGTTTCCCGAACTTTGAGGCAATTCAGTACACATTTTTATATGGTTATAGAACTCTCAAAATAAGTTCTGTTGATTAGAAGATTAGTAAATATTAAGTTCTTATAAGTGACCAAGCTGGTTATTACATAGTTAACCGTTTTCCTGTCTTATGAGTCAAATATGATACACTGTGATTGTTTAAATAATGTGAAGGTATACGTTTGTAAAACAGCGGTAAACTCTATGGTCACTTTGAACTATGATATTCTGACCATAATAGAGTGACTAATAGAGTGACGTTAATTACTGCGTTATTTGATATTATTGAGGCCTTTGTGTGCTTCTCTATCAAAATCGACATAACTAGGCATAGTCAAGGGGATACAGGCGTACTATAATAATGATATAAGAATTTTTGGTCATGGCGGCCTAACTCCACAAAGATTAAGTACGTAGGAGATATTTTTTTTTTTTTTTTTTTTTTAAACCGTTGCCCCATACTAGGAATTTCTTCCTGTATCGCGGGTGCGTTTACATACACACACCCAGACCCGGAACAATTATCTATACATCGTAGAAATATTTGCTCCGTGCAGGAATCGAACCTGCGACACGCAGCGCAGCAGTCGGTCTCTCGACCACTGCGCCAACCGCGCTGTCAAATGTTCACAAGTGTATGCGCAAACACAGGTGTACTCCCTCTTCTTTCACTCTCATAGGCCGATGGGATGACAATAGGACACGGCCGGAGCGACATCAGGCGCAGACCGACGGCTTTTCCTGCTGTCTGAAGTACGGGGGTGACACATGGCCAACTTCTTAACTCCGCGCTGTTGAGAAACAGGAAAACCTAATAACACTGCCCCACCCGGGAATCAAACCCGTGCTTGTATACTATCATACAGAAGTGACGAAAATTCAACTACCAGATTGATTAACAATGTGACGTTAGTTCTCTTAATTCCTGTGAATAGAAATTGTGTAGTATTAACGAATAGGCACATTCGATGATATTTGAATAGAAGAAATTACGTAATATAATATCTCTTACAACAATTACCTATGTCCTTTATTTTAAATAAATTGGATTCAGCACATATAATTAAACGGTACATTTGATTTTAATAAAAAATAAAAAAGGTTCACATCCCATTCGCTGTCCCAAAAGTATGAAACAATAAATTCTTTGTAAAATAAACATAATTTCGAAATGTTTAACGTCAGTGATTTAAAATTATGTTGAAAAAAGCTATTTATTTCCCGAATGAACATTAAAATCTAAACTAAGGCAGCTCTAGGGAAATCAGATGGTTGGTTCACAAAATGTTGACGAGCCGTTGTCGGACGCGCGACAGCCTTATTCTGTCATTTGCTTGCGATTTATGATAAAAAAAGGTTTATTAAGTAAGCTGATTAGCCTGTCTCATAGCCTCGTTTATGATGGGACAATTTTAAATGGATCAACTTTGAAAAATGCTTTGTTGTCCTACTTATCTGTTTATTTGTAAGAGTTTACGTCAATCAGATATTTAAGCATAAGCGAAAGTCATTATTATTGATTGATGATTTGTATTGGTTTACAGCTATAAGGGTAGAGAAAGGACGAGCGGTTTAGTAGTTACAATACTACATTACAGTATTCCACGAAATAAAGTTTCTACTAGATAGATAGGTACCATTCTTTTGATCCATATCCTTAAATAAAACTTCTGAATAAGGATGAAAAACAAGTTCCGACGTAGAAAAATATTTTCATTTCCAATCTGCTAGTTATCCACAATCAATACCTATATTTTAATCTTCGTCGAACCATTGTTGAGACGGAAAAGCGTCTGTTTAAAAGAAATCTTATAGCGGATGTTAAAATATGCAGGCATTCTGCAAGTCCAAGGTACTTCTATATCGATGCCAATTCCTTTCATCGTGTAGAAAATTTGTAAAGGAAGTTTGAATAGCGTTCGGACGAACATTCGGTAATGGAAAAATTATACAATCTATCTATGATGGAACATATAAAGGACGTAAAAAGCGAACCATGCTTGGAAAAAGCTACGGAAGCGATATAGGAGCCACGAGTACCTCGCTAAAGTGGCTACGTTTTTAGTTGGAACATAAAAGTTTACGACGCATGACAATAATATTTGCTAACTAATACGTTGGACTACATAAAAGTT
Source organism: Xylocampa areola (assembly GCA_935421205.1). Taxonomy (NCBI): domain Eukaryota; kingdom Metazoa; phylum Arthropoda; class Insecta; order Lepidoptera; family Noctuidae; genus Xylocampa; species Xylocampa areola. Next base: position 9,767,940 of record OW285220.1, read on the forward strand.
ATTTACGATAGTCAATTTGTGTGATTATGTGGAAGGTTGTGTGTAATAACGTAATATGAGTGAAATTACAGATATGGTGAGTATTACTGGATAGTTGCCAGGTCTGCGGTACAGTTACAAGACTTAGCAGTGGCGTGCAAGAACTTGACGTAGCAAAAAACAGAGGATTTGCACTCCGGGTTCCGTTGTAATGCGAACAATCTTAGTTTCTCGGAGTATTTGTGAACGTTTCTTTCTTTACTTGTTCTTGAGTAGCTTTAAAGATTTTTTCAACACTCTTGCTCGTAAAGTGGCTCTTATTGCACCGCTTTTAGGTTTACAATGAAGCTTATTAATCAGGCGTACTTTTTCTTAATTTTTACCGCTTTAGTGCGGTAATAAAAAAAAACAGCGTGACAGCTTTAGATTTACTTATAAATCTCAGCAAAGAGTTTTGATGATTGAAAAGCCCTTAATAAGATTTAAAATTTTTGTGAGTGTGCTAATTTCTCTTTGCTGAAATTTACCATTTTTGTAATAAAATACAGTGTTAGATAAAATATGACGTTTCATTTAATAAAGAAAAAGTTTCTGTAGCCGAATTAGCATTACTTAGTTATTAATAAATAAAGGATTAATTTTATTTTTTTATAATACTAGGCTGTTTGGCATCTCCGTCAGTGAGTCTGATGTCATCCACCTGCGCGCAAATAGACCACAGACTCGGCGTTCGAAAAATAAATGCATATAGTTGAATGTCTTTGCAAAATGTAATTTTATGTTATTTTATTCTTTTTTTTCTCACAAAAAGAGTGTTGAAAAACTTCGTATGAGCCGCGTGCCCTAATGGTCAACAAGTCTCGGTAGTTCATTGCTAACGTCGCCAAGGCTCTGTTATACTATTATTTCATTTCGTAAACAATTGTAGTGTTAAAAATAGAGTGCGTCTGCGAAATATACTAAGATAACAGAACATTACAACATGATAGGAGGCTGACCTGCGTGAGATTCAAGCCAGTTGTGGAGAAATCGCGAAAGATCGTGATAAGTGGAGAGTTCTCTTTCGAAGGTCAACACACTTCAGCTCGAGCTTGGGGGTGAGTTTAGTTAGCAATACAATAAACCTGCAAAACAGTGTTGTAATAGGTAAAATTGCTATAATTTATTTTATTTTTTATAATGGTTTTCTCCGGCATGTTAAACTCTCATTCAGTCTAAATTATTATTAGACTCAATAGTTACTGTTATAGGAAATTATGCATAAAAACAACAATAATCGAACACACTGTTTAACAACATGAAAAAATCCAACCATTCTCGATGCAGCCGCGGGCTCACAAAAAACCATCACGTAGGTACAATGTACATATATAAATCTACATAGAAATTGGTGCGAATGAGAGCAGCCTGGGAGCTCTCCAAATTGAAACTAGATTGGCAGCAGATGCGCCGGCCAATTCATCGGATGGTCAGACTGCTCCGATTGAGATGAACTCCCGATTGATAGCTATCACTTACACCGGTTAACGAACCCTGTTTTAAGTTAATTGAGACACGTAAAGGTTTTTTGTATCAAGTTGATAACGATGTGGGTAATGGGTTTGGTGATTGAAGTTTTTTTTTTTTGGTGTTGATTAGATTTTATTTGCAAATCTGTAGATTTGCATTATTAGATTTTGATTGATTCGGTATTTTAGTTCTGCAAACTATAGAAGACTTGTGGAGGATATCCATTAAAGTCTTACCTGGAAAAACTGAGTAACCAGTAACACTTTACATTATTATATACTTAGAAATAATATTGTACAAGAAGAAGCACTTAATATTAAGCTAACGACGCGTACACAATAGATAGCATTATTTCCACTACAAGCTCAGCTTCCATTGTGATTTATTTCTTAACTCGACAATAGTACTATCTTTCTGCCGCGAAAAATGTGACTTAAATTTCCAGTGTAATAGGCTTTTATATAGGTTAAATCTGCGTTTATTCTGTCTAACTTCTGTAATGTTCTATACCAAATAGCTGTTTGACCTACATAGCACAGATAATAATAATTATTATGTATCTTTATTAGGTGTGAACTAATACCATTTCTGAGCTCGTTTCTAATTAACAATCTTATAAAATGTATTTGCTGAGACAAAAATAGTTTGAACATTTACATGTACAGTATACTAAAATAATTTAGTCATCCTGCGATCATGAACACGGCAGTGTTCGAAACATTAGAAAAACAAAAATCATTAAAATACGCAATTAATACAGATAAAAGTTCTTTAATTTTAAGTAATGTGTGGTGATCGCGAAAACCTATTACATAAATAACAATCTGATAACAATTGTGATGCTCATTTGTTTATACAACAATTTTATTTTACTAGCAATGTGTATGAATTCTTTGATGACGTTTCCAATTGTAAGAGTTCTTAGTAGACGCCATTTTGAAAGGGAGTTTCTCAAATGAAATCACTTTATTAGATCTAATTGATGTTTTTATTTGTGTGCGTATGTATGATATAGTTGAAGTTAGTGTGAACCGATATGAAATAGATTTAAATAAAAACGCAGTGATATATACTATGAAAGATATATGTGTACCCGTTCTTAACTGTCTCCCTTTAGGACAAGAACCTCTTCTCTTCCAGAGAAGCACCAAGAATTAATTAGGTTTTCATGTACCTTTCATGAATCCATTCCCTTCATTTTTACCTTATACTTTTGGTACCTTAGTAATATACTAGTTGGTCAGCCTCCAACAACTGTTTGATTGCGTGTTTGACTTATTGTTAACCGAGTTGAGCCGAGTCGGCGTAGTTTCACCAATAATGTGAACAGTCAATAAACTCGGCTTTTCTTTACGCCGTTTCTTGTTAAATAATATTTGTTTTGTGTGTTGTATTGCTAATTGCTTAGAGTAGTAAACATAATTATTATGCTATAGTTTATTTAGTAGTTCTTTCCATAACCGCTTTTTTATATTATAAATACAATGTAACTGTTTGATGAAAAAGAGTAACCGTGGACTTTCTTGCCCGTCCTTTTCCATAGGAAAGTACACTTTGGAACGTGGCAACTTGATTTTGAGAATTCCAAAGTGCCTGTAAATTATATAATTGAAATAAATGCTTGACTTGGACTAATAAAAGAGAGAGAAAATACGTTTCTACATGCTTTCTAAGTTTACAGAATAAAATAATAAGCTTAGTAGGTACGAAGGTCTACTAATTGATAAATAACCTAATATAAAGATGACTGCCTTTGGTATTCGCCGACCTCGAGAGTGATTCGAAATATACACAAATCTATACAAAAATCTCCACAAATTGTTCACCGAAACGTTACTCCTAAAATACTCTGTTAATTTGTGAAAACTTGAATAAAATCCGTTCAATAGTTACGGAGTAAAAAATTTACAAATAGAGAGATAGACACCACGGACTTTGTATAATAGAGATTTAGTGTACGCAGAGACAGAGATTTTATACTATGTAAAGATTTCTTCCCAAAAATTGTAGATACCTACATGCTATTGCAAATTTTACCCATCATGGTAGTTTATACCATCCACTGTTGCACAGAATCCCCCACAGATATCCATAACGAACACTCCTAGGGGACGCCACAATCAAACAGAATTTTATTTGCGATATTTTATTATTATACCCCTACTTTTACTACGGTGAACTGGGGGTGGGGGTATGAAGTTCTGTAGTTTATTAACCGAATAAGTAGTAAAGGTATTTAATTAGATCGTAAAATATCTGTTAATGATTCTAGCTAAGTACTAAAAAATGTTTTAATAATATGATTTAGTATAAAATATGTAGGTCAGCGAATGTGTATTGCTTTCTTTTTGTTTTTTTAATATTCATGTGTGTCATCGACAGTTTAGTAAGCTTTGTTGTAAAACATTTCATAGTGTACAGCTAAAAAGAGATTAGACAAAAACAGGATTTGTGGTTAAAATAAATTCATAACAAAGCATAAATAAATTCAACTATGAATAAAGTCCGTTAACACATGGCAATAGTAGCGTGTAGTTAAAAGTTATATTTATATTTATAATAAACATTAATATTCTATATTCAAGTTGTGGAGTCTGCCTCATATGGGTTGGACGAAATGTGACGGAGTTGAGTGGAAAAGTTCAGAATTCAAACTTTTACTTACGGGAAGGAAATCATTGTATGAAATGTAGACAAGCGACGGGCGTGAATGCATATTCTTTATTTGCATGTGAAAAGCTTTTATGTTCCGATGGATTTTCTTCCATTAATCTTTCTAAAGTTATAAATGCGAAATTTCATGATGATATTTGTTACTATATCTACAAAATTACTGAACGAATTTTGTTGATTTTATGTATAGCATAGGTAATCATCTAGAAAAGGACATAGATAACTTTTATTGCCACCTAAAAGTCGACAAATAATAATAAAAATCGTGAATAAAAATATACATTGTGATAGATAATCAAATTTTAGATTACGATAAAAGTGAGTTAAGTTCGATATTATCCTCGAGGCTAAATTGCAGCCCGAGGCGCAGGCGATGGTTATAATGCAACGGAGAGTACAATGATCATGGGTTTTCATACGACGTTTATACCAATATCCATGCAGGCAGAACTGTGGAGAAAAGCTAGTATTTTCTAATGTGACTTTCTGAAAGGATGGGAGACCTTATAACCTAGAATTATGCGGATTGTTTGATAAAGTTGTGAACACAACAGGATATAATGTAGTCACGTAGTGTGTGTAACTTGTGCATTACATAACACGTCCGGGTGCTTTGTTGCATAAACTTTGCAGTTGGAATACAGTGCATTAAAACTTAGATTTATACAAATAAAGAACTACTCTATGTGGTCTAGCTATGAATTAAAAGTGTCACAGATTATAGAAGAGTCTCGATTATAATAAAATAACATAAAAATGTTGAAAATTTTGGTTGAACTTTAAAGGAGCTTGTAGGGTATAAGCTCCTTTAAAGTTTAATCAAAAGTTCAACCAATATGAAGTTGGTTTAGGGCAACTCGGAATAAAGTACTAGTAATAAATTTTTCTGGAAAGAAAATATACGCTCTTAAACAGTATTTGAACCCGCGCCTCTTGGATGAATACTCCAGGCGTTCTGCCAACTAAGGTAACTAGGACCTCTGCTTACTATTCCGAATTCTTTTTACCACATTTTAGCATATTTAATGGTAACATCATCGCTATCTATACAGTCCTTATAAAACCACTCAAAAGAAAAATAAGAATAAAATTTGATAAAAATTTCATGAATCATTAAAGATAATTTGGTGTGCAGTTTTTTTTTTAAACGTTGCCCCACACTAGGAATTTCTTCCTGTATCGTGGGTGCGTTTACAGACATAAAATCTCACAAGCACACACACACCCAGACCCGGAGCAATTATCTATAGATCGTACAAATATTTGCTCCGTGCAGGAATCGAACCTGCGACACGCAGCGCAGCAGTTTATGTTGTTTTACTAAGACTGATAGACACGTTGGCTACCTAATACCTGCGTTTACGCGGCTTGCACAGCGGCAAGTGAGCATAACGTCATTTCTTACTGTTAACAAAGTTCAAAATCGCTTTGGACAGTGTGATTAGTGGCATCCCTAAAAAAGCAATTAAAATCACAGCTACACTACACTACACTATTCTATTATTTTTCCAATTTTCATATGAACTTCATATGAACCATCACAGGCAGACGCCCTGCAACTATTCAATTGCAAACAACAAAACATCAATTTTTTTATTAAACAAAAAGAATATTTTATTACAAACGTTCGCCAACCATGGGTGAATAAATATTACCTTTACCAATAACACGCTGCTATAAAAAAGTTTACCGAACGAACGGACGAGTGAACGAATGAACTGAACGAAGTGTGTGTATGAAATGCATTTGGTACAAAAGATGGAGCTAAATGTTTACGGAAGGACAATTGCAGTGTCCCCGGGATAATTGTTCACGCGCCTGGAATTGCCGGCAGTGCATGGGAATGTCCACGTGTCACCCTGGGACGTTATGTAGAGCATGCAGAAGGTTCACTGTGTGGTGTAAGATAAGAAGACGTATTTTATTCGCTCCACCCGTGGACAATTCATTTGCAATGATTCCTTATTATTAATAGCCTATTACGTCCCATTACTGGGCCAAGGCCTCCTTCTATTCTTTCCATTTATATTTCCACCCGATATGAAAAAATGATTTTTAATCTTGACTATCCCTTTTTCAAATATTGCCCTCACCATTTCCGGTATTGTGAAAACTGTTTACGGTTTAAGATTATTTATTTCTCATAAGAATTACAGGTGTATTCACTTACATGAGAAAATTATATAATTTATTAAGTAGGTAAATAATAAACATACGTACGTAAGTTAGCACAAGTACAATCATTTGTAACACGATATATCCAATTCGTAATAAAACACATTGTCCACTGCCACTTTCATTAAATCGTTCAATAGTATTGGTTAAAACTAAATCGAAAACAAGGAATTGATCAAAACATTATCGTTTTATAAAAATGTGAGGTAGTTGCGCAAAAGCAAAGTTACTCTGAAGAGTGTTCTAAGATGTTCGTTTACTAGAAGTGTTATGCACGTAGTTCTGAGCGCAGTTGATATTACATAATATTATTTATATTATTTGACTTTTGTGATGTATTCTTTGAATATTGTTTTAAATATTTTTATAGATTTAGATTCTTTCATATGTTTCGGTAATTTATTAAATATTTGAGCTTCTTCGTACATTATGTTCTTCTTCCCGTAATTTGTTCTTGGCATACGCAGATGTATGTTATGTGCATTTCTAAGACTATGTTTAAGTATACTATAATTTTTTGTGAAAGTTATTTGAGATTTAATGCTATTTTTCAATATTTTATATATCAATATACATGTGTTATATTGGTAGTTTTGTTCGATATTGAGTAATTTGGATTCTTTATAAATCTGACATGTTGATGCAAGGTAATCATAATTAAATAAAGTTTTAACTATTTTATTCTGTGCGACTTGAATAAGTTGCAGGTTTGTTTTTGCGGCCGCACCCCACACTTCGATGAGGTAATCTATGTGGGGTTTCACAAGCGAGTTATAAATAACATATTGAACCCTCCGCGGAAGACAACCAGACATACTTCTTAGAAGACCTGATAGCGATGCAATTTTAGAACGTAATCGTTCTGTTGATTTGAAATGATTGAACTGTTTGATTGCAGAAGTTAGAAAATGATCAGAAGAAAGCAAACGTGATTTCGTTAGAAGAATAAGTAACTTCTCGAGTAACTGTATTCAAACAATGGTCGTGCGCTATCATCCTCCATTGCGTCCTATGTGTCCTAAACTGCAATGGCCAAATGGTGGGATCAGTTGGTGAGTTTGACAATTCGGCCATACACTAATTTGAATTTTGAAGAAGCCCATGAAGAGCATTTACAAGCTGCTTCAAGAAGAACTAGCAAGCCGACATTTGCATTGATGACTAACGCGAACGAATGCTGGTTTTCTCACGATGATGACTTGGCTCGCGATATTTTACTTATATACATGTTATAATTAATTACTACTTTGCACATGATTACGAAAAGTCAAAAAGATTTCAAGCCTGCGATCTTTGACTTGGAAGACCGACGGTCATACTACTAAGCCATTGCTGCTTTAAAACTGGTTATTTGGTGAGAGTTAACCCTCTCTAACACACCTGTACCGTGCCACAGTAACCGTACGAGCGTGCGTCCGCTGCGCAAATCGTCAGGAGTTGTGTTTTGCAGCTATGAAATATTCAACCGGTTTGCCGTGAGTGGGTAATGTGTAGTGTGCGGCAAGGATTGCGCGTGCTTCGCTTATCTGCTCTGGTTTGTTTGCACCACACACGGTCCGGTTATCGTTGCGGGACGCTATTGATTTAAGTAGGTATACTGTGAAGTACTGAAGATGTGTGCAGCAGCAAGTCAGTTTTAGAATGAAAGCAACCGATTAGGTGTTCTCCATAAAATCAATTGCCATTTTAGACGTTGCCTATAGTCAATATTTGGAATACTTTTGAAATAGTTTCGTGTAATATGCTGTTTTTACCGAGATATAAATAAAAACATTTATCCAGTTCAAATTCAAACAATAAGTCATTGAAATAGAATCTACCTATATTAAAATAGAAAACATATCAATTTCAAGTGATCTTTCGATTACTTGTCGTGAATCTTGCCAAGATTACCGTAATCCGGAGTCAAATAGCATATCCTTGGGGCGTTATCTCCCGATATCTGGGTGCCAATAAAATTAAAAGTTTCCCCAAGACGCCCATTCCCAATCCCAAGCCAATCCGTTCGGGATTTGTTCGGCAATCTTCGGGCACCTTCGGAAACCTATTTTATGAACATCGAGTTTCGGTTTTGTTATCTTTTTGGAGTGATAGACGCCAATTACTTTGCTTAAGTGCTGGTAAATAAATAAACAATCAACAGGCCTACTTATCTATGTTTAAATAGGAAATCACCGTAAAGAGACCTTTGTTTTGGAGTTGCTAAAAGTTTTCAAATAAAGCTAATCTGTTTACCTCATCTATAAAGTGGAGCACATTACAGATCAGGCCGAAATATATTGACAAATGTCTTTTAAAGGACTGGGAGGTACACATACATAAGATTAGTAGCATCACGCTTGTAGTCCCTGAAGGCTTAGGCAGAGGAGTGCTGCTGTACAAACATACTCACTGTTTCCATTATTAACTCCTGTTTAATAGTTGGTGAGCTTCTGTTGGTAATCTACAAAACTCCAAATCCGCAGAGTATTTTTAGAAAATGTTGTTACCTAATAACATTTTGCCTCGGAAACCAAACTTTGAACTCACGATCACCCGCCGTGTGTAAGCAGGACCGCAGGACCTTCACTTTCATTCTTTTATTGATGTTGATGTTGAGTTCCACAGCGTTTCAGTAAGACCATAGCTGCTCAGAATTTTATGGACCCCTAAATGAAGGGCCGTAAGGAGGAATATTGCTGTAATATACTTAACAAGAGACTGCCTTAGTGGTGTGGTGGTCCGTTATGAGTTCCTGGGTTCGATTCCTAGGTCGGACAAAGTGTGTTTTTGTGTTGGGAATTCTCAGTAGCCCGGAGTTTGGAATTGTGCCCAGTAGATGGCAATAGGCTCACCACCTATTACATGGGACTTAATAACAACATTGGTGAAATGTGGGTTTAGTGTGGTTTCATACAAATAAGTGCATAATGAGCGTAAGCTTTAGTCACTACATCACTACATATTATAAAACAAAGTCCTCCGCCGCATCTGTCTGTCTGTCTGTTCGCGATAAATTCAGAAACTACTACCTATACCGATTTTCATGCTGTTTTCGCCAATGGATAGAGTGGTTCTCGAGGTAGGTTTTAGTATATAATTTGTCAAGTTTTGGTACACTCGTACATTGGCTAAAATATAATGATATTTTTTGGAAGTGTCGGAAAAACATAAGCCGTCTGGGTGCATTCAACCAAAACGCTGCCTAAACCCTTTGAGATATAACAAAATCATGTATGGTGGAATTGTGTATATATATACTTATATTCATTTTAATACTTAAAAAAATGGGCAATTATAAAGCGGTAATTGGAAAGCGGGAACGGGATAAAAATTTCATGATTACTTTTAGTCGCGATAACCGACATCCTCGCGGGCGAAGCCGCGGGCATCAGCTAGTTATGAATAAAGTACTATGATTAATTCTTTCTGTCGTTATTCTGCATTTTTTATAGATTATGTTAAGGGACCGGGATCAAAATTTCATGATTATTTTTGGTCGCGATAACCGACATCCTCGCGGGCGAAGCCGCGGGCATCAGCTAGTTATGAATAAAATACTATGATTAATTCTTTATGTTGCTATTCTGCATTTTTTATAGATTATGTTAAGGTTTATTGCCTGGGCAGGGAATTCTTATTTACAAAATTGACAAGTTAGACCACTTTTACTTACTTTGATCCGAAGTCAAGTCAACTTTATATTGTTCCATGTGCAATCATTAACGGTGTTGGCGGTTCGTGCAAAAGAAAATGGCGGCGTATCAAAAGTCCAATTAACCTGATTACAGTAACATTCCGCGAAGGCAGGGGTTCCCAAGTTTTCTGGTGAAATTAAAACTTTCTCGGAGTCCCGTGAGTGTGAACCCACCTGAAAATGTACGTTTAAGCGGTTTATATATATAGAATTTATTTTAGTAACTGATATAATATTTAAGTTTCCATACTTATACACTCCTGTGATTTAGTTGTCGTAATATTATGGACTTGTTCAGTAGCTAGGCAAATATTTCTATCCAAAAAAAATATTAAAAGTAAGTTACTCAAAATATCATAATTTTCAAATCTCAACATTTTCTAAATTGGCAAATAGGAGGCGCATGAGGGTAAAATTCATTACCAAGCCTGCAATGATTGTAGTTCTCTTGTACAATGATAACCTAGTGTAACAAGACGAAATTAAATAAAAAAAAAATAAGCACGCCTGCCATTTAAAATCTTACTAGCCTATGTTATCCGGGATTATGTAATGATTCTATCTAACTATACCCTATCATCGAGATCGATTGAAGAATTTAGAAGTTATAGTGGAATAAAGAAATAAAATAGATATATACATATCAACATAAGTACATACATACATACATACTTAAATACATACATACATGAACCCTAAAAAATTACACTCCTTTTTTTGGGCTGTCGTGTAAAAATACCCTGCCATCTGCCGGGTTTCTTGAGAAATACAATCTAGGCGTGCGTGAATAGATTTTTCTGGATCGATGTGCTTCATCCTTGGCCACACCATCGCTTACTATCAGGCGAGTTGGTAACCAAACGTGGATCCATTTTGTTATAAAATTTATTTAGTTAGTTATAGTTTATTAAATGTGGTTATTTTGTATTATGTCTATCTGGTCAAATTTCTTTAAATGTAGTGAAATATCGCTTCTGGATTCACATATGTGCTAGGTAAAAGGTTCTGCATAAGCCCCGTACAAAGTCCCTGACAGATTTACACATATTAAAAAAAAGTGTTGTGTGTCATGATAAAGTTATTCCAAAGTTTATTAAATATGAATAAAATCATATGTTATCGCGAGTTCGGCCCTGGTTCACATACCCGTGTTAATTGATTTTGTTTCGAACGAATCTTTTACTGCTACCCCCAATGTCTTGTTGCATTTGTTTAATTATCGTATTTTGTAATTATTGAGTACGTTGAGTTTGATATTAGTTAGAATGTTTTTGTGTGTATTGAGTGTATATGAAGCTGTTATTGTGATTCATTGGACATATGTAAATGTTGTGTAAGTGTTGCTCAAGCCCGCCATTCAAACTGTAAGCAATTACTATTTTAAATGTGTAACATTATATTTTCCCAATGCTGTTTTTATATGTACACTTGTTATTCTTTGCTCACTAATATTATTTAGCTGACATTGTTGTTCACATTAATTGAAATTTGTTGTAAATTTCTTTTGAGCAATAAATTTATTTAACCAATAAACAGTAATGCTCAATAATTATATGTTAAGGCTTTATTTTTCCTTTATTTGTAAACAACGATACTTAAATCATATATAATTATATTTTTTAATACATGTTGAGGCCATGTAATGCCTATATTAATTACTATTTTGCAAAGAAACATTGAAAAAATAATGGACAAGAACGGGGTTTGAACCCGCGACCTTTGACGTTCCGGGTCATCACTCTACCAACTGAGCTACCTTGTCTCGCTATTCCCCATTGAAATTTTCAACCTTCTTTGTATTCGTCTTAAGGAGACGCCTGGCGATATTTATCTAGCAATCATTTTCAGATCTACTAAACTCAGCGTTACCACTTTACAGTTGTAAATCGCCGAACAACATCCCAATCCTTTATAAATCATATATAATTATATTTTTTAATACATGTTGAGGCCATGTAATGCCTATATTAATTACTATTTTGCAAAGAAACATTGAAAAAATAATGGACAAGAACGGGGTTTGAACCCGCGACCTTTGACGTTCCGGGTCCTTAAGACGAATACAAACAAGGTTGAAAATTTCAATAGGGAATAGCGAGACAAGGTAGCTCAGTTGGTAGAGTGATGACCCGGAACGTCAAAGGTCGCGGGTTCAAACCCCGTTCTTGTCCATTATTTTTTCAATGTTTCTTTGCAAAATAGTAATTAACGATACTTAAATATGTGTCGTTCTATTAAACCTATAAATTAAAAAAAAAACTTCGAAATATTAATCGGACGAAATCAGATGAGTATAACGTTACCTTGATAACTTTTGTGAAACATCAATTACGGCGATATCAATATGACGTCCTACAAATTAAAATGGCCGAAATCTGCTTCATGATTTGTGTCGTCTGCAGAAAACCAATGTAAGCAATTTATCGGAAAATAAAGCCGCTTACACGCTTGGCAACGTTGAGTCGAAGATCAACTTTTGAGCAGTGACACTGCTGTTGGCTAACATTTTCTGCAAAGAGCATCGGCAGCGTCAAGCTGCTCCAGTTTTATCTAGCTCTACCTCTCTCATTTCCAAGCCTTTACCTTTTTGTTGTAGTAAGAGAGGACCAATAAAGATAAGGTAAACGCTAGGTCAGACAAACGTACGTGTCCACGTACCTAATTATATTACAGCTTCCGCTTACAATCTTTGTCCGATCCTTGATGTTGTCCATTTGATCCACTAAGGACCACATACTACAAAGACAAGTCTTGTAACAGAATCTTTGTTGAAGCATAAAATAAAATAAAATGAGAGATCTTATAGGACACATGCAGTTGTTCAACAAAAGACGCGAAATTATTGCTCGGTGTGCACCCGGCTTAACGCTTACACCAACTCATTCGTAGAACATAATTATTCCGGAAGGTTTAAAATAAATGTACAGCGTAATCGATTTAAAATTTCGATTGTGAAGCGTACACGCGATTAATATTCAACAGTATTCATTAATGTTGTTGTGTGAACCGCCGGTGTATTTGCAATGATCGCTAGAAATTATTTATTTATAACTCGCTTGGATGCGATGTGATTAAACAGGTACATTATTTAATATACATACATTACGTATTTTCACAAACAATGTGAGCTGTTTTGTAATGTTTATTGTACATAGCCTTACGGAAGATTAAATGAAAATACGAGATTCATCAAAAAATTATTCAGCTGTATGCATATTTATATATATAAATCGCAAGCATTTTAAATAATAAGTCAAGTTGTGAAATACTAATACATCTCTCTCACTCAAACTCACTCTTCAACTAGGCGATGAGTAGACTTTTTATAGGAACTAAACGATGATCGTGTAGTCTGAGTTCTCATAGTGATTCGGTTTAGGTGTAGCGGTCATTGGAGCACCTGTATTTACCTGTACCTCCATAGGCTTGGTGAAGTGACTGAGAGACTGACTTGCGAGCTACCTACGGGCCGCGGGCTCAATAAATATTTTTCTGATTTTACAGCTTATATGCAGTTGAATCTGTCAGGATGTCCAAATTTTTTTTTTTTTTTAGTTTTCCTACTTGTTTCATCGTTTAATTACTATGGTGAAATATTTGCAGAATCCTAAATTAAATATAAATTTACAGAACTTATGCGTGTTTATAGTTTTGTTTTAAATTCGTACGCAACGATTTGGATCGACATTCATGATACGTACATCTCATAAATGGAACTTAGAGATAGATTTCTACTGGTTCTATTGCGTGCCCCAGCCTCGGCCACACCGTCGCTTACCATCATGAGAGTTAGAGACCGTAGCTAAATTTATGATAAAAAACAAACTCATGAATATGTATAGGTAACTAGTACAGCAAAGTTGAATAAAAAGTGAAAAATTTCCATTATCTGTAACATAACAAAAATGGGTGAGCATAAACTTTTCTTACGAGAAAATTAAACTTTTAATAAAAATAAGCGAAGTTTTCTTGACTTCATACTCGGACAAACTCAATTTTTAATTAAGAATGCCTTCAGCGAAGTTGGTCATGTAACTAATTAAAAATAAAATTTTCATATTATGAACAAAATATAATCTAAAAACCTCGTTTAAAAACATTCGTGTATTCGAAAGATAATTGTTTATCATCTATAATTTTACAGAAGTACCTCTTTTGTAGTTTATTTTTATATTACAACTAGCAATGCCCACGACTCCGTCCGCGTGGATTTTGGAAAAATAGTATCAGTGGGGTTACTCTTGAAACTAATACCAATTCCAATCCAAATCCAATATTAAACAGAAGCCTTAAAACAACGCGTAATTTTAAAATAAATTTACCTAAATTGCAGTTGCCTCAAATTTAAAGCATGTTGTCTTCATAATATTCCGAATCTTTAATATTTTTTTAGACATCTTGGCATTTAAAAGTACGAACTGACATATTTCCAATGTCAATCGACTGGAATTATTTTAAAGAGTATGCTCACAGGTCGTATATGTGACAACATCGTAATTATGTATAAGAATTTATTAACCTAAAGTGTGCTGGATTCGAACTCGATACCTGTCAATCACGGTGATTTTTCTTTTTATTTCATACCACTTGGTTACGTAGCCGTTGATAATATTAAAAATATATGTATAGCGCTGTCAAGCTTCTATGAGCGATAGCATGATGATACAAACATATTTACTTTAAAAGGCTGGCTCATAAGTGTCGCTGCACCTTTAAAAAACTTCATAGTCTAAAAACGAGTTTAATAAACTTTTGTTTTTACTTCATAATACATGAGACACATAAGTGCGTGTCTCACGTATTATGAGAAATATCTTCCAGACACAAATCTCTATATTTATATTATATATAGACACAGATCCCAAATTAAGTCTGTAGGCTATTTCAATACGGAAATCGATAACTTATTATTGTTTATTCGTCCAATAATTTTTTTATATTGTTAAACAAGCACATTAAAGACCTGCCTTACAGATTTAGATATTAACAGTGTGTGCCCTGTAATTTAGTTGTAGATAGCTATTTGATGTGGGCCATTTAATTATCTTACTTAATTGCCCCTAAACGAGCCGCCGAAACAAAGGCTGGTCCCACGTAACATTAGATCTTCCACAGTAAAGTTTCCAACAGAATTTGTTGACCATTTTCAATTATTTTGTAAGGAACACCTTTTAATAGTGTATTACAGTACACCCATATTTTGCCGATGTCGTTCTTAATAGGCGGTGAGTATAATGTCATCAACAGGGCTAATTTCCAAACTGCAGGTTGAGAACTTACTAAGAAAAAACAAAACTTTGCCTGATTCGTGAATCGACGCCCAGTGTAGTGTTATTTAGGAAATAAACATAAAACCATAAAGAAATATAAGTCTAAAATTGCTTTTTTTATTTAAAATGGTAAGGGTAGGTCAGGTCAACCTACGATAACTCTATGGAAATATTTTTATAGCTTTTGTAGCAGAACTGCATGGCCGAGCTGTAAATAACAAAAACAGCTCAAATCCTTTGACGAAAGTCTTTTTTCAAAATATTCAGTTAAAAATATAACGGCGTACGAGTTCTGTGTAATTTGTGTTGCCAACACTATTTTAAATAAATATTATGTTTTAGTGCATTGCTAAAACAGATATTTTGATATTTTCAGAATAGTTTTCCTTTGATTTGAACTATCTACTAAAAAAGACCACGACACTCCAAAAACAACACAAATCCAACACAATGTCTATAAATAACTTAGCGAGAAGCCCATAAAAATAGGCAGAATCTCTATAAAATAAAACAGCAATATAATCAAAACTCGACGCTTGAATGGTAAAATTGTTAATATCGCTAAATCAACGTTTTTCTCAAAGTAGCCAGTTTATTTTGAGCTCCCTTCCTTCCAACTCCGACTTGTTTTTTTTTGAGAAACTTAAGAGGCTTAGCAGGTCAGGTTAGCGTGGTGTTTCAGTATCAATTTATCTTTGCCCGAACTTGCAAAGCTGAAGTAAGTGACGCTGAAAAATTAACTATTGACTTCGTCCTGATGTATAACCTTTGTGACGGAATATTTTTTGTTACCTTTTTCTTTAAGAAAGGTTTTCTCTTAGATATTATGTTTAACTGCTTGTATGTTGTACTTTAAACGAATCATAGGCAATTTATACATACATATATGACATTTGTTCATTGCATCATATTTAATAATTAGTCGATCAAGATCAAAAAGTATTACAACACATAATTATGACCATAGCACTAAAGTGTTCATCATTTCGATGTCAAATGAGATCTAATTGAAACGCCTAGCTTAGATAACTAAGAACTGACATGGTGCCCGAGTGGGTAGGGGCCCGCTTCGTAAGCCGCAGGTTAAGGGTTCAAACCTGGCATATACCAACGTGACTTAATCAATGTCATATGTACTTTCTTAGTTATTCTAAGACATCACAGACATACGGTGAAGGAAAACATCGTGAAGAAACCTGGATTTAATGGTGTGAAATTGCCAACCCGCAGTGAGCTAACGTGGTGATCAATGCTCATGCTTTCTCTGTATGAAAAGAGGCCTTTTCACTGCAGTGGGACAGTTATGGACTGGTTTTTTTTAACTTATCAATTTTAATTAACTTTAATCGACATATTACTGTGCCATTTTGACAGATAGAGAGACTACTATCGAAATGATAAAGAAACACGTCGTTTATGGTTATTCAAGTTATTTTGGTGCAACCGAGCCTAAAGTTTCCAGTTGAACAACAATGTGGTAGTCCATATGGAATACTCATGTTTACTAAAAAGTATTTAAGGTCGCGATTACTGACTTGGGAGCGTTCCTGATTGTTATATCAAATATATATGATAATCAACACTGTCTTGGGGTACTCGTGGCTAAGTAACAGCCGCACAGATCGATCGATTGTTAAGCTGTGCATGTCGCGGTTGATCTGTCGATGGGTTAACATAATTACATACCGAGGAGAGCACATTAAACCGTCAATCCCAGTTGTCAAATTAAGATCTATGATAGCCATTACGAGCTGAAACTCTGACAACCAGTCATATCACGAGATATCGTGTTACCCAGTAACTGGGTTGTGGAGGTAAGCTAGGCAGTCGCTTCATGTAAAACATACCAATAGTAGTAAGCTGCATCAGGTTTGACTGGAAGCTGACCCTAATAATCAACAGACCGAAATTGCGAAAAGCCTTGGAAGACTAGTATTGTATACTAGGTATTTCTTTTTTTAATTTACATCGAGAGTGCGTTGACACACAAATCAAGACTCAGATGAAGTATTTGAAGATGATACTAATATAAGTTCTATGCGGGAATCGAGCCCGCACACAGCCCAGCAATTGATTCCTCGGCTACTGCGTCAACTGTGCCGGCGACAATAAAAATTAAGGAGTCAGTCAGTTGCCTAAGATAATGTAAAAAACATTTTTGGTAGTCCGCGGATTTAGTAAATAGTAGTAGATTTATAACCGAACCCAAATAAAATATATACCTTTTCACAGTGTTGAAATCAGCAAAAATGCCTTGTTCTTTATTCTACTCTAATTACATTGTGTTTCTCCAAAAACCTTTAAGGATGTATAGAGAGATGACCATGAAACGTACTTACCTACTGTGATACAACCATTGACCTAATAAAAATAAATGAACTATTAAAAAAACAAAAGAACACACACCGGTTTACATCTTTTTTATATTAAAAATCTTATCCACGACGATGTTTTCATGAACCAAGTCATTACGATCGTGTTAATATTAAAGAGGTTCGTCCGGAGGCTTTTGTAAAGTTTAATAAAATTTTGCACTTCACTGTGGAGACGCGAAGGGATTAAAGTTGAAAATTCCAATACATCACTGATTAAACACCTTTGTGGAATACGACTTTGAAAACTCTTTATTATTATATGTTGATGATGGTGAAGGGGGGGCTTTTTAGGGGGCTGTCTTAATGTTTGACGTTCAAAAATCGCAATTTTTTTGCCTAATTTGAATAAAGAAATTTTGATTTTGATGAAATACTGATGAAAATAATTAACAGCAACCTGTTTTTAGACTGCAAGTATATTTTTGGTCCTTTCCGGCTCGAAGAACCAAAGATTACACAAATCTTAATGTAGGTAACTAACTGATAAAAGACATTGACGTGAGTTTTTATCATATATATCTCTTCTAAAATATAACTAAGATTTATGAAAAAACTAGAAGAAAGTAAAAACCTCTGGTTTTTATTATCAATAATATATTATCAAGAATAAAGACGCTCAATGTCATGTATTAGTAAAAATCTAAACTTCTCTAGAAACTAATCCATCTTCATGGAACAGTTGTCCTAATACATTAGCGACAGGATCTGCATCAATATAGTACCCAACTTAACACATATAAGATGGTATTGAGCTGGAAACATATATACGAAATTTGACGGGTAACAGTTAGCCATTAGGAAGTCGCAGGTAGCCGACCACTCACGTGACTGTAGCCGTAATGATTTGTGCATATTGTGCTTCGTTTACATTCCAATTGTTGCCAGTATGTTTGTTTCATTGACTATAATTTGAAGTACTGTAGGTTGGATAAGAGCAAGTGTTGCCAACTATCATATTAGTGAATGGACATTGCGAAGTGTAGTTAGGTAAGGGTTCAGCAATAACGAGGTATCTGGCTCCACAATTCATTATTACTTCTAAAGTGTCATATAGTTGTCAAACAATGTGGTTTTAAAGTCACCTTATATAACATATATATTTCACTACCACACAAGTAGCAACAACGCAGCATAAAGTGACGTAGCTACTCGTCCGTAGTGTGAGAAGCACTCAGCGTATTTCCCGAGCGTCTGTACCGGCACGGCGTCAGATTGACGGCACCGACAACTGATACACTCTCATCAATTTACATATTGAACTCACTGTGTCAGAAAATCACCTGGAAAGTTCTGTATTCACTACAATGTACTTTTATGGTTTGAAGATACTATACGTATAAATATTTAAATTTCCGTTTCATAAGTTGTAATTGTAAGTAGGAGTATTTGATTAATAGACACGTTTTGAAGATGTCACGTGTGCCTAATTTATGGTTTAAATTAGCCAACCTACACCCTTTTTAACATAACAATTACGTATGTGCGATAATCACACCGCAAAACGTTATAGGGAAGCACAATTTCTATTATATTTATAATTATTTCAGTATGTGGTCTTTGAGGACACAATATATAACGTACCAAATTATATTCACTCTACCCAAAGCGACAGAACCACCCACTTCCTTGGGCTATTTATAAATTGGGCTACACTTCACTTAGAACGCTTAAAGGGCAGGTAGACCACGACCCACGTAAAAGGGAACAAAGTTATCAACTGAATACAAGATTACCATAACTACCAAACATAACAGCGGAAACGAGAGAATTCTAAGAGCTTAATCAGTCCCTGATTTATTGCGACATTTAATCACAAGAGCTTATCTCTTCGCCTACTCGTTACAGTATTTGTAATTTCACCTGTCATCCCTTAAACGGATCTAGCGTACGTTGAAAACGCTATCCGACGTGATAAAGTAGTACGATTGCGTGGCACCCCTGAAAAATAGCAACCCATGGTCGTAACGATCGACATTTGTAACTAAATGTTGGCCGGACAGCCCTATGAATATAAATACTCGTATATTTGCCTGAGGATGTACGTTTATGCGTAATGTTGAAAAATTGTGCGATGTATTACATGCGTTTGTTGGTTGTTGACATGATATGGTGGTCATGTAAATGTGGGATGCGTTGGCCCCGGTCCCGACAAAGGTACATCCCTATGTACCTTTGTCGGGACCGGGGGTCGCCAATGAGGCCACGCATATAATAAATAAATAGGTCAAAATCTTCCATGATAAATTGTATCAAGATAAATCATAGCAACGTTTATCAGTGCTTACTATACTCTAAAGCTAATTTCTAAATACTAAGTACTTACATGCTTTACTACTTTAATTTTATCCTAGTCGTCATTGCTTTAGTAAAACGACCGATCGATTCTGTTCACTTGCATCACATGCAAACGTGATGTAAAAAAATGAATGTTTCTAATATTTTTCCATAAAAATAACCACCTCTGTAATACTACTTTACAAATGGCTATTATGACTCAAGTCTAGCCATAAACAATTCGTCATACCTCAAACCGCAAAGAAAATCAAGAAATACCAACAGTCCAACACGTTAATATTAAATTTCGTCAGGTATTTAAAACGCTCTTTTGCATAAAATTATATGATTTCCATTTCCGTACCGCAACGGTAACTTTTTTAACCGTCTGCTGCATACAGGTATGATAAAAACATTACAGCATACCACATTAGTGATCGACGTAATGAGGGCCGCATGTGTGGCCCGGCCTCGTGTGGCCTGTGGCCGGTCGGGCCGCATGGTGTGCTCAAAATGTGCAATGCGCAGTTTTATTTGAGTGGTGTGGCCAATGAAATGCGGTAACGATACCGCTATGATTAATTGATGACTTGCTTGTAAATGTTACATTTGTAATTGCTGTTCGTCGTTGTTATTGAGGGTTGATGCATAATATTCCTTTTTAGTCTCTATTTTGTAGTCTTTATACTAAACTCTTCAATATACGATCAATATTTTGTTTAGGTCTATGTCTTACTATGTCTAGGTCTACACACGTGTGAACAAAATAATATGTAGTCCACTTAGTGTCGATAAATATTTTATAAAACATAGCGTTGTAATAGAAAGTAAATAATTCCGTATCCTTCACCTAAAGCTTACTTCATTATAGGCACAAATATGCTTTCTATGTGTCAAATTAATTTTCCTGAGACACAAATGTGCTGATAAAGGCCTATCCAGATACGTACACGCGGATCGTCCAGTTTGTCGCGATTAATTATTCGCGAGTTTGTTTGGTTTCTTCGGCTAGCCATATTCAGGTAATCTATCTTAAACTAACTACTCTGGCTCAGTGACCCAACATGAGCTCTGCTTGGCCTCCGAAACGAGAACTCTGCACTTGGCACGATCTTGCGGGGTTTCTCGCCAGTTATTGGCGAGAAACACATACACATTCAGTTGCACAGCTGAAGACAGAACCTAAGTTTATCGATAATATTGAATAAATAATTAACACATATATAACTCTTTGATTCTTAGTCTAGACTTCAAATGGTGTTCCTTCCTGTAACGTCTCTGATACTTAGTGTATGCGTGTAGTGTATGTTATAATCATAACCGAGAAAATTTACTGTTATTAATTGACTGAAAAGCATTTCATATTATGCGCACAACTTTCACAAATTCGCTATCACATCCATTAACGCAGCGGACGAATATAATATCCCTTACTTTCCATCTGAATAGGCCTTAAAAGAGTCGTTTTAATTTGCAAGTTAAAGTGTTGGCACCGAGCGCTGGCAGGAGCTGGCAGTCTCGGGGGATCGCTCATCTATCTCCACTCCCATTAGGTAGCGATTGAGGGTTGAGCCGAACACAGATACGACGTCATTTGTTAAAGGTGATCGACGGAGCTTCGTCAAGAGTTGAAGAGGTTTTTTTGGGAGAATTTTGGTTCAAGGATACTGCGTACCTAATTGGGATTGACTGAATTTTATTGATCGTCAGTTGGGATTGACTTGCGATGGTTTGTAACGATGTAAAAGCGGATCGAAAAGCCCAACATCATACCTGGAGATCACACGTACATTATTTTTTATTTTATTTATTGCATTAACTTTTTAGAATTATTATTATAGGCAATTACGTAAATACAAAAATGTAGTCACTGATAAAATTTGTACAGAGGATAAATTATTTTTATTTTTTAAATACTTTATTAATTTACATAACATAGCATCACGCCTGTATTCCCCGAAGGGGTAGGCAGAGGTGTACACAGTCGTA
Source organism: Xylocampa areola (assembly GCA_935421205.1). NCBI lineage: Eukaryota > Metazoa > Arthropoda > Insecta > Lepidoptera > Noctuidae > Xylocampa > Xylocampa areola. Next base: position 9,789,860 of record OW285220.1, read on the forward strand.
CACCCACATTTCACCGATGCTGTTATTAAGTCCCATGTAATAGGTGGTGAGCTTATTGCCATCTACAGGGCACAATCCCAAACTCCGGGCTGCTACTGAGAATTTTCTAACAGAAAAACTCAATATCACTTTGCCCGACTCGAACTCGAGACCTCATGCCCAGCAGTCGCGCTTGGGACCACTAGACCAACGAGGCAGTTTATTAAGTTCATGCCAGCTATATTATCTATATACTCCCTCTAAGTACAAACCGGTCCGAAGACAGCCTAAGTACAGCACTAACACGTTGTTCGCACACGTATTGGGAGCGTCATTAATTCGGTTTTACGCGCGTTCACTGATCAGTGACGGTGCGCTCGCGTCATTTCCCCTGGCGCGCGTACAGTTGGCAAACACGTCAGAATTCGTCACTGGCGCTCTAATATGATCGCCCGGTTCGACAGTTACAACAAAGAAAACCACAGAAGAACCAGTGATTCTTTTTATTGCTATTTTATTTACTGATATAATTATTTTCTGTTGTTTCATAAGTGCCTAGACTGGATAATGTACAAGATATCTGGCAGGGAAATAGGCTCAGTTGTATTTTTAGTATGCTTTTTTCAAGCGTAGAAATCCTCTTGATTGACGTGGCGGACTCGTCGAATCGAATAGTCGAATAAAACCACACAATGTCTCTACTAATCTTTACCGGAGTTGCATAAGTGAGTTCTTTAGTAGTAATTCAGCAGGTACAGGGTTTAGATTCATTCAGTGGTAGGCAGAATATATATAGGCTTTAACAAACAAGTTCGTTTGCCACATGTTATAAAGCGCAAAATCCATTAGGTATAAAAGTATATGTTTCTGTAATAAGTATGGTATGGCCAGGGTCCCTCGGTTGACTACTCCAGGCGCTCTGCCAACTAAGCTATCCTGACCTCTGCTCTCTGTTCCGAATTCTTCTTCCATATTAGTACATCATAAGGTGATGTTCTTATACGACGGAACCGATAATTTTTACTTTTTACGTTCTACGTATAAGTGTGTTTTGACTGCCTCGTTGGTCTAGTGGTCGCAAGCGCGGCTGCTGAGCGTGAGGTCCTGGGTTCGAATCCCAGGTTGGGCAAAGTGTTATTGAATTGTTCTGTAAGGAAATTCTCAGTAGCAGCCCGGAGTCAGGAAATTGGTGGTGTGACACCCTCGTGCTTCGGAGAGCACGTAAAGCCGTCGATCCTGCGCCTGATCTCTCTCTGGTCGTACCGTATTTCCGTCACATCGGAATATGAGAGCGAAGGGAGAGGGAGTGCACCTGTGTTTGCGCATACACTTGTGCACTATAATATCTCCTGCGTACTTGGCTAATCTCCGTGGAGATATGCCACCGTGAGCGAAAGACGTTCGGAAGGAGCATACATAAGTGTGTATGAATATGAAGTTCTGTCTCTATCTGCTTCAAACTAAACTTCTGTATTTATCTGCTTCGTGGAGCAATCCTTCATTTCACAGATCCACAATTTTGGTGTGTCTTCGTAGTAAATCGTAGGCAGGGCTAAACACTAGCACTATGTACGATCTTTAGGGAATATTGCCTAAATATGAGGATGCCTGCAATCACCAATCTGCCTAGGATTTGAGAACCAGTCATGGTCGTAAATATGCTCTGTTTCCTGATTTCGTCATAAAATAGTCACCCGTGGGTATCGGCAGTGGCATGTAGAGGCTGATTTTGAACAATATTATTCTGGTACATATAAGATAATTTATGAAATTCTTAAATATTATTTTAAAGTCAGCCTCGTTGGTACAGGTCAGTGGTCGGCCTCGACCTCGACGTTTCCTCCAAGTCATGGAGGAAACGTCCGCGTGATGAAGACTCGGACCGTGCAGGATTGATAGGCATTTCCTCTAGTGAGGAAAACCTATCGGCTGCTAAAGTGCCTGCGACAAGAAGAGGGCGAGGTCGCATGGCACCCAATGGAACATCCGCTCTGACCTCATCACGTGATTCTCGGGGTCGATTTGTCAAGCGCCCTGATACTCCGGGGCCTAGCGGGGACAGCGACTCAGGAACAATGCAGGCAGAACAGGGCGTTGCCGAAATTTCTGCCTCATTAATAAGTACCAAGGCGGAGGTGAATGCTGCAAGACGCGAGGGATGTCGTGCAGTCGTGATGGAGGAGGTAGAGGAGATGGCCCGGCAGGCTCGGGAAAGGCGCGCTGTTCACAAGATTGCCGCTTCCACGGAGGGTTTAACAGCCGTGGCCTTAAATCGCCAGGTTATGGATGGCGTGGACGTGGTCCTGAAGGTTGCCACGAAGTCCGGCAATCTGAAAGGCACATTCACGCGGGCTTTGAAAGAGGCGGCAGATGGGATTAAGGAAGCAGTCGGATTCCTTCTTGATCGCACTACCTCGGAGGAGACGTTGAAGCTGCAAGAGGAGAACAGCCGTCTCCAATCCAAAATGGAGGACCTCCAGCGGGAACTCGCCGCTCTGAGAGCCGACTTCTGTCGACAATATGAGCGCGCGATACCCATAGCACCCACTCCGGCACCTGAACCCCAGCAATCCGACCAGGTTGCCGAAATAGTGCGAGCCGTCGCTATCCAAGTCGGAGGCATGATAAATGCCCGCCTTGAGGCGTTAGAGCCAAGGCTTCTCCCAGCCGAAAAGCTCAGACCACCACTTGCAGCGGATAAACGGAGGAATGAAGCGCAGGGGCCCAGAAAGCCAGGACAGGGGTCCAAAAAGCTGGCGGAAGGTGCCAAAGAGCCCAAGGAAGTGGCCAAAAAGCCCGCAGAGGGGGTCAAAAAGCACGCAGAGGGGAATGGCAACACGCCCGTGGCGGAGACACCACGCAAAGCCACGCAACCTACGACCACGTCTGGGTCAAACACCGAGGCCTGGACGATGGTCATAAATAAAAAGAAGGGCCGCAAAGGCAAGACGGTACCGGAACCAAAGGTTCGGACGTCCAAAGACGGCCAGAAGTTGCCCAAGATCCACGTCCCACGCTCCGCGGCTGTGGTGATAACGCTGCAGCCTGGGGCCGCAGAAAGGGGCGTTACCTACAAGGCTGTCCTAGCTGAGGCGAAGGCCAAAATTCCATTTAGTGAATTTGGCACACCAGCTGGCTTCCGATTTAAAACGGCCGTCACGGGAGCGAAGGTGTTTGAGCTGTCAGGTGCAGACAATAATGAGAGGGCGAACGCCTTGGCTGCAAAACTGCGGGAAGCGCTCAATTTGGAGGATGCCCGGGTCTCCAGACCTTCTAAGATGGCTGAAGTCCGAGTCGATGGGTTGGATGACTCAGTGACCCCAGAGGAGGTAGTGGCGGCCATTGCACGAAGTGGTGAGTGTCCACCTGAAAATGTGCAGGCAGGCGAAATTCGCTGCAGTGCTGCTGGGCTTGGCACGATTTGGGTGCGGTGTCCAGTGGCGACAGCAAAAAAGATCGCGGACGGTGGGCGTTTATTGGTGGGGTGGGTGGCGGCGAGGGTTAGGCTCTTACCACCCAGGGTCATGCGATGCTACCGTTGCCTGGAAAATGGGCATGTCCGGGCACGATGCACTGCTGAAATAGATCGCAGCGATCAGTGTTATCGCTGCAGTCGGCCTGGACATAAGGCGGCCCAGTGCTCTAATTCACCAAACTGCAGTCTTTGTGCAGCTGCAGGAAAGCCCGCAGAGCATAGAGCAGGTGGAAAGGCCTGCGCGGCACCTAAAAATAGCAGGAAGAGTATCAACGCTGCCAGGGGACCCGCACCCCCCTCACAGTATAGTTGCCACACAGCTGACTCCCGGCCTGTGGAAGGAGGAGACAATCAGGAAATGGAGTGTCGGTAATGGCACAGTACCATTTTCTCCAGGGTAATATCAACCACTGTGCCAGAGCTCAGGATCTTTTGCTCCAGAGTATGGCACAGTGGTCGATCCACGTGGCTGTGGTTGCTGAGCCGTATTTTGTCCCTCCCCGTGATAACTGGGCGGGAGATCTGGACAGTTCAGTTGCCATCATTGGTGGGACTCTTGTCGATACGTCCCGAGGTCACGGCTGGGTTTCCGCCTGCGCGAACGGTATAGTTACCATCGGGGCATATTTCTCGCCTAACAAGACTCTCGCCGAATTCGAGAGTTTCCTTGTCGAGTTGGGAGCCGTTGTTGGCCGGTATCACCCTCGCCCCACGTTGCTACTCGGGGATCTAAACGCCAAATCGGCGGCCTGGGGATCTCCGGTCACCGATTCCAGGGGCGAGGTGTTGGAAGAGTGGGCTATCACGACGGGCCTCGTCGTTCTTAATCAGGGAAGGGCCTACACATGCGTGCGACAACGGGGCGGGTCGATAGTGGACGTCTCGTTCGCCAGCCCTGAAGTCGTGCGCCGCATTAGTGAATGGCGTGTCGTCGTTGGGGTGGAGACGTTGTCGGATCATCGTTATATCCGTTTCAGCGTCTCCACCCAGACCGCGGGTGGCCAAAGTCCATTGATTTTGCATAGAGACGGGCCACGCTGGGCGCTGAAGTGCATTAACAGGGAGACCCTCGAGGAAGCTGCCATTGTTCAGGCCTGGATCTGGGAATCCGAGGAGGGCAGACCCGTCGACGTCGAAGAGGAGGCGCAGTGGTTTAGCGGGGCGATGATGCAAATTTGTGATGCGTCCATGCCCCGCGTCCATACATACACAACAAGGCGCCGAGTGTACTGGTGGTCTGCCGAGATTGCGCAGCTGCGGGTCGCATGCGTGGCGGCTAGGCGCCCGTACACTCGATACCGGAGAAGACGTCGTCGGATTGCCGATGAGGAAGCAGCGCTTTATGAGCTGTACCGCGAGGCAAAGAAGGCTCTGTGGCTTGCCATCGAGGAGGCAAAGATAAGAGCCAGGGAAGAGATGCTGGAAACATTAGACAGAGATCCGTGGGGGCGTCCTTACCGTATGGTCAGAGGAAAACTCCGACCCTGGGCTCCCCCGCTTACGGAAAGCTTACAGCCCCAGCTGCTGGAAGATGTTATCGCCAATCTCTTCCCTGCGAGAGGGGAACACGAGCCACCACACATGACTGTGCCTGCAGCCACAGAGTTGGAAGATGAAGAAAGCGCAAGCATCCCTGAGGTGACACAATCCGAGATGAGAGCTGCCGTGATGCGGCTTCGAGCAAAAAATACTGCTCCAGGGCCCGATGGAGTACCTGGCCGCGTTCTCGTTCTCGCCCTAAAGAAGTTAGAGCCCCAACTGAGAGGACTCTTCTCTGCTTGCTTTGGGCAGGGCCAGTTCCCGAGTCTGTGGAAAAAAGGTCGCCTGGTCTTGCTCAGGAAGGTAGGGCGTCCTGCGGACTCACCGTCCGCTTACCGGCCCATAGTGCTGCTAGATGAGGTGGGCAAGCTGTTCGAGCGGATAATCGCGGATCGCCTCGTCAGCCACTTGTACAGAGAAGGGCCGGGCCTGGACGACAACCAGTTCGGCTTTCGGCATGGGCGCTCTACCATCGACGCCATTATGCGAGTGAGAGTCCTAGCGGAGGAAACGGTTTCCCACGGTGGGGTGGTGCTAGCGGTGTCTTTAGATATATCGAACGCATTCAACACCCTGCCCTGGAGTTGTATCAGGGAGGCGTTACGGTACCATCGGGTGCCTCCCTACCTCCGCTTTGTTGTTGGGGCTTATTTGGCGGATAGATTTGTCACCTACAGGGGACGCGAAGGTGGAGGCCGGCGCGAGATGTCGTGCGGTGTTCCGCAGGGGTCGGTTCTGGGTCCGCTCCTGTGGAACATCGGGTATGACTGGGTTTTGAGGGGCGAACGCCTACCGGGGGTAAACCTGACGTGCTACGCGGACGACACGTTGGTTACGGCCCGGGGGAGTTCGTTCAGGGAGGCAGCGTTGCTGGTTACAGCTGCGGTATCCCAAGTTGTGGGCCGCATACGGCGTCTAGGCCTGGAGGTGGCCCTCAACAAGTCGGAGGCCATGGTTTTCCATGGCCTCCGACGGGCGCCGCCACCGGGATCACACATCGTGGTCGGAGGGGCTCAGATCGCTGTCGAGTCAACCATGAAATACCTAGGACTGGTGCTCGACAGTCAATGGAACTTTGGCCCCCACTTTCGGCGGCTGGCGCCCAAGTTGATGGGCGCGGTTGGGGCGCTGTCAACGCTCCTTCCAAATCTGGGGGGCCCGAGCACTGCCTGTAGGCGGTTGTACGTGGGGATCGTGCGATCAATGGCCCTGTATGGGGCCCCGGTGTGGGCAGCAGACCTGACGGCCCGCAATATTGCAATACTGCGGAAACCGCAAAGAGCGATGGCCGTCAGAGTCATTAGAGGATATCGCACGATCTCTTACGAGGCGGCGTGTGCACTGGCCGGATCCCCGCCCTGGGACCTGGAGGCAAAAACACTCGCATCACTACATCGGTGGCGTGAGGAAGCGAGGTTGCGAGGTACAAGACTGATGCAGCGACAAATCACGCTGCGTCGGTCGGAGCTCCACCAGGTTATGGTGGCGGAATGGCGGGACAGGCTTCTGCGCCCTACCGCCGGCCTCAATACCATCGAGGCGGTCCGGCCAGTACTGAATTACTGGCTTGGGAGGAAACATGGCTCTCTGACATTTAGGGCGACGCAGGTACTCTCGGAACATGGTTGCTTCGGAAAGTATCTGTGTCGCTTGGGCAGGGAGCCGGACGCTCGGTGCCATCACTGCGCCCATTGCCCGGAGGATACGGTGTGGCATACGTTGGTAGAGTGTGTTGCTTGGGAGGAACCACGCAATGCCCTCATCTCTGAGGTGGGAGGAGACCTGTCGCTGTCGGCCGTGGTTCGTTCGATGGTCGATAGCGCGGGGTCCTGGGAAGCGGTGATTTCCTTCTGTGAAACAGTAATGTCACAGAAGGAAGCTGCGGAAAGGGAAAGGGAGAGAACGAGCTCTTTCCCAGCCCGCAGAAGGCGCAATGGGCGTCGGCGGAGGGCGGATAACGCTCTCTTCCAGCCCCCGTAAACGGGTTCAGGAGCAGCGGACTTGGGGACGTCCGTTGCTCATCAAACAGAACCCAAGGTGGTGGCGCGTAGTGTTCCACGCGCGCCTCTCTTAGACGTCCGGGGGATACATCCCCTCCTCCATTAATTGTACGGGCCTTCCAAAAAGGGTCAGCACCAGTTGGGGGCTGCGGACGACACATCTGCTCCCGGGGCCTCTGACCTAAGTGTGCGAGGGAACACCGGGGTGGTTTTAGTCAGTAAGAGTCTGACAGACCCCTCCGCCTTCCCCAAGGCGGAGGACATCCATGAGGATTTCCACCCCGGCAAAAAAAAAAAAAAAAAAAAAAGGTCAGTGGTCGGCAACCCGCGGCTCGCGAGCCGCTTGCGGCTCTTTAACTCCTCGGCTGCGGCTCTTCCACCATATGTTTAGTGCAGGCACGGAATATTAATTATTATCTTGACTTGTAATGGACGAATAAACATTTTTGAAACGCCAATAATTTTGGTTGACAAGATTGCCGACCATTGGTATAGGTGGTTGATTGGTGGTTTGGTTCCTGGGTCGGGAAAAGTATTATTGGGTTTATCTGGTAGGAAATTCTCAGCAGTATCCAAGTGCCCGGTCGATGGCAACACAATCACTATCTTATTGGGACTTAATAACTGCATCGTTGAAACGTGGGAGTAAAACAGTACTCCTCTTCCTAACCCTTCAAGGATACGAGGCGTGAAGCTGTATTTATTAAATATATTTTTTAGATGATTTCATTTTCGGAATTTATTGAACGTTTTATGATTTACTACTGTACGTGTAAACATCGCTGTAAAAGTCTACGTATGTGATTTATGTTTGTGTCTTCGTTTTAATGGCCAAAGTATTTCCCCTTTAGCAGAATCTTGTCGCTTGCTCGGGAAAACGAGAATCTGATCCTATATAATCTGTACAAGTCTACAGAGGCCAATGATTTATTTTAATGACTTGTTGCGACATAAGGCTTCTCGTAGTTAACATATAGAAGTATATATAATGTGTTATCTAAAGGAGATTTTGCGTATTCGAATTTTCTTCTTCCTCGCCTACACGCTATTCATTATTCAGTGGCACAGCCTCCCAAGTCACAGTGACAAGTTAATACTCCAGCAAAATAACCTATTTTATGACGACGAATCATTTAGAACCACTGATAAGTGAGACAAACAAAAGGATTTTCCCCATGTTTTCCTCTTTCTCAAAGCAAACAAAAACAGCATGTAACCTTAAAAAACGTTATCTATCAGCAAAGAGAATATTGAAAGAATAAATTTATCGGCTGTCGAGCAATAACAATAAAGAACCAGTACATATCGGATACGACGACGGTATGAATATTGTATTACGAGTAGGCACAACACAAATGTTAGCAAGGAGGCAGTCGCGTTCGATGCCAATGTCTTTGTTAGTATGAATTATACGGATTTTGTACGAAATAGTGGGGAAAGAGCGATTATTTATTACTGGCAGTAAATCAGCACGGCTTATAATGTATCGGAGTCCTATTCACGGGCTCGTGTGACTAGCCGCGCCGCCCCGCGCCGCTCGCCCGGCCGCCGTTGCTTCCACAATTTACGACACTATATTTTTACAACGTAACGCTCTGATTTTTCATTTTATAACTTTGTACGTTGCTTGAATTTCGAACTGAGAACTTTAAAAGAAATTTCCCGGTGTACATCTGCACTAGTTTCGTGCCAGACTTTATTTGTCGAGTTCTAGTTAAAATACTGACGTCGAAACATCTTTACGCACGTTCGCACATAAACCAGCTCGTTGTAGGAGAACCTCTTTTTGTGAAGCTTCGTTATTTACTCACGGACGAACATTCGACTCCGCAAAATTGATTCCGGTTTGGATTTCACCTCGGGGAGCACTAATGTTACACGATTCGGTGTTCTGTCGATATTATCTCAATTCCTCTTTAGTCTTTTTTCCATGGCGTGTATTTATTGAACGTCTTGACGTCATGTGAAGTACATATGCCCGCTTTTTAACGCTTAGAATAATAACTAACATCTTAGGTTGAACGTCACCTTAAAGTTTGGTTTGTGAAATTATAAGGAAATGTTACCAAAATTATACAAAACAAAGTGACTGGTAATTGAGGCAGGTATTTAGAAACGTCTTTTTAGCCTCATTTTACTTATTAAAACACCTGTAGGTGTGTCTTTTTGTAGTACGTATACCAACACTAAACGTTTATAGTAATTTTTAATAGGGCGATTTCACAATGTGGATTGGAATTTTGTTTAAAAATCTGCGTAAATATTTGAATATTGACCTAAGCTTTGCCTTGCAAATTCCAAATTAGAATTAATTAAACCGTTTCCATACAATTACAGAACACCTAGTTATTTAATTAATTGCAATTAATTAAATTAAAGTGGTCTGTATCGAGTTGCGGGCGTCAGGTTTAATTCTGTTCCTACATACAGTGGGTTCCTCAAATTAGATTACAACCCTGTTCCCGGCTTAATTTCAACTCGGATTGCTGTATAATGAACTTTGTGCAGATACGACTTTTATTTTGCCTTTCTGTTCAATTTTTTTTTTGTATTCAAGTTTCGCGGACAACAATTGTTTTTTGTATGCCTTTTACTCAAAAATGTGTGTGTAGTACTTACATGTAAAGCTAAGCTTTTTTATTCGCATGTTTGCAAGCGATGTTATTTTATTTTTGTGCTAACAAATACTACAGAATACAAAATGTTTAAATTCAATAATGAAGATGTTTTTATTGATTTATTGTTAATATATATATAATCTGTTTTTTATTTGTATTTATAATATGTATAGTATGATTATAATATTATGTAGGTATGACAAAGCTGCCCAATATAGCTCCTCTATCTATTTTCCATCCTCTTTTTTTTTTCTTTTTTTTTTTATGTGGAGAAATAAATATCGCATACCCCTCTGACACGGGGGACAGAGCGGTTATGTGGGACTCGAACCCACTAAAACTCCACAGTATACCTCCTCAGCTGCTTGAGGGTGGGACGCGGGAACGCTCTCGCACACAACCGTGAACCCACCCGCAGCCGTCCGTTGCCGGACTCCCTCACGGGGTTGGGTATTGCACCCCCCCGCTACGGCACACCAGACTAATGTAATGGCGTGCCGCAACCACCTCGGAGACCATGTGCAATGGGCGCCAGACGACCCCGTGTCTGGACGCCCAAGGTCCCCTGCGACGGGTCAGGTCTGTGGCCCCGCCGCCTACCACTACGGCCGCAGAGGATAGGGAGAGCGGCGCCTCGCAATACCGGCACTCCTCTTCCCCTGCGGCCCATCGCGTCCGCCATCCAACGGTGGCGGCCCCGTCAAGGCCGCGGCAGGTAGGGAGAGCGGCGCATCGACATACCGGCACTCCTCTCCCACCGCGGCCCCCATCCCTCAGCTGCGGTGCCCCCCATACGACGCCGCAGCCCACCTCAGTTGCGAAACCCCCCATAAGGCCCGCAACTTACGCCGGCGCCGCTCCAACATGGGCTTGAAGGCAAAGCCCTGAGGAGCGGCCCTCCTCGGGTTCCATTAGCTTCACCGTGGGTGACCAAGCCACGGCTACTAGAGCCCCCCCACCACGACAAGGTGGAACCCCTGGGGGGGATCTATTTTTCCATCCTAAGGTTGCCAGTAAGAGATCGCGAAATGCGATAAGGCCGCCCATTGTACATTTATCGAATATAGAATTGTTTCCTTTTTGTATATTTCTAGTCGTGTACAATAAAGAATATATAAAAAAAAAAAAAGTATGAAAATGTTAAGGGTTTAGTATAATTAAAAGTAAAATTAAATTATGTTTATAAAAGTTGTAAAAGGAACATTAAAAACGTTGTGTTTCTCCAAATATCCATTGATACTGATTTTAATACTTTATACTTATAATAAATATGTTTTCTATAGTTGCTTCAATTACAAATAAGTCCCGCATATTACATACCCCTATAAAATTATATTAAGTAAAGCCCAATTAAAAGCACACTTTATTAGCCTTTGTACCAAAAGCCACTTCTCATACCAGGGTCAAAATGCACCGGTCCTATTGTTCGCTATTGTTTCCAAACCTAACAAACAAAGAGGTTACTTATGCATTATAAATCCAAGCCTGTTTGATAATAAGCCCGCACAATGTTAAGCTAATTATGTTAATCTTCCGTGGTTCACGTGAACGGTGGAGTAATGGTTTTGCTTAAGGTGAGGTAAGCTCTCATTTTTCCATCACATGAACCCGTTAGGAGTTAATCTCTCTTCTCATCATGCGGTTGATGACCAACTCAGTGTCAGAGATTAAACAACCCACGGGTCTAAGAGTAAATAAAAATTAAGTACTCAATGACAATATCTAATTATAATAAATTTATAGTAAAAAAAAAATGAAAACAAGCTTTTATTCAAATGCTCTCCTCCTCCCTGCGTTGTTTTCTATGGACTGGATTCTATGGACTATGTTCCGTCATTTTGACGTATCCTCTGCAGTATTCAGTCTCAAATGCTCTAACGGCTATCATAGTAATGAGTACACAAAATTTCGTGTCTGTGCTGTTTACTGTTAAAGCTAGCCCAGCTAATCCTGGGTGTCAATTCATGTCATACTTACCATAAAAATGCCTTGTCACTGGAACAGAACCAACATATAAAAAACCAACTCCGTAGGATAAGAGGAAGTGGTTCTAATTCACCTTGCTTGGTTTGACCTAAACAAACTAATACACAAACTTGTGTTCGTAAAAAACAAAAACACTCGCCTTTCTAGTCTACTTCTTCTTATCGTCAGAGTTTAAACCACCCGTAGGCTTCCGACATGGCATAACACACCCTCGAGAACATCTCTCAGGTGTGCTGGTTTCCTCACGATGTTCTTCTTCACTGTTATAAGAAAGTGATAATAAATTTCTAATACAGCGCGAGTTTAGACAGCGTGGTCGGCGCAGTGGTCGAGAGACCGACTGCTGCGCTGCGTGTCGCAGGTTCGTTTCCTGCACGGAGCAAATATTTGTACAATCTAAAGATAATTACTCCGGGTCCGGTTGTGTGTGTGCTTGTGAGATTATATGTCTGTAAACGCACCCACGATACAGGAAGAAATTACTAGAGTGGAGCAACGTTTTTAAAAAAGAAAAAACGCCCAGGACTCGAAAAGTCTGTGGTTCGAAAAGTCGGTGGGAAGTATATCGAAAATTCCGACTACCACCAACTACTCTACACGTGTTTCGCCCCTCCACGGGGCATCATCAGGAGTATGTGCATATATTTGCGGGGGGTGGGCGGTGCACAGGTAATGCATGACTACCCTCAATTTTGTGGAAGTAGCTAGATATTGTATTTATTTGCATCCATTGTAATGGAATTCCGCAAAGTAACGCCTGAATCTATTCAAAATAAAATAATTTGTAATAGTTCAATACATAAAACTTTGTAAAACAAACGTTTGACTGCATACGCATCCAATGTTACGCATTTACAATTTTACCACTAACATCAAATATAGAGTAAATAACCGTAGAGATGGGAATAGTTTGACAGTTCCACTACCAATCCGATTCCATAAAAGTTTTTAGCGACGAATTTCCAACTGCCCCTCTGAATACCGTAAGTCTGTGACCATCGCGATAATTTAATTAAATTAAATTTTCTCTGACCGCAAATATTTTCATTTCGCTAATGTTCTCTTGGATTCGGAGAAACCTTTAGTTTTATGATATTGTAAAACATGGGAGCATTTATTTATTTATTATTTTTGCATTTCTACACTATGTCTATTTATACTTACTCGTTGTTTTAGGTGACAAAAGCGCGACTGCAGAGCATCAGGCACTGAGGTACTGAATCCTGAGTACGATTCCAGGGTCGGGTATGTTATTGGGGTTTTTTGGTAGCAAATTCTCAATAATAATCCAGAGTTGAGAATTGTGCCCGGTAAATGGCAATAGGACTTAATAAGTGTGTCAGTGAAATATAGGCGCACAACAGAATACCTCTACCTACCCCTCGGAGAATACAAGTGTGATGCTATATTATGTTGTCTTTTTACATGTCCATTTTTTCATACAAACATCTCTATTTCTATATGCCGTTATCTCAGAATTCACCCCATTTCTAGACTAAAATTGTATGTTGAAATTTTAGGTTAACATGATTAAATTTGAATTTGTCCCGTCTCGCTCTTAAAGTATATGTTAATACAAGACAGGAATGCTCTAATTGTAGTTTAGTTTGACATACATCAGAATTAGCGCCATTGGCCTTTTGATTACCTACTTTTTGTAATTAATGGATATTGGATATTGTCTTTTCGCATTTGGCGGACGACTAAACTAGGCGCGGGGCCGACGGCTTTACGTGCTCTGCAAAGCACGGGGATGTCACCCCGCCAACTTCCTAATTCCTGGCTGCTACTGAAAACTACCCAATGAGGCAGTTAACTTCTTGGTTCGTTCCAGCCTTTGTCAAGAAACTTTAAAAGTAGTAGTTGGTTTACGATTACGCTTAATAGGATTGAAAGTGCACTTCCAAATTAAACCACCCTTTTGCAGTAATTGATTTTTCATCGCGACTAAATCTAACTTGATCCGGCAGATCAAGTTTCAGTCAACTAATCGTCGACTTACCCGGGCGCTTGCAGCAAACCCGGATAAATATGGCGGTGTAGTGCAAACTTATCCGTTATTTGTTACTATATTTATCTTGATATATTTAGCAAGTAGCATTTTATTTAGAATTAATTTAAGCTATAGTTTTCATAAGGCTGAAGGGCTAACCTTTCGGCTCAGCAACGTACAGAATTATACGTTGTAACAATAAAAATCTATTGTGTCTGCAAATGAGCGAGCTTAACGTTTCTAATTTTAGCCACCTAAAATTGTGCGTACAAAAAAAATTCGGAGCTCGTAGTTGAGGCCTCTTAATTTGTCCCGTCTGTAGTAATGTTTTACATTTAGTATTGGTGGACCACGACAGAATTGTAGCGATCGTAAAACAGTGGATGTACAGACAGATACAATGATTGCATCATTTCTCGTCCGCACCCCGCCGCACAAAGTCGCATTACTTTCGACTGTCACTTTACTCGCTTTGAAGTCACACATTTTTATTCTTAGTTTCAGTTTTACATTTCATATCGCCGACACCAATCCGCATCGCGTCTCGAGTACAGTCACGTACAGATATTGCACTCGCCGAGTGTTCGTCTTGAGTCAAGTGCAGACGTCCGCAGTCGCAATGGTTCGGACGGCGCCGTTTGTGTACGTGAATGTAAGTGGTCATTCGTGCTAGTTAACAGTTAAGTTTAATGTTTGTAGTATTAGTATAGAAGTACCAATTACTATGTATAACCAGAGATTTTTTTGTACAAGGGTCCTATGTCGTTTTGGTGTTTCAATTAATGAAACAAAATTATTTCGTCCCGTCTTAATGTCTTATAATTGTATAAATTATTTTCGGACATTATCATCATCATCATCATCATCAACCTATAGCAGTCCACTGCTGGACATAGGTCTCTCCCAAGACGCGCCACTGAGCCCGGTATTCGGCTCTTGTCATCCAATTTCTACCGGCTACTTTCCGCAGATCGTCTTCATCTTGCCGGGGGGCGTCCTACACTCCGCTTACCTAGACGCGGTCTCCACTTCAGTACGCGTTTACTCCAACGATTGTCGGTTCGTCGGCACACATGGCCGGCCCACTGCCACTTTAGTTTGCTGATCCTGTGAGCTATGTCGAACACCTTGTTTCTCTGTCGGATAACCTCGTTTCGGATTTTATCCTTCAGAGTAACTCCGAGCATAGCTCTCTCCATAGCTCGCTGAGCAACTTTTAATCTATGTACCAACTGTACTGTGAGTGTCCACGTTTCGGAAGCATATGTGATGACAGGTAGGACGCACTGGTTGAAGACTTTCGTCTTAAGACGAAACATTATCATATCATGCAAAACTACTGACCTAGGTATTATTTGATAACGCTAAGATAACGTTATCCTAGAACAATTATTATTATTTTATTTATTTATCTTTATATCAAAAAGGTAAGTATATTATATTCTAAGCCCCACAAAACCATTGCAATGGTTTGACTGTGAGGTCAACGAGTCTCTAGACATTACAAATTAAATGTACTTATAATTAAATATTATATAGGTATTGCAACTTATATAAAACTCAATACATTTCTAAATAATATAACTTTAATTTACGTTTAAACCTATTTGAATTTGTTTCACTCCTTATGTCTGCCGGCAGACTATTCAATAAATATGGTATTCTCTTTTTTAATGTTCTGTCACCAAAATAATTGGTGACTCTGGGTACATTGAATCTACCAGCAGCCATAGATCCTGTATTAAGGTTGTTCTTTACGTAAGTTAAGTTATGCTCTTGGGTACGGTGGTGGTTAACTAATAAAAAATATTTATGTTTGAAAGTAATCGGTAGAATTTTGCATATTTTAAATTATTTTCTATAATCTCCTTTACAGCTGCTTTTAGTTTTTTTAGTAACAAGTAGTTTTAAAAATCTGATTTGAAGAGCTTCCAATTACCACGCTGTGTAACTGGATTAGTTATCAGGGTTGCTTATCGGGTGACATGTTGTATTAAATGAATGTTATAGTTGTAGGTAAAGTTACTATTTGTTATTATTACTTCTTTTATTGTTATTTTCTTAGTATTAAATTAAATTTCGTTAAGGCCTTAGGTTTACTACCTGTAATGATAGATGTAAGCAGGCTTGTTATATGAATAAATAAATCATTGGAATGAGAGATGGCCCTTAATCTACCGCTATAGGTTCAGCTGTCGTGCAAGTGTGTAAGCTCTATTCGAGGGTCGAGCAAAGTGCAATTGTGTCTTTTTGTAAAGAACTTCTCAGTAGCTCCCCGGAGCTTGTAAGAATAGAAAAGAAGAATTGTGCTTGGTAGATTCAAATAGGATCGCCACCTAATACATAGGATTCAGTAAAGGAAGCAGTGATAGCCTAGTGGTAAGACCGTTGGACTGGCAAGTCAAAGGTCGCAAGTTCTAATCAAAGGCATGCACCACAGACTTTTCGAGTCATGTGCGTATTATAAATTAATTATCAGTTGCTTAAAACAGTGCAGGAAAACATCGTGAGGAAAAAAGCACACCTGAGAGATATTCTCGATGGTGTGTAAAGCCATGTTGGAGGCCTACGGGCGGTTTAAACTCTAAACACTAGGTTGTTCATAAACCACACGAAGAAGTAAAGGAATCATCGGGGAAGTGGGGGTGTTCCTGTTCATACACCTCTACCTATTTCGAGTCGGGGAATACGGGGTGAGGTTTTGTATGTTTGTATAAAATACTTCCTAGTCCAACTAGCAGTGTATTTTTCAATGTCCGAAACTGATTTCCTCATTATAAAAACATCACAAAACTGAATAACAGTTTCGCTTCGCAAACATGTTTATTTCCAAAACCCCCAATAAAGGCACAAGATGTGACGTTTACCGTTACTTAATAGTTATTTGACAATAATTTACGGTGACTAAGTACAGGAAGGCGGGTGTGCCGGGAGGATTGAGTTTCGTCAATAATGAGGTTAGAGGGCGTGTGAGTGCCGCCCCGCGTCGCCGCTAACTAACCCCGTGCGCTGGTTAATGATAATTATGTGTTACATGCCGAGATACATCAAGTGTACTTACATTGTAATTTGTCGGAGGCCATTTTGATATTGTAAGGGATGTGACACTTTTTTTTATGAATACATAATTAGTTTTTTTTTTATTTGAGTTATTATACAACTAGATACAGATCTTACTAAAGGCTAAATATTAATTATTTTGAGGCATCTAATGCTGAGCTATATAGAGGGGCTCGTGGCTAAGTAAAAGCTGCACAGATCGATCGATCGAGGTTAAGCTGTGCTTGCCGCAGTCGGTCTGTGGATGAGTGCCCACTATTTCATACCGAGAGAGTTAGTCGTTGGTCCCGATTGTCCAATTAAGATGATGATGACAGCCATTTCGGCTAGTCAGAGGCCTCAAAGTCTGACAACCAGTTATACTACGATATAGCGTGTTACCTAGTAATTGGGTTGTGGAGGTCAAATAGGCAGTAGCTCCATGTAAAATACTGGTATTGAGCTGCATCCGGTTTGACTTGAAGCCGACCCCAATATAGTTGGGAAAATGCTATGCAGATGCCGAGATACATTAAGTGTACATACAGTGTAATTTTTTGGAGGCCATTTTGTTGTTGTATGGGATTGACACTTTTAATAAATACTTAAATAATGATAATTATAGGTTACATGCCGAGATACATCAAGTGTATTAACGGTGTAATCTGCTGGAGTTCATTTTGTTGTTGTAAGGGATTTGAGTCAGTTTTTAATACTTAAATAACCATAATTATATATTTGATGTACTTAGTTACTTAGTTACGGTGTAATTTGTTGGAGACCATTTTATTATTGTATGGGTTTTGACAGTCGTTTATTGAATACTTAAATAACGAAATATCAAGTGTAATTACGTCTGCGTAATTTTTTGGAGGCCATTTTGTTTGGATTTTGTTACTTTTTAAGTAATTTTTCCATTCGGGAATCTAACTCGCAATCAGCGGCGCAGGAGCCGATTACTCGACTTGTGGTATTATAGGGTCCTACTTTACTAGAAACTAAATTCCTTAGCGGTTAATATATAAGACATTTATACTTAAAATTAATTAACTGGAAATAAAAGATTAATTGTAAATATCACATTACCAGCAAGGTGTATAAAAACAGAAAAAAAGTTAAATTAAAAAAAAAATTGGGTTTTTTCCTTCGTAAGACGAATAGAAGAGAGCTTGAAATTTAATAGAAGCGAACAGGAGACACGATATCTCAGTTGGGAGAGCGATGACACGGACTGTTATAGGTCGCGGGGTCGAGCCCCGTTCGTGTCTATTATTTTTCAATATTACCATAGAAAAAAGTAATTAATATAGGCATTACATGGCCATAAAATGTATAATAAATATCAATATACACGATTTATGTATTTTGGCAACACATAGATACAGACATGGGGTCAACTTCGCCATGAATCATCACTATATTCGAGTTCACTTGTCTGTAGTGCCATAGTGGCCGCATAGGTTTTGCCTGTGACGTCACTCGCGAGAGTTGAGTTATAGCCACTACTGCCACTTCACAACACCCGCGGGGAATTTACAATATTTGTGCTAACCCTATAGTTTGCTTAGGGAAAGCAATGTTTATTAGACTGCAGTTTCTGTGTCTTAAATACTAAGCTAAGTTATGAGGTTTCAATTTATTAAAAGTTCACCGTAAGATGAAAAAATATAGACATTGTAAAGTACAGCATATATTTTTTCAACACACTTGCTCGTAAAGTGGCTCTTATCGCTATATATAATATTAGGCTGAAATCGTCGTATGAGACGCGTGTGCTATTCATTATTTACAAGTCTCGATCATTGCTACCCACACCGACGGTTAAGCTTCAACTTCGACTGTAGTTACCAACTTCTTTTTTTATCAATTATTGATCACTTAGGTCCAGAAAAAACCTATTCACTTTTAAGTAGAGTGGATATATTTGGGGAGAACGATAGTTGGGGAGTTGATGCAACTGCCCAGACCCGTCTCTCCCACAACGGTTGCACCGGACTACATCCCGAAACACGACTGGGTCGCTTCACGGCATGGCTTCGTCTGGTGGGTGGTAAACAGCCGCGGCCGAAGCCTCCCACCAGAGTTGTGTTGCGTTGCCTGTTTTGCACCTCCCAGGGGCCACGTGTAGGGATTCCATTTTAATTGTGCACTCCTACAGACGCGGGCAGCTGAGCCCCGAAGTTACTAAACGTACTTGTGTCATAATGTACAGCACACCATTGCTCATCTCTTCGAGAAATACAGGAATGGTGCTATGTTATGTTAAAAATAGTTCCGACCATAGAAAATCAACTCACATCCTTATCACGACGAAATTCTCATCAAAATCAACCCTCAAAAGGTCACGTGTGCCGAAATAATTGGACCGTGCACCCGTAAAATTGATATTTACTTAACACGTGAATCTTCGACATAGATTCTATACATCGATCTCGTGCATAAATCACACGAATCGTGCCGAACCTGCATTAAAACCCTCGATAACGATTGCATGGGAATACTGCATTATACTTTGCACGGTGTAGTTTAGGATTTTGAATAGTTCACCGATTAATATGTTACGTATTTTAGGGTTATATGTGTTTTTTTTTGGGCATAAGTTTATTTGCGGATCTGTGGCTTAAGCTGGATCTAATTATGAACCCTTTTGTTGTCGTATGTAACAAGACATAGCATTACGCCTGTATTCCCCGAATGTATTTCACCAATGCTGATATCAAGTCCCATGTAATAGCATGTAATAATAATCAATCGGGCACAATTCTAAATTTCAGGCTGCTACTAAGAATTTACTAACAGAAAAACTCTATGAAACTATGTCGAACTCGGGAATCGAACCCAGGATCTCATCCTCGGCAGCTCTTGCGACCACTAGACCAATGACGCAGTTTTGTCGTATATAAAAATCCATCATAAACGTTGTACCCCTTATCGATTAAAACCACCTCCTCCACTAATCTTTACCGGATTTCCGGGATCGCAGCTCTGCATTCGCCGCTACTCCGGCTTTTCTGTCGAAGGTGTTGGTGGTACCGACTACCTAAAACGTTATTTTTGTCATTTGCATGTTATCTGGAAGATGTCAATGCTATTGTTGAGGCAAGTCAAAGAAACTAAACAATGTATTTATTTACTTTTTTCGTTTTGAAGAAAGAGTTCCTAATATGTCATTGTATTTTTTCCAATCCGTTATTAATTGTCATCACCTGAGAAAAATGTTTAATAACACTAAGAGCCATAGCGACCCAATTTTAATTTACGTTTTGATTGTTTAAATGGTAATTCTGTTGTCTAATTAAATAAAGTTCTCAAATCCCAATTATCAAAATAAAGAGAGATGGTTTATTTTAGGCAAAAAAAAAACTCGAAAGCCCATACAATTTCAAAGTCCATTCCCATTTCTAACACGTACGCGTTTCCGCATTGATAATTTGGCGGGTAAACGCAGGCATTTAAATAGTCGGCAAAGAGAATAATTCCCGTTTTGCATCGCAGTGGGCATGATAAAGATATGAACAGAAAATCCAGTCAATATATTGTGTGATAACGTGCTAAATGGCAAGGTGTGACATGTAGCCTGTGTCTAGTCTTAGCAAAATAGGTCGTCATAGAGCTGATACTGAGTCCTTTTCTGGCATCGCACAGGATAATGAGAAAACCTTCCTTTCGTCAATTATTTTTAATTTATAGATGTGTTGTGTCTGTATGTCAGAATGAATTATATTAATTCATTATTTCTATCAAAAGTGCTACAATGAAAGGGCGTAAGGAGAATTGCTAAAATCACAATGCGTGTCAAAAATGTCAAGTGTAAGAAGATTCTCTAATAAAATAACATTATTTAATTACTACGAACTGAATAAACAATATTCCACTAACCGTAGTGATATATAAACTGTTCCCATGTAGTCAAATCTATTTTAAGAAGGTAGCAGTTTTCATGGCCTTCTGTATTCTTTTACTCAGTGGCGTGCTGGGCCTGACAAAGCGAGGCTTCGCGAGTCTACTGCACGTGCCGCCCTCGATCTAGGCCACGCAAGCTTATACACAACCACGGATGTGGAATTTTGAGTCTTTAGTTTGTGTGGCCACATCTAGTATTCATAACGTGGCCTGCAGGATTTGATGTGTGAGGTTTTTGATACATCTATCACGTTTTTAATCCCGAACTGTTTGGGATAGCTGTGTTTATGGTAAAGATATCGTAACTAGGTAGCTTGAAAACTATTTTATTTATTTATATATATAAAAATCTTTAACGTACATGAAATAAAGTACCTATGAAACACTTAATATTAATGTGCAATGGCCGGCCGGAACGCTTTGAACGTGAACTCTTCCATGGCAATCTTAGGATGAAGAAGAAAAATAACTTTTGGGGTATATTGTGGCATACTGCGCTAAGCGTACTTATAAAAATACAAAAAAGTATCTATTACAATTTGTGGAAACTAAAACATGACCGCGAACGGGGGCTGAACCGGTATATGCCTCTACCGTACTGTAGCGATCCAAAGGGTGCACGAGTTCAGCTCATTTTCTATAGCGGGTTGCTATAGAAAATTAATTCACTCAAATTACATGTCGAAATGTTAATTTATACTTTTTAATGCCAATTTGGCTTGAAAACAATTAAAGAAACAGGATTCTACTATGCAAAGATGATTTAAAAATAAGTTATTTTGATATTGAATAAGATTACGCATAGTAATCGGGACAAAATTGAAATTATTTTCAAGAGTAGGATTACTCCCACTCAACTCTGAAGTTAATTTTGTGGGTAGAAAAAACGATTGCAAGCTGAACTCGTGCACCCTTTGGATCGCTACAGTACGGTAGAGGGATATACCGGTTCAGCCCCCGTTCGCGGTCATATTTTAGTTTCCACAAATTGTAATAGTTACTTTTTTTGTATTTTTATAAGTACGCAGTATGCCGCAATCTACCCCAAAAGTTATTTTTTCTTCTTCATCCTAAGATTGCCATGGAAGAAATCACGGAAAGCGTTCCGGCCGGCCATTGCACATTAATATTAAGTGTTTCATAGGTACTTTATTTCATGTACGTTAAAGATTTTTATATATATAAATAAATAAAATAGTTTTCAAGCTACCTAGTTACGATATCTTTA
Organism: Xylocampa areola; assembly: GCA_935421205.1. Lineage (NCBI taxonomy): Eukaryota > Metazoa > Arthropoda > Insecta > Lepidoptera > Noctuidae > Xylocampa > Xylocampa areola. Next base: position 9,811,620 of record OW285220.1, read on the forward strand.
CCATAAACACAGCTATCCCAAACAGTTCGGGATTAAAAACGTGATAGATGTATCAAAAACCTCACACATCAAATCCTGCAGGCCATGTTATGAATACTAGATGTGGCCACACAAACTAAAGACTCAAAATTCCACATCCGTGGTTGTGTATAAGCTTGCGTGGCCTAGATCGAGGGCGGCACGTGCAGTAGACTCGCGAAGCCTCGCTTTGTCAGGCCCAGCACGCCACTGAGTAAAAGAATACAGAAGGCCATGAAAACTGCTACCTTCTTAAAATAGATTTGACTACATGGGAACAGTTTATATATCACTACGGTTAGTGGAATATTGTTTATTCAGTTCAAGTAATTAAATAATGTTATTTTATTAGAGAATCTTCTTACACTTGACATTTTTGACACGCATTGTGATTTTAGCAATTCTCCTTACGCCCTTTCATTGTAGCACTTTTGATAGAAATAATGAATTAATATAATTCATTCTGACATACAGAGACAACACATCTATAAATTAAAAATAATTGACGAAAGGAAGGTTTTCTCATTATCCTGTGCGATGCCAGAAAAGGACTCAGTATCAGCTCTATGACGACCTATTTTGCTAAGACTAGACACAGGCTACATGTCACACCTTGCCATTTAGCACGTTATCACACAATATATTGACTGGATTTTCTGTTCATATCTTTATCATGCCCACTGCGATTCAAAACGGGAATTATTCTCTTTGCCGACTATTTAAATGCCTGCGTTTACCCGCCAAATTATCAATGCGGAAACGCGTACGTGTTAGAAATGGGAATGGACTTTGAAATTGTATGGGCTTTCGAGTTTTTTTTGGCTAAAATAAACCATCTCTCTTTATTTTGATAATTGAGATTTGAGAACTTTATTTAATTAGACAACAGAATTACCATCTAAACAATCAAAACGTAAATTAAAATTGGGTCGCTATGGCTCTTAGTGGTATTAAACATTTTTCTCAGGTGATGACAATTAATAACGGATTGGAAAAAATACAATGACATATTAGGAACTCTTTCTTCAAAACGAAAAAAGTAAATAAATACATTGTTTAGTTTCTTTGACTTGCCTCAACAATAGCATTGACATCTTCCAGATAACATGCAAATGACAAAAATAACTTATTTTTAAATCATCTTTGCATAGTAGAATCCTGTTTCTTTAATTGTTTTCAAGCCAAATTGGCATTAAAAAGTATAAATTAACATTTCGACATGTCATTTGAGTGAATTCATTTTCTATAGCGGGTTGCTATAGAAAATTAATTCACTATTGCAATACAATACTGTTCGTATGCTTTATTGCGTTTTAAATTATACAAGATCTATCTGTGGTGCTTAATTTAGTTTAATTTGATAAAGTAAATAATTATATCTAAGAGATCTTCATCACTATCGCTTGATCACATACTCAATTAAAGGTTGATTAGATCAAGGGTTGTGATACAGTAACTACAGTCCGAAGACTCCTTGATTTAAATTAATTATTATTTACAATAATTCTGAGCCCTGTGAAATGTCACGAATCGATTTTTTTTTCTATAAAATATTTGTTTCTCATTTTAATCTTAACATCACGGCTGTAAGTATTACCCGATACTTAGTTAGGCCACAACTAATGTTCTAAAATAATTACTTATCAACAAGCACGTGACAGGTGTATAATCCCTATTTAATAACACAAAAGCTTATACACAACACAACACAACACTATACCAATTACCCGCCACCATTATCTAAATCCGGCCACTTTCGGCGATTACTTCTAATTAGCTAATCGAAGCTTCGTCTAGTACATGAATAATAATAAGCTTAGATGACAAAGCTAGTGCTGTGACTATACGTAATCACGCTGGACATTATCCGCAAGCGCGGCTTGCATGGCGTGGCTTGCAATGACACGCTTGACGCGCTGTCACGTCATCTGACGTCAGTCAAGCGAGCTTGTGTTGTGTCGTGATTGTGACCAAAAATACGTAATATTTTATTTGTGTGCTACTGTTTCTGTTGTAGTATGATACTGTTTTGTATGTTGGTGTGGATTTTAACGTGTTTAATGTTGTTCGGAAAAATACGTTTATTTATAAATAACACTGTTTTTATAAGGTAAACTGTCTCGTTGGTCCAGTGATCCCAAGCAAGACTGCTAAGCATGAGATCCCGGGTCGGGCAAATCACAGCGGAATCTATTGAGTGATCGATATCTTTAATATAGGATTGGTTTATTTTATAAGTTGTTTTAAAGTAAAAAAACTAAATATTGTCATAATTTATATAGTTGACGTTTGTTGCTTATGTATTAATTTAAAGTATGGTGGACAAGAACACATTCATTTATACAAATAGAGATTTTAAGCGATTTTAGTTATATGTTTACAATGCGTGCCTAATTAGTTTTTATGTTTCATTAGTATTTAAAATATTCATAGTTATTGCTGAAACTCTAATCTTGCAAAATGAATATGATTGATTATACTAGACCACATTCTCTTCTTCGTCGTGTGTTTTCTTTTGTTTGTTCGTGCTACTTATAACTTGCATCTTAGGGTTTCTCTCAGAGAAAAAATCAAAGAGATCAATTTTCTGACTGTAGCCTCTGTCATATATATGACAATTTTATATATACATGTAAAAAAATTCGTTAAATTGTCAGACGTACATACTATAAATACTCTGAAGAAACATAACCTCACTGTTCATGCTATTTTTCTCCACACAATAGGTAACACATCCATGGATCAATGTAGACGCTTTTACAACAAACTGCGCACTCATGTTAGAAATTTACCCTATAATAAATTTAAGAAAGTTATTAAAGCTAACCTATGCCGAAAAGGGTATTACACTAGTTTAGAATATCTAAAAGATAAAAAAGCATGGTAATGATATAAAAAATGTTATTGGTTAATTATATTGATTTGATTTTACTTGGCATTGTAATATGATAAAATTGAATACTGTATTATAATAAATTTGACATAGTACTATGTGTTGAGCACGCATGGACATGGTGAAGCTACACGATGACTGATTCATGTGTGCCATCAGTTAGGACAGGTAACTCGAAACTGCTATGGCTCTTTCTTCAGAAGGCGTTTCCTGATATCCTACATGGTTACGGTCACAGGGATATATAATGATATTTAGACTATAAAAGAGACCTTGACCTTTCAGTTTGTTTCGGCATTTCTTTTCAGAGGTAGTCACATAGGAAATGCCGGCGCGCCTTCTAGATTATAGTGCCATGTAAAAACGAGTTTGAAAAAACTTGTCGGGCAATCCCAAAAAATGCACGTGAGTAGTAACCGGTCAACATTAATTGATATGAATATGTCTAACGAAAGTTTTTATACAGAAACATTTATTTGCATAGAAATACCTGTAGTATTACTAGGTATTTTTTTATATACAATATACCGTATTCACCAGGCTGTATTAATGACCCCCCCAGGGGTTCCACCTTGTCGTGGTGGGGGGGCTCTAGTAGCCGTGGCTTGGTCACCCACGGTGAAGCTAACGGAACCCGAGGAGGGCCGCTCCTCAGGGCTTTGCCTTCAAGCCCATGTTGGAGCGGCGCCGGCGTAGGTTGCGGGCCTTATGGGGGGTGCTGCAACTGAGGTGGGCTGCGGCGTCGTATGGGCGGCACCGCAGCTGAGGGATGGGGGCCGCGGTGGGAGAGGAGTGCCGATATGTCGATGCGCCGCTCTCCCTACCTGCCGCGGCCATGACGGGGCCGCCACCGTTGGATGGCGGACGCGGTGGGGCCGCAGGGGAAGAGGAGTGCCGGTATTGCGAGGCGCCGCTCTCCCTATCCTCTGCGGCCGTAGTGGCAGGCGGCGGGGCCACAGACCTGACCCGTCGCAGGGGACCTTGGGCGTCCAGACACGGGGTCGTCTGGCGCCCATTGCACATGGTCTCCGAGGTGGTTGCGGCACGCCATTAGTCTGGTGTGCCGTGGCGGGGGGGTGCAATACCCAACCCCGTGAGGGAGTCCGGCAACGGACGGCTGCGGGCGGGTTCGCGGTTGTGTGCGAAAGCGTTCCCGCGTCCCGCCCTCAAGCAGCTGAGGAGGTATACTGTGGAGTTTTAGTGGGTTCGAGTCCCACATAACCACTCTGTCTCCCCGTATCAGAGCGGTATGCGAGGGCATATCTCCACATAAAAAAAAAAAAAAAAAAAAAAAAAGCGTGTATTAATGACATGACCATTGCAACTACATTATCATTAAGGATACAATATATAAGAAACGAGGTCTTTGCCTTAAAAACAAAGAAAAGTCTTACGTCATTAGTACTCTGTTACTCTAAACTATATTTACCTACGTAGTCACGGTAATTCGCCTAGTGTAAATAGGTGAGCGCCACCTTCGGTAAACCGTGCGACGTGATGGCTGACGTCACGGGACACGCCGCGTCACTCACCGCACTGATTACTGTGCATTTTTAATTGTCAGCGTGTTTGTTTGCTCGTTATGGAAAGTTTTATTCAAATAGTGTGTAACTACACACTATATGAATTATTTGCAGGTCTGTTAATAAAGAAATATGATTTATATGTCAAGAATAAAAATGAAAAGAGGCCTTTGATAAAAATATCAACTTCATTTTTGGTTGCATATTAATCAATGTTTAAATACCCTTTGTATTTAAACATCGATCACTAAAAAAATATTCAAGAAAAATTATAACTGGTGTTAACTGTACACATGTTTTAACATTATAATATGTTACATGTTGTTTTGATGAACACTTATTTAAGGTAAATCTAAATTATACAATATTTATAACTTTTACAATTTTTATTTAAAGTAAATTGCACTAAATAAATAAAAAAAATATACGAACCTATTTACAATATTGTATTATATACTATAAGAAATCGAATCAGATCTCCTTAAAGCTGCATTTGTCAACACGCTCGTATTAAATTAACAACATCTTAGGCACCGAGTTCCATTGTTCTCGGCGCAGGCGCACGGTGTACGTATGTACCGCTCCCGCACCTTCACGCCGCGAACGGGATAGCGATTCATACGGTTGAGGCGAACGTACGTCGGTGTTGAGCGATTCTTACGACGCACATACGCTATAATTACTTGTTTCTTACCAATAACATTTATTTATTTAAGACGTCTCTAACGTTCCTTCAACCATTTCGATTTTGTGAGTGAATTTAACCCCAGATTTGGGGTTTCAAGTTCACCGTATTGTCACTTCACATACTCGCTTCCGTACGGCGGACAGTAGCGAGCTCATCCGTTGACCCTGAACCTGGTGCCGTCATCCCACTGCACACCTTCATCGGCGGCCTGTGACATCAGGAGAGTACTGGGCCAGTGAGGAAAACGAAATATTTGCTTTAAAGGCTCAACCTACTTGCTTAACCCCTACCGACTGACTAGGGTTATTTAGTATAATAAATGTTCCGTTAAATTAAAATTTATAATTCTTTTACTCAATCTCCTCCTAGGCATACCTCCTAGGCTGGGCAAGTAGTAACGGGCGGGTAGTAACACTAGTAACGGGACAATGTTAAATATAATATTACTTAGATTGTCTTAGTAAAGTTGACATTTAGGCAAATTAAAGTGCAGTGCAGCGGGAAACTGCAAAAGAATATGAGTTCTCACCTCGTCATAAAAAGCACTTCACACTGAAATTATCATCATTCCAACTAAAAAGGTGCAATAAAGCCGCGGGCCACTCGGCACACTCAGTTAGCGTCATTACGCCGAGTGGGAGAGAAATTCGCTTTTACTGAAAATTGGGTAATCGACGGCCGACAGGCGGTTTATTATTTTTAATATTACCCCTGGAGACTGTAAATGGTGTGCTCCCTGAGAGATGCTGTGTCGTAATGTTGGCATTAGTTTGATCGAGGAAATCCCGACCCGGTGTTAACGTTGATTGTGATACCCTTAATTGGTGATTAAAGTATCTATTTATCTTTTTAAAACGCTGTTGAGATACTCAAATGGGGGTAAAGGCGTGTCGCAGGTTCGATTCCTGCACGGAGCAAATATTTGTACGATCTATAGATAATTGCTCCGGGTCTGGGTGTGTGTGTGCTTGTGAGATTATATGTCTGTAAACGCACCCACGATACAGGAAGAAATCTCAAGAGTGGGGCAACGTTGTAAAAAAAAAAACTTGAGAGGTGTCAAGGGACACCCGGATGAAACGAAGTTCCTTTCGATTAATTAGTGAAGGAATTGTAATAAAATTGTATTTTTTTTTAAGTTTTTGATGAATGAATAGACAGACAAAGTACATATATAATATATATATATATATATAGAAAGTAAGCCAGATATCTATATATATATATCTGGCTTGCTTTCTATAAGAGAGAGAGAGAGAGAGACAAACAGAGAAACATGCGCACGCCGCACGGTTTACAATAGCTTACTATAGCAAAAAGTGTCGTTACAACTTTTCGTCTTAATTTTTTCCGTCTAGCCCCCTTTCGCAACGCGCGATAAGGAACTTCTTTCCAAAAATCTTTATATACTTGGTATTTCATGCAAAGTAAAATGCCTGAGACATACTCAGATGATGCTGGTGCCAGAACGTATTCGCGTGACCGTGATTCCGCGTGACGCGATGAACTCAATGCCGGTGTGCCTTTGCGCCATGCCATCGTGCCCTGCCTATATTGAAACCGCTAATCGAGCTGTCTGTCTGTCACTCACCTGACATTATTTGAAGTTTAGCTGCAAATATTTGTCGAGGTGTGTCACTTTTAGGCACAAACTTTTTAATTGAAGGTCACTAGGTATCCATGTAGACTAAACAGTATTGTGTAGTTTAAATGTGTTGAGATTTTTTTATCAGTACACAAGAAATTCTCCAGTACCGTGGACCGTATTACCATCTCGGAACAATTATCTGTAAGTAGATCATGCAAATATTTGTTCTGTGTGGGAATTGAACCTGTAACACTTTTCATAACATATTCATATAAAATGGGCGTATAAATTGCAAGACATGACATCATCGAAAATAATATATCCTTATGAGGTATATACTCTATGACTCCGATAAATAGTTAATATATAATTGTTATTGAATAATATACTTATATGCTAACAATATTCTCAATATTAATGCAATATTATGACAACAATCAGAATTCTCTGCGAAACCTATCGGGTTCACCGAATATTATGTATAATATCAGTATTTCTGTACCTCAGATATAATTACGAGAAATGATCATGAAATCAAACTTGCCTTTGTATTAATTAAACTATCAATGTAAAAACACTTATCTATAAACTCGTCGATTTACAAAATCCTCTTATTCGATAGTACTTCATTATGTCAGTATCGGAACTGATTAACGAATGATGTGTACCAAACGGGCAAACATGTTATAAATCACATGAATATCGTCACGCGAACGTGTCACGCTCGCTGTGCTATCTATGACGTCACGTCACTTTACCCATTTCATTTGACAGTTGACTGTTTGAGGTAAACAATATACCTACCTGCTTATAAAGATGTGGTTATAACTACTAAGAAGCATATTATTATAATAGGAGCTAACTAAATTCCGGATAACTATTTTTGCCTTCAAAATGTACAGAATATTTTATTTGACGTCATTATCATTATAACGGCTCATTATGTAAGTATCGAAGCTGATTAACTATTAACGTGAAATGGTGATGAACACATAATTTGGGTTCTTAAATAAATATGTTGTTGTATTTGAAATAACAAGTTTATCCTTTGAATAAATTATTAATATATAACCAATTACAACACCATGTCATTACCATCACACCATGGCTCATTACGTCACCATCGCGTCTGATTAGTGATTGACATGACACATGGCGAACATGTTGTAATAATTACTTGTAACGTCACGCGATGTTGTCATGCTGCCGGTTTGCACTGATCTGTGCTCATCACAGATGAGGTGACAACATAGCCCAACCCTGACGTTGCTTGACAACTGACAGATATAATAAAGGGCACGAATAAACGTTTGGTCGTGAATAAATTATGTCGTTTCATACATTGCTATTTTAATAAATAGCCAATTTATTTCTCTTTCGATTGGGTTGTGGCTAACTAGCTGTTAGAGTTATTCGAATCACCCATAGGACAGTCACTTGGCTTAACCATTGAGCTGCGTGCTTTGTCTTCCTATATCTTGAAAAGCGACCACACAAATCTGATCAGTTAAGTGCATTTTTGGGTTCGGTTAGTGCTAATTAACTCTAGATCAAAATCCTGGAAAATAATGATAAAACTTTGAAACGCTTGCGTAGTGAATTTAATTTATATTTTTTTATGAATTGAACAATACGGTCGAGATGGCTTAGAGGTCAGAGCGCCTGGAGTATTTATCCGGGAGGTGCAGGTTTGAATCCTGCACACGACCGCTTTTTTTATTCCACAAAAAAAAATACAAAATAACTTTATATTTTCTTCATTTATCCGTACCGACATAAACACATTAATCGGTTTTGTATACACTGAACCTAAAACTATCATTTTAACCCACTCAAAGCCTGTTTTAAACTCGTACCAAAACTGTTAATCGATCAAAAGCCGGTCATGTATCCCGGCCTAAGTTCGTAATCACGCTCGCGATTAATATGGCCAAATAGGAAATCGTAATAACGTGTTTGGTTTGCGGTGACGTGTTTCCGGTGTCATGATCGGTTGTTAGCGATCAGCCATATTTTATTTATAGTCTATGGTCTAAATTATGTAAATGTCTGTTGGGATTCGTCAGTGCTTATACAGGTAATGTAAAATGTTGATTTGTTTTGATTTGAACGTAATACATATACACCATGTGATAATTCGGAGTATGTAAATTCGCGCTCGTTTGTTTTGATAATGGATAGAGTACTCAAAAACAAAACTTTTACTGTTTTTTTTTATACTAGCGTGTTTCCAAACACATATATCAAAAACATAATATAAAATAATAAATAAAAAAACACTTTGTTAATTATATTGAAAGCAAATTTTAAACCACACGCAATAAATTCAATTGGATGAATGACCACGCGAATCTTAAACCATACGATTCCATTTTCCGTTTCATTACATGCAAAAAAGTAAAAACATAAAAATAAAACGCGTGACTAAATCTCCCACATCTAAATTACGTCATATAACCTAACAAAGCGTTGTTTCTAATTATTATAATAAAAAGCAACCAAAGTCCTGTTCTAATTATCCTGCCTAAACAGAGCTCTCGCGCTTCGCAGAGGGCTTAAGTTTGTAAATTACGAGGTAACTTCGGTAATTTATCAATAATTACTTGAGAATTCATTGTTAAGAACCCCTTCTTTATGTTTTATTGTAATTAAATATTTTTGCCATTATGTTCTTAGATGCGGCGCGATTATAAACTTTTTGAATTTTGATGGCGGCTAATTTAATTTTTATTCGGAGTTGTGTTTGGTGGATGGAGTATTTTTTATACCCATTCCAAGGAAAGTGAATTTTAATCGTCTATCTTGCTTTAGACTCTAAATGAAATGAAAAACATGAAATAACAATACAGTTAGTAGACTCTAAAGTTTAGAGTCTACTAACTGTATTGTTATTTCATGTGTGGAAGTCCACTATGAAAGTGCCTAACTGACAACTGACTTAACCACAAGGTGCGTAACTAACCTTTACCGATACTTTGGATTCGCAGCTGCATTCACTGTAACCCTGGCAGGATACGGACCCCCGTCAGTTTGTGCAGGCCTGTATGGTGATAAGTCCCTTCGATCTCTATGGTCCCGATGGTCCTTATATACAATGGTCTGGTGACCAACAGCTTTCTTTGATATGTTTCTTAATTACTACGATGGATTAACTTTAAATTTTTACACAACCTTGTATTATATTAGAACAACTTTTAACCGGATTAATCGCGTGTATTATTAGTTTTTGTTTTTCCTGACGTTTCGAACACTTTGCAGCGTTCGTGGTCCACCTGCGACCTCGAACGCTGCAAAGTGTTCGAAACGTCAAATAATACACGCGATTAATCCGGTTAAAAGTTGTTTTAATATAATACAAGGTTGTGTAAAAATTTAAAGTTAATCCATCGACGGCTTTTGCGGCTTCTGTTATACTTTCCTGTATTTATTTTATATTTTTTCACCGCAGGTTTTGTCTATTAGTGTTTTCGTCCCAGTTCTAACCAACCTAACTTCACAATGTAACGACTTCATATTTATAAATTCTCAGATCTGCAATGTATCGGTGGCAATATGTACGATGTCTGCAAACAGTTCTAAGATCGGCCGCTTTGGGACCACTCGAAACTTGCTCGGTAATGAAGCACTAACTTAAGATCGCAACTGTGCACACGTAATGATTATTAAGTTACCAAGCTAATTAAGAGAGGTTGAACTTATATTGAGCTTAATTCGACGGAATTTGCTATTCATGTTTTTCTCTAAACTTCCTCCTTGGTCTCGTAGACAAGTTCTGCTCTTGAACGTTAGATCCACGGTTCGATTAACGGGTCGGATAATGTTTATTTACTTTTAAAATAATAAAAAATATTAACGGCATTTGTATGGAGGACATGTTTTCTTTTCGCATTTGTTATTGGTATAGTTAGAACAGTTTTAGCCATTTAATTAATGATAATTAATTTAAAACTGAAAATGTAATTAATTTAAAATATTACCAAGGAAATCCAGTAGTAAGCCATAAATAAAAATATTAAATAGAAACCTGTAAACATGGCGGGAAATTCAAAGATGCAAACAAAAATTAAATTCAGTCTAAACCGAAAACTTAAATCCTAAACATACATCCAAAATTAACCGTAAATTTTGAACCGTAAATTTTGAACCATAAATTAAGATTGTTAGGAGTTTTTTTTAATTCATTTTATTTTGTTTTACCTGTTACTAGTTACCGATTATCTTTGAGATATGAATGATATAAAACCAGTCAATGCTTCGGTACTAAAGTACCAAATTATTATGACAGAAAATTTCGCTGCAGTCATTGCCTGAGCCTTATAATCGAAATCTATAAAAACCCGTAATACATTTTCTACTTAACACCCTTTTTAGTTACAAAACGAAATTCCCGGCGTTTATTCGCATCGTATTTACCTCCTGCCGAGTACACTTTAAATCTTACCATTATATCATGATGGCTGTAAAAATACTTGAGAACGTCAGCATTGTGAGCCCGCTTTGTGAACAGGACAGGCGAGAGAGGAGCGAAATAAGGCTCGCGAAGCTATTGTCCGCGATATATAAAAAGCCTACGAAATATTCGATAAGACGTAGGGGTGCCAGACGTTAATATTATTATTAGATCAAGGTATTACATATTATACATTTTTTTTAGAAAGTCCTTAGAACTTGATGGTATCTCTTGAAGTATCTGGAAAGCGAGTGCCTGAAAATCTTACTTCATGCACAATTTTATAGAAAAATCTGTATTCAAATTATATTTTTTTTTGCAAAATCCAAGAAGAAAAAATTAAACAACATTCTTAATTGTTTTTGTATACGAGTAATAACTTTCGTGAGTCATATTCATTTTATGATCGGATTAGTACAAAATTGTACTTCATAATAATATCATTTCACTAATACATTACTTATTGCGTGCATTTTCGGGACTGCCCGACTAGTTTCGAACTCGAACGGAACCCTTAGTCATGAGTTGATTCCGCGGTAATGTTGTGAGATAAACTAGTCTAGGTAGTCAGGCAATCCCAAAAAATGCACGCGAGTAGTAACCGGTTAACAATAATTGATATTTTTTATTGTAGCAGAAACGTATCGGTTTGGGTATACAACGTCATCATCATCCGTAGCCCTGCTTCGCCCGCGGTAGGCATTAGCTGATACGAAATGACAGGATTTTCGGTCACCGAGTAGCGTGTTGACTATGCACTTCTTATTTGCAAGACGCTTAAAGAATTCAAGAGTTTGAAATTATAACGTGTTTATTTAACCGCACTCGTGTCGTATGTAGGTATTACTACGATAAATGCATTCTGCATTAAATGTGGGTGAAATGATTTAAGAAGTTGTAATATATTACAGAAATTGTTGTAGTACAAAAATTTACACTTTCGCAATACAAGATTTTTAGCGTAATTAAGTCCCGTACATCATTAAATAGTCGAATGTATTTTTTTAATTATAAATAATAATTGTTGAACAGGAAATAAGTAACAGTTAAAAGGCTGTTTACATTACCACAATATTGACCTCTTTTCATATACGGTAGTACAAACAAACCATATATCTGTTTTGCTTTAATATCCAATTCAGTAGAAAGTGGGTCAAAATATTAAAATATCAGGGCTTCGTGGTACCTACAAACGAAAAAGGGGTCCACAGCGTAGCATTCAAAAGGTATTACTTACAATGAGGGATCAAAGGTGGGACTGGTTATTATTACATATGTTTTTGGATATTTTGTTTGGTAAAGATCACATTACTTACATTTCGGAAACCTTGAGGTTAAACTATTGTACTCGTATTCCCGAAAAATATAGGAATCTACAGGATTCTAACAGTGGGTATTGTGTAAGTTTATTTGTGAGTGCAAACCTTGGCGTGTACCAATGTGAATTTTTCAATAGCATATCTACTTTCTTAAGTAGTCAAAATATCACGGTGAAGGAAATGTCGCAAGGAAACCTGGACTTGAATGGTCTGAAATCGTCAACACGCAGTGTTGTAGTGTGGTGATAAATGGCCGTGCCTTCTCTGAACGAGAAGAGGCTCTTGCCCTACTGTGGGGTAGTTATGGCTAGTTATTTGCAGACGTATTAGTATTAGTAGACTAAAACCATATCAGACGCAAAAATAATTTTATGAATTTTATTATTTACTACCTGTGCCCGCGACTCCGTCCGCGTGGATGTCGTAAATTAACACCATGTCGTGTATGAACACAAATTCATAATTAACAAATGTTCAACGTGATTCTTTTAAATGGCATAACTTTTTTATTTATGAACCGATTGACATGAAACAAACACTAAATGTTAAGTGAACCTTACCACAATATATTAGTGAAAACCACATCTAAATTGAATAAGTTGCGTCTGAGATTAGCGTGCACAAACATACAGACAAACAGATAGATAGACAAACAGACACAAATTCTAACAATCATTGTTTTGGGTGCTATTTGCGTTGATAATGGTCCCATTTTTTTTGTGTTCGTTATTGACAGGACAAGGTTTGTATAAAAGAAAATTGCGGTACGAAGTTCGCTGGGTCAGCTGCTTTTAAATAAATTGATATAACGCCTAAAACCATAGTCATCCTGCTACCACGAACGCTGCAGAGTGTTCGAAACGTCAGGAAAAACAAAAACCAATAATTCGCGCAATTAATCCGGTTATAATTTGTATAATTATAATGTGTAGTGATGATCGCTTAAACCTTAGATATTACTACGTTCACAGAGTATTATGCAACAAGCTAATCGGCCTGTAGCAACCCTAGCGTACACAATGGGTATGGATGGCCGGTTCATATGAAAAGACCGATCTGTTTTGTATTTTCTCAAGAGTTCGTGTTCATTGATTATGTTGGGAACCTGATCCGCTGATTCAAGATTGCGATTCTTTAAATTCTTTGTTATGATTTTCAGGGAATTTGCAAAAGGGACTAGAAAATATGAACATGAATAGTAGGGCTAAATGTACCTACTTCTCTTTTCTTATGCTTAAATGTTATAAAGTTACAATATTAAATGGAAAAAGAGTTCGCGAAACTCTTTAGAGTTCGCTAAGCATGCGTTAATGCTTTTCAAAGATTTATCTTGAATTATTAAGGTAATTGCATTCTTTACGACATTGTATTAGCTGCAAAGTTGGTGGTGTCGGTTCGGTCACCTGTATAGGTACTGAATTGATTGCAATGATGTCGCCATAAGACGTGTTAAAATATGGAAGAAGAATTCGCGGTGGTGAGCAGAGGTCGAGATGGCTTAGTGGTCAGAGCGCCTGGAGTATTTATCCGGGAGGCGCAGGTTCGAATCCTGTTCGCGACCGTATTCTTTTTCCATTTAATATTGTAACTTTAGAGTTCGCTAAGCATGCGTTAATGCTTTTTCAAAAACATATCTTGAATTATTTTTTTACGTTGTTGCGCACTAGAAATGCCTCCTATATCGTGGGTACATTTACAGACACAAATCTCACATGCACAAATAACCAGACTCGGAACATTTATTTGAGGTTACCCAATTCTGAGGTCCACACAGAAAAAGTCGCGGAAACAAGCTAGTCGTTGATAAAATCTAGCGGCCGTGCCGTCGCAAACATAAAATACAAATGCTAACATAAATAAACTCTCAGCATATAAAAATATCGTTAATACAAAAAAAAACTGTATTCCACTAAGTATTTATAATTTATCGGAACAAAATAATTACAGTAACCGTACCGCCGCCGCCGGGCCCGTGACGCGAGGGTGCAACGTCATTAAGTTGTCGTCAAGCGATCACTTGGCGGTTAAAAATGCGGTAAAGCCTTCATTCAGGCAACAAGTTACTTTATTAGCTGTATGAAAAGCTAGAGGCATGTAAACGATAGCCAGGGCTACCGAGCCTTATATAATAGAATTCGTTAGTTGATATTTGTTTTCAAAAAGTGACGCTATATTGCAGACCCAAAAATAAAAACAAGTCTACCGTGCGTGTACGAGTACTTCTTCATGGGATGATGCGGGGAAAACACTGATATGTTGTGAATTGTTTTGGTCTTATTGAGAAATCCAAAAGTCAGAACCCAGAACCTCACTCCACCTAGCCGCACATGCGACCTCTAAACCGATGAGGTAGTCTAAGTAAAGAATGGGCCGGTAATGCAATAACGACCGGTTAAATATAGGAACTGCATTAATAATTTACACAATGTGTACAAATATTTGCTCCGTGCAGGAATCGAACCTGCAACACGCAGCGCAGCAGTCGGTCTCTCGACCACTGCGCCAACCGCGCTGTCAACAAATATATATAATATTTTTTTTACTAAATATATAAATTTAATTATCTGTGCAACGCTCGCCCACCCGCATAATTCACATATGCAAGCGATGAAAAATCTCATCTACAACCAACTATACGTGTTTCATTCCCCCACAGGGTATCTTCAGGAGCTGCTAGACCGTGCAGAGCACAGTTGAGATTTTTATTCAAGTACCGCTTGCGTAGTTGGTCGTAGTTGCTTGGGCATATATTTGCGGACGGGTAGTGCACAAGTTATTGTATGACTAGCCTCAATATTGAGGGAATAGTTAGATATTGTATTTATTTTCATTAATTGTAATGGACTTCCATAAGTTAACGCCTGAATCTATTAAATAATTTGTAATCAGTTGACTATCTCACTTGTGCGCCAATGTCTAAAACCACAGCCAGTACTATAGCGTAGTCTGAATTACGCTTAAAATCTAACCAGAAATGTCAATCGGGATCAAATCCAACGACAATGCATTAACTAACTACCAAACAGTTTTGACTATGGATAGCTGATTTACGGACGAACATACACGAATGATAATTCGGACGCAATTCGATTGGAACAATTTGCTGGCGTCATTTGCATCTATGCGTCGCTAATCATAATTGACGAATAGTTATACGTATCGTGGGTGGAATTGAGCTGCGTTTTAGTAGAGTGGGGTACACGGAGCATAAAAATGAGGAAGACAGGTGATGTTCGATTCACGAGTCGTACATATTGTTACTGGGTTTTTCTGATCTAAAATTCTTAATAGGTACTACATAGTCTGGAATTCGGCCTATTCCATAGCAATAGGCTCATAAAAATATTAAAATATGTGTTCAACAATATACCTCCACGCCTAAGTACCAGAAAGGATTAGTAGAGGTGTAGGTACTGTTTTACACTCATATTTCTCTGATTCTGTTATCTGTTATGTATCCCATGTAAAAAGTGTAATATTGCTAACTACCGGAAAATTTCAAAGTTAAGGCTGAGTCAGACCTAACAGAAAACACTGCCCGACTCGGTAATAAACCCAGGATTCTCGTTGAGTGATTACACTTACGTCCAATAGAGCAATGAGGCTGTCCAAAAGCCTCTTTATATGACTACAATTCAATAGAATATATGTTACAACATTTTTATGCACATTTTGGGCATACAAAAACGACATTTACAACCCACATCATTGCCTTCTATGATGCGTGATGGTACTTCATGCATGTTAGATCAATTGTATCTGTTCTGCAATTGCACAGCCATAGTTTAGTTCGTGTTGGGTATCATTCTCTTTTGTCACTAATGTATTATATTAGATGCATAAGCACAATTACGGTATACCTACCATTACACAGAGAATTTAGTTTCCCTTTGAATTATCAGATAGTAATGTGACGTGGATATGTGAAATTCTGAACGGTGAATCTATTCTAGATGAACAGAAAAGTTCTATGACATAGCATCACGCTTGTAATTTTTGAAGGGTTAGACGGAGTTTTATATACATATTTCACTAATGTAATAATAAATTGTAGAAAAACACGTGTGTTTTATTTTCATTTCAGAACTATTTGTACCAAAGCCACTTTAAAAAAAAAAATATACTAGCCTATGTTACCCGGGACAATGTAAGGATTCTAACGATATACCATACATCTAAATTGATTCAGGCGTTTAGTAGTTACTGTGGAATAAAGAAACTCACAAACATGTATACCTACTCTCCTCCCGACCGTATTTCGGCCACGGCGGCCTATTTCACACGGAGATTAGCCAAGTACGCAGGAGATGTTATAGTGCCCAAGTGTATGCGTAAACACAGGTGCAGTCTCTCTTCCTTTACTATCATATTCCGATGGGACAGCAATCCGACACGACCGGAGACAGATCAGGCGCAGGACCGACGGCTTTACGTGCCCTCCGAGGCACGGGGGTGTCACACCACCAACTTCCTGACTCCGGGCTGCTACTGAGAATTTCCTAAAGAAAAACCCAATAACACTTTTACCTGAACTGGGAATCGAACCCCGGACCTCACGCTCACCAGCCGCGCTTGCGACCACTAGACCAACGAGGCAGTCAACATCACAAACATGTATACATGAATCCTAAAAACATAACACTCCTCTTTTGGGAAGTCGTGTAATAGGTAGTGAGCTTTTTGCCATCTATCGGACACAATTGTAAGCTGCGTCACAGGGAATCTCCTAACGTTAGACAGCATAAATAAGAGTAAATAAGGAAACTTAAAAAAAATATACAAAATTAGCATGTTATCAAAACTATGCGTGGATGTTTTAACCGACTTTAAAAAGAAGGAGGTTTTAATCCAACCTGTTTTTATAAATTTTTTGAACAGCGATATCTCCAGAATTATTAGACAAATTTCAACGATACTGTTTAATTGAATCCGAGTAAGTATTTGTTGAAAATAATATTTTGGAGTGCATGTATAAGAACAGAAACTTCTCAAAGGGTGACGGCAAATGGCCAGTGTAATTGTTTTATAGTATTAATCTGGAATAAAACAACTGCCTTGTTGGTGGGAATGGAACCAGATACCTCATGCTCAGCAGTCGCGCTTGGGACCAGTAGACCAACGAGGCAGTTGTTTATAGCCAAATGTCGGGCAAAGTTTTATTGACTTTTTCTGCCACGAAGTTTTGAGTAGTAGCCCGGAGTTTGGAATTGTGCCCGATAGATGGCAATAGGTTCACCACCTATTACATGGGACTTAATAACAGCACTTGTGAAATGTGGCTGTACACCTGTCCTATCCCTTCGGGGAATTTTGGGCTGATTGATACTCTGTTACGTTGATAAAAATGAAAAATTCATAAAAAATTTTGCTGTATGTCGCAGGTTCGAATCTGGACTGATAGACCAAACACAACCAACCAAACCGACCAAATACAACAAACGACAGTGACATATATTTTCTTCTTCTTCATAAACACGCAAGATACTTAACAAAAACTTTATTTGTTGTGCTTCTGAAACGAGGAGAACTTTACTAAGTACACATCATCGTTTATACTCCCATCACAATATGGAGCTTCTGTGAATCTCTCATGTTAAGTGCGTAAACAAAACTGTGGGCGGATCCGCGGCATATACCTTGTTCACCAACTTTTATTAGTATTGGAAAAGTTTTATCGGCTTTTTTGTAGCTAGGGCTTTTATTCGATAAAGTGGCCAAGGGCGTTTTGGATTACAATTGAAATAGGGTTCCGTTAAAGTCGTGATTCTTTGAGCGAAATACGCAATCAGATATTAAAAAATAAATATTTGTCTACTAAACCACATGTCAGAATTAATTATTGTTTGACGGTTATTACTCATGTGCATTCTTCGGGATTTTCCGACTAGTTTCGAAGTTAAACGGAGCCACTAGTCATGAGCTGAGCTCGCGGCGATGTCGCGAGTCAAACAGTTTGACTCAATCGGGCAATCCCG
This sequence comes from Xylocampa areola, assembly GCA_935421205.1. Lineage (NCBI taxonomy): Eukaryota > Metazoa > Arthropoda > Insecta > Lepidoptera > Noctuidae > Xylocampa > Xylocampa areola. The sequence continues at coordinate 9,830,074 of OW285220.1, forward strand.
AAACCGAGTAATAACCGTTGAACAATAATTAATATGAACATGTCTTACGAAAGTTATTATACATGTCAGAATTATATATTTATATGGTTTTCAAAAAATATTAAGGATTGTATAAAGTGTAAATTTAATATTTTTTCATTATTTAACTTTGCCGTTTTGTAGTATCTGCTAATATAGTAACAGGGAGACACAGTTTTGTGACTGACACAGATCAACCAACAGGTAGGTAAGCCTAAAAAACTATAAGTAATCCTTCTGCGGAACCCTATTAAAGTTTCATGTTTACCGAGTTATTTATCGTTTTTTAACGAACACGCCTCCATCTTGGCCGGAATTGGGCACAAACTGATCAAGAAGTATGAAGTACCTAAACTTGGGCGAACGCTAGCGATTGTTTGAGTTAAACTCGAGTTTAAAATTGATAATGTTCGGCAGATACGAGAATAATGTAGAAAACTAGAGAACTAACTAAGCTCCTTACATACGTCATATTGGTTCTCATAAATACATTTATTAGTTAGATATGGTAAGATTTCTAGCAACATTTATATAAGTGACTCCTTCATTGGTCTAGTGGTCATTAGAGTGGCGTAGTGTGAGGTTTGGGTTTGATTTCTGAACCGGGCAAAGTGTTATAGGATTTGCTCTTAGGACATTTTCAGTAGCAGCCCGGAGTTTGATATTGTGATCGCTTGGTGGCAATAGGCTCACTACATGTGGGCGTAAAATTATGTACCCCTTCAGGGAGTATAGGTGTGATGATGCTATGAGAAATTACTGATGACGCTGCAATTTGCAAGTGTCTGTGTATAAATAGTGAATCAGGTTTTTGTTAAATGATCGTTCACGTTGAATCAATATTTAATTTATATTATATAATATTTCATATGAAATGTGAGTGTGCAAAAGTATAGCTCTCTTCAGTTTGACTCGCGACATTGCCGTGGACTTTTTAGATTTATTTTCAGATTATGACTAAGGGCTCTGTTAGAGTTCGAAACTATTCAGGGAATCCCGAAGAATGCACGTGAGTATCTAATAATCGTTGAACAATCATTAATATAAATATTTTTGTATTTATTAATTGTTCAATACAAAAATATTATACCTCTGTCTTACTCTTCCAAGATGCTCGTTGTGTGGTTTATTTGGTTTTAACTTTCAGTATAGCGCATTGTAAACATAATTACGTTAGTCACCATTCGGAAAACACAAAAAATACGGTAAAAATCCTACCAAATGCATTAAAGGGACTGCAATTATGACGTGTGCAAACGGCATCGTATTCGTATGTACGGGTAGATCACAATATGTTCTAATTTGGGGCAACCCCGGCCGCCGCCGGTGACGTTCAGTGCAATAAACATGGATAGTGTTGCTAGAACACAACGTTTTCCCTAAGTTGGAGGTTGATTTAAAATATAATTGTGTGCAAGAAAACATTAACAGTTCTCTGTAATATTAAATCTTGTACTTACAAAGAATATGCAATAAAACATTTTGGTTTTAATAAATCTTTAAGTTCGTAGCGATGTAGCAGATTACTACGCGCTACGCGCTTTTTAAGCGGTTTCGTAGCCTTCATTCTACGAGTATGTTGTACTTTACGTGTGTGAACAACGCACTAAAGACTGACAGATTTCAAAAATTACCTGTGGGTTCTGCTTCGTTAGAATATTCTTTATTTTCCTGCATATATATATTATACATACATAAAAAAAAACGTTAGATAACCTGGCCAACACGCAGTAAGCCTGATGATCAACATTTCTTCCTCTCGACTGTGAGAAATAATATGCGCATCGATTTGAGAACCTCCTTTCTGAAGTTGGTTAAAATAAACCTTATAGTAGAACAATTACGGGCTGATAAATCCGACACCAATAATGAAGTTAACCGAAAATCTTTAGCTAAAGTTCCCAAACTTAGTGTTGGTAACCCCGACGTGCCCGTTAGTTGTTATTTATTGCTCAATATTACCATCCGCCACTTACACAGTAATATTGCAAATTATGTGCATATGTTAATTCGGCAACGAGCCGCGAATACGCCAGATACGAGTCGAGTACAATCGGCAACACAAGTAGGTTAACATTTTAAACTTTGCAAAGTGGTTTTAGGATCAAAACTTTTCACAAATATTTTTTTTTAACATATAATAAGCTCTTGGTATTAATTTATTTAAAAATCGTACGTAAAGTGAACTGGTACGTCACTGGCAACACCTAAACTATGAAAGCCATGCTTACTATTTTGACTTAAGCTGTCAATGTCAAATATTAACGTGGACGTGCACTTGACTGTACGTGAAATGTTGTTTTACTTAGTTTAGGTGCACTGAATAAGGGTTAGTATTTAGCTGGATTGTTAGTATGTGAGAGTTCTTAAAGACTTAATGTCTTTGAGTCTTTTAGGTTTAACCATAAACAAACAGGAATTAAAAAGTTCAGGTGCGTAGTACTCGCAACCAGCCCGCGTATACTAGATGTATGAACGTGGACGAAGCTAAAGGAGTATGTAAGGATCATGGCAGGTGGCATTCGATAGTTTCTGCCTATACCCGTAGGATAATGGCGTGAGTTTATTATGTATGTAGGAATTGACTGGCAATAAGCTCACCACCTTATTACATTGAACATATCGGTGAAATGTGGGTGTCAGTGTACACCTCTGCCTACCACGTCGGAGAATAAAGCCGTGACGCTATTTTATAATGGAATTATCTGCTAGCTCACCGTAAAATATAGCCTATGATGCTTGCCATATGATACGTAACTATATACTTACATCATTAAGCTTGAAGAGCACTTATGTCTTGTTCAGCGACCCGGCCTAGGATTTAAGGGGCGGTTGGTGCTCAACCATGCGTCCCGCGCAATTGGCTTGACCTTAACAGATCTATTATCATACTCTGATATAGTCAGCTAGGCATTACGTATATTTAGTTGAAAATTATGAACTTTCTTATTGGCTTATAACTGCCTCATCTTGAAGGAATTAGAACTGGAGTAGTTTTATTTATTTATTTATTTAGTTTTAGCGGGTGTATCCTTCTCGCCACTGGCATATGATTCTCAATCAAACCTTTATACCTTTTACCTGTATGGTTGATTTGATAGTACACGATTGTGACATTATTTTATGTTTTTGTTTAGTTTTATGTGTGTGTTAATACTGTTAATGTAATGACGAGAGCTATTGTTACTTTAGTGCAAGTTCTTTTGTGCTTGTGTGTTACTTCACCCCCTGCTAAAAGTGGCGAGAAAATTTGTTTGATATTTAGTCAGAAGCCGTCTCCCGTGTGGTCCTCTAAGTGCCTCATTGATCTATGGGTCGTAAATGTGGCTGCTGGTGTTCGATTTCCGGGTCGGGATAGTGATTTGGGGTTTTGTTGTTAGTATAAATTCTCAGCAGCAGCAGGAGTTTTGAATTGTGCCCGATAAATGACAATAGGCTCACGTCATCATACATGCGACTTCGTAACAGAATTGGTGAATGCGAATGTACAAGTATGCACACCTATGCTTAGTTCTCTGCCTGTCTCCATGTTTTCTTATTAACATATACACAACTGCGTAAAAAAGGGAATGTTATGTTTTTAGGGTTCATGTTTGTTTGTGAGTTTCTTTATTCCACCGTAACTTCTAAACGCCTGAACCGATTTAGATATATGGAGTATCGTTAGAATCCTTATATTTGTAAAACAGGATAGTAAGATTTAAAAAAATAGTAATGTAGTGGCTATGTTACACAGAAAGGTGTGTAATAAATAAAAACATAATTTACCCCATTTTGTTTAATTAATTTCATCAGTGTATTACGCTGCGTGTCGCGGGTTTGATTCCTGCACGGAACATGCGTATGTAAGAATTGTCACGATAAAAGAGAAATTCTTTTTGCGCAGCTACGTATCGTAATTAAAAAAAACTAGGGTTCTGTTACATAATCAATGATATTACCAAATTGAAATCCGTTTCTAATTATTTGTTTTCAGCAGTGATGTAACTAAAAACAACTAACAATAAAACAAAGAACAAACTAAAAACGTACATTACTCAACAAATATTTATCCACGTCAACTGTAGTAAAATAAACCTGTTTACCGTCAAGCTATTTATATCAGTATCGATACAATTGATATCTTTATTTGCTGAAAGCTCCCAATGGCGGGTAGTTGAAATAGAACTAAGTCAAAGACTAAGTAAGCCCGCACACGACCGACTTCCTACATCCGACAATAATACATAATCGGTGGTTATACAAAATACATTGCACGCGACATACGATAAATAATCAAAGATGTATGTGTAATTAATATTTATTGACTAGCTGTGCCCGCGACTCCGTCCACGTGGATGTCGTAAATAACAAATGTTCGAAATGATCCTTTAAATTGGCATAACTTTTTTATTTATGAACTGATTGATATGAAACAAACACTAAAGTTAAGTGAAGCCTACCACAATATATTAATGAAAACCACATCTAAATCGGATAAGCCGTTACTGAGATAAGCGTGCACAAAGGCAAAGAAGACAGACAAAAAATCTTACAATCATTATTTGGGCGCTATTTGCGTTGATAATTATCAACGCAAATAGCGTACCAATCATATTTTTTCTCATATATCTTCCATGTACAGACAGCGGTCCGTAACATTTTTATTATATGTAATGATGATGATGAGCACCCAGTGGTATAGAAACTTTGACCTTTTTGCCAGTCCGGTTACGTTGGACTGGCAAAAACGTCACAGTTTCGAAACAGGGCACAGAGTTTTCTTAAATCGGTTTATGTCTGTATATTATTGGTTAAATTATCATCTATACAGCAACGATGAAGAACATCGAAAACATTAGGAGTTTTATGAACCATGGGACTAAGAAATAATAATTTCTTACATAAGTTAGACGTAGTATTCGCATTGAAGTCACAACAACTGACAATTCGACACAAATCGGTGACCGATTGAAATCGTAGTCTGTATTAGGTCTGACTTTAGTTCAAAGGCTAAGAATAAAGCAATCCTTTTATTTCCTAGATTCTTTGCGATTTCAACAGAACTCGAGCTCTTAAGTGCAATCGATACAAAAAATGCAAAGTCATTTGTTTTGCATTCTTTCTTAAGTAACGGTCTGTTTGTGTTTCCTGTTTATAAATATTTTCTTTGATGGTTATTTATAGTTATATTCATATAAAAAAGGAATGTTATTGGTCTTTCTTCTTTAAAAGATTAAAGCTTCGTTTCAGATAATAAATGAACTAGATATTATGTAGTTCGTCCTGGCGTCGACATGTTGTCCTATTATAAAAAAGGAACCTATTTATTATATTAATTAATGTTTACCGGTTACTATTCACGTGCATTTATGGACACGGAGTCAAACAGTTTGACACGCGACATCTCTGCGGGCTCAGCTCTTAACCAAGGGCACCGTTTGAGTTCGAAACTAGTCTAGCAATCCCAATAAATTCATGTGAGTAATAACCGGTCAACAATAATTAATATGAATGTGCCTCGCGAAAGTTAAAAACAAAAAAAACCTATTTATTTACACATTTAACTTAGGATTTTTCACCGTGGGAGAGCCATGCTTCGGCACGAATGGGCCGGCTCGACCGGATTGATACCACGGCCTCACAGAAAACCGGCGTGAAACAACGCTTGCGTTGTGTTTCACCGAGTGAGTGAGGGTACCGGAGGCCCAAAACCTTTAAAAGGCCGGCAACGCACTTGCGACTCCTCTGGGGTTGCGGGTGTCCATGGGTGGCGCTAATCGCTTACCATCAGGCGAGCCGTCTGCTCGGTTGCCCCCTATTCCATAAAAAAAAGATTGTTCTTTTAGTGATACAAGCCTCGTGGATGCTATGAATCTTACCGACTTAAACCACTCCGTGTTCCACTTATAACTATTACCGGGATTCCACGATTCACAGCTGTGTTAGCTGCCCAAGATGCGGCAGACTTACTTTAATACATTTATTTCCCTTGTTTTTACTTTGATATCATAACTCGTTAGGTTTAACACCGAACACACTTGAAAAGAGCCTTATTTTCATGTTTATTATTCTCTTTGTATTTTTAACTCTTGTAAATCAATAATAAAATCTTTATTTTGCTATTTACATCGCTTAAATGTTAACTTAATACTTTTAAACCGTGCTAAAATTGTACTTATTTTTTTTTAGTTTAGTTTAGTTTTGCAGAGTAGTTGTAACAATGTTAAAACTGATACTTAAACTACATCGTATCCTCTACAATTCCACTACCTCTATCAGAGCTTCCTCCTTTTGAATATGTACCATAACAGCATCACGCTTGTACTCTCTGGCAGGGTAGGCAATGGTAGGTACACTAACATTACATCGTTGCTGTTATTAAGCCCTGATATAGGTGGAGAGCATATTGCCATAAAAGAGCACAATTCCAATCTTTGGGCTGCCACTAAAAATTTCTTAACAAAAAAGTTCAATAACACTGTCTGACCTGGTAATTGAACCCAGAACCACACGCCCAGCAGTCCAGTGACCAGTAGTAGACCAGTAAGAAATAGAAGTGAATTAACGAAATTCACGATTATAGTTAGATTTTTATACAAAAACAAAAAACTGTAATGTGTGTGTGTGTGTGTGTCTTGTGACATTTATCCCATATTGGAGTTCTTTTCTTCTCCATTTTGCTCTGTTTTTGACATCTTTATCAAGCAAGTCCCATGGCATCATATCCTTGTCCACAACATCTGGTTTTTTCTTATCCCTCTCTGACGGCCAGTTGTGTCCATAATAAAGTGGTCTTTCTAACTCACGCGCACACTCACGCGTTGCTTAAATAGGGACTGAATAGAGAGCGAGAACATCACCAAAAGACGTATTGAAATATGGAAGCAGAGTTCGGAGTAGAGAGCAGGGGTCGAAATGGTTTAGTGATCTCAGTGCCTGGAGTATTTATCCAGGAGGCGCATGTTCGAGTCCTGCTCGCGACTGCATTTTTCTTTTCCACGAAAATGTATAACTGTAGGGTTCGCTACGTATTCGTTGGTTCATTTGAAAGATTTATCTGTATATTTGTGATATCATCACTGTAAATATATGTTCCTGATTCTTAATTTAATGAAAAAAATTAATACCTATTATTAAAAATCTCATCTTCTGCATAATCTGGCGTTTGACACATGGGACTCGATTTATGTAGCACAAACGAAGTCATTGTATGTACGGCTGTAATCTAAAATACGACTTAGATTGCGCCAGTTTGCGATGTACGGCCTCATTTACTGGCGTTGTGTTGCGTTATATTTGGTACATGCGCCGTAATGTGACATCGTCGGAGCGATGGGTAACTGAACGGTATATTATGTACATAGTGATGTTCATAAAATACCGGAATTTTTAGGTTTTATTATTAGAAAGAGAACGGGAACCCAAACTGGAACCTTTATTTTAACGGTTCTTGAGGGGCTCGTGGCTAAGTAACAGCCGCACAGATCGAACAATCGAGGTTAGGCTGCGCTTGCCGCGGTTGGTCTATGGATGGGTGAACAACATTTCATACCGAGAGATCACGTTAAGCCATCAGTCCCGGTTGTCAAATTCAGATCTATGACAGCCGTTACGGTTAGTCAGAGGTCTGAAAGTGTGACAACCAGTCATACCACGAGATATCTTGTAACCCAGTAACTGGGTTGTGGAGGTTAGATAGGCAGTCTCCATGTAAAGCACTGGTATTAAGCTGCATCTGGTTTGACTGGCAGCCCGACCCCAATATAATTGGGAAAAGGCTAGGCAGATTGATTTTAACGACTCTTGAACAAAGCCAGTCAGAATTGATTGAGTTCATAAGATGCCAAATATTATCGCTGACACTGAATAGTTAAGAAAACTGTTATGGGGTGTATTTTTAGGAAATCCCAGGAGCAGTCCGGAGATTGGAATTGTACCCGGTCGATGGCCGTACAGTCGCCCGCGCAACTATCAAACTCGTCAACTATCCCGCGCGTATTGGTTATGCTCAACAGCCTCATAGAGACCAACCCGGACTGTGATCTATTTGCAGACGAATGGCAGTCTATTATGTCGTCCTGTCTTAGTTTTAGCGTAGTTTTATGTTTAAAGTAGTATTATAGTTATTCTAGTAATGTTAAAATAAATTTACCTACATCACAGTTATGTAATTTTTTGTTTCCCGGACGCAAAATAATCGCCAAGATCGGGGAGTTGCGGAAACCAGCTCGTTTAATCAATATGTCAATTTTGAATCATGTTGGCTTATTAGTATCCCGATTCTTTATTCTTAAGATATTTTTGTATTTAAAAATACGAAGTGACATATTTCACTACTCAATGCCTTTTTTGCGTCCCTGTTTATACATAAGTTGACTTAGTTGAAACAAAGTATCAATTATGGACCCTGTTAGGGCACAGCACAGATTTTATTAGGAGAGAGGAGGAAGAGTGGATGATATCTAATATATAAAAATCTCGAGTCACAGTGTTTGTTATCGAACTTCTCCGAAACGGCTTGACCGACTTTTATGTTTTTTTGGTAGGTCTGAGAATAGGTCGTAGGCTATTTTTATACCCCTAGGTGATCAGGGTGGCTTTATCCAGAAAATGTTATGTTATGTTAGTATTATATTTCCAATGTCTATCGAGCGGATTTATTTTTAAGAGTAGGCCTACTGATTAGTGAAATCTTAACTAATACCACAATTGCAAATACCGAAATAATCAGTTACAGATTTAACGACTAAATAATTGAACGTATTAATAATTAATTCTAAATTTAAATGGATTGCAACAAAACTTTGTATACAGCGTCAACGAATCCGATAAATAATCAAAATTCTAATTAAGTATGTGTATGTGTACTGTTTAATGATTGAATATATTGTTTATTGATGATAGGACCGATACCGTGTTATGAATTTAATCAAGGAAGTGATGAATGCGGTTCCACCATTTTCATATTAGTAATCAATTTCTAAAATTGATATTAATTAGAATATTCATATATTAATAAACCTCTGCCTCGTCGATCTAGTGGTCGCAGGAACGGCTCCTGGGCTACCAAAATAGCATACTTTTGTATGTCTGGTATCCAATATTTTTTCAACTGCTCGATTAGAACCATCCGGTGTCGATATATCCAGTGTAGGGGATTCACCGGAAACTACCAGCAATACGGTCTTGGTGAAAGAGTCAACTGTAAACTAATATTTAACTACATTAATGATAAATAAAAATATAAACGTGGAGGAAACAAAAGGAGTATGTAAGGATCGTAGCAGGCGGAGTTCTGTAGTGTGTTCTGCCCGTAGAAAAAGGGGTTAGTTTCTATCTCAAATCTGTTGGAATCGCCTCCTCGTCTAGCCGGATACAGCTTAACACTAGTATTTTATATAAAGGAACTGCTTATCTGCCTCCAGAACCCAGTTACTGGGTAACACATGGTAGGATTGGTTTTCAGACTTTTAGGCATCTGACTATCCGTATCGACTGTCATAAATCTTAGTTTAGGTAAGTATATAGATGAATGATTGGTCTCCACTGTGTAACAATGTCATGTATAATATATTTAATTATATTAAAAGTGACTTCAAGTTTTAGGTTATACAGTGGGCCAGGTTTGGTAAAGTATTATTGGGTATTTCTGTTATCAAATTCTTAGTCTGCTACTAAGTACCTGGACCTTAGAATTGTGTTCGGTAGATGACAATAAGCTCACCGTCTGGGAAATCCACAAGGGACTTCAACAGCATTCGGAGAGTACAGGCGCGATGATATGTTATAACGAATCCTATATGTGAGCTTGTTGTTAAGTGTCGATCAGCTATTACATAAGATGATGAAATTATGGAGGAATTATGGAGGAAGGTGTGGTGTTCCTCCATAGAAAAGGGAGGAGTCTCCAACCAGGCGGGTGATATTGCCTGGCGGGCCACGGCCCGACGGTTAATGTCGGGAGGTGGTATATATACGAACTCGTGGTCAAACTTTGATTGCGCGATGCAGGGTGTTGTGAGCGTAGTTTCCATGTAGCGAGATAGATGTCGCTACAAAATATATGAAATTTTCAAATAAAATCAAATCTTTTATTTGTGATACACAGGTAAAAAGATATTAATTAGATACTTAGTTCTTCTGTTATCAGCTTCATGAGCATACAAAGTTAAAAGAGAAATAGTTATTTTAATTAAGTCGAAGAAATACTAAAATTAAAAAAAAAAAAAACTGAGTACTTACCTACTGGACTGAAAGGATCTATGATTCTATGTATTCATCGGTACAACAGAAGTCCTGAGTAAGCGCCATGAAATGGGTGGAGCTTCTCAAATGAGATTCGGTCTACAGTCGTACTATTCTCATTAAAAAACAGTGACAGAGAAAAAAAGGACAAAAGAATATTTACTCTATAAAAAATCTATGTAATAGAGAAAAAAAAATGACTATTGATGTAGTTTGGATGTAAGTTTAAAGTAGAACCAAGCTTAAATTATTTGTATTGTCTACAGATAATTGTTCCGGTTCTGGGTGTGTGTGCATGTGAGATTATGTGTCAGTAAACGCACCCAAGTTACAGGAGGAAATCCTAGTGTGATTGTAATTCAATAAAGCGTTATACGCAAATACAACACGAGGCACAAACAATAAGTTCAAGAAACATTACAAAACCAAGTACGGAATTTAAAGTAATAAAAAAAAACTCATAACGTGCGCACTGCTAATTTCCACTTATTTCTCAGAACGCCTGAAAGCGTTTCACAACACTTTCATATACAGGTTAATTACCACGAGCCTTTGTGCATACGTACTTCTAACAATTAAAAAATCTTTACCTTATTAAGGAAAAACCGTTTTAGAGAAATTCAGCCTCAGAAGAAGTGAGTAGTTAATTAACTTAGACCACTAGGAGTTTACTAGTAGTAAAGCGCTTGTCCGAGTCCGCTTTTTATTTCACCCGACACTTGGCGATGAATTAAATTATAAGAAAAAGCGCTGAATTTTCTAACGGGACGTATGCAGCGGTTGATGTTGGGAAACTATGTTTTTTTTCTGAGTTCAGTTTATTCTAGTAATATCTTAGGTTTTCGCGATCACTTCATATTATAATAAAACAACTTTTAACAGGATTAATCGCGTGTATTATAGTCGCTGTAGGACTTCCTCCTGCGACCACGTCAGGAAAAACAAAAACCAATAATACACGCGATTAATCCGGTTAACGTTGTTTTATTATAGTTTATTCTACTTTTATTTGAATATTTAAGAATTAGCTATCCTAATGTTTTATACATACCATCATACTTGTAGGTCAGGGAGAGGTTCCTCGTTAAGGGTTAACAGAAGACTGTGTGGTTTATGGATATTTACAATCCAAAAAAAAAGAATTATCAGTATCGGACTACTCTGTAAAAAGACATGCGTGGTCATATATAAGAAAAAGTATACGCAACGACTTGAGAACGGTTGAACGGTCGTCGGTTGAGAAAAAAAGGTAAAGAGAGGTGTAGGTCAAGGCCCACAGGTCACCGATGCCGTTATTATTTCTCATGTAATGTAGTATTGCAACAGGCAATAGCTATTGCCACCAATCGGGTCCTACTCCAAACTAACCAGAGTTTCCGAAGAGACAAACTCAATAACATTAAATAGATTCAGGCGTTACTTTGCGGAAGTCCATAACAATGGGTGCAAATAAATACAATATCTACTTCCACAATATTAATTAATTTCAATAACATTATACCCGATCCGGGAATTGAACCGGTTAAAACCACTAGACAAACGAGGCAGTTCTATGGTAAATTTAAATAATTTAACAACTTCATACACAAGTTTGTTCTTATTCGTTAAAAAGAAAGTATGTACCTAACGTCAAATGCGTCACAAAAATTCAATTAAAAGTTCTAATCGAATGAATTCTTAAGTCTGGCGTGGCCATATAATCTTATATGGCCACGCAAAATGAAATAACTTTGCTTCAATATCATTTTATATTGATACGGACTCATATTGGTTAAAGTCTTTCGATTCTTTTCAATGTGACCCAGCCCTATTCAGAAAATTATATGATTGAAGACTAAATAAATCAATTTACATTTTCTCTTATGTATGAGGTGTCAAAGTGATGTTAAGATTTTCATTTGATAAGCTGTGCTTTTTCAGGCGTCTCACAAGTAATATTTTTGAATAGTTTTTACTTTTATAATTGATTTTCAACGTTCAAGAGCCAAAATAATATGATATCAACATTCATAGGCCATTTTCTTTTAAAATGTATAATAAATAATATTTTTCTAATAAAGTGGAGCTAAAGCTTCTTAACAAAGTTATAAACTAACTTTGCTTTTTCTCCATGTATTACTGTAGTGTAGAAAAAAATTTGCATGTATTTTTGCCAACTATGTTAAGGCCTTCAATCTATCTAACTACTTGAAGCAACAGCCCGTTTGACGTTTTTTTTTTATTATCGTGTGGAAATCGTCATGGATGCCCTCTACCTAATGGCGAGGGATATGTCGGACTCTTACCGACTAAAACCACACGGCCGTCGCAGCACATAAGAGAGGGCACCGTTAACTCGGGTGGATCAAACCAGTGCCCACTCTGTGCTATGCCTATGGCACGCCACCGGCGAAACCGTTAGCCTCCCAAAATCGTCGCGGTGTACAGGAGCACACACTTGAGGGTCTATTCAGAGTCGATGACCCTTCTTTTCCCCTACCAGTAATGGTGGTGGTTTTTACCCTATCTGGGATGAGCGCCGAGACGGTTACCTCTCCGTCGCCTTCGTCTCCGAGCCGGATCAGCCTTCTCCCGATCCCGCTCTGCGGCCTCCTTCTGGAGCATAACCGATTCACAGAAGGAGGCTACAGCCATGTTGTGTAATATACATATATATAATAAACATTTAAACATGTTGGGAATAAAAGCTTTTTCTTTCTTTCTTTCTTTCTTGTCGGCTCTGCCAGCATAGCTGACACTACTGTCGGCAAAGACAAATCCTGCCCGATCTGGTTAACCAGAATCCGCCGCTCAGAGTACCATGCAGGGCACTCTTCGAGCGTGTGCTGTGCGGTATCCTGGTCACCTTCACAATGATGGCAATTAGCCGTCCGTGGCTTCACGTCCAATCCTACTCAGGTATTCACCGAAGCATTTGACCTGCACAATCTCATGGTTAGCTGTCAGATTTTCAGGCATCTACCTACCTGTAACGGGCACGATTGACATCAGTCTTTTGTTTGACAACCAGGACCAATGTTTGAACGTGCTCCTCGATGCAAGGTCAAAACAATTTAGTCATTCGCTTTAATGAATACTTACTTACACTTTTAGCTCTGTGATACAAAGTAAGTTTTGGCTTCCGATACGGGAGACCGTCTTGGTTCGCTTCGACAACTTTCAAAACTTTACCGAATATTTAATTAAGTATTTATATTTTATAGGGAACTTATTCTATTACTCAGGTCCATTTTTTGTAAATGCCATCTAGTTCCTTTATAAATATATGTAGGACCTAGCTATTTTCAAAATACATCAGATAATTAAACTCGTAACATAAAGTTGAAACATTCCCAACCTAGTTATCAGCCATTTTGCAAAAATGCAGCCTCAAAAAGGGCTCGCCCAATTTAAAATTAATTTTCGGAATTTATACCCGAAGCTGATGCTAACTACAACTATGTTTGAACGTTCGCTGTTTACTGTAAATGAGAACATAAGCTAGATAGTCTACATTTCTATTACATGACTAGAAAAAGTTGCAAATAGTAAAATTTAAGGCCCTAAGATTGACAGTTACAATCGATCTATCAATCGTAGGGCCTTAACTTTTACTACCCACTTAGTAGGTATAAAATATTTGATTTCTGCCTGACAAAACAGCTACAAATTACTAACTTTTAAACTATCGCGTTGCATGATATTAATGTATTCTAACAGTCCAAGCGATTCAAAAGTATTTATTGCATGTTAATTCCTGTTAGTATATAGCTACAAATTAATTTAACAGGGCCCACAGTAAAAATCGATAGCAAATAATCCTGTTGTAAATGCTCATACTTATTTTAAGACCTAGTATTGGTACTGACTTAAAATAAAAACAATTATCACGACCAAAAAAATAAAATTAAAAAGGAAATAAATGGAAACTCGAATACAAACCGGCTTGGACACTATAAATTCATCGTACAGTCGCACAGAGTACGTTTAGCGTCATCGCAACGGTTTGAAATGTGTTGCTAATTGTACAAAGAGTTCGTGTATCTATCTGTACCGCGCTACAAACACATTGGCTTTGGGAAAAGGTTAAAAGAGGAAATTTTAAAATGTTTTTGCTAGAGTCACACCTGATATTCGGAGAGAATTTTGCCGAATATTAAAAACATTGAAGAATTGTTCGTTTAGTTTTGGGTCGAATAAAGTTAATTGACTTTTTTTTTTGAAAACCCTTAAACGGAGGGAAATATATATAAATTACTTTTTAATTTGGGGCGAGTCACTTAATTTGTATGCAGTTCAGAATTAATCGAGTCAAAGCCAACCGAAATTCTTTTGAACAGGTTATGTCGGGCATTTGAGGCTTTCACCTTACACTAAATGCATAAGCAGTTACGATATTTAAGTAAACTTTTTATGCACATTAATCAAAACACAAGAAATGCATTCATAGTCATGCCTATTATGTACACGTCAACATATGCATTCAATAGCATTCAGATACGAAAATGGAAAATATCGTAGACTTAAAACAGCGTTGTTTGGTTGTCAAGTCGATGACACCAAGAGGTCAACGCAGTGACGGCTTGTTTTGAAGCAAAGCTGCAGGGGCGCCGGCCGTTGACTGGCGTACACCCCTTAGTTAGCAACACACGTCAAACGGAAATAACAAAGAGAATGGCGAAATATTACCAACATCCTAAACTCTTAGAGCCTAGCAAATGGTACTTTCAGCAACAACATTCGGTTATTCGATGGTTGTTCGAGGATTCAATGCAGTGATTAAACTCCAAATTTCGAACATTATAAACGATAGTTTCGGTAGCTGCATTAGGAACATTCATTAGAAACATACGCGCGTTATTTTGATGTCGCGAGTCACTAAAACGCGACGTTACGCTAAACTGCAGATCGCCGATATCGTATGTTGAATACCCTTTGAAATGTAACACTAAAAACGCACACAATATTTGCTGAAGACGTAAAAATATACTCATAAATTCTGTATTCGCTATGAACGAGGCCGAAAATTCGTATTCGGCATCACCAAAAAATCACGTACACTTCTCTAGCATCAACGAAGGGTATACGTTATGTATATGGGTTCCGCGCTTCGCAATTACATGTACCTTTGATGTGTGAGCCAGGGAAAATGAAATAATGGAGGTAGAAATATTTTGCCAACAGTTTGTCACCTACTGATGGATCGGTGTTACCTACAATGTATGCGAATTAGTGCTGGCGAAATTTAAAGCATTTGTGTCGAAAAGTTTACAATACGGGTTGTTGAATATATTTTGCTTTCATTTTTATTAATGCCTTTTATATTTTAAGAGCTGTGCCGCTTTTTCGTTTTTGCTAGCATTGTATTATGGTAATTCGACATTCAGATAATGCAATGATAGTTAATGATGTTTTGATTATGAGTAAACCTTTAGAATTATTATTATAGACAACCAAACTTTATTGTAATAACAAAACTTTTACAGTTACAGATAATGTTGAGACGCCTGACACCTAAGTTCTCCTACGACCACGAACACTGCAAAATGTTCGAAACGTCAGGAAAAACAAAAACCAATAATACACGCGATTAATCCGGTTAAAAGTTGTTTTATTATAATGTGTAGTGATCGCGAAAATCTAAGATATTACTAAAGCTTTGTTTTCTTAACATTACTAACGTTCGGCTTGTCTTGTTCTTACAAGGCAAAAGTTAACTAAAAGTGGAAAGAAGGTCTGTTGGGTCGATTCTTTTTTTCAGCTAGCTTCGCTTCCAACTAGAAAGTGGTAAAGGTTGGACTCTTTGGGTACTCTATAGTTTGACGTTTCAAAAGAGCTAATCGTAGCATAATGCGAATAAATAACATATGTGATTTTAAATTTATTTGAAAAAATTTTTCGCTATGTTTTCTTAATGTCATGTATTAATAAATTTTGTTTGTTAATTAAAATTTACAACAATTTGTAGTATTATTTTCTGTAAGTGTGTAGTAGGGTTGGACTAAATAAAATATTGTTAGAGAATTTTTACTATTTGAACACAAAAGGTAAAATTAAACCACTTTCAAAGTCATATTGTAGATTGTATGTACTTAATTAACTATGTCCTCGCACTTAGATGACGAAATTTCAATAAATCCATTAAGTCAAAGTGATCGATAAATGACTTTTAACCCAACTTTAACCATAACTCGTACGTTTATTTAGACTTAGACCCAAAACTAGGCCAAGTCTGGACTCGGTGAACGTAAATGGATCAGACTTCAAGTCGAGTGAAATGCGGTGAAAGTTTCACTGCAATTTAAGACTTTAGCCGACTTTGGGTTGCTACTTGTTAGTTTCGATTGTTTAGACGTTTTGCAAACTTCCTGTTTTTAACATTTGCAGGGTATTATCGGTTTCTTATAATTGTGGTCGTTTTATTTGGAAAAGTGTGAGGGTAAACATACGACAATACAACATATTTTGTGTGTTCGATGTTAAAACTTAGGTAACATCGGTATTCATTTTTTTGCATAATAACTTTTGTGGGACATATACATAACAATATTGTTCACCAGTTACTACTCACGTGCATTTTTCGGGAATTGCCCCCGGACAGCTACGACGACTTCTACGTTCACCAAAAGACGAAGATCCTCTAGGCATCCCCGGCGTTTACATAATACCGTGCGACTGTGGCTTGAGTTGTATTGGGGAAACTATCGCAATATCAGAACCAGGTCGAATGGACACATACATAGTATGAAGAGTATGGACACCAACAAGTCAGCAGTTGCAGAACAAGCTTGCAGCACGGGCGCGGCACATTTCATACGTTTCGATAAAACATCCGTACTAGCGAGGGAGAAAAACTTCGTGCTGCAAAAAGTACGTGAAGCTATCGAAATAAGCCGTCGCCCGAATTTCAACAGAGACAGTGCAGTGGTTCGACGTTGCCTCCTGCTTGGAAACCAGGTCTGAAGTCCAGGTTATATAAAAGTGAGTTATGCCTGGAGTGTGACACAGTTAGCGCGGTATGCACCGACATACATTATAATAACAGCATCTCAGACACGACGAGTGGCGGAAATACACGAATACTTCCGACACCGAACACATCATCGGCGCGAGCGCAAAGGTACGCGATGCAGCTGCAATTTGACTCGCGACATCGCCGCGGACATAGCTCATGACTTAGGGCTCCGTTCGAGTTCGAAACTAGTCGGGCAATTCCCGAAAAATGCACGTGAATAGTAACCGGTGAACAATAATTGATCTTTTTTTTTGTATAATAAACTTTCGTGAAACACGTTCATATTCATTATTGTTTAACGGTTATTACTCACGCGCATTCTACATTATACAATATACAAATAGTCGGGCAATCCCGAAGAATGCGCGTGAGTTATAACCGTTAAACAATAATTAATAATAATTGATCGGATTTCATATTCGCAGATGTTAAGTACATAAATACATACGAGTACCTACATAATATCACGCCTGTATTCGCTGTGGGTTAGGCAGAGGTTCAACACTTTACTACAATGCACCAATGTTGTTAATAGAGATACTTTATAAAATATTGATCTATGGGCATCAAATTCTGTTTAACGAGTTTTTGATTATATAAACTTGTTCTTAAATCCGTTACTGCTTACATCGGAGTTAATATATACTAGAAAAACTAAGGCATTGCCTCCTAATTGTGTGTATTTCACGCAGCATAGATTTCCGTAATGAAACAACCTAACTATTCCCCAAATACTCCTCTTCAACCTCCTCTATTTGGCTGAGCTGCCTCACAATAACCTCTCACAGGTCCTCATTAGTGAGGTCCTCAGACCCTCATGTCATCTGTCATCTTCTTATGGCAGGACACTTTGATCTCATACGAGCTAACTAGGTCAAAACATTGCCGATCCTTGAAGTATGCACGAGCGTGCTCTGAATATGGTCACGGAGTATAAAATAACGAAGGTTTACTCCAATCAGGTCAGTAGAATGTTTGACAAAACACTGATTAAGGGGAAAAGACAAGGGGTAATTGACTTTATATTTTATTGTACACCGTCAATCGTGAGTATACGACATTATGTGTGCAATGGGTGGTATTACCGTTTCTTTCCATATATGACGACTATATAACAATTGAGTCCCATTCCAGAAGTGAACTAACGACAATTTTTTAACATAACATAACATAGCATCACGCCTGTATTCCCCGAGGGGGTAGGCAGAGGTGTATACAATTGTACACCCACATTTCACCAATGCTGTTATTAAGTCCCATGTAATAGGTGGTGAGCCTATTACCATCAACCGGGCACAATTCCAAACTCCGGGCTTCTACTGAGCATTTCGTAACAGAAAATTCAATAACACTTTGCCCGACCCGAGAATCGAACGCGGACCTCCTGCTCAGCAGTCGCGCTTGGGACCACTAGACCAACGAGGTAGTTGATGATAATTTTTTATATGTGGAAAATATACTATGACAAATCCTGCCTCCCACAGAGTTAAAAGCACATAGTTCGCTGTTAACCCTAACCGTGTTCGCGGAATCGCAGCTGCATTAACTGCGATCCCGGCAGATTATGGTCCATTGAAGGCATCAAAAGACCCAATAATCCGCGCAGGCCACCCGCAGCCGATCACACCTGCGACCCTCGTACCTTTACTTCAGCTATAACACCAATTAAGCCGTCAATACTCTGAAAATCTTTACAGAAATATTTTTGTATCAAAACGAAAAAAAAAAAACGGTGTCAATTTATTAATTCTTCGTTATTCACAAGTAGAAGCTAAGGGGCTCGTGGCTAAGTAACAGCCGCACAGATCAATCGATCGAGGTTAAGCTGCACTTGTCGCGGTCGGTCTGTGGATGGGTGACCATAATTTCATACCGAGACCCCTCCGTGTCGTGGAGAACACGTTAAGCCGTCGGTCCCGGTTGTCAAATTAAGATCTATGACAGCCGTTACGGGTAGTCAGAGGCCTGAAAGTCTGACAACCAGTCATGCCACGAGATATCGTGTTACCCAGTAACTGGGTTATGAAGGTCAGATAGGCAGTCGCTCCACGTAAGATACTGGTATTAAGCTGCATCCGGTTTGACTGGAAGCCGACCCCAATGTAATTGGGAAAAGGCTAGGCAGATTATATCCACAAGTAAATAGGTAATCTAGGCAATATGTGGGTTGCTATTATGTTCATGGTTCTCTGTTAGAAAACTACATACTTATTATTTGAGAATAATGAAGAAAATGTCGGTAGTCGAACTTCTGTGTCATCGTTTTATAGTGACACAATACTCTTGAACTAATCGTTGAAAAGTTTGGCCGTTTCATGCTGCACTTATGGCACAATTTATTATTATTGTTATAGAGTACAAGTATCTACTGTCATTTACATTGAACAGAGTTTACGTTTAATCCAGTCGATTGCGATAAAAGATAAATGCTAACGTTTGTGTGATTCAGTGAATTTTATTTTACGTTCTATTATTTGTTAGTAGTGAAGTTTTTAGTGAAGCTATATAAACTCTCCTGTTTATCTAGCTTCCTAGCGGTTTCACCCGCGTTATTATGAGGATATTTTCCATAAGCGCCCTCCTCCCTCATGACAGCGCCTAGCACATCATAAATGCGCCTGCCTCGTTGGTCTAGTGGTCCCAAGCGCGACTGCTGAGCATGACGTCTCGGGTTCGATTCCCGTGTCGGGCAAAGTGTTATTGAGATTTTCTGTTAGAAAATTTTATGCCATTATTAAAGTCGCGTTCCTGGAATCTGGTTTATTTATATTCCGAATGTGGGAGAAATTTTCACTAGTCCAGTTTATAGTAGTCAGAGTCCGAGCGGCTCCCTGAGCTTGGGGGCCCCGGGGCACTGCCCCGTCTAGCCCTTCGGTAGTTACGCCACTGCAAACATACATTCATCCTCACAAACGTTCACATTTAGTTATTAGTAGGAAGTAGGATTTAATGTAGATATGTACCAACATGTCAAAAATTATGAAGCCTATCTATATTGATTATTATTTTCTAAGGAAACATTGAAAAATAAAACAGGACTCGAACCCGCGACCCTCGACGTACCGTGTCATGGCCCGACGTACCGAGCTATCGTGTCGTGTTAGCATCCATTAAATTTTAAGTTCGTTTTTCATCTTAAGGAGACGCCTGGCAATATCTATATAGCAATCCTCTAAAGATTACTAAGTTCAGCGTTACCATTTTGCAGTTGAAAGACGCCGAACGATATTCCAATACTATATAATATTTTAAATGATTTTTTATACATATTAAGGCCATATAT
This sequence comes from Xylocampa areola, assembly GCA_935421205.1. NCBI lineage: Eukaryota > Metazoa > Arthropoda > Insecta > Lepidoptera > Noctuidae > Xylocampa > Xylocampa areola. The sequence continues at coordinate 9,850,596 of OW285220.1, forward strand.
AAATTAATTACCCTATATTAATTAAAATTTATTAAGGAAACATTGAAAAATAACAAACACGAGCAGGAATCGAACCCGCGACCCTTGACGTACCGTGTCATGGCTCTCCCACTGAGCTATCGTGTTGTTTCATTTTCGTATGCAGTTTTTTTTCTATGATGAGATGCATGCGCGACGAGACGAGTAAATTTTTTTTATATAAAATATATATATATATATATATTTGTACCAGTGATTTATTTGAGAACATGACATCATGACAGCCATACATTACAAATGTACATAAATTTGAACGCACATTAACAAGTAAATGACGCCAATTATCTTAATTACAAACATGACTAAAATCACGGTTTTAAGGGGATGCTCTTGTTTCATTCTATGTTAATTGTAAATGCATAATTCACATAAGTCACAGCCGCATATATATATCGATCGAGGTTAGACTGCGCTTGCCACGGTCGGTCTATGGATGGGTGACCAAAATTTCATATCGAGACTCGGAAAGCAAGTTAAACCGTCGGTCCTGGTCGTCAGCTGAAGATCTATGACAGCCGTTACGGGTGAAAGTTTAACTAAGTCAGAAGCCTGAAAGTTTGATAACCAGTCTTAGCTCGAGATATCTTGTTACCCAGTAACTGGGTTGTGGAGGTCGGATAGGTAGCGGGCCTCAAAAGGTGATTAAGTTTAGGCGATAAACAAACATGTAAATAATATTGTGACGTCGCAATATCACTACGATTTAATCAGAAAACATTATTATCAAAGGCAAAGTCAAAGTCAAAAGTTTTTATTTCTCATAAACCAATTTAAAAGGCACTTATGAAACGTCAGAATTTAGTTGCACGGTTCGAAAATAGTCGATTCCTATGGAGAAGAACCGGCAAGAAACTCCATGGTTACTCTTTTAAACTTCATATTTTTTACAGTATTTGTATATACAAGAATATTTTGTAAAAGGAATGCGAGAACAGTGTAATCTTCGAAACAAAGTAATTAATATTAAAAATATTTAGCTATATTGTAATAAACACAACGAATTTGGCAAGTTCTCACATTTAAAAAATATTGAAGTTAAAGAGGCTATACAAATCAAGTCCAAAAAAATGGAATGTAGATTAAACTGACTTTAGTCAAGCAACATATAATATCAGCCATGACCTTCCCACTTCGTGGTTAATTAATAGCTGCACAGATCGATCTATTGAGGTTAAGTTACGCCATGGTCGGTAGGTATATGGATGGGTGACCATCTTTTGGTATCGAGACCCCTCTGTGTCTCGAAGAGCACGTTAAGCGGTCGGTACCGGTTGTCAAAGATCTGTGACAGCCGTTACAGGTAGTCAGAGCCGAGCATTTGAATCTGACAATTATTTCTACCACGAGATATCGTGTTGTCTAGTAACTGGATTGTGGCGGTAGTCACTTCATGTACAATACTAGTACCTACGAAGCTGCATTTGCTTAGACTGGAAGCCGACCCCAAGGTAGTTGGCAAAAGGCTAGGCAGATTTTTTTCTTCCCACTGTAATATCCCCTGATACCATAATTAACAGCAGACAAGAAGCAAATAGGAAATAATAAAATATACATTAAACAATTTTCACATCGACCAGCCATACATCACAACTCGAACACAACTTTTAATCCGTTCAAACTAAACAACGGAAAAACGCAATTTACGTGATGCGAGAAAAGTTACGACACACTACAACATTACCAGGAAAAACGTTAAAAATCAACCGAGATGAATAACTTGTTACTTCCCCCACTAACTCTGTTAGCTCGACAGTGTAAAAGAAATTGTAAAAACAAAGTTCCTTTGCAATACACTGTAATTGCAGCTCAACTGAATAAAATGATAAAAAGTAAGAACTTCCCTTTTACTGCGGGCAGGGCGGCAAACATGAAATTAAATTGTGGAAGCATTCCCGCGTTTCAAGACTATTTTTTCGCACCATTTACCTTTTCCACTTATTTCGTAGGCAAATGTTGAGTGTACCTGGAATTACCTTGCCTGGGAATTGTATTACCTCCGTATACATAGCTAACTTTGGTATCAAGTCATTAAGAAGCGAGCTGTGTGTTTAGTGTTGGGTATAGGCAAGTTGTGTTGCTCCGTACTGCGGAATATCATTAGTTTATTACGTAATATGTATCAGTCTGTACTCAGAGATATGTCATCCACACCCGGTAAATGTAAGTTACAGGGTAATTGGTTAATTCTATAATTATAAAGCTACTCAAAGCCTAGGACTAGGATGGACGTAGGTCCTTTAGTCTGATCGCACTCCAGAACACTAGTCAACGCAGACATTTTTCAATCTGAAGTGTCTTATAACTATTTATGTCATCAATTTGTATTATTGAATTTTCTTCTATGTAGTTAAAACTTAATAGAAAGAAATAGTAATACAACAACACGCCTTTTGCGACTTATTTAACTGTAAGGTCTTGTAAACTTAGTTACAGAGAACCATCCAAATCAAAAACAACTTATAATTAATGACAATAACAATAGCATAGAATTAACACAGGGTGGATGAAATGGCGACAGGACACAAAAGACCGAGAAAACGATGGATGGATTGTGTGAAAGATGATATGTATAGAAACGGTGTGAACACGAGCACGAAAATTGATCTGCTACCTTACGTGGTGGGGTTATTTTGCTACTGCGAGTATAAACTTTATGATCGTTACGATCGTTGGTCTAGTAGTCTAGTGGTCAGCAGTTGGTAGCGCAACGGCTGAGCAGGAGGTCCCGGGTTCGATTCCCGGATCGGGCAAAGTGTTATTGAGTTTTTTCAGTCGGCAGCTCGGAGTTTTGAATTGTGCCCGGTTGATGGCAAAAGACTCACCACCTGTTACATGGGACTTAATACCAGCATTTGTGAAATATGGGTGTACAATTGTGTTCACCTCTGCCTACCCTTCGGGGAATACAGCATGATGCTATGTTATGTTATGAGTTTATGATTTCAGATCACTAAATCCGATACGATTTTTCTTCACCGTTTAAATCTTACAAAAATTTGCTTTTTTTCTTCAAGATAAAATTACGTTCGTTTCCGTGAAGGTTTATGCAGTGGTCAAAACCCACATTTCACCGATGCTGTTATTAAGTTCAATGTAATCGATGGTGAAATTATTGCCATCTCTCTGGCGCACTCCAACGTTCAGGCTGCTACTACGAATCATCTAACAGGAAATTTGAATTACACTTTGTTAACTATTAACTCATGAATCGAATCCAGGACCTGACGTTCAGCAGCCGCGCTTATAGTCACTCGACTTTAAAGCCATTTTATATTTTGTATTCCAACCTACTTAAATACATATATTATCAACTGAAAGAAAATACTGATGTAATAATAGGTACACTGCATTAGCTGAATTTCAAACTAAAATAAATGATATAAGTAACTTAAAGCTTTTTACTCTTAACATAGAGCAGAAGCCTGTAAAGTACTGAAAACGTGCGGTGGTCACTTTTATGATTCATTGTTATACAACTTGGTACAAAACGCTGTCCTCAGCTCCACACTATTACTGTAAATAACAATAAAATACTTAAGATTAAACAGTAGAATAAGTTGAGAAAAATCATCTTTTAATAAAAGGAGGAGATTCTCAATTCGACGCGTATACTTTATTATTAATGTATCCGCACGCGTTTCCTTTTTTTGGATAGGAGATAATTTCAAATTGATTGATAAAAATAATTAATATTGTAACTTTAGAGTTCGCTAAGCATGCGTTAATGCTTTTCAAAGATATATCTTGAATTAATAAGGTAATTGCATTCTTTACGACATTGTATTAGCTGCAAAGTTGGTCGTGTCGGTTCGGTCACCTGTATAGGTACTGAATTGATTGCAATGACGTCGCCATAAGACGTGTTAAAATTTGGAAGAAGAATTTGCGGTGGTGAGCAGAGGTCGAGATGGCTTAGTGGTCAGAGCGCCTGGAGTATCTAACCGGGAGGCGCAGGTTCGAATCCTGTTCGCGACCGTATTCTTTTTCCATTTAATATTGTAACTTTAGAGTTCGCTAAGCATGCGTTAATGCTTATCAAAGATATATCTCGAAGTGATAATTAATTTATATTACGCACATGACTCCGAAAAGACAGTGGTGCGTGCCTTGGATTCGAACTTGCGACCTTTGACTTGTTAGTACAACGTCCAACTGGGCTATCAAAGCTATAAAATTTTAAAATCTTACTGATTATAAACTACCTCTACGGATCTGTACAGCCCAGTGAACGGTATTGAGGATATTGCCTTGCTGTATCGTTTTTCAATAAATTTACATACATACAATCCCACCTGTTTCCCAGTGGGGTAGGTAGAAAGACGTAATTTCCACTATATACGATTCTGAAGCATTTCTTTCGCTTCATCTATGTTTATTAACCTTCATGAATGCTCGGCGATGTAGGCTGCTCATGACCTGTCCTTTTCTATAGATTTGAAACATTACTTATATAGGCAGCGATGTAGGCTAACTTAATTGATTGATGCATACAAGTTGCACGACTGTATTCTTGTTAGATGAACATGGTCCTTCTCAGACCAATACAATGATAGATCGGTTTGAAATTATTGATTGTATTTCATAAATATCTACCACAATTTTTAGGTACCTTAAAAATTAAAGCCATTTTCAGTAACAGATTGACACATTTATATCGAAAAACATATAAATAAAATGATCAAAATAAAAAATGATAATTTTGAAATTTTCGATACTCGTCAATGGTAACCGTAGGATGCAGCTTGATGCAGTATTTTGGAGCGATACATGGAGCGACTGCCTATCTGACCTCCACAACCCAGTTACAAGGTAGCACGATATCTCGTGGTACGGCTGGTTGGCGTACCTTCAGGCTACCGCACTGGTTGTCAGACTACCCGTAGCGGCTGTCAAAGCTCTTAATTATTTAGTAAGTCCAAAAGCAAGTTATTACGTCAGATTCTAAATCTTAATAAAATAAATAAATAAAGTTTAGTTCTACATAAAAAGTTAATGGTATATTATATTATTATCCGGAATCTACGTCACATCTCAAGCAATATCTCATCATTATCTTATTAAGAACAAACTAAAGCTAAAGTAGGTTACAGCCATACCGTCTATGTTGTATGTCTTAAGACACTCGAGCACTTCCAGGGAGACTTACTAGCTAGAAAAACAAACTCAGGTAACACAAGCTAAGTGATAATGTAGTAGTTAAAACCTTAAGGCTTTATTCAGACGCGCTACAAGCCTGCAACTGTATTACAGCAGCAAACATTTTGTCGCGCATAAAATTGTATGAAGATTCATCATTCACTCGTATGACAATTTGGTCTGGACTGCCTCGTTTTTCTAGTGCTTGCGCATGCGTGAGTGCTGAGCGTGATGAACTTTGATTTCTGAGTCGGGCAATGTTGTTGGATATTTATGTTAGAAAGTTCTCAGTGCAGCCCGGAGTTTTGCATGGTCTGGTACATGGCGATTGAATCACCATCCTTTATACGGGACTTCATAAGTGGTTCGGCGAAATGTGATGCTATTATGCTATGTATGACAATTTGCAGTCGCATTCAACCACTATCGCGATCATGTGTTCAAAATCGAAATCAAAATCAAAATTTCTTTATTCAAATTAGGCAAAAAATTAGCGCTTTTTGAACGTCAAACATTAAGACAGCCCCCAAAAAAGCCCACCCTTCAACACAAGTACTTACCGACGACTTCGTGGTCACAAACGTAAAAAGACACGACACTTGTGAGTCACAAGCGTTTGCTGTTGCAACGCAGTCACAACACAACATCAAGCAGCTGCAGTGACACACTAGACACTGTCCGGTGACATTTAAGTACTGTCGTGACTGTGGCGCATTTGAAATAACCTAGGGCATCGGCAGATATGCTACTTTTAGCTGCGAGTGACTGCATCAACGCTACATTGCGTTCTCAGCTTTTTGCGTTTCATCTCTATAGCCAAATAGCGACTAAATCGCTGATTACCAATACTAAAAGTAGCAGGTCTGTGAAGGCTTTAAACTAAGCCCGTACTTACCATTCGACGTAAACTTGTAAGTGCTCTACTTTATATTTCAAACCCATCTTATCATTCTACTTGTTATTCTAAAGCGCGAATATGGATTCAAAGAGCATTTAAACAGTTTTACGATGACCATAAACATTTTGAGTAGAACGCTATCTCACTTAGTTCACGCAGTCGTTTGCGAACACGTAAAATATGAAGAAAGCATCCGAAATAAAGGTGCAACATAAAAGTGTGCCAATGATAACAATATACTGGAACGTAAAAAATTTACACGCCTTTATAAAAGTTTTATATTGTTTACGATCATCTCGTAGTGCTACAGTTTTATCTGTGTTTTAAAATGTAACAAAAGATGCTTTTTTTATAGGTGTCGGTATAAAATTTTGGGTTGTACATCGTACTTGTACCTTTGTGTCGTTTTAGTCTACTGTGGTGTTGGTTGCTATGAATTTTTATACATTTATTTTATGCTAAAGGAATAGTCTTGTTTTCATGGTGCATATAAATTATTACAATACACGTTGTATTTTTATAGAGTTTCGATTGAATTTATGAGGAATTTCTGAATCGTAGCTATGGAATAGCTGCACGAATCCAGTGATTGCTATAAGCAGCACTTGCCACGGTTTGCCTGCTGATGATGACCATATTGAGACACCTTCGTGCCTTCGAGAGCACGTTAAACTGCCATTAGTGCTTGTCAAATGAAGGTCTATGACAGTCGTAAGGTAGTTAGATGCCTGAAAGTTTGACTACCAATCTTACCACAAGTTTTTTTTTAAATTGTCGTGGAGGTCGAACGAGCACTCGCTACATATGAAATACTGGTATTAAGCTGTATTTCGGTTAGACTGGAAGTCCATTGTGGTTGCGAAAAAGCATAGTATCTGCGAACACATACAAAATATTTCTCAAAAATCGCCTCTTGAATTACTTTCGCTATATAAAATGTAAATTTAATTGTACACATACCTGTATAATGTTTGAAACAAATAAAGATTTGATTGATTAATGCGATCATACGCAGTTGCGTCTAGTTTTCCTGCCAGTATCATACGACTGACAGAAGGATGACAACCATCCACTTTGCTAGTTTTAGCAAAACATATCACGACGTCTTCCCAAATGGATTAGACAGAAGCTGCGATACACCAGCACTTCACCAATACTGTTAATGAATGCCACGATATTACGTGCCTCCAAATTCCGGTCTGTTACTAAGAATTTCCTTACAGAAAACCCAATAACACTGCTCAACCCGGGAATCGAGCCCAGGACCTCACGGTTAGCAGCACCGCAAGCAGTGTAAACTTGCCGTGTATCAGCCTGTGATTAACGAGAGTAGCATGACAGTTTGAAGGAGAGCCATCGATCTTGCCATCCTGCACAAGGACAATGTCATCATATCCAGCTGTAGTGAAAGTAAAGTAAACGGTAAAAGCAGTAAATTTAATGTTAAACGATTATTTGTATAAGGATTATTTGAACATCGGATGCAGATGAAATATAAGGGAAACTATAATCCTTTTTTTATTATACAGCATATTAGGAGATTAAACATACCACTTCACCACCTTCATTAAGTTTTTCTTATAGTGTGGTTGATAAACAACCTAGTGTCAGATTTGAAACCTCACGAAGGCCTCTGACATGGCTGTATACACCTCGAAAACAACTTTTAGGTGAGCTGATGGTATCACAATGTTTTCTTTTACCTGATAATAATTTATATGCGTGAGTCCGAAAAGTTTGCGGTTACATTTGAACCTACGACCTTTAATTTGTTAAGCAACGGTCATTCCACTAAACTATAATTGCTTCTAATTTATCTTAAAATGCCTTAACCACGTTATAAGCTCATAATCAAGATAAATCTGTTTACCCACTAAAGTTAGCTCGCGAGCTTGAAGTGTAAACTTTGAGTTCAATGCGTTATTGTTACGTCTTAAACTGCAGGTATTGTATAAGTTAAGAACTTGCTTAAGTTACTTGTTCAACTTGAAGCTATGTTCATTCTGCTATAAAAGAGGCTGGCAGCGTTCACATGTCTTCGTATGCTCTTTTGTTGTTCTTTTTAACAGACTTCAGGAGGAGGTTCTCAATTCAACTGTCTGTTTTTGTAGGTCTATTACGCGATTATTCCTTCAATTATGAATTGATTTTAATTATTATTTTTGTTTGATAGGTCATACTTCATATACACAGATGACGTTTTGGTTTGTTTGTAAGATTTAATGAGACGTTTAAGTTTTTACATTTAGGTATAGTTTTGAAGCCGGTTTTTGTTTTTATTTGTCGTTTCTACAATAACACCAATAATTAGAATATCTTAAGTTCAATCGAGACTAAAAGATTATTTTTGAGAATTTTCCTTTATTATTTTACTTAGTTTCTTTACTCTTTTTGCACGGCTTCATTCATAGAAAATATTTTAAGGTACAAAAGCTTTTTTGAAAGTTCAATGAATAGGTAAATACAATTGAAATTATGGTTCACGTCGGTTGGCAACTACGGTGCGGTTGAAAATCAATACTTTATTCAAAACAGGAAATACTTTGTACAGGTTGCTACGGAAAATGGAAAATATATTGTGATTGTATTTTCCACACACTTGCTCGTAAAGTGGCTCTTTTTTTACCACTTTTAGTTTCATAATGATACTTATTATGCACACGTGCTTTTTCTTTAGGTTACTGTACTAGTGCAGTAACCTAAAAAAGTTTCTTTTTATGTTTCAGAAAGGAGTTGGATTTTTTTGCTGATATTTTACATTTTGTGATTAAATACACTGTGTTAGTTAAAATATGACAATTAAACATTTCAGTTCATATTAATATTAATTTTATTTTGGTTATTCTTTTATTACACGTTAATATAAGATAGTATGCCAACTTCGTCAGTCCCTCTCCTTATAGCTGTGCGCGCACAGACCATAGACTCGGCGCACGGAAAAAAGAATCCCCGCGCCATTTTAATAACAAAGTAAAGAATACAATTCTTTTTTCGACGTCAATGTGTTTGAAAAACTTCGTATATAACAAGTGAGCTTTTTCTTCAATGCAAACTTGGCCAAATTACGCCCTAACCTCATGTATAATGACCAATTTAGTTCACTTATACATATCATAATGTACTATTAATGTATATTTTTGGAAAGTACTATGTGGATGATAGTAAATAATGACATGATTATCAAATGCTTGTGAAGCGATTAGTACAGTAATCTCTTTTGTATATAGAAAACTATAGGCAGGAGCGGTTTTTGAATCTACATGCCATGGATAAGTAAGTACTCCAAGTGTCAGTTTTTTTAACATGTTTTGGAGTATATATACTAGCAGTGATAGCCTAGTGGTATGACCGTTGAACTGGCAAGTCAAAGGTCGCAAGTTCGAATCCAAGGCACGTACGACTGACTTTTCGAGTCATGTGTTACTAGGTTGTTAACATATAATATAATAATATTTCCAAATTTATGACTGAGAAATTGTAATTGATATTAAACCGTATTTGGATATTAATTAACATTGAATGTAATTGAATTTGTATAATTAATTCTCATCACTTAAAATGACATGTACCTAATTGTAATTCTAAGCGTTTTGTTTTGAATATTTACTTAAATTGATATTTAATTAAAATACGTAATTGACATTTTAATTTCCATAATGTATTATTTAAACTATAATAAATTGATTATTTCCATGTTATGTTAGCCACATTATAATGTAATATTTGCGCACCAGTCACCTGGTAGAGTATGATGGAACTTACTTATGAACTTTGTCAACTTGCTGTACTCGTATTCTTCAAATAAATATTTTTTCTTCATAATCAACCACACGAAGAAGAAGTATAAATGCTTTCACAGATTATCAATGGCTTGGTAGAGCCGGGAATCGCGTAAATATTTACGATGTATTATACTTTTATGTATAAATAGTTAAAAAACTCAGCAAAACCTAAGCAAATAATTGAACAGTAAAACCTGATATTCCAACACATAAATATGCCCGCAATACACAATACACATACTATTAAATATAACTTTTTGTCCGGATATTACGTGTAACCCGACGACAGCGCCATGCGTCGCCAATGATTAATGTTGCGGGTTGCGAGCGCTAGATGGCGCTGTGGTTGTATGTACGTAGAGCAGTGTCGGCCGTGTCGAGTGACGTGCGGACGCGTTATACGTTTTGATAGGGTTTGTATGAGTTATGGGGCTATGATATAATGGTTTAAATATTTAGGGGCGTTTAATATATACAAAATGTCCTTGAAATTGTATAACGTATTAAAGGGAGTAAAAGCTTAGGGCAATATCTTCTTATATAAGGTCCTAATTAATTAGGTAATTTCCTTTGAAAGGGGTAATATATAAGTCAAATTCACTTTAGCTAAAAATTTAATGGATATAACAAATTACTTGTAATTAACATAGTACTAGCAAGACGAAAACTGCTCCTTGAACGGCGAACATTAAGAAAAAAAAAATGGTTGTAAAAATTTAAATTATGACTTAAATGAATCCTTATCACTTACACATTGACCCTTTGAAAAGAAATTACCTAATAAATTAGGACCTTATATAGCACATTACTATATATGTACAAAAAGTTACGATTTTTAAGTTAGTAAAATTTAATATTTTTGCTCTTAGTAACAGTGATTACATCAGTCACAAAATATTTAATAAAAACTATGTGAATTGTTATATCAATTGTTGTCATAACCGGTATTCCGATACTATACATTTAAGTTACGGTCAAAACCCTTTATTGGTCAAACGTACTGACTATTAATCAAGAGTATTTTAACTAAAAACTTTGTCAAATTTGAATGGTATGAACCTGAATGTGGCGATCGAGGTATTTATATTTGCGTTTTGCTTTTATGTATTAAAAATTAACAAAACAGTTTTTAACGTTAGGTTAACTTTTGAAATTAATGTTGTAACCCTACGACCGAAAATCCCCCACTTTCATGTAGTGTTACGTATAATAGCGTCTCTTAATTATTATTTTTTAAATTTTTAACTAGCTTAATTCAGATTGAGGCAAGCATTTGAATCGAGTAAATTTATTTTAAACATAGAATACATAGCACCACGCCTGTATTTCCAGAAAAGGTAGGCAGAAGTATAGCTACACAGCTGTTCTAAATCTACATTTCACCAATGCTGTTCTTAAGTCTCATGTAATATGCTGTGAGCCTATTGCCATCTACCGGGCACAATTCTAAACTCCGGGCTGCTAATGAGAGTTTCCTAAGAGAATAATACAATAACATAGTAATATCTTAGGTTTTCGCGATCACTACACATTATAATAAAACAACTTTTAACCGGATTATTCGCGTGTTTTTTGTTTTTTCTGACGTTTCGAACGCTTTGGCCGCAACGTTTTATTATAAAATACAATAACACTTTGGCCGACCTGGGAATCGGATCCAGGACCTCATACCTTGCTAAGCTACTTTTAACCGAGAAAGAATTTTGACTCTAACATAAATAATATAATAATTATGTATTTGTATATGTCTGACTACGTTCCGTAATCTACTCTAAATAGTTTATTGATCTCATATTATCTGTTTACATAATGTAATTTATATTTACTTGTCTGGTATATTGTGGGTTGATTGGTATCTATTGCCAATTTCGTCGAACTACTTAAGTATTACTTATAATTTGATGGAAAAAATAACTTTCGTTTGTGATCAGTTTCATGAATACCTTTTACTTAAAGATTATAAAAACATGGAGCATACTAAAGTAGCCATTTAATTCCTTTTTAAATTGATGCCGTTATACTAAATCTCATCTATAACATTATTCAACTGTTACTACGCTACGCATTGGCGTAGTTCTGTAGTGGTACTACGCGCGACCGCTACACGTAGCCGCCAAGACCGCTAAGCAGCCGACCGGTTCGTCGCGTAGCCAAACGTCCGCCCGGCAACACGCCAAATTATACTGATATACATTTGTATTGAGTCATAAGTACATAATACATAGCGAATTTATTATTCTAAATTAATTTGATATCTCGAATATATAATATGCGTTTGCCTAGTATTGTAGGTATATACCAACTTTCATCACTATATTAATTAAATGATATTACACAAAACGCCATAGACAACATTTGTTTTAGTTTATTTGTTGAACAGGTAAAATTTTAATTATACCAGCAATCTTGTGTCATAGTTGAATCCACCCGTAGGTCTCTGACATGACTTTACACACCATCGAGAACATCTCTCAGGAGTGCTGGTTTCCTCACGATGTTTTTATTCACCATTTAAAGCAAGTGATCATTAATTTCTAATACGCACATGACTCGAAAAGTTAGTGGCCTTGAATTCGAACTTGCGACGTTTGATTTGCCAATCCAACGGTCATACCACTAGGCTATCACTTGTTACTACACATAATAAACTATTATATTTCTAACACTAGGTTTTACCAAAATAGTGAGTAAATCCCATTAATCACTGACAAATATTACGAAAATGACATTTTTGCGATGAATTCCCGATGTTTCCGGTCACAGAGCTGATCCGATGTTACTTGGCCTAAATATCGCGACCTTTTTTGTTCTGCTTTATTTACATATATAAGGTCCTAATTTATTAGGTAATTTCCTTTTAAGGGGTTGATGTGTAAGTCATAAGTATTCAAATGCACAAGGAAATAAATTGCCAAAGCACACTTTAAATTAATAATAATAAAAAATTATAATGTTTCATTACTGCTCTTTACTGATTATGCTGTCCCCGAGCCGCGCGGAGGGAACTACCGCGACATGCCCCCCCCCCCCCCCGCAAGCCCGCGCGCCCCGCCGCCACCCCGTCTCCTCGTCGCGTCAGCTGTTACTACCTACTTCTCTCATCGTGTGGTTGCTGAACAACTTAGTGTCAGAGTTTAAACCACCCGTAGGTCACTGACATGGCTTTACACACCGAGCCGCGCGTAGGTAAATTACCTGAAATGCGCGCCGCGCGCCCCGCCGCCGCCCCGCCACAGTATTTTACTACTGAGTACCTACTTATGCACGGCCTTTTCCCGCGTTACAGCCAAGTGACCCAAGTGACCCGGGGCTCTAGAGCTAGAAACTACATTACTAGGAAAGGCCACGAAAAAATTCAGAAAACTTACAGACAATGACGTTGCAACTTTTCTTTACGATACCTTCTCGAATAAAAAAAATGCAAATGTAAAATTTTACACGATAAACCTGTATTTCTAAATTCCCATCACACTCAACCAGGCTTTGGATTAGACTGACAAATAATTTTAACGATTAGGTACTAGAAAGTTGTCAATGATCAATTATTACGTTTAATTGATAGTATGCACTACGTAGGTATTAGCTTGCATTAATGTTATGGTTATAACAATAACTTGGCGTGTTTAACAGTTTGAATCATAAATACATAAGTACAACATACATAGCATCACGCCCGTATTCCCCGAAGGGGTAGGCAGAGGTGTACACATTTGTGCACTCACATTTCACCAATGCTGTTATTAAGACCCATGTGAGCCTATTGCCTTCTACCGGGAACAATTCTAAGCTGCAAGAATTTTCTAATAGAAAAACCCAATAGCACTGCTCGACCTGGGAATCGAACCCGAGACCTCAGCAGTCGCGCTTGGGACCACTAGATCAACGAGGCAGTTTAAGTACAACTATTTTAATTTATTTGTTACCTACTTACCAATAAATTAAATTAAGTATTCACAAAATTTTTGAAAATACCCTTGTCCTTGAGATCACTTCACTTACGTATTTACTCGAATGTACCTCTCTACGAGACACTTATTTAAACAAACTCAGTTATAACAACACTGTTTGGTTGAAGACTTTAATGGGAATCACTTAGGTATTTTACAACTGTTACGAGATTATTATTTAGATATCACAAAATAGATCTGTTGCAACATACTGATTGTTCACCATATTCATCATTTATGTAATCTCCAAATATCGCAATTATTAGATTTTTGAACCTACGATTTTTTATCGATTGTACAAAAGCGTCGCGGTCATTCCGCTGCAACGTCACCCGTCACCGAACCATCGTACATCACCGCACCGCACCATGCAGCTGACTGAAATTACGAAGTAGGTACGGAAGTATTTTTGAACTACTCGGTAGGCATGGTCTTTCTTATGCTTTGTTTATCGCCGACAGAACAAGCCGATATTCTTTGATGGTATCCGACACAAGCGAAATTAAATACTAATTTTAGTAGGTACGTGACCGTTAAAGAAGCCGACGGTGACAGTTCGCACACATACTTCCCGGAAGGAAGAAAGAGTAAGCGTGTCGTCGATTAATACGAAAGGAAGAGATAGCACAACAGACGCTGACGCCGCCGCCACTCCCCGCCGCCCGCCGCCCGCCGCTCGCCACCGCAGCCCGCTGCGAGTGATTGTATGCCTACAAAGTAATTCAGTCGGCCGCGCCGGCGCGTTTGATGATCCGATGACGACAAAGCGTTGCAGCACGGCGCTTTTGTACAATCGAAAAATTCGTAGGTTCAAAAATCTAATAATTGCGCTATTTGGAGAATACTTCTGTGATGATTATAGGGCTCTGCTACGTCACTACGAGCTTAGTGGAAAACAACAAGTACGCCGCAACAGATCTAAGTAGATACCTAAGTGATTCCGTTTTAAAGTCTCCAACCAAACAGTGTTGTTGATACTGATTTCGTGTAAATAAGTGTCTCGTAAAGCAGTAACTTCAAGTGAATACGTAAGTGATGTGATCTCAAGGACAAGAGTTATTTACAAATGTTTGTCAAATCTTATTCTAATTTATTGGTAAGTAATTAAGTATTCAATTAATTAAAGTCGTTGTAGGTACTTATGTGTGGTTCAAACTTTTCAACATGCCATGTTTCTGTAATGACCTTTGTACATTAATGCAAGCCTATGCCTACGTAGTACCTACATGCTATCAATTTAACGTAATTATTGACCATAGCATTACACTAATTTGTCAGTCCAAAGCCCGGTTTATGCGTGATGGGAATTTCGAATCACAGATGTTTTCGTGTAAAATTATAACATTTAATGATCCTGCAACTTTTTTATTAGTTAAGTTGTCATAAAGGATAGGTATACAACGTCACTATCTGTAGGTTTTCTGAATTTTGTCGTGGCCTTCTTTTACCTAGTAATTACCTACGTTCATGTGCCCCGGCTGCCCGGTGCGTTGACTGTTAGCGCGGGAAAAGGTCGTGCCAACTAAGTAGGTAGTGATAGCCTAGATGTATGACCGTTGGATTGAGTCAAAGGTCGCAAGTTCGAATCAACGACCACTACCACTATCTTTTCGAAGTCATGTGCGTATTATAAACTCAATAACACTTGCTTTTAACGGTGAAGGAAAACATGTGAGGAAATCAGCACACCTGAGAGATGTTCTCGATGGTGTGTAAAGCCATGTCAGTAACCTACGGGTGGTTTTAACTCTGAGACTAGGTTGTTCAGCAACCACACGATGAGAGAAGTAGGTAGTAACAGCTGACGCGACGAGGAGACGGGGTGGCGGCGGGGCGCGCGGGCTTGCGGGGGGGGGGGATGTCGCGGTAGTTCCCTCCGCGCGGCTCGGGGACAGCATAATCAGTAAAGAGCAATAATCGAACATTATAATTTTTATTATTATTAATTTTAAGTGTGCTTTGGCAATTTATTTCCTTGTGCATTTGAATACTTATGACTTATACATCAACCCCTTAAAAGGAAATTACCTAATAAATTAGGACCTTATATAATATGATATACACATACACACATACCTACTATATACTACCTCTACATGGAACTTAATTTACATAATTAACTAGCTTGTCCGCGGCTTCGCTCGCGTTAATTTAGAATTTGACCATGATTCGAAAGACACGTGGCGCCATCTATTATCATAAGAACGTTATTGTTGTTTTTCTCGGGAACAGTACTTTTTTCGGGATGAAAGGTACACCTGACAACGTAATATGTAAAATTTCAGGATGATCGGTTCAGCCTTTTAGGGGTGAAAAGGTAACAAACAAACAAACTTACTTTCGCATATAATATTTATTCTTGACTAAGCTGGACTGTATTAATAAAATTTAAAATATAAACGCTGGTGGTAGTAGAGATTTTTACGATTCAATCCAGAATGACATCCAATAAAAAACAATGGAACATTAAAACATTAAAAAGGATAAATTTACAAAACGTTTACATATACAAAAGAGGTGCGTTCTGCACAATATTACTTAGAATTAAGATTAAAAGGAACGCCTGCCGACTGTGAACTAAAAAGTGAATAACAAGTTGCTAAAGAAATTTCATCGCAGTTGCGGGTTAGTGCTGTGAAACATTTTCTTAGCCTCGTGTGTCGGGTAATATTGCCAGGAAGCATGTCGGGTAATATTGCCAGGAGGCATTGCGGGTAATATTGCCAGGACCCGTTGCGGGGAATATTGCCAGGCGGCATATCGGGGAATATTGCCAGGAGGCATGTCGGGTAATATTGCCAGGAAGCATGTCGGGTAATATTGCCAGGAGGCATGTCGGGTAATATTGCCAGGAGGCATGTTGGGTAATATTGCCAGGAGGCATGTCGGGTAATATTGCCAGGAGGCATGTCGGGTAATATTGCCAGGAGGCATATCGGGTAATATTGCCAGGAGGCATATCGGGTGATATTGCCAGGAGGCATGTCGGGTAATATTGCCAGGAGGCATATCGGGTAATATTGCCAGGAGGCATGTCGGGTAATATTGCCAGGAAGCATGTTGGGTAATATTGCCAGGAAGCATGTCGGGTAATATTGCCAGGAGGCATTGTGGGTAATATTGCCAGGAGCCGTTGCGGGGAATAATGCCAGGAGGCATGTCGGGTAACATTGCCAGGAGGTATGTCGGGTAACATTGCCAGGAGGCATGTCGGGTAATTTTGCCAGGAGGCATGTCGGGTAATATTGCCAGGAGGCATATCGGGTAATATTGCCAGGAAGCATGTCGGGAAATATTGCCAGGAGGCATTGCGGGTAATATTGCCAGGACTCGTTGCAGGGAATATTGCCAGGAAGCATGTTGTGTAATATTGCCAGGAGGCATGTCGGGAAATATTGCCAGGAGGCATTGCGGGTAATATTGCCAGGACCCGTTGCGGGGAATATTGCCACGAGGCATGTCAGGTAATATTGCCAGAAGGCATATCGGGTAATATTGCCAGGAGGCATATCGGGTAATATTGCCAGGAAGCATGTTGTGTAATATTGCCAGGAGGCATGTCGGGTAATATTGCCAGGAGGCATTGCGGGTAATATTGCCAGGAGGCATGTCGGGTAATAATGCCAGGAAGCATGTTGGGTAATATTGCCATGAGGCATATCGGGTAATATTGCCAGGAAGCATGTCGGGAAATATTGCCAGGAGGCATTGCGGGTAATATTGCCAGGACCCGTTGCGGGGAATATTGCCACGAGGCATGTCGGGTAATATTGCCAGAAGGCATATCGGGTAATATTGCCAGGAGGCATATCGGGTAATATTGCCAGGAAGCATGTCGGGTAATATTGCCAGGAGGCATGTCGGGTAATATTGCCAGGAGGCATATCGGGTAATATTGCCAGGAAGCATGTCGGGTAATATTGCCAGGAGGCATGTTGGGTAATATTGCCAGGAGGCATATCGGGTAATATTGCCAGGAGGCATGTCGGGTAATAATGCCAGGAAGCATGTTGGGTAATATTGCCATGAGGCATATCGGGTAATATTGCCAGGAAGCATGTCGGGAAATATTGCCAGGAGGCATTGCGGGTAATATTGCCAGGAGGCATTGCGGGTAATATTGCCAGGAGCCGTTGCGGGGAATATTGCCAGAAGGCATGTTGGGTAATATTGCCAGGAGGCATGTTGGGTAATATTGCCAGGAAGCATGTTGGGTATGATCGGTTCAGCCTTTTAGGGGTGAAAAGGTAACAAACAAACAAACTTACTTTCGCATATAATATTTATTCTTGACTAAGCTGGACTGTATTAATAAAATTTAAAATATAAACGCTGGTGGTAGTAGAGATTTTTACGATTCAATCAAGAATGACATCCAATAAAAAACAATGGAACATTAAAACATTAAAAAGGATAAATTTACAAAACGTTTACATATACAAAAGAGGTGCGTTCTGCACAATATTACTTAGAATTAAGATTAAAAGGAACGCCTGCCGACTGTGAACTAAAAAGTGAATAACAAGTTGCTAAAGAAATTTCATCGCAGTTGCGGGTTAGTGCTGTGAAACATTTTCTTAGCCTCGTGTGTCGGGTAATATTGCCAGGAAGCATGTCGGGTAATATTGCCAGGAGGCATTGCGGGTAATATTGCCAGGACCCGTTGCGGGGAATATTGCCAGGCGGCATATCGGGGAATATTGCCAGGAGGCATGTCGGGTAATATTGCCAGGAAGCATGTCGGGTAATATTGCCAGGAGGCATGTCGGGTAATATTGCCAGGAGGCATGTTGGGTAATATTGCCAGGAGGCATGTCGGGTAATATTGCCAGGAGGCATGTCGGGTAATATTGCCAGGAGGCATATCGGGTAATATTGCCAGGAGGCATATCGGGTGATATTGCCAGGAGGCATGTCGGGTAATATTGCCAGGAGGCATATCGGGTAATATTGCCAGGAGCCATTGCGGGGAATAATGCCAGGAGGCATGTCGGGTAACATTGCCAGGAGGTATGTCGGGTAACATTGCCAGGAGGCATGTCGGGTAATTTTGCCAGGAGGCATGTCGGGTAATATTGCCAGGAGGCATATCGGGTAATATTGCCAGGAAGCATGTCGGGAAATATTGCCAGGAGGCATTGCGGGTAATATTGCCAGGACTCGTTGCAGGGAATATTGCCAGGAAGCATGTTGTGTAATATTGCCAGGAGGCATGTCGGGAAATATTGCCAGGAGGCATTGCGGGTAATATTGCCAGGATCCGTTGCGGGGAATATTGCCACGAGGCATGTCAGGTAATATTGCCAGAAGGCATATCGGGTAATATTGCCAGGAGGCATATCGGGTAATATTGCCAGGAAGCATGTTGTGTAATATTGCCAGGAGGCATGTCGGGTAATATTGCCAGGAGGCATTGCGGGTAATATTGCCAGGAGGCATGTCGGGTAATATTGCCAGGAAGCATGTCGGGAAATATTGCCAGGAGGCATTGCGGGTAATATTGCCAGGACCCGTTGCGGGGAATATTGCCACGAGGCATGTCGGGTAATATTGCCAGAAGGCATATCGGGTAATATTGCCAGGAGGCATGTCGGGTAATAATGCCAGGAAGCATGTTGGGTAATATTGCCATGAGGCATATCGGGTAATATTGCCAGGAAGCATGTCGGGAAATATTGCCAGGAGGCATTGCGGGTAATATTGCCAGGACCCGTTGCGGGGAATATTGCCACGAGGCATGTCGGGTAATATTGCCAGAAGGCATATCGGGTAATATTGCCAGGAGGCATATCGGGTAATATTGCCAGGAAGCATGTCGGGTAATGTTGCCAGGAGGCATGTCGGGTAATATTGCCAGGAGGCATATCGGGTAATATTGCCAGGAAGCATGTCGGGTAATATTGCCAGGAGGCATGTCGGGTAATATTGCCAGGAGGCATATCGGGTAATATTGCCAGGAGGCATGTCGGGTAATATTGCCAGGAAGCATGTTGGGTAATATTGCCAGGAAGCATGTCGGGTAATATTGCCAGGAGGCATTGTGGGTAATATTGCCAGGAGCCGTTGCGGGGAATAATGCCAGGAGGCATGTCGGGTAACATTGCCAGGAGGCATGTCGGGTAATATTGCCAGGAGGCATATCGGGTAATATTGCCAGGAAGCATGTCGGGAAATATTGCCAGGAGGCATTGCGGGTAATATTGCCAGGACTCGTTGCAGGGAATATTGCCAGGAAGCATGTTGTGTAATATTGCCAGGAGGCATGTCGGGAAATATTGCCAGGAGGCATTGCGGGTAATATTGCCAGGACCCGTTGCGGGGAATATTGCCACGAGGCATGTCAGGTAATATTGCCAGAAGGCATATCGGGTAATATTGCCAGGAGGCATATCGGGTAATATTGCCAGGAAGCATGTTGTGTAATATTGCCAGGAGGCATGTCGGGTAATATTGCCAGGAGGCATTGCGGGTAATATTGCCAGGAGGCATGTCGGGTAATAATGCCAGGAAGCATGTTGGGTAATATTGCCATGAGGCATATCGGGTAATATTGCCAGGAAGCATGTCGGGAAATATTGCCAGGAGGCATTGCGGGTAATATTGCCAGGACCCGTTGCGGGGAATATTGCCACGAGGCATGTCGGGTAATATTGCCAGAAGGCATATCGGGTAATATTGCCAGGAGGCATATCGGGTAATATTGCCAGGAAGCATGTCGGGTAATATTGCCAGGAGGCATGTCGGGTAATATTGCCAGGAGGCATATCGGGTAATATTGCCAGGAAGCATGTCGGGTAATATTGCCAGGAGGCATGTTGGGTAATATTGCCAGGAGGCATATCGGGTAATATTGCCAGGAGGCATGTCGGGTAATAATGCCAGGAAGCATGTTGGGTAATATTGCCATGAGGCATATCGGGTAATATTGCCAGGAAGCATGTCGGGAAATATTGCCAGGAGGCATTGCGGGTAATATTGCCAGGAGGCATTGCGGGTAATATTGCCAGGAGCCGTTGCGGGGAATACTGCCAGAAGGCATGTTGGGTAATATTGCCAGGAGGCATGTTGGGTAATATTGCCAGGAAGCATGTTGGGTATGATCGGTTCAGCCTTTTAGGGGTGAAAAGGTAACAAACAAACAAACTTACTTTCGCATATAATATTTATTCTTGACTAAGCTGGACTGTATTAATAAAATTTAAAATATAAACGCTGGTGGTAGTAGAGATTTTTACGATTCAATCAAGAATGACATCCAATAAAAAACAATGGAACATTAAAACATTAAAAAGGATAAATTTACAAAACGTTTACATATACAAAAGAGGTGCGTTCTGCACAATATTACTTAGAATTAAGATTAAAAGGAACGCCTGCCGACTGTGAACTAAAAAGTGAATAACAAGTTGCTAAAGAAATTTCATCGCAGTTGCGGGTTAGTGCTGTGAAACATTTTCTTAGCCTCGTGTGTCGGGTAATATTGCCAGGAAGCATGTCGGGTAATATTGCCAGGAGGCATTGCGGGTAATATTGCCAGGACCCGTTGCGGGGAATATTGCCAGGCGGCATATCGGGGAATATTGCCAGGAGGCATGTCGGGTAATATTGCCAGGAAGCATGTCGGGTAATATTGCCAGGAGGCATGTCGGGTAATATTGCCAGGAGGCATGTTGGGTAATATTGCCAGGAGGCATGTCGGGTAATATTGCCAGGAGGCATGTCGGGTAATATTGCCAGGAGGCATATCGGGTAATATTGCCAGGAGGCATATCGGGTGATATTGCCAGGAGGCATGTCGGGTAATATTGCCAGGAGGCATATCGGGTAATATTGCCAGGAGCCATTGCGGGGAATAATGCCAGGAGGCATGTCGGGTAACATTGCCAGGAGGTATGTCGGGTAACATTGCCAGGAGGCATGTCGGGTAATTTTGCCAGGAGGCATGTCGGGTAATATTGCCAGGAGGCATATCGGGTAATATTGCCAGGAAGCATGTCGGGAAATATTGCCAGGAGGCATTGCGGGTAATATTGCCAGGACTCGTTGCAGGGAATATTGCCAGGAAGCATGTTGTGTAATATTGCCAGGAGGCATGTCGGGAAATATTGCCAGGAGGCATTGCGGGTAATATTGCCAGGATCCGTTGCGGGGAATATTGCCACGAGGCATGTCAGGTAATATTGCCAGAAGGCATATCGGGTAATATTGCCAGGAGGCATATCGGGTAATATTGCCAGGAAGCATGTTGTGTAATATTGCCAGGAGGCATGTCGGGTAATATTGCCAGGAGGCATTGCGGGTAATATTGCCAGGAGGCATGTCGAGTAATATTGCCAGGAAGCATGTCGGGAAATATTGCCAGGAGGCATTGCGGGTAATATTGCCAGGACCCGTTGCGGGGAATATTGCCACGAGGCATGTCGGGTAATATTGCCAGAAGGCATATCGGGTAATATTGCCAGGAGGCATGTCGGGTAATAATGCCAGGAAGCATGTTGGGTAATATTGCCATGAGGCATATCGGGTAATATTGCCAGGAAGCATGTCGGGAAATATTGCCAGGAGGCATTGCGGGTAATATTGCCAGGAGGCATTGCGGGTAATATTGCCAGGAGCCGTTGCGGGGAATATTGCCAGAAGGCATGTTGGGTAATATTGCCAGGAGGCATGTTGGGTAATATTGCCAGGAAGCATGTTGGGTAATATTGCCAGGAGGCATGTTGGGTAATATTGCCAGGAAGCATGTTGGGTAATATTGCCAGGAGGCATGTCGGGTAATATTGCCAGGAGGCATATCGGGTAATATTGCCAGGAAGAATGTCGGGAAATATTGCCAGGAGGCATTGCGGGTAATATTACCAGGACTCGTTGCAGGGAATATTGCCAGGAGGCATGTCGGGTAATATTGCCAGGAAGCATGTCGGGAAATATTGCCAGGAGGCATTGCGGGTAATATTGCCAGGACTCGTTGCAGGGAATATTGCCAGGAGGCATGTCGGGTAATATTGCCAGGAAGCATGTTGTGTAATATTGCCAGGAGGCATGTCGGGTAATATTGCCAGGACGCATAGCGGGTAATATTGCCAGGACTCGTTGCAGGGAATATTGCCAGGAAGCATGTTGTGTAATATTGCCAGGAGGCATGTCGGGAAATATTGCCAGGAGGCATTGCGGGTAATATTGCCAGGATCCGTTGCGGGGAATATTGCCACGAGGCATGTCAGGTAATATTGCCAGAAGGCATATCGGGTAATATTGCCAGGAGGCATATCGGGTAATATTGCCAGGAAGCATGTTGTGTAATATTGCCAGGAGGCATGTCGGGTAATATTGCCAGGAGGCATTGCGGGTAATATTGCCAGGAGGCATGTCGGGTAATAATGCCAGGAAGCATGTTGGGTAATATTGCCATGAGGCATATCGGGTAATATTGCCAGGAAGCATGTCGGGAAATATTGCCAGGAGGCATTGCGGGTAATATTGCCAGGACCCGTTGCGGGGAATATTGCCACGAGGCATGTCGGGTAATATTGCCAGAAGGCATATCGGGTAATATTGCCAGGAGGCATATCGGGTAATATTGCCAGGAAGCATGTCGGGTAATATTGCCAGGAGGCATATCGGGTAATATTGCCAGGAAGCATGTCGGGAAATATTGCCAGGAGGCATTGCGGGTAATATTGCCAGGAGGCATTGCGGGTAATATTGCCAGGAAGAATGTCGGGAAATATTGCCAGGAGGCATTGCGGGTAATATTGCCAGGACTCGTTGCAGGGAATATTGCCAGGAGGCATGTCGGGTAATATTGCCAGGAAGCATGTCGGGAAATATTGCCAGGAGGCATTGCGGGTAATATTGCCAGGACTCGTTGCAGGGAATATTGCCAGGAGGCATGTCGGGTAATATTGCCAGGAAGCATGTTGTGTAATATTGCCAGGAGGCATGTCGGGTAATATTGCCAGGACGCATAGCGGGTAATATTGCCAGGACTCGTTGCAGGGAATATTGCCAGGAAGCATGTTGTGTAATATTGCCAGGAGGCATGTCGGGAAATATTGCCAGGAGGCATTGCGGGTAATATTGCCAGGATCCGTTGCGGGGAATATTGCCACGAGGCATGTCAGGTAATATTGCCAGAAGGCATATCGGGTAATATTGCCAGGAGGCATATCGGGTAATATTGCCAGGAAGCATGTTGTGTAATATTGCCAGGAGGCATGTCGGGTAATATTGCCAGGAGGCATTGCGGGTAATATTGCCAGGAGGCATGTCGGGTAATAATGCCAGGAAGCATGTTGGGTAATATTGCCATGAGGCATATCGGGTAATATTGCCAGGAAGCATGTCGGGAAATATTGCCAGGAGGCATTGCGGGTAATATTGCCAGGACCCGTTGCGGGGAATATTGCCACGAGGCATGTCGGGTAATATTGCCAGAAGGCATATCGGGTAATATTGCCAGGAGGCATATCGGGTAATATTGCCAGGAAGCATGTCGGGTAATATTGCCAGGAGGCATATCGGGTAATATTGCCAGGAAGCATGTCGGGAAATATTGCCAGGAGGCATTGCGGGTAATATTGCCAGGAGGCATTGCGGGTAATATTGCCAGGAAGAATGTCGGGAAATATTGCCAGGAGGCATTGCGGGTAATATTGCCAGGACTCGTTGCAGGGAATATTGCCAGGAAGCATGTCGGGAAATATTGCCAGGAGGCATATCGGGTAATATTGCCAGGAGGCATATCGGGTAATATTGCCAGGAAGCATGTCGGGTAATATTGCCAGGAGGCATGTTGGGTAATATTGCCAGGAGGCATATCGGGTAATATTGCCAGGAGGCATGTCGGGTAATAATGCCAGGAAGCATGTTGGGTAATATTGCCATGAGGCATATCGGGTAATATTGCCAGGAAGCATGTCGGGAAATATTGCCAGGATGCATTGCGGGTAATATTGCCAGGACTCGTTGCAGGGAATATTGCCAGGAGGCATGTCGGGTAATATTGCCAGGAAGCATGTCGGGAAATATTGCCAGGAGGCATTGCGGGTAATATTGCCAGGACTCGTTGCAGGGAATATTGCCAGGAGGCATGTCGGGTAATATTGCCAGGAAGCATGTTGTGTAATATTGCCAGGAGGCATGTCGGGTAATATTGCCAGGACGCATAGCGGGTAATATTGCCAGGATTCGTTGCGGGGAATATTGCCAGGAGGCATTGCGGATAATATTGCCAGGAGGCAATATTGCCAGAAGTCATGTCGGGTAATAATGCCAGGAAGCATGTTGGGTAATATTGCCATGAGGCATATCGGGTAATATTGCCAGGAAGCATGTCGGGAAATATTGCCAGGAGGCATATCGGGTAATATTGCCAGGAGGCATATCGGGTAATATTGCCAGGAAGCATGTCGGGTAATATTGCCAGGAGGCATGTTGGGTAATATTGCCAGGAGGCATATCGGGTAATATTGCCAGGAGGCATGTCGGGTAATAATGCCAGGAAGCATGTTGGGTAATATTGCCATGAGGCATATCGGGTAATATTGCCAGGAAGCATGTCGGGAAATATTGCCAGGATGCATTGCGGGTAATATTGCCAGGAGGCATTGCGGGTAATATTGCCAGGAGCCGTTGCGGGGAATATTGCCAGGAGGCATGTTGGGTAATATTGCCAGGAGGCATGTCGGGTAATATTGCCAGGAGGCATGTTGGGTAATATTGCCAGAAAGCATGTTGGGTAATATTGCCAGGAGGCATGTCGAGTAATATTGCCAGGAGGCATATCGGGTAATATTGCCAGGAAGAATGTCGGGAAATATTGCCAGGAGGCATTGCGGGTAATATTGCCAGGACTCGTTGCAGGGAATATTGCCAGGAGGCATGTCGGGTAATATTGCCAGGAGTCATATCGGGTAATATTGCCAGGAAGCATGTCGGGTAATATTGCCAGGAGGCATGTTGGGTAATATTGCCAGGAGGCATATCGGGTAATATTGCCAGGAAGCATGTCGGGAAATATTGCCAGGAGGCATTGCGGGTAATATTGCCAGGAGGCATTGCGGGTAATATTGCCAGGAGCCGTTGCGGGGAATATTGCCAGGAGGCATGTTGGGTAATATTGCCAGGAGGCTTGTTGGGTAATATTGCCAGGAGGCATGTCGGGTAATATTGCCAGGAGGCATGTTGGGTAATATTGCCAGGAGGCATGTCGAGTAATATTGCCAGGAGGCATATCGGGTAATATTGCCAGGAAGAATGTCGGGAAATATTGCCAGGAAGAATGTCGGGTTATATTGCCAGGAGGCATGTCGGGAAATATTGCCAGGAGGCATGTCGGGTAATATTGCCAGGATTCGTTGCGGGGAATATTACCAGGAGGCATATTGGGTAATATTGCCAGGAGGAATGTCGGGTAATATTGCCAGGAGGCAATATTGCCAGAAGTCATGTCGGGTAATATCGCCAGGAGGAATTGCGGGTAATATTGCCAGGACCCGTTGCGGGTAATATTGCCAGGAAACATGTCGGGTAACATTTGCAGGAAGCTCTTCGAGGAATATTGCCAGGAGTCGTTGCGGGTAATATTGCCACGAGTCATGTCGGGTAATATTGCCAGGAGGCATGTCGGGTAATATTGCCAGGAAACATGTCGGGTAATATTGCCAGGACCCGTTGCGGGGAATGTTATCAGTAGGCATAACGGGTAATATTGCCAGGAGGCATGCCGGGTAATGTTGCCAGGATGCATTGCGGGTAATATTGCCAGAAATCTTTGCGGGGAATATTGCCAGGAGGCATATTGGGTAATATTGCCAGGAGGAATGTCGGGTAATATTGCCAGGAGGCAATATTGCCAGGAGGCATATCGGGTAATATTGCCAGGAGGCATATCGGGTAATATTGCCAGGAAGCATGTCGGGTAATATTGCCAGGAGGCATGTTGGGTAATATTGCCAGGAGGCATATCGGGTAATATTGCCAGGAGGCATGTCGGGTAATAATGCCAGGAAGCATGTTGGGTAATATTGCCATGAGGCATATCGGGTAATATTGCCAGGAAGCATGTCGGGAAATATTGCCAGGATGCATTGCGGGTAATATTGCCAGGAGGCATTGCGGGTAATATTGCCAGGAGCCGTTGCGGGGAATATTGCCAGGAGGCATGTTGGGTAATATTGCCAGGAGGCATGTCGGGTAATATTGCCAGGAGGCATGTTGGGTAATATTGCCAGAAAGCATGTTGGGTAATATTGCCAGGAGGCATGTCGAGTAATATTGCCAGGAGGCATATCGGGTAATATTGCCAGGAAGAATGTCGGGAAATATTGCCAGGAGGCATTGCGGGTAATATTGCCAGGACTCGTTGCAGGGAATATTGCCAGGAGGCATGTCGGGTAATATTGCCAGGAGTCATATCGGGTAATATTGCCAGGAAGCATGTCGGGTAATATTGCCAGGAGGCATGTTGGGTAATATTGCCAGGAGGCATATCGGGTAATATTGCCAGGAAGCATGTCGGGAAATATTGCCAGGAGGCATTGCGGGTAATATTGCCAGGAGGCATTGCGGGTAATATTGCCAGGAGCCGTTGCGGGGAATATTGCCAGGAGGCATGTTGGGTAATATTGCCAGGAGGCTTGTTGGGTAATATTGCCAGGAGGCATGTCGGGTAATATTGCCAGGAGGCATGTTGGGTAATATTGCCAGGAGGCATGTCGAGTAATATTGCCAGGAGGCATATCGGGTAATATTGCCAGGAAGAATGTCGGGAAATATTGCCAGGAAGAATGTCGGGTTATATTGCCAGGAGGCATGTCGGGAAATATTGCCAGGAGGCATGTCGGGTAATATTGCCAGGATTCGTTGCGGGGAATATTACCAGGAGGCATATTGGGTAATATTGCCAGGAGGAATGTCGGGTAATATTGCCAGGAGGCAATATTGCCAGAAGTCATGTCGGGTAATATCGCCAGGAGGAATTGCGGGTAATATTGCCAGGACCCGTTGCGGGTAATATTGCCAGGAAACATGTCGGGTAACATTTGCAGGAAGCTCTTCGAGGAATATTGCCAGGAGTCGTTGCGGGTAATATTGCCACGAGTCATGTCGGGTAATATTGCCAGGAGGCATGTCGGGTAATATTGCCAGGAAACATGTCGGGTAATATTGCCAGGACCCGTTGCGGGGAATGTTATCAGTAGGCATAACGGGTAATATTGCCAGGAGGCATGCCGGGTAATGTTGCCAGGATGCATTGCGGGTAATATTGCCAGAAATCTTTGCGGGGAATATTGCCAGGAGGCATATTGGGTAATATTGCCAGGAGGAATGTCGGGTAATATTGCCAGGAGGCAATATTGCCAGAAGTCATGTCGGGTAATATCGCCAGGAGGAATTGCGGGTAATATTGCCAGGACCCGTTGCGGGTAATATTGCCAGGAAACATGTCGGGTAACATTTGCAGGAAGCTCTTCGAGGAATATTGCCAGGAGGCGTTGCGGGTAATATTGCCACGAGTCATGTCGGGTAATATTGCCAGGAGGCATGTCGGGTAATATTGCCAGGAAACATGTCGGGTAATATTGCCAGGACCCGTTGCGGGGAATGTTATCAGTAGGCATAACGGGTAATATTGCCAGGAGGCATGCCGGGTAATGTTGCCAGGATGCATTGCGGGTAATATTGCCAGAAATCTTTGCGGGGAATATTGCCAGGAGGCATGTCGGGTAATATTGCCAGGAAACATGTCGGGTAATATTGCCAGGACCCGTTGCGGGGAATGTTATCAGTAGGCATAACGGGTAATGTTGCCAGGATGCATTGCGGGTAATATTGCCGGGACTCGTTGCGGGGAATATTGCCAGGAGGCATGTCGGGTAATATTGCCAGGAAGCATGTTGGGTAATATTGCCAGGAGGCATGTCGGGTAATATTGCCAGGAAGCATGTTGGGTAATATTGCCAGGAAGCATGTTGGGTAATATTGCCAGGAGGCATTGCGGGTAATATTGCCAGGATACGTTGCGGGGAATATTGCCAGGAGGCATTGCGGGTAATATTCCCAGGAGGCATTGCGGGTAATATTGCCAGGACTCGTTGCGGGGAATATTGCCAGGAGGCATGTCGGGTGATATTGCCAGAACTCGGATATCTGGAATTTTCCACTTTTTTTTTAAACCCATTCGTCCTTAAGTGTTGGTGCAAGCATACTGCAAAAACATTGATACTGAGAAGAGAAGAAGCTCTCCTTTGGACATTCTTATTTTATTTGTATAAAGGTTCCTCAATATTGTGTAAAATGAACAATTAGACCTTTATTATAACTTAAATAAAAAAAGAGTACATATTGAGGTGTAAAATTAACCCAACATCTCCTCCATTAGTTACACATTTTAATTAATTTGAATATTGAATGTCGAAATATGAAAAACGGAAACTGTGACAGTTTTCCAAAACCTATTTGTTGTATTTTAAACTCCGGGAATGCCGTACAGAGTACCTAGTAGTCACAGCCTATTTTTTATTTACTGCCAAAGTGTTTGTTTTGACCGGATGCCATATTCGGCTAAAAATAAACCTAACAATTTAATTAATCACGTGTAATCTATAACAACTAACAGGTATCTACTAACAAAACATTGCACATGTAATAGATGAAATGTATGTAAAGTAATCATACATGCTTTATATCGTTAGTTATATCGAGATAGTTATTATTTTTTGTAGTGAGAAAAAATTACCGCCTTGGGACTTGAACCCGTAACCTTCTCGTACCGTGTCCCTCTAGCCAACCAATCTACTGTGATTTATTAGTAGATAAACATATTTACCAATTTTCGACGATTTCCACCGAAACATTACTTACATAGAATGGCGGCTATACTAAAACAATATTTTATGTCATGATGTTTTTATACATATATGTCTTTATAATTTTTTTGGTAATAACCATTGTAAAAGAATACCCACGAGCGGGACTTTAACCCGTGACACTTACGGTACCATGGCACGACCCTTATTATTTTAGCACCAAGTTCTAAAAGCGAGATAAAAATCTGCTCCACGTTTCATTACATTTCCTTATGCAGATTATTCTAAGAACCAAGGGCGTTAAGCCACAAGAAATATAAAACGATAAATATTTTTCGATTTAACGCAAGTATATTTGTTCGGTAACTCATAAAACTTGACTTAGAACGCACTAGTCTACCTCTCCAGACATATTGCCCTCGACCGATATTGAAAATCTGAGTTGTATGCACCCTATATTTGGAGATCACTCCACATCGTACGAAAACCCCGCCAAATTGAAAGGTAGTAAACGTAGGAGTAGACACGTCGCGTGAGCGGACTGTTGCTGCGATTTGATTTTGAAGTGTTGAATGTTAAGACGTTGATTTATTGCGGATATAGAGTGACAGCAGACATGGAAGGAAGAAGGATACATGCTATTTTTAGCATCAGTGATCGAGAATTTGGCGACTGCATCAATATTTTGGCGACAAATCGTGACTTTCATCACTGTTGCATTGCGTTTTGGTGACAAATCGTGACTTTCATCACTGTTGCATTGCATTATGGTGACAAATGATGACATTCACCAATTTTGCATTGCGTTTTGGCGACAAATCTTGACTTTATCAATGTTACATGTATTGGCGAAAAATACAAACATCGCGCTTTTGAAAATCTATTTTGCTGTGGCTGGTGCAGTGGTACAGAGACCAGCTGCACCGGGTGTGACATTTAATTCTCGCACAGAACATTATATACCTAATTATATTAGTATGATCTACAGATAATTACTCCGGGCTTGGGTGGGTGTGCCAATGTTTAAAATATACAAATACATGCTATATATAATATATATATATAGGGCTAATTTTACAATACTAATGACTTTTTATCATAGCAGAGCATTAATGAAACTATGTACAGTCCCTACAGCCAGAAGTTTATACTTAGCATTATACCTATAATAATACAAATAAACAAAAACCACTAAACGAAACAAAAATACACAAACAAAAAGGTGTTATGTAAAATGAATGTGTCACGTGATATACAGCTTGTGTTATGAATAATTTAGCCATTACTAGCACTTCCAATTTCCTGAGCACAGAAATAATGTTATTTTTCATTACAGTATCAAGTTCCCACCCACTTGATATCTGGAGTCACCTCGAAAAGGATTTTGGTTAATACAAAAACTCTCAAAATTTTCAGTATATAGCATGACATACTGTGGGTGGTGATAGCTTGGGTCTGTACCAACCAGCACGGCACAATATATGTCAGACAAAATCTTACGGTTTTCGAGATATATAAAATATTCTAAAATGTTGTTAAAATACAACATAAATCTTTCAAACGTAGGCGGTGCGAACTTTAAAGTTATAATTTTTTGTGGAAACAAAGGCTTTCAGATATAGAGTATTAACCTGGAGGCGCAGGTACGAATCCTGCTCAACAATGACTGTGTTGAAAAAATGTCTACCTTGCGTGATTGATAATTGATTTTTCAGTATCTTGTACTGAAAAATTGCTTTGCTAGTATTTTTTTTTTACATCAGTGTATGATAATGTCGTCTTATTATTATCCCCCTGCCCTTATCCCAAAAAATTTGGAGTAGGTGCAGCATATATCTTGTATGCTGCTAAAGTTTGGCTATGTTTTATGAACGGCCGCGGCCTGACGTCAACCCTCTTTGGGAATGCTGTTGTTGGTGGTAACCGCCACCGATACGGTCTCCTTCTATCTACAGATCTATCTAGCTACAGATTTTATCCATGCGCCAGGTTCTGATTTTATCCTACTGTCACACTCCACTAACCCAGCTAGTATGATAATGACCTCTACTTATTCATAATCCTTTTTTTTCAAAACGAAGAATTTATTCAAGAAATGCATTATTCTTTGTTTTTTTTTTCACTTATCGATATTCTTATCGGCCAGTTTTTTTTTTTTTTTTTTTATGTTATAGTGGGCAAACGAGCAGACGGCTCGCCTGATGGTAAGCGATTACCGCCGCCCATGGACACCCGCAACACCAGAGGAGTCACAAGTGCGTTGCCGGCCTTTTAAAAAGGAGTACGCTCTTTTCTTGAAGGTTTGAAGGTCGTATTGGTCCGGAAATACCGCAGGCGACAGTTCATTCCACAGTTTTGTTGTGCGAGGCAGAAAGTTTCTAGAGAAACGCACAGTTGTGGACTGCCAACCATCTAAATGATGGGGATGGAACTGCTGTCGCGTAGAACGATGGCGGAAAGAGGCGGCAGGGATCAGTCCGAACAATTCCTCGGAGCACTCCCCATAGTATAGGCGATAGAAGATGCATAGCGAGGCCACATCTCTACGCAGCGCCAAGGGGTCTAGCCGGTTTGAAATATCTTGGCAGTCGACGATACGAATCGCTCTCCGTTGGATGCGGTCCAGAGGGAGAAGCTGGTACTGGGGTGCCCCTGCCCAAAGATGAGAGCAGTATTCCATGTGAGGCCGGACCTGCGCCTTATAAAGTAGTAGGCGGTGGGCCGGAGTGAAATACCGTCTCGATCTATTGAGTACACCAAGCTTCTTGGAGGCTAGCTTAGTCTTACTCTCTAAATGGCCGCGGAACTGGACTTCGCTCGATATGTCGACACCAAGTATTCCAATATTGGCTGAGGCAGTTAATGGGGTGCTCTCAAAACGAGGAAAAACTACGAATAGCAGTTTTTTAGCGGTGAATACGCAAACCTGTGTCTTTGTGGGATTAAATTGGACCAAATTAAGTCTACCCCAATCTGAGACTTTCTCCAAAGAGGTCTCAATTTCAGACACAAGTTTGTTTCGGCTCTCGATGACGTTTTCCCGAGAAATATTAGCGCGACCGGTATAGAAAGCATCGCCTGTGCTATCATCCGCATAACAATGAGTGCCGCTGATTTGCAACATGTCATTGATATGGAGGAGGAACAGAGTAGGCGATAGCACACAGCCTTGAGGGACACCAGCATTTACAAACATGGAGTCGGAGCATTCACCGTCAACTACGACCTTTATGCTTCTGTCTGCAAGAAAACTGGTGACCCATTGGCATAATTTCTCGGGAAGCCCATAGGAAGGGAGCTTCGAAAGAAGCGCTTTGTGCCAGACCCGATCGAAGGCCTTCGCCATGTCCAAACTGACCGCCAAGGCTTCCCCCTTAGTCTCAATCGCCTGTGCCCAACGATGTGTCAGGTATACTAGAAGATCACCAGCCGATCGGCCTTTACGAAAACCGTACTGCTGGTCATCAAGCAGCTGATGATCCTCTAAATATCGAAGGAGCTGGCAGTTGATAATGGACTCCATTATCTTCGAGAAAAGGGAGGTTATGGCTATCGGTCTATAGTTGGACGGATTTGAGCGGTCGCCTTTTTTAGGGATCGGGTGGACTAATGCTGTCTTCCATGATGTCGGGACTATGGTACTATTTATACATTAGTGATAAAAAAAGTGACAGTTTTGTACATAAACTTAAAAAACTGCATGTTCACTGGTGATTTTGGAAAGATTAAATTTAAATGTAACAATTTTTGCATGTTACAAACCACTTAATGCTACCAACATCCCCAACAACAAAAACAACATGACAACAGAACGTAAGCTTTTATATTTAGCTGTTAATAAATTTAATTATAACCGCCGCTCTTGCCTTTGAGTTAATTAAAAAGTGAAAAGCACGGACGCGCCTAATTGTGCATATTATACGTACAGTCAGACACACTAATACAGTTACATTTAAAAAAGCTTTGAAAGTGGTTTGTAAATGGAATATTTTCAATTATTCCTTTTTCGTGAACACTTATGATTGAGTACCAGATATAATTTTTTGATAATGTAAAGTTCTAGAAAATTAACTTTTAAATCATGAAATGTGTCATTGCTCTAGTGGGTACAAGCGCATCTGTTGAGCGTGAGGTATGATTCCTGCCGGGCTCGCGGTGAATGTGAACCCAGGTAAAGGTTAGTGGAAGATAGTGCGGTTTTTGTCGGTAGGAGTCCGGTACAGCGAACATGGTAGATTTTCCACACATAAAAAACATGGTAACTTGGTACAATCCAAGTGTTTTTGGGTTTCGTTCCAGGAAATTCTCAGTAGCAGCCTGGTGGTTGGTATTATGATCTAGGTTCACCACTTATTACACTAACTAGGCTTCGGTGATATGCGGTTTGCCCAGCAGTACCCTACCTAGTGCTCTAAATATTAAAAAAAAAACATGCATGATGCTATGTATGGTACCATCCTTATGTTGCTCACTGTACTTTTATTTATGTGGAAGAGCGGGGGAGTGAAAGCGAAATTATAATAGATACTATGTACATATGTATGTAGGTATGTTTTATCATCACTGGTGAAATTTGGGTGTTCAACAACTGTTTACAACGCACGAATGTGCCTAATGAGGCGTTGCATTGGGGGGTTCCGGAGCTGGTCTCCTTAGGGGACCCGTAGCTCCCCTCCACGTGCTGATAGTGACCACCGGGATGGTCTTAGCGAGGTAAAAATCCTACACTCCGGTTTTATCCCCAAATTCCGGGTGCCCTTTGAAGGTTTCCCCATAAATAAATAAAAAAGGTGGAACATAGTTTGCGTCGGACTTCACGGTCGCACCTGATGTGATGGTTGTTTTCTTAGAGACCAACCTGTGTCCGTAGACAGCGGACAATAGACTTCTAAATTGGCCATTGAAGTGCGTCACCAGCAGGCAATTGTTCGGCTGGTTTAATAAAACGAGCTGGTGGGGGAGGTAGCTAAGAATAACAAACAGCGTTTGTTAGTACAATAATCAACGTCAGCTTACTTCTGCTTCTTGGTGTCAGTCGGTCAACAACTATAGTTTCTCCTCTCAGCCTCTGACTTAACACATCGTCGAGAAAATCTCTCAGGTGTGCTGGCTTCCTCACGATATTTTCCTTCACCGTTTTAAGCAAGTGCTAATCTTTTTTTTTTTTTTGTTTGTTAAAAAAACGTTGCCCCACACTAGGAATTTCTTCCTGTGTCGTGGGTGCGTTTACAGACATATAATCTCACAAGCACACTAACACCCAGACCCGGAGCAATTATCCGTAGATCGTACAAATATTTGCTCCGTGCAGGAATCGAACCTGCGACACGCAGCGCAGCAGTCAGTCTCTCGACCACTGCGCCAACCGCGTTGTCAATTTATTTTAGTTTATTTATATCAAGCACATGATTAAGAAAAGTCTGGTGCATGCCTTAGGTTCCAATCAGCAGCCTTCTGACTTGTCTAGTCTTTTAAAACGATAGTAGACTGAAAGAATTTTAAATAAACTGTTATGTCGCCTGTCACCTTAGTGCATCCTGCGACCACGAACGATGCAGTATTCGATAGGTCAGGAAAAAATTAAATGTATTAATCCGGTTGAATTTAGTTACGTCGACCTAAAATTCTATTCAATTTTAGTTTGACGTGTCTCATTTTAGTGGCCACCGAAAATTGTGCTGATTTAAAATGTTCAGAGGTCTCTCAAACACGCCCTCAAAACTGTGGACTACACAAAGACATGGTTCTGTATTGTCAGGAATAACATAAAACTGCCTCGTTAATCTAGTTGTCCTAAGCGCGACTCCCGGGTCGGACAGTGTTATTAAGATTTTCTATCGGGAAATTCTTAGTAGCAGCCGGAGTTTGGTTTGTGCGATGGCAATAGGATCACCACCTATTACATGGGACTTAATAACGGCATTGGTGAAATGAGTGTACACCTCTGACTATCCTTTCGGGGAAAACAGGCGTGATGTTATGTAAAACTGTAATTTTGTGCATCGTCCCCATGCCCTTATCCCAATTTATTTGGGGTCGGCGCAGCATTTATTCATCTTCTATACATCTCTATCAGCCCTCTTAACAACAGTCACTCCTTTTCTTGCATGGAGAACATAAACTGAAAGTGATTTCAGTTGTTTCAGCCTCTTCAGTCACCGGTGACGTCTGTAGACATGGACACTATGTTTAACACTACCTATAATCCCATAAATATGTACCTATATGAACAATCGGTTTATTCAACCTGATTTGTATTCCAACAAACCTGTATGTTAACATTGTATGTACCTAGCTACATAGTATATGTGTAGTTGTATAGCGCTAACTTTGAACCGTGGTTATATTGGTTTTCATTAGTTTAGGGTCTTTGAGGCTGCCGTTCTGGTTCTTCCAATTGAACTATTCTGTATATTAAATTACACGTTGATAAAATTAGGTGTTGTACAAAATGTAAAACCAGTTTTTGACTACAAGATGATTCTAAACAATATAAAATGAATAAAACCAAAAAAAATGATTGAGAACGGCGGGTAAATAGGAACAGTTAGATATACCGCGTGCACATGATCAACAAATACTTCAATCACTACCCGGTGCGCGCGCAAAGTTGAGAGCAAAAGGTGGCACGCATGCCGTTACGGTGAGTCATACAAAATATTTAGTAGGTACCACCTTTGTTATATTTTTTCGTGCGTAGTAATCGATGTAAATGTGATATATTTTTTTATTTCAAAATAGGCCTATTTCGTTATCATATTGTATGATGTATCTACTTATGGACTTCATGTAGTTCATCACTGAAGTTATTGTAAATAACTGTCATTTTGTTTTCAAATGGCTACTTCGGGTAACTAGGAACGGCGTCAGGAAGGCAATTGGAAACGTTCCTTCAAAATGATGTTCTAATTCTAATCTGACTAAAATAATTGTTTTAGATGCCTCGAAATTATACAAGGAAGAGAACACAGAGATATATAATTTCATTATCAGAGACTAGAATGGCCAGCCCCCGAAAAAAAAGTGATTTGGAGCTAACCATTCATACTGCACCTCCATCTACCTACTAGTGTGCCAATTGTCAATATTATAACTGTACCCATCTGTCAATCGATCAATTAAAAAAAAACCCGAAGACGAAACGAACGTACTAACTGAAAAGAAGAAAATGAAATTTAAGAAAATGTATCAGGAATTTGAAGAAGACAGAAAAAAATAAAAAAGACCAGAATTATTATGTAATCTGCTTTCAGCATATATATGAATCACCACTGTGCTATTCATAATTAATCTAAAGTGTTCCTATTTCCCCCACGGTCTGATCTCAATTACCCCATTGTCGTTCCTATTTACCCTATGGTATCGGGTAAATAGGAACGACAATGATTTTTATTTTGTTTAATATTTTTACTTTAAATATGACCGAAGAATTTTGTTATTATTATTTCATAGGTTGTGTCTTTATTTGATTTTTTATGAGTGTTTAAACTTAGGTGTTCCCAATTACCCCCACTGACCCGTAAATCTTTTACATTTCGAATATATACCTACTATGTTAATTTAAGAGCAATGTGAGAACAATGTAATCTTCGATGCAGTGAGTAATTAATATTAAAAATAATTAGTTATAATATATTGAATACATCATACACGTTCTCACATATAATTTTTTTTATTCTTTCTGAGAGTGGAGATAGTCACTCCATGTCGTCGTCCCGACACGCTGTGCTCTGTTTTCTGTGTTGTTTTTTGACACAGTGGTTTTGACGTTAAAAAAAGCATTTTTTTGTTTTCCTTTCTTTAGTGTGTATCTGTAAAACATTGATTATAAAATCGGCTCAAGTTAAATCTGTAGCGTGAACTCTCAAAAATAATATTCAAGAACTTTATATAATATTACTTCTATTAGCCTGTCCAAAATAAACGGACCGATATTCAATACCAGTAATTCAACTATATCAGCTCACATGCTAATAAAGAACTTGCTCCCCCAAAATCAACGCAGTAAATAAAGATATTCACGATAACTCCCCAAGTCTTGTCTCCGCACGAAGTTTAGTGAACATCTTACAGGATCCACTGAACACGGTGGAACTCCTTCAATCAAAATTTCACTTGATATTGGAAAAGTTTGCGAGATTGATGCGTAGGTAACTGTTGTACAAACGACTTACCCGCTAAATCAAAGTCCTATGTGAGCGATGAATACGATGCGATAAATTCAGCGGGCATAGAAAAAAATCCGTAGGTACTGAGGTACGTGGTTAAATTTTTGTAAATAAAAAATGGATCTACGTTACGGTAAGCGTTGGTGTGGGCCAGGATGGAGCACAGATGTGCAATAAAATTTGTGTATTCGTAACAGTGCTATTCATTAGCTGTTTGACTAATTAATTACAAACGAGTTGTTGCTTATTTTCAGAACTACACACATTTTTATTCTCCTTGAATTGTTTATTCATCTAGCAGTTTATTAAATTTATTAGAAAAATATTCATAAACATGAATTAAAGTCATACTCATCAGCAGCCCTGTTAGCTGCTATTAGTCCATCCAGTCCTCCTCCCTCTTTTATAATTACTTAGGATCATAACACTGTTATAAATTGATAGAAGTCCAATTAGCCTTATTCAGATATTATTAAAATATCATAAACCTCTAAAATGTCTATATCGGTATGTGTAAAAGGCTAACAAAGAAGGCTAACAAAGAAGGCTATTCATTGTCACAGCTTTTTATTGTCATTTATATGATATAGACAAATATTCTTAAAAACGTCAGCTTTTATAAATACAAGCATCGCTTCAAGTAACTTTATCGCATGAAGCGGTAACATAGGACGTTGGTAAAGAAATTGGTACAGATAAGTGGTCCGGTGGAATAAAAAACTTTATTTGTAACCAGGGTGTTTTTCCGAGCGTGTTTACGAGAAACTTTTGTTACCGTTTGTTTGTTGTTACACTAATATTAAGAAGACAATGGAGTATAAAACTGTTTGGATATTTGGACAGTTTAACTTTAATCCGTTGTTTGTTTCTACTGCGCAGCATGTTTATAGTGATGTAGTACTGTTTAACTTATTGGTTTTATCGCGTACCAGTGTACGTTGGTGCCTAGTGGGGGACGGGTGTGGTGTCAGCCAGCAGAAGTCTGGCATGACCTTGATGAATGACAAAAAAAACGGTTTTATGTTGATGAATGTCACATTCTGCTAGGGACTTCGTCGTCTGTCGTGTGGTTTAGAGCCAGCCCAGCGTTTAGCGGTTTAATACGACCCTCGAAGCACGAAGACACTAAAATGAAATGCTTCTCCATCTACAGACTGACGGTGCTTAGTGTTGCTTAACCTTAACGATATTTTAGCGACCACAGTGGCCCGACGTTCTAATGGCGTCTGGTAAGGGAACAGGTTATTTTTATTTATAGATTGTGTGAAGCCATGTAAACCCATAATAGTGCTGATGTAAGACCTTAGGCGTACAGTCGTTTCCCTAAAGCTGTAAAAACAGTTAGAGTAAACGTTTCTTTAATACGTTATGTCGGCAATTTGGATTTTGTATACATTGCATCCGTATGAAAGAAGGACTGGTTACGTAGACAAAACCCGTCTGGGTTCCGCAAAAGGCCATCATCAAAAAAAAAAGCCAAGGGAGCTCAGTTGTTTCACATAATACGTAATAACAAATTACTTACAATAATATTGGATACATCCACACAACATCATAGATCAAAACTTCTATTTACGTCACCGTTATTGAGACTGACTTCATCATGCGCAGGCGACGCCATTCAAATTATATGTATAAGCATCCATTACGGTACAACCATTCGCGTCCATATAGTTATGAAACAGCCGAAACCCGACATTCGATAACATTAATTTTAATTAAATCGACGAATTTAGTTCCAACTAATAGCTGTGAGCAATGATAAAAAAATCATTTTGAATTGTACACAGCAAACAGACATTTTAAATAAGAATGTTTTGAACTGAAAATATAAAAAATAATTATATTATAATAGCCTAATTTACTCCTTAAATAGTCAGCTACTAGCCAGTAAAATCTTATCAGAATCAGTCCAGCTGTTTCGAAGATTAGCCGGAACAAACAGACAGACAGATAGACAACTATTTTAAAAACTGATTTTTAGGCATAGGTGTCGTGCAAATAACTGTATGAGCTTAAAAAAACTATTCTTTTGTAATTACAAACAGACACTTCAATTTTATTTATTTGTATTGATGTATTGATATACTATTTTTTTAAAGAGACCTACTAATTGGTATAATAGATTCGGAAATGTACAGTTGTGATACGACAAGTGTAAGCAGATATTTACTCAGAAGCAGAACAGCATACTTCATCCAAGGATATTTATTATGAATTGTGAAATTATCTTTTGTTATGTTCTATTTTTCTTTCTTTCTGTTTTCGTGTAAACACTACTTATTTTATTTAGAATTCTCTTTTGTACATTCTTAATAATCGTGTCCTGTATTGCACTAAATAAACGCATTATCTACGTAACAGTACGTCTAAGATAACAACTTGACGTTGACAATGCCTATATCTCATCGAAATAATCAGTAATCGTTGCTCGTGTGTTACCACTGACAACGTGGAGTTCATTGTACAATTCACACACAGAAGACCAAGTACGCTACTATCAAGTAAAAAGAGCAAACAAGCTTTTAGGCTGAACGCAAAGAAGGAACATAATATAACTCTCTGCGAGAGGTATACCTGTTTAAATGTTTTGGTGTCGCGTACGTTGTGTCACGTCGCATGACAGGGGTGTAATATAGCTAAACAACTACTCGCTATGTAAAATGTATGGGCTCCGCCCCGACGCGCTCAGATTGGCGTACGTGGCCACACGTGTGCGTAATCTTCTTCTAGAATAATCTAGTGTCAAAGCTTAAACAACCCGTAGTAGGCGTCCAACATGCTTTTACACACCATTTCTCAGGTGTGCTGGTGTATGTTTCTCAGGTGTTAAGCAAGTGATAACAAATTTATTGTGGAACAAGAACACGGTCGCCAGCAGGTTCGAACCTGCTCCTCCCGGATAAATACTAAAGGCGCTCTGACCGCTAAGCCATCTCGACCTCTTATGAAGATGCAGCATGCGCTAATGCTTTTCAAAGATTTATCAGTAAGTGATAACTCAAATAAGTACATGACTCGAAAAGTCAGTGGTACTTGTGACCCTTGACTTTCCAGTTCTACGGATACCACTGCTTTAATGTAACCAGTACCTTATAGTATAGCCTACAATAATGTTGCTGACGTCATCAGCTTTACCATAGAATCAATAACTGCATTGACAGCAGCAGTCCTAGCTGTAGTGTTCGTGAAGCCTTAAAGGATTTTTTCAAGTATTTTTATTCAATAAACAGTATTTTTTATCTCCATTTCATTTACCACACAGCAATCAGGAGTCCATAAACCATTTTCAAAAACCGTACCGTAATATCATTACTAGCAATTTATATAAAAAGAAGTGTATATTGTCTATGCCTCTGTGAAGCCCGGAGGTTCGATGTTTTGCCACTTCCTTCCTCCGATATGCTAATGTTGGTACAGTCGGACCAACTTATGGGACATGTTTTGATTCATTACTTTGTTGGAATATTCCAGTGTTTACAAAGGCTTCGTTCAAATACTTATTTATGCAGCACATTAACAGCTTTTTAAAGGTCACAGTATGATTTGGCGTAAGTTTGTAGGTATACCTACTCATTTTTAGCTTTTGCTCACAATTTACGAATGTATTTATTGACGAATATCTCGTAACATATAAAGATGATGAATCTTATAAATGTCTATTATCACATACGTAGAAAACTGTATATAAAA
Organism: Xylocampa areola; assembly: GCA_935421205.1. Taxonomy (NCBI): domain Eukaryota; kingdom Metazoa; phylum Arthropoda; class Insecta; order Lepidoptera; family Noctuidae; genus Xylocampa; species Xylocampa areola. The sequence goes on from OW285220.1 coordinate 9,892,071, forward strand.
TTAAATGCAAAAAGAATACGGTCGCAGCAGGATTTGAACCTCCGCCTCCCGGATAACTGGGACGTAGGTCCTTTAGTCTGATCGCATTCCAGAACACTAGTCAACGCAGTCATTTTTCAATCTGAAGTGTCTTATAACTATTTGTGTCATCAATTTGTATTATTGAATTTTCTTCTATGTAATTCAAGATAATTTGAAAAGCATTAACACATGCTTAGCGAACTCTAAAGTTGTGTGCCTCCCGGATAAATACTTCAGGCGCTCTGACCACTAAGCCATCTCGACCTCTGCTCACTACCGCGAATTCTTCTTCCACATTTTAACACGTCTTTTGGTGACGTCATTGCTTCATTCCCTATCATCATTTCTATGTTCATTCAGTCCCTATACAGGTGACTGAACCGACATGACTAACTTTGCAGTTAATACGATGCCGTAAAGATGCAATTACCTTAACAATTAAAGATAAATCTTTGAAAAACATTAACGCATGTTTAGCGAACTCTAAAGCTCTTTTTCCAATTAATATTGTAACTTTAGAGTTCGCTTAGGTAAAGTTAAAAAAAATGTTGTAAGAAGTATACGGTCGTGAGCAGAACCTGCGTTTGTAACTTATTAGAATTTGTTACACATAATTATGTTTAAAAGATTTATCAGTATTTTTTAAGGTAATCCAAAATTCATCCAAACCCTTTCAGCGGTTTTCGCGTGATTAGGGAAGAAACATAGGTACAAACTTTCAAATTTATTTAATACTAGCTGTGCCTGCGATCCCGTCCGCGTGGATGTTGTAAATTAACACCATGTCGTGTATGAACACAAATACATAATTAACAAATGTTCGACGTGATTCTTTAAATTGGCATAACTTTTTTATTTATGAACCGATTGACATGAAACAAACACTAAATGTTAAGTGAAGGTTACCACAATATGTTAGTGAAAACAACATCTAAATCGGATAAGCCGTTTCTGAGATTAGCGTGCACAAACGCACAGACAAACAAACAAACAGATTTAAATTCTAACAATAATTGTTTTGGGTGCTATTTGTGTTGATAAAGGTTCCAACAATATTTTTTCTCATATATCTTCCATGTACTGCTCGTGATTTCGTCTGCTGGGCTTCAGACTTCATTTTATATTTAGTGTTTTTTATGTGTGCCAAATTGCATCCGAATCCGTTCAGTAGTTATTGCGTGAAAGAGTATTAAACACCCATCCACCCTCACAAACTTTAGCATTTATAAAAAAAAAAAGGGTTTATATATATATATATATATACATATATTTTTTTTTTTTTTATAGAATAGGGGGCAACCGAGCAGACGGCTCGCCTGATGGTAAGCGAATTAGGTATGGTATTTATAGGATAAAACCATTCTGTGACAACTGGCTAAAAGTATACACCTTATTACGGTTAAAAATATACAGCTCTATAGCTGACAGATACATGGATAAAGACATGCACACCAGGAGGTCTGCATGTCTTTATCCATGTGTCCTTGCGTATCCATGTGTCTGTGCGTATCCATGTGTGTGTGTGTGTGTGTGTGTGTGTGTGTGTGTGTGTGTGTGTGTGTGTGTCTGTCGTAGCGTGATAACTAAGCTTACACTTATGAAAGCGTAAGCTTAGTAATCACGCTGACATCCTTTCATTACGGAACCTTAAAAGAGAAAAAATAACTAGAAATTCATACCTTCAACAAGCGCAGCCACGTTCCCAAACTAGTTAGTTCAAGGTCCACAAAATATAATAGCACGCTTAGTGCGTAAGTTCCTTTTATCACACAACAGAGGGCGCCCGCGGCGGCCCGGTAATTAGCAAAGCCTACACAGAATATATACGTCTCAAACTTACCCGTTTGTCTAACTCAAATGACCTTCACAACTTCACAAGTTTCTGTAGGAGGCAGCCATCCAATAATAACTGTGGGTCTATTCTAATGCTTGGAATAATGTTAAACTTGTTTACCAAGTAAGTATAAACAGTGAAAGCGTTAGTAGCAAGTCATCGCACCACTGACTATCAGTACAAAAAACCTGCCTAGCCGTTTCACAACTATATTGGGATCAGCTTCTAGTATAACGGGATGCAGCTTAATACCAGTATTTGTATGGAGCGACGGCCTATCTAACCTCCACAACACAGTTACTGGGTATCATGATAACAGACATTGCCCTCTTTGTTTATGTTGTTTCAGCATTTCTTCTCAGAGGCGGTCAGATAGGAAATGTCGAAAGGCATATAAAAGAGTTTTGGAAAGATTTCATTTCAGAATAAATTACTATATTTCATTTCTCGTCTTAAGAATAGTAATCAACTTTTCAGGCATCTGAGTATCCTTAGCAACTGTCATTAGTAATCGTTCCACGGTTTAACGTGCTTTCTGAAGCACGGAGAGGTCTCGATATGAAATTGATAGTGACCGATTCACAGACCAACTGAGAAAATTCAAAGTCAACTCAAAGTCAAAGGTTTTTATTTCATATAAACCATACAAAGGCACTTCTAAAAAGTCAGAATTTAGGTGCACGGTTCCAAAAAGTCGTTTCCTATGGAGAAGAACTGGCAAGAAACTCCATGCACAACAAAGCAGCTTAACCCCGATCGGTGGGTTGGTGCGGCTGTTACTTAACCACGAGACTCTCGAGTCTTATTAGAATCGAGTGTGTATTAGTTATTATTACACATCAAAACGGGACGTCCTATAAAATACAGGACAGTTCGGTACCCTAAAGACAATTGGCGGCTGAGCTACAGTTAACTCCGACCTCTTCATAACCGACTCATAAAACTCTTTTCAACGTAAAATCCCTATAAATTCCATAGGCACAAACTTTCCCTCTCGATGCCCCAACAAACAACACACATATCATACACATTGTCCTCATATGTCAAGTTGGTGTGTCTCCCGTGATACATCATGCTGCTATCAACGATAAATCTCGCATAGTTTGTATGCCCATTGTCCTGTCCATCTCTGAGATTGCCCGACAAAACACCATGACTACTAGCAGGGCTATTCTGTTAAATTATAACTTGGCCACATGTTCATGTACAAGCTGTCGACAAAGTATTTGTAACTGATTGAACCTTAAAAAAATACAGTTAAATCTTTTAAACGTTTAACGCACCCGTGGCGATCTCTAAATTTATAAATCTTTGTATAAAGAAGAATACGGTCGTGAACAGGATTCGAACCCGCGCCTCCCGGATAAATATCTCAGGCGTTCTGACCACTAAGCCATCTCGAAGACTGCTCACTATTCCGAATACTTCTTCCACATTTCTTTTACTAATTTTGTTGACGTCATTACTATATCTATTCAGTCTCTATACTGCAATGAGTGAAGAATTCGGAGTAGTGAGCAGCGGTCGAGATTGCTTAGTGGGCAGATCGCCTGGAGTATTTATCCGGGAGGCGCAGGTTCAAACCTAAAAAACTTAACAGATATCAATGAACCTTGGTAGTTAGGTAACTGTTTTGATTACGACAACAGACAAGGTTCTAAGAGCCTTTTATTAAAACCATAATTTTAAATTCTATTAGTATTTTTTTATGTTCGCCGTTAAATGAGCAATTTTCGACTATGAAATTTACAAATTATTTGCTACTAGCTGTGCCCGCAACTTGGTCCGCGTGGATGTCGAAAACTAACACTGAGCCTGTGGAACCGTAATTCGGAGTAACTTATGCTAATTCTAATATAATATAATATAATATGCCCGGGTCGGGCAGTGTTATTGAGTTTAACTGTTAGAAAATTCTCAGTAACAGACCGGATTTTGAATGGTGCCTGCTAGATGGCAATAGGCTCACCACCTATTACATTGGACTTAATAACAGCATTGGTGAAATGTGGGTGTTCGACTGTGTAAACCTTTGCTTACCCCTTCGGGGAACACAGACGTGATAATGTTATTTGAAATGTGGGTGTACGACTGTGTAAACCTCTGCCTATCTCTTCGGGGAATACAGGTGTGATAATATTATGTTATAAATACGCGTGTGGTAGTTGATAATTATATTGTTGCAGAGTTATTTTAAAACTACGATATCTCCGAAGATATTTATTAAAATCAAATGATGTAAAGCGCAATTTTGTTCAAAATTAAATACTTGTGACGAATAAGTATTTATTTGGATAAGGATTAATATAATGTTTATAAAAACACCTTCACAAATAATGCATTATTTTAGAACCAATTTAATAACCATAAAATAGGTTAAAGTGAGTCAACTTTAAAAGATATATGCTGTCCCAGACGTTTTTTTGAATTTTAAATAAGAACAATTCTGTTATATATGATTTTTGCGTAATTTTAACGGTTTACGCAGCGTTCGCAACGGAAACTCTCGCAGGAATAATTTTTTCCCGTTTTTGCAACATTTTTCATGAATGCGCCACTTCCATTGGTGGTAGCGTGTTGTTATATAGCCTATAGCCTTCCGCGATAAATGGACTATCCAACACAAACAGATTTTTTCAATTCGAACCAGTAGTTCCTGAGATTACCGCGTTCAACCAAACAAACAAACTCTTCAGCTTAATAATATTAGTATAGATTTATAATTAATTAATTTAATAGATTTTTACGAATATCAAGCAGTTTTAATGAATTTAAAGAATTAGAAATAAGTAGGATTTTATGCGACACAAATGATTTATTTTTCTTATATTTTGGATGATATAAAATCCTGTCAGAGTTCCCTCACCAGCTGCCTCTGAAGTGGCTTTATACTATCGAGAAGTGAGGCGAAAGATTTCTGTAATGTCCGTTTCAACGTTTTGTTCCAGTAAAAAATATTTTAATTATGAATAATGATAGTGTAAGTCTGACATTGGATAGGTAAAATGGGTAAAGCGTAAGCCAGCTAACTTTAAAGGAGCGTAATTAGTAGATGGCGCAGTTGGCGCAGTGGTCGAGAGACCCGGCTGCTGCGTCGCGTGTCGCAGGTTCGATTCTTGCATAGAGCGAATATAAGGAGTTTTGAATTGTATCCGGTAGATGACAATACCTGCTACATGGGACTGCCTGGTACGTTAGAGAATACAGACATGATGTTATGTTAGATTTATGTTATAATAATGCTTAATTAAATGACACATAAAGGGAGCTATACATTGTAACCATAACATCTTATCATCGCAACATCAAAGTTACGAAACTTTTTGTTAATACAAGTTTAGGTCGCAAAACTTTTTAGGTCCAATTTTCCGAGGGCAGTTAAGGCTACAATACCTTGTCCCATTTTTGTGTACACCCATAAGTTTTTATTAGGAATTTCGTGTTTTACGGTTATGACTTAAGTAATTATACATTATGCATGTAATACTTCTCCCTCGCCTCGAGGCGGTCTATCTCCACGGAGATTAGCCAAGTATGCAGGAGAGATTATAGTGCACAAGTGTATGCGCAAACACACGTGCACTCCCTCTTCCTTCACTCTTCCTGTCCGATGGGACGGCAATCCGACACGACCGGAGAGAGATCAGACGCAAGACCGACGGTTGTACGCGCTCTCCGAAGCACGGGGGTGTCACACCATGAACTTCCTAACTCCGGGCTGCTACAGAGAATTTGCTAACGGAAAAAAACCCAATAACACTTTGTCCGACCTGGAGCTCGAACCCCAGGACCTCACGCTCAGCAGCCGTACTTGCGACCACTAGATCAACGAGGCAGTCAACCATCCATGTAGGTACCGATATTGTAACAAAGTATAGAAAAACTATCTCAAAAATACTACAATATTCATCACATGGACCTAAAAACATATAGAAATAGCCACACCTAATTAAAAGTGAAGAAAGCCTACAAATGCACGCCCATGTGTATGTGTGCGTGTTTTTACGGAAATTGCACTGTGTCTTGAGGGCAGTATAATTATATGAACATCCTTGCATATCTATTAATTAATCTGTTATGTTCTTTTATTGGGAACTAAGGACATTTTTGAAGGAACATAAATAGTTATAGATGGGAATATCTAAACAGGTTTATGTTCAAATTAAATTTATTATGACTAGTGGTCGCCCGCTGGCCGAAATTAGACTATAATTCATTTACATTTTAAATTTGAACGTTATTAAGGTTCTATTGTCAATATTGTGTGTGTAATGTTTTTTTTTAATAATTTAATGTATAATAAAACAACTTTTAACCGGATTAATCGCGTGTACGGACCGTCGGTCTTGCGTCAGTCCTCCTGCGACCACGAACGCTGCAAAGTGTTCGAAACGTCAGGAAAAACAAAAAACCAATAATACACGCGATTAATCCGGTTAAAAGTTGTTTTATTATAATGTGTAGTGATCGCGCAAACCTAAGATATTACAATTTAATGTATTTCTGATTATATAAAATATTAGCTTTCTGCACTCCATATCCATATAAACTTTAATTGTGCCAAATCTTATACTCCTCCGTCGGCATAATATTCGTAAAGGGGTACAACATTTTTGCTTCGCGTAGGTATTCAATTAAATATAGGTAATGATAATAGAAAACAATCGAATAACTTCATATATAATTATATTTTTTAATATATGTTGAGGCCATGTAATGCCTATAAGATCGGGGTTTGAACCCGCAACCTTTGACGTTCCGGGTCAAACCCCGTTCTTGACCATTATTTTTTCAATGTTTTCTTTGAAAAATAGTAATTAACTTCACCACTTTTACGCGCGAACCGCTACTGTCAGAATTATTAACATCTCAGAAGTTAAACAACATGATTATGTATATTCCATTTCATTTTCCTTATATATAATACACTATATTTAGCCAGTATTCCAATTTTCTCGGCAACAGATAATTTTATTTACCACACCATTTTTAGAAGCCAAAATTCCCAGAGTCAATGACAGCTACACCCTTTTTTTGTTCTACCATAGACGAAATATCGTCATGGATACAAGTATTTTGACTCATTTACATTTAGTCAACAGCAATTATTATAATTGTTAACAGAATGAATCAAGTAGTGCCAGGACCAACTACGCCACGGACTACACAACTATAGACTAGAGCTGCTGCCTTTAGAATCGAATATGTCTTAATTTTCCGGCTTACAGTAGGTATGTGAAAACAATACAATGAGCAGCCTCATACATCACACACAGAAAGTCCTTCCAGGTATCTTTATAAAGAAGAAAAGATGGGACCTGGAATAAAATTGTACCTGGGTTCCTACATATAACATGTCGTTCGATGTGTCTCATTTAACGGCAACTATACTATAGGAAAAGCCTTGCCTAACTTTGAAAGGCTTTAATTAGAAGTCTAATGCGGTTCGCATGCACGAGAGAACTCGAGGTAAGTGGAAGTAACTTTCGGGTTCCAAGCAAGTGAAGGTAGAATGGAATAACTTGGACAAATGCACACAGAGACTGTTTGTGATCGGTTATATTTGAAAGTGACAAAGAAGGACATTAAATTGCAGTGAACTTAACCGGAAAATGAATAATAATGCAACAGAAAACCAAAAAGATATTCCAAAGACATATAATAATACATTTATACCTATTGTTATTGAGTTTTTCTGTTAGGAAATTCTCAGTAGCAGCCCGGAATTTGGAACTGTGCCCGGTTGATGGCAATAGGCTCACCACCTATTACATGGGACTTAATAACAGCATTGGTGAAATGAGGGTGTACAATTGTGTACACCTCTGCCTACCCCGTCGGGGAATACAGGCGTGATGCTATGTTATGTTATGTTAGATATATATTTTGTTTTTATCTTATTAATTTTTTATTAGTATGTATGTATAATACTTAGCGACCCGCCCCAGCTTCGCACGGGTGTTATTTATACAAAGATACTATCCAAATATCCGACTCCAATGTGGATTTTCAAAAAAAAGTATTTCATACAAATCTACCCAAAATACGAACACGTATATAAAAAAACATTAAATCGGTCGGCGCGTTCTCGAATGATGATAGGTACACTCCAAGCCAAAACCCTACTACTACCTTATACTAGGTACACTCGCCGCGCATGCGACCTTGAGCGTGGTGGTTTCGTCTAGAACAGTCTTTCCCAACGTGGGCGATAACGCCCCCTTGTGGGCGCTGCAGGCCTAAAGGGGGGCGGTAAGAGACCCCGAAAAAAAAGGGGGTATTGTGTAGGGCTTTGGGGTCGATTTATAATTTCATCTACCTAGATAGGAAGACTCTTAGACACCGACTGAGCTCTCGACTCTCGACTACATCTTGTGAACATCAACTAATATTAATTAAGATATAGCTCAAACTCGGTTCGATATAAAAGACCGGGCAATCATATTTTAACAAGTTTTTGTTAAATAATCCGAATTGTACATTCCTATACCAATCGGCTGGTTCTATAATACTTGTTCTTGCTTGTCGAGTATGATTGGGCGTCGAATGAGATAAACGAGTTTATGCACGTTTGTCTTATTCCTGTTGGTGCGTGCTGCTTATGGAATCCTATATAAACGACGTAAATTTATTTTATTTTCATGCCCAATGTACGCCTAGCACTCTACCAGTAGACAACGCTCACCTTTCCAAGGTCGATGCTGAAGTCAAACGTAAAACTGCACTCCCGCCCCCAGACGACTCCGACGATCCCTTGCCCCCCGTCACCGTAGACGAAGTCAGAACGATCGTGAGGAACCTCAAACCCAGGAAGGCCCCAGGCTCAGACGGGATCACCAACAAATTGATTAAATACTTTCCCGCACCTCTGATAGTTCTCATGACCGCCATCTTCAATGCGGCACTGACCAACAATATCTTCCCACAATCGTGGAAACAGGCAACAGTTATAGGTTTTCCAAAGCCCGGTAAGCTCAAGTGCGAGCCGACCAGTTATCGCCCGATCAGTCTTCTCAACGTCTTCGGAAAGATCTATGAAAGGCTAATTTATATTCGATTAAGGGATTATGCCGAATCCAATAAGCTTCTTCCTAACGAGCAGTTTGGCTTTCGAGCTAAACACTCATGCATCCATCAGTTGCACCGTATCGTTGAGCACATAAGCGCAGGCTTCATGGGCAAGATGAAAACGGGCGTATTATTCTTCGATGTAGCTAAAGCCTTCGACAAGGTCTGGCACAACGGCTTAATCTATAAGCTGTACCAATTCCAAGTGCCTGACCGTCTCGTACTCATCATTCGAGATTTTCTATCGAACCGTAGCTTCCGCTATCGCGTAGAGGGCGTTCTATCGTCCCCTCATCGGATCCAAGCCGGAGTCCCTCAGGGCTCTGTGCTATCACCTCTTCTCTTCGCGCTGTACACCAGCGATATTCCCAAAAGTGGCAAAACCAAGTTAGCTCTTTTCGCCGACGACACGGCCATCTATTACACTGGTAGGAGTCTTGACTGCATTACCCGATATCTCCAGACCTCGGCCAACGCCTTAGGCGCTTGGTTCAGGAAATGGAGGATTGAGGTCAATCCAGATAAGAGCGCCGCCGTTCTCTTTTCGAGAACGGGCGCCGAGGAATTTCTTCCCCAGCTTCAACCTATTACAATGTTCGGCAAGCCAATCCCTTGGGAACTTCAAGCCAAATACCTGGGTGTGATTCTAGATCACAAACTGTCCTTCCGTCCGCACATTAAGACGGTACGCAACCGCGCGGCCTTCGCTGTCGGCCGTCTTTTTCCCATGACAAATGCGCGCAGCAAATTGTCACTTAACCTTAAGATTAGGCTCTATACTACGTGCATTAGACCCATTATGACGTATGCTAGCGTCGTGTTCGCACACGTTAAGCATTACAAAATCCATAGGATGCAAACCCTGCAAAATCGATTCCTTCGAAAAGCGACAGGCGCCCCATGGTTCATTAGGAACCTTCAACTCCACCTCGACCTCAGAGTGCCTACCGTTAGGCAATTCATGAAAAGGGCATCGAAGAAATACTTCGAATCTGCCCCTAATCATCCGAATCCCTTAGTTGTCTCTTCCGCTGATTACAGGCCGTCCCAGATCAACAAAATCCGCCGACCACGTCACGCTCTCCTCCGTCCCGATGATAGGATCACTGTAGCTCAAGAGTCTAACAGACACACAAGCACACTCCGACGCGCTCGACCGCCTCGTTATAGACCTCACCGGCGAGGTCCGCGTCCGTCGCGAAATGTCTCATCATGTCCGCCCCGACCCTTGCTAGAGCCGGCCCGCGCTGAGCTAGTAGCTTTAAATTTGTCCCTTAATAATAAGGAAACTGATATGACCCAGCTAGTCCCTAGTTGTCCCCCCAGCAACGCCCTAAGCCGAGGTTCGTGTCCCGCAGGGGACGCCCTTAGCGCTGTTGCTTAGTTTGTAGTAATATAAAATATGCTCTGGCTGGAGGCATCAAACTGCCTCGCCTTAGATATTGTCCGGTTACGCAGACAAAACCCCTCTGGGTTTCTGCAAGAGGCCATTCCAATAAAAAATTTATTTTCATTTGCGGTTTCGCGCATAATAGATAAGCAGTACTTGATTTCAACACTTACGTATTTCTTAAAACAAAACAATGTCGGAAGTAAAAAAGAAGAAACGGCAATACTCTGCGGAATATATTAAATTCGGATTTATTGAAAATCCCACAAACCCGTCGTCGCCTTTGTGTCTTCTATGTCTAAAAACATTTTCGAACGAAGCAATGAAGCCTTCAAGACTGCAAGATCATTTGAATAAAATGCATCCAGATAAGACAGAAAAGAATGTAGCATATTTTCAAGACCTAGAGAAGAAGCATAATACTCAGCCAAGTGTATCAAAACTATTTTCGGCGGCTGCTAAGCAAGATGACGACGGACTTCGAGCTTCGTACAATATCTCTTTGTTAATTAACAAAGGTGCTTTCTTCTCCGATGTTGTGTGGTTTGCAAACCACACAACATCGGAGAAGAGTTAATTTTGCCAGCAATAAAGGAAGTAATAACTACTGTGCTTCATAAACCGGCCGCAGATATTATCCGAAAAATTCCTTTGAGTAATAATTCTGTGCAAAGACGAATTGATGAAATGGCTGAAAACATTGAAGAATCATTGTGCAATCATCTGAGGACTAGTCAATTCTCAATTCAGCTCCATGAGTCCACTTTACCAACTAATGAAGCGTTGTTGCTATCTTACGTGTGGTTTATTAAAGATGAGAAAATACGTGAAGAACTATTGTTTGCCAGAAATTTGGAGACAGATACAAAAGGCGAAACCATATTCAATACATTGGAAAAGTTTTGTGAAGAGAAAGAGATTCCTTTGAAAAATATTATATCAGTTGCTACGGATGGCGCTCCGGCTATGACAGGGCGCCATAAAGGCTTCATAGCATATTTAAAGAATAAAATTCCAGATGTCCTTGCTATACATTGCGTTATTCATAGACAACATTTGGTTGCTAGAAACTTAAGTGAACGACTATTTCAATCACTGCAATATGTCATCAAAGCAGTCAATAAAATCCGTAGCAGCTCTTTGAATGATAGATTATTTCATCAGCTTTGTGTTACTAATGACGAAGATTTCAACCGTTTGTTGCTTCATACTGAAGTTCGTTGGCTGTCAAGAGGCAATTGTCTGATTCGATTTTACAACCTGTTTGACTCTATGATAGAGTTCTTGGAAACTAAAGATACAGAACTGCGCAACAAGCTCATAACATCAAAGAATGATATAGCTTACATGACAGACCTGTATAAAATGTTCAACGACATGAACCTCCAACTGCAAGGCGATGAACTAAATTTAATTAAAACAAAAAATGTCGTTGCTGCTTTCGCAGCCAAACTGCTTCTGCACAAAAAGAATATGGGCAGACGTGAGTTTCACAATTTTCCGAATTTATCAAGTGACGTCACGGATGTCAAGCTTGCGTAAGCTCGCCGTAGTTGTTAACGATATTTTAAATAAAACAATTTGTCTAATTTTAAACAGTATACTTTAAAAAGTTACATCCTAATGGAATTAACATCATAAAACGTTATTGAGTGTGTCCGTGTTGTGGTTAAAACATAAATACGATAAAAACTTAAAACTATAATAGTGCATTCAAGATATGTCTTTGAAAAAGCATTAACGCATGCTTAGCGAACTCTAAAGTTACAATATTAAATGGAAAAAGAATACGGTTGCGAACAGGACTCGAAACTTGAATTATTAAGGTAATTGCATTCTTTACGACATTGTATTAACTGCAAAGTTAGTCGTGTCGGTTCGGTCACTTGTAAGTACTGAATTGATTGCAATGACGTCGCCATAAGACGTGTTAAAATATGGAAGAAGAATTCGCGGTGGTGAGCAGAGGTCGAGATGGCTTAGTTGGTCAGAGCGCCTGGAGTATCTATCCGGGAGGCGCAGGTTCGAATTCTTTTTCCATTTAATATTGTAACTTTATAATAGTGCACTTAAAATCTACCCTAAACAGTGTAAACAAAAAAAAAAAACAACATTAGAAACTAAAACCACCGAGAGTGTAGCATCTATTGCGAACGTGCGCTTCAAACTGAACAGTGTATCAAGTTATCTACCTACGGTGTTATTAAAATATTAGACTCCCATAAAACTCCCATAACATAATTTGAGCTTCTAAAAAGCGCCATCTATTGCAATTTTGTGGAACGATTTAACAAGATCGATAAGTTACCTCGCCTATAACAATATGCCTACAGCAAAGTGTGGTGGGTGTGCAAAATTTGTATCGGCAGCGGCATCTAGCGCCGCTAAGTGCAACAAATGTCAACTTTTATATCACCGAGCGTGCGTTGCTTTGTCGTCGGAGGGCCACATACCACCTACTTGGCGCTGTCCGGAATGCAATAAGAATTTACTAAGGGACAACCGGGCGGAGACTCCCGTGCGAGGCAAAGTAGACTTTATTCAGGCGGCAAGTCACAATTCTGATGAAGAGATGGATACAAGCGTATTAAACTGCACCGCACTTGATGCTACCGTGGAGTTCTCAATGGATATAGCTGGTGAGTTACGACTATTTAAAGAGCAGTTACGAGCAGAGTTTCGCTTAGTGCGCACAGAGTTACAGGAATTACGTACTGAAATGGTCCAATTAAAAGCCTCCCTTAAGACTAACGATGAGCGAATTAATAGTCTAGACGCACGGATAGGCGCTCTTGAAATCAAAGTGGAGCAAAAAGTATCAGCAGAACAGGAAGATCCATTGAACAATATTATCGCGGAACTGAAATGTCAGCTGAACGAACGTGACCAGGAACTACTGCTGAACGACGTCGAGGTGACTGGCATACCCGAGAATAAAAACGAGAATGCTTTACATATTGTACAGGTTCTCACCACAAAACTCGGGATAAGCATTGACGAAAGAGACATCGTTCATGTGGAGCGCGTCGGCTCCACGCGCCGAAATCGTGATGCGATTTCCGAGGGCTCCGCCTCTACTGACCCCGATGCGGCGAAGCCGCGAAGTATATCGGTGCGGTTTGCGAGGCGAGCGACGCGCGACGCGCTACTGCGCGCGGCTCGAGTACGCCGCAGTCTTACCACAGATGACTTCGACTTGGCCGGGCCGCCGCGACGTGTGTACATCAACGAACGCTTAACAAGTACCAACCGCCATTTATTTTATCACGCACGCCAAGCAGGTAGTCAACACAAATGGAAGTACGTATGGACGAGAGAGGGGAAAATATTAGCGCGCAAAGAGGATGGCCAGAAAGTGGCACGAATTAGATCTGAGGAAGATATTAAACAAACTTTTGTTTAACACTCAGTTTGTATGACGAATTTGGTTACCGCGCATGCTATGATAGTTTTTTGTATTTAGCCGTAATTCATATTTTAATCATTAGTTTTATTGTGATGTTTTACAAACAAATCTTATTACTAGCACTGTTTTTGTGGTACATTAAATATTTACTGTCCTGTACTACATTAAATGATATGGTGATAATGATGATGAGGGTTGTAAATTACTCGAACAATGTGTGGCTCATACGCTATTTGGGGGCTTGCATTGATGGCTTTCTCAACCTTGATACATATGCAACTGGATACACTGATCTAACCTATACAAACCTTAATACATACTTTAACACACATAATAAAAACTTTATACATTTATTTATATACAAATATACACACTTAAATATCAACGTAGAAATATATAATAAAGTTTTACATATCTCTCGGACATATACTCGTATATATAACCAGAAGTCTGAATTATTATTATTATTTGAAGTGATTAATTCTCAACTCCCACATAAAAATACTATTTACAATATTTATTTTGTTTCAACAACATTGTATTGCTATGTTCATTTGGCCAAGATTGCATTCTATTATTTTCATATTGTATTTTTTTATTACCATTACAATATAATAATTTCCGATGCGATGGACCGTTCTGATTGGCATGTTATTTTCGTGGTGTCTTATTATTTATGTAAGACTAATACTTGGAGCGTTTTTTATTTAGCTAATCATGATTGACAAATTTTTCAAAATTGGTCTTTTAAATGTAGGCTCTCTCGGAACTAACCAGGATGACTTTGTAACAGCTGTTGAAAGACATTCTTTTGATGTGATGGCAGTTAATGAGACTTGGCTACGCCCTGGTGAGGAGGGGCGAGCTCCGTCTGTGCCAGGCTATCGCCTGCGACACAAGCCCCGACCGCAATGCTCAGGGCGGCCGAGCCGGGGAGGGGGCGTGGGGTTTTATCTCAAGCGCGGACTTGCAGCTCGTACGTGGTCACCACCTATTGACCCTAGACACGAATCTGTTGAACAAATGTGGATAACCACCAATTTAAATGGGAAAAAAGTCGGTATTGGCACAGCATATCGCCCGCCACGTTTCGACTTGGACCTCTTCCTGGACGCCATTACCGATGCAATTAATTCCCTAGCAATGTGCGATCACTACATTATACTCGGCGACTTTAATGTTAACCTCTTTAATACTGATGATGGCAAATCAAAAAAACTCAACGAGTTTTTAAATAGTCTTGGTTTGACCCAGCTAGTAAGTTCACCAACACATTTCACAGAGCACAGTGAAACATTAATTGATTTAGTATGCACTGACCTTCAACCCAAATACGTATTGGTTGAATCGTTTGGCTCAATAAATGGTCACTCTTTAATTGACTGTAAATTTGGTATTAAACGTAGCAAATATAAGCCGCGGTTGATATCGTATAGACCTTTCAAGGATATAAACAGAGACGAGCTTCAACATGACCTATCTCGTGTGCCTTGGGAAGACATGGCAGTTCTGCCTAACACTAACGACATGGTAGATGAATTTAGCCGCAGTATTTTAACAGTATACGATGCGCACGCACCAGTCAAAACATGTCTAATAAAAGAACCGTCATACCCATGGATTACCGACACAATTAAATATATGATGCGGTTACGAGACGATGCGTTAAATTCTTATCACAAAAAGAGAACGGATTCAAAAAGAAATTATTATAAACAACTTAAGTCCCTGGTAGAATGCTCGCTATATTATGAGAAAGTTGCTTATTTCAAATATAACATAAATAATAACATCAAGGATGCCAAAACATTGTGGAGAAACCTAAAGAGAACATTAATACCAAATAAACAGAATAACGACCTCCCCAGTCATTTTCGAGATCCAAGTAACCTAAATGACTATTTCCTTAAGGTTCCGGGCAGCCCTGTATGTACTCTGTCTCGACTCACTTTTTATGAATTTCATCGCTTTAGCGACACTAGTTTCACTGTGCAGCCGGTGAGTGTTGAACATGTCTCAAAGCTTATAGGTCAGCTTAAGTCAAATGCAGAAGGTTGCGACAAAATAACATTAAATATGCTGAATTTAAGTCTTCCACACACACTAAAAGTTATTACAGATATAGTTAATCATTCAATTAACTCCTCCGCGTTCCCAGAATCTTTGAAAATTGCGAATATTGTCCCGCTGCCTAAAACATCCAGCCCAGTGGAGATGAAAGACTTACGACCTATAAGCATTCTACCATGCTTATCCAAAGTTTTAGAAAAAGCAGTGTGTCATCAGCTAACGCAATATTTAGAGGACAACAAAATGTTACCTGAGTTGCAGTCAGGCTTTAGAAAATTCAAAGGTACGTCTACTGCCCTCTTAGACGTGACAGACAATATCTTATCCGCGCAAGATAAGGGCCTATGCACAATATTGGTCCTGCTCGACTTCTCGCGGGCTTTTGACTGCATAAATGTTGATTTGCTCTTGTCCAAGTTGAGATTCTACGGTTTCAGCCAAAACACTATATTGTGGTTCCACAGCTACCTCAGTAACCGTAAGCAGTTTGTGAAAATCCGCTTAAATGATGGTTCTACGCTTGCCTCGCCACTAAATTCCATTAACAGAGGAGTACCACAAGGTTCAATATTAGGCCCAATCCTCTTCATCTTGTATTGCGCAGACATTGCCCATAGCATAAGGCGATGTAGATACCACATATATGCTGATGACGTGCAAATTTATGTCTCTTGTAAACCAAGCGAATTCAATAGCGTGTTGGAGGACCTAAACTGTGATCTCGCTGGCATAGCTTGTTGGGCAGAGCAAAATGGTTTGGTACTTAACCCATCTATGGTTTTTGGTACCAAACACCAAATTAGTTCACTACCGACTGTATTAAATGTGACCTTAATGGGTGAGTCGGTGAGTCGAGTCAACGAGGCACGTAACCTGGGACTAAACAAGGACACCGAGCTGAGATACGAAGGTCACGTGGCAGAGTCAGTGCGGAACTGTTTCTACAGGCTTAAGATTCTGTACAAAATGAGACCCTATCTTTCTGAAGGACTACGTATACAACTTGTTGAGTCATTAGTATTATCAAACTTAAACTATGCAGACACAGTTTGTGGCCCCCGACTACTTGCAAGAACGGATCGACTGATCCAAAGAGTACAGAACGCTTGCGCGCGATTTTGTTTCTCCATCCCACCAAGGTGTCATGTTACGCCATTTCTGAACCAACATTCCATTCTCAAAATGAAATCTCGCCGCAAATTACATTTAGCGTGTTTACTCTTTGGCATCATTAAATTCAGGCAGCCGATATACCTTTACGGCAAGTTGAGTTGGGTCACGAGTAGGAGAGAATGCGCAAACAGACAGTGTTCCCAGCAAATGTCGATAGAACATCATAAGACGGCGGCTTTTAGAGGCAGTTTTAGGTATGCAGCATCCAAGTGCTGGAACAATATTCCTCCGCCAATAAGACAGCTTAACACTCTTGGTACCTTTAGAAGTCGACTGCGGCAATATCTTATTGACGGGCAGAAGAAACTAGGTGTAATAATTACGAACACGTCCATAATTTAAATAACAGATACCGTGTTCTTCATGTTCCTCTTGATGAGTCGCTGTCTCTTTGCGATTACTGTCTGTAAACAAAATTGTTATTATTAATTACTATTTTCTAGGATAACACCGAAAAATAATAGACACGAACGGGGCTAGAACCCGCGACTTCTGTCAATCCGTGTCATCTATACATATTTTATAATATAGGCCATTACACGAAATTATAAAAAGTATATGAAAATATATATATGTAAAATTATTGTTGCCTATACGTATTATTGTGCAATGAATAGTAAAATTAAGTTATTGGGTAAATCTTTTTGATATGAGTAGTACTGTTTTATGATAAATAAAATAATATAATACAACAATAACATATAAAGCACTAACCTAAGAATCAAACTTATTTACTAACTACACACTATACCTACACATATAAAAGAAAAACTATTTTAATATAAACTTATGAAATAATGATTAATGTGGGTATACTTACACTGCCAACACAACACACTGAATCACGTACTAGGTATTCACCAATTGCTCATGTATCTGGTCTGCTCGGCATCCGTATGTCACTGCAGGGATTCAGCAGAATACCAGCGTCAGGTATAATACCTGGCACATGCTGAGCTGAACACCCATTTAGTGCAATTCTGAGACACACATCACCATTTGGACGTTTCAAACTAACTTAGCGAAACCTACTAAGTAAGATAGCATAGGTACTCGTAAAGTCTTTGGGATGTTGCTGTACATGTCTGAACTTCTGAAGTTAGGCTACCCAATCGGCCTGTTTTCGGCTCCTGCGCGAGCGAAACGGCACGCTGTTACCGCGCTCCCACCCGATCGTGCTACTACCTACCTACCTATGTTAACTTTATTTGTCTTTTGTAAATTTGTTCTTATTATTTGTGTCATGTATTGCACTAAATAAACGCTTTATCTATCTATCTATCTATCTATCAGTATACTGCAGTAACGACGACTTGTTTGCCTACTGCCAACATTTGGAAAACCTCCACATTGACTTCACCGAACGATACCAGGACATTTTAAACTTGGAAATACCAGACTGGGTGTTGGATCCGTTTTCAAATGTCAACACAGCAATGTCACCTCAGCTGGAAGAAGAACTTGACAACAAACGAAGAAATAAAAATCAAGTTCAAAAATGGATATCAAGAATTTTGGCTACAAAAACCGATCCCGCAATTGTACCCTGGATTGTGGTCAATTGTTCAACGATTTTTGATAGCATTCCCATCGTCATATTTGTATGAACGTGGATTTAGTGCTGTGGCAACGCTGCTTACTAAAAAGAGAAATCGTTTGCGTGTTACCGAACGTGGCGACTTGCGGCTGTTTTTGAGTAAATTGGAACCTGATATCAACAAACTTATTGAACAGCATCAGATTCAACCTTCACATTAGTTTTTATATAAGAATTGATTATGTTTGTTTTATTTTCAATAAAAGATACTCTGTCCGAATACTATAAATTTGCGTTTCAATAATCAGTTACTTAGCGGTTTTTAAGTATGTTTAAAAAGGGGGGCGTTAAAAAATAATTTATTCTTAAAGTGGGCAGTAGACAAAAAAAGGTTGGGAACCCCTGGTCTAGAATAAAATAAGTTTTATTTTGTATAGGGCTTCGCACCGACTTCAAACCTATCAGTAGGTAGCACAAACGATTAATAGTATTTTATTAATATTACCAAATCTACTAATTAGACAAGATTTTTTTTGGATTAAATCTTTAATAAATATTTTATTGCTTTTAGTTTTATTATTTAATCTTTAATAAATATTTTTTTGCTTTTAGTTTTATTATTAATTCTTTAATAAAATATAATATATATTTTTAAAATTTTTATTTCTTATATTTTGTGGAGTTTTTGAAGTAGTACTTTGATAACTGACGATACCATGGTAACTTAATAAATGTAACCAACCTAAATGAAAACCCGCAATGTTTCGTGAAAATTACATCATCCAAGTAAGCAAAAATGCTCATAAAATAAAAACTATTGAGCTAAACTAAATTGAATTAAACTGAATTAAATTTTTATGGGACCAAACGGTACGTATATCGCATCGAACCAAAAAAGAATCACAGGAATGGAATCACGGAAACCTAGGAATAACCGGTGTACTATCGCGGACACTCCCGCCTGACCACCACTATGTTCATTTTTTCTTGCACTCAAATTAGATCGTCCTTAAAATTCACAAAGCGAGTACATGTGATGTGTCACTAAGCTGTGCGGTGCATAGTGCAACTAATTACGTTCTCGCTTTCCTAATAGGCGAACACTTTAAGGGGGCGCCGGCGCAGGATTTAGACAAAAAATAATAATTATGTGGGCAGGCGGAAAAGGCTGCGATAGTAAATACATTAAAAATGAAGAAAAAAAAATTAAGTCTGTTTAAAATAGATAATAACAAAGACGAGTCACTCTCGCACGTGTCTAGGAGAGTCTTCAGATAAACACAAAATAACTCAAATCGTCGTACAATCTGTTGTTAAAAGGGGGAGGGGGGAAAAGGGAGGAGGGCTCCACAGTGGAATAAAAAAGCAGGTGTCAATTAAGAACAAATTAGCGTCTCGAAACATTCGTGTGACCAGAATTTAAATTCGAATTTGGATACAAATCCGTTTTAGTAACTTGAGTGATTTATTAATTAATAAATTTAATTACTGAAATACTTTGTGAACATTTAAAATGTAATAAAGGCTGAAATTTATGCGTTTGCAAAAAATATATTTTATTTAGTTATACCAACTCCGCAATCGGCACTTGCCTTATGGATAAAAAATTACAATAATTTCAAAGAGTTTTGTACGTTTCTATTTACAGAATAAACAATTGAATTTTTGATTTGACTCTGAACTCGAGATAGCTTAGTTGACACTGTTGCTCCGGGCACTTGGAGTTCCAATCCAAGCGGTGCGGGGTCAAACCGTTCAAACTAATTAATAAATCTCTTTATGATTGTTATTCTAATTCTATGTTATAATGTAATAATTGGATTGTAAGTGAATTATCACGACCACATAAAATATTTGCTCACCTGTTCAGGTAGGATATGGTTTTAAGAACTTGCATTATCTGTATCATCTCATGTATACCCATATTCAGGCAAATAAATGATTTGATTTGATTTGATTTGAAAACTCCACTCGGTATCGAATTTTATTATCGACAAAACGCTACGCATATTTCAAAAATATAAAAACAGATTAAACAAAGATTGCCGACAACTACCTAATTGGTTTAGTGATTACAGTGTGTCTGCTGAGTCCTCAATCTAGGTACTAAGTGCAGTTCCCAGGATAGTGTTATTGTATTTTTTATATTTATATTTATGTTAGGAAATTCTCAGTTGCTGCGTGGAGATTGGAATTGTGCCTAGTAGACAGCAATAGGCTCACCACCTTTTACGTGGGATTTTATAACGGCATTATTATGTGAGTAAACAGTGTGCACCTCCAGGACCCTTTCGGGAAATACCTACTACCGTGAACCGTGAACGTGGTTCCACTTAAGAGACACTGGAATTTTAATTGTATCTGGAAATAGAAGAGATAGCATAGAGCATAGAAGAGATTCAGACCAACTTTTCACTTTAGTAGTAGTGACAACAAATATCCTTTTCTAACGTTCTCTTTGTCCTGTGTCCTGTCCTTTGTGAATTGTTAGACATGGTCACCGTGTGCCACACGACACTGATTACGACAACCGAGTGTTTCAGACTGTTTCAGGCTTTGTAATCATTGCACAATTAGCCGTACCGTCTACAAATAAGTTACGAGAAAAACAGATTCGAATATCACAAAAAAGAAATTTTGTTTTTCATTTAGCAGTAGGAGGGTTAAAAGGAAGCAATCAATTTAATAGGTCTTTACCTATGAAATTGCCGTTTATTGTACAAAAGTTAAAGTCATTCTATTATAAATATTTTTTATTTTTATGCACCCATACTATCGTCACAGCCGTTACGGGTAGTCAGGGGCCAGAAAGTCTGACAACCAGTCATACTACGAGATATCTTGTTACCCAGTAACTGGGTTGTGAAGATAAGATAGATAGTTGCTCCGTGTAAAATACTGGTATTAAGCCGCATCCAGTTTGACTGGGATTAGCAGATTGAAAAAATCAAAACACATACATAAAACTGTGTCACACACGATTAAAATCGTGTACTATCATTGTAACCATACAGGTAAAATTGTTGACTGCCTCGTTGGTCTAGCGGTCGTAAGCGCGGCTGCTGAGCGCGAGGTCCCGGGTTCGATTCCCAGGTCGGTAAAATTTTATTGGGTTTTTCAATTAGGAAATTCTCCCCCGTGCTTCGGAGAACACGTTAAGCCGTCGGTCCTGCGTGTGATCTCTCTCCAGTCGTGTCGGATTGCCGTCCCATCGGAATATGAGAGTTAAGGAAGAGGGAGTGCACCTGTGTCTGCGCATACACTTGTGCACTATAATATCTCCTGCGTACTTGGCTAATATCCGTGGAGATAGGCCGCCGTGGTCGGAATACGGTCAGGAGGGGTATTTATATTTATTTATTTTACAGGTAAAAGGTATAAAAGTATTGGGAATGTAATTGGGAAAGGGATTAGGCAGATAGGCAGAGATATGTGTTACTGTGTATGTGAGTAGCTTTACATATTCCACCATAACTTCTAAACGACTGAACCGATTTAGATGTCGTTATACATATTATCGTAAGAACCCTTATATCAAACACACATATAATGATATTATAAATTATTAAAACGAATTAAAACTTGCCTCGTTAGTCTAGTGGTTTCAAGCGCGACTGCTGAGCTTGAGGTCTTGGGTTCAATTCCCAGGTCGGGCAAATTGTTATTGGATTTTTCTGTTAGGAAATTCATCTCATTAGCAGCCCGGAGTTTGGAATTGTGCCTGGTAGATGGAAAATAGGCTCATCCCCTATTACATGGGACTTAATAACCATTCATAAAATTCTTCAGCACCTTGTTCGCATTCAACACTAACACAATTTGTTTTTCACTTTATAGTTCACTTTTAAAGGTAGCAGGTGTTTTTTTTTTAATAATACTACGGTCCAATTAACACCGACAATATATTCATATATAAATTTAGAAAATGTTGTTAGCGATATCTATAATAAAATGTAATTTGGTACGTTTCCAATTCGACATTCTAATTTCACTGACAAAATATGTCTAGCTGTGAAAAGGTCAAGGATGTACAGCCAGCTGAAAAAGAAATGAAAACATAAAAATAGTCTTGTATAAAAAAAATAGGTGTAGAAGAAAAAAATACATTTTTAATGATATTAATAGTAGGAATTACATAATTTTTTGTTTAATTTCTTCGTAACGTCTGGACAACGTATGATCAGTGTTAAAACGGCTCACATAGGCCTGAAATGGCTTTACACAACATAGTGAACATCTCTTAGGTTTCCTCACGCTGTTTTCCTAACCGTTTTAAATGGTTTCAATATTAATGATAGGTCCGTTAAGTATATTTATGGAATACCAAAATAATGTATAGAAACATCTGGAACTTGAAATTTCAGACAAAATAAAAGCTATAGGTTACCGTTTGAAACAAGTGGTTATTAATTTATCATTGTCGTGCCTTGTGTTCGAACCTGTGTCATTTGACTTGTGAATACAGATTAATTTTTCAAACTCATTCAGTTTTTATTTAGTCACCTGTTAAGGGACTGAATAGATAGCAATGACGTCACTAAAAGACGTATTAAAATGTGGATTGGGTAATAATTAAGTGTACTCCTTCAATTATAGGAGACCACAGCGTGCACTAAAATAACAACTAAGTTAAGATAATTAACAAATTTAACAAATGTAAGGAAATATTAATAATGAGATGTGTCCGGTAAGACTTATGACAGTTATGAACAATCGTTCCTCCTATAATAAATTTAAATTTAATCCTTAAATGTCTGACAATTCTTTTTTTGTATTTTCACAGGGTTTCGCAGATATCTAAGTTATGGCCCTTAGACAGCACATTGTACTGCCTACAAATTCTTGGCACAGTGGCGTAATGACCGAGATTTGATTTCGAGACAGGAATGTTAAATAAAATAATAAAGAAATAAAAAATAAAAAATAATTCGTGGTAGTCAGCAAAGGTCGAGATGGCTTAGCGGTCAGAGCACCTGGAGTATTTATCCGGGTAGCACAGGTTAGAATCCTGCTCACGACAGTATTGTACTTTTCACAAAAAAGTATAACTTTATTTGACTTGTGAGTTCAACGACCACACCAGTAGATATACTGAGGAACACAACAGACGTCGCGGTGGCAGAGCGGTTACGGACCCGTTCTTTGAGCCACAGGTTGTGGGTTCAAATCTGGCATGTGCAATGTGGCAAATGCGACTTTTACAATGTCATACGTACTTTCTTAGTTAATCTAAGTCATCACAGACCTATGGTGAACGAAAATCAAAATATTATGAGGTAATCCCTGGACTTGTTAGTCTGAAATCGCTAACCCGTAGTGAGCTAACGTGGTGATCTATGCACGTGCCTTCTCTATATGAAAAGAGGCCTGTAGGCGAACAGGGTTAGCGGCCGCGCGGGGGCCAGGACCTCAACCCGGCGGCGCGCCCGCCACCACCTCAACACTCAGCGCATCGACAGTGTCCGCGTTAGACCTCGGGCATTTCTCTGTACAACCTTTTTTCGTTATACGTTGTCAGCAAAGATATTAAACCTTTATAATACAGTCCGCTAGTTATTTGAAGACCCGTTAAGGCCTAATGAAGACCCTTGCGCTGCATTGTGACAATTATAGGCTGGTTATGTTGTTATAGATTGAATATAATAGTTACATAAATATTAATCTAGTTATGTTACCTATTGTACGTTAGTACAGAATATATAATTCACACAAAAGCCCTGGGAATATTTTTGTACAAATTTTTATTAACAGATATAACATTAATAAGATTCTGCCTACCTGAAGTGGAGAGGCTCGACATTTAGTACTTGTTACAGTGAAAATTATAACTTACAAGTACTTACTTTGTACAATTATATATCATAAGCATGAAATTTTTTAACTGTGACGTCTTATTTATTTATTTAGGATAAAAAACAGTAGAACAATATTTATTACGAAGTATATAACACAATGCTATGCTTATTGTACTACTAACATAATTATCCAGTAATTACTAATTATGATATGCTACGGGCTACAAAAATAAAAACTAAAATAGGGAAAGTCAAAGTCAAAGTCAAAGTCAAAGTCAAATCATTTATTTCAATTAGACCCTTTACAGGCACTTTTGAATTGTCAGAAGCTAGTTGCCACGTTCCAAAGTGTAGATTCCTATGAAGAAGAACAAATAAAGCATTCTGATTCTGATTCTGATTCTGAAGAACGGGCAAGAAACTCCACGGTTACTCTTTTTATAAAATAGGTTTTCACAATAGCAGGTATGGGTTACACTGATTCTGTTGCAAAAAAAAAGAATTTAAATATTACAAAGTCGAATATCATCAACTATAATTTCCACACTTCCTAAATGCTGTAGTTGAAAGGTTAAATATGTCAATGATTACCTTGCATTATAAGTATCCATAAGTTGACGAAGTGGGGCTCGAAGCCCAGCGTTAGATTTACATACATGGGCGGTGTTTATAGACAATAAGCGATAAGGGCGCACAAGTCTTCGCACTACCGTTCTAGGAACGATGTAACAAAGCTGTTTGGTTACATCTGGGCAATCATATATATTATGCACAATACCGTAAAGGAACATGGTTCCGAGAAGCAGTCTTCTATTTTCTAGAGACAATTGATTGTATAATAGCTTTTGTGACACATTCATATTAATTATTGTTCAACGGTTATTACGGTGAGTTTGACTCGCGACATCGCCGCGGGCTCAGATCATGACTAAGGGCTCCGTTCGAGTTCGAAACTAGTCGGGTAATCCCGAAGAATGCAAGTGAGTAATAACAGTTGAACAATAATTAACAATAGATTGTACTCACGAAGTAAAAAGTAATATGATGGATAATAATTGTGGCAGCATTTATAATTCATGGTGCGCAGAAATTTACGTTGAACATTCTCGATAAAATCAATATATTTTTTGTAGTAGGGATTCCAAATTATGGTAGCAAACTCCAGACAATGTCTGACAAGCGGTATGTATAAGTATCTATACGTAGTTGAGCCTTTAAAATCTTTACTGTTATGCTTGACAAAACCGTACAATCTACAAGCTTTATTGATAATACTGTAAACATGAATGTTAAAATGAAGTTTGGAATCCAAAATAACGCCAAGATCACGCAGTGATGATACCTTTGTTAGAAGTGTGCTATTCAAGGAATATTTACATTTATAACTAGCTGTGCCAACGACTCCGTCCGCGTGGATGTCGTAAATTAACACCATGTCGTGTATGAACACAAATTCATATTTAACAAATGTTCGACGTGATTCTTTTATTCGCACAACTTTTTTATTTATGAACCCATTGACATGAAACAAACACTAAATGTTAAGCGAAACTTACCCCAATATATTATTGAAAACCACATCTAAATCGAATAAGCCGTTTCTGAGATTAGCGTGCACAAACGCATAGACAAACAGACAAAAATTCTAACAATCATTGTTTTGGGTGCTATTTGCGTTGATAAAGCTCCCATTAATATTTTTTCTCATATATTTTCCATGTACAGACAGCAATCCGTTACATTTTTATTATATTGTATAGTATTTTTTTTTTTTGAGAAGTTTGTTTACTGAACAATACTTTGACAATCGATTTAAGTCGCTTTGTAGTAGAATGCATTAATTTAAGCTTGTTATAGTTTTTTTTTCTTCTGTCTTCGCACTCCTCGTGCATTTAGCCAATGTCAAATATATACCTATATCAAGTAATAATAGTTCCCGTCATGGGATTATTTATTATATGGCGCCACACTTTTTGTGCTTGCCAGTGTCAAGTATTCAGAATAATCAAGTATTAAAAGTTGTTGCACGCGTTGCCCCACTAAAACGGTGGAAATTTTACTGAGTCTTCGATGGAGTTTGGGAGTGATCACAAAAAGTCATGATTTTCAATTTTATATAATTTGCCCACACTCGCACACCTTCATGAATACTCAATGGTTAATTATCCTCCATAATTACACATTAAACTTCGGAGAAACACAAATTTTGGAAAACAATATAAAACCGACAATGTGCACTTTACAATTTCCCGCCTAAACTGAATTGTTATAGTTTTAAAAACTTTTAGGTCATCGACACAAAGTAAAAAGTTGGAATGTAAAAAACGAGTTTCTATATCATTAATAAATAAAGTAAATAATAATGGACCTAAAATTGAGATTCGATCTTATTCCTAATTAAGTTTTTTTTTATATATTTCTTCTCTTTTTGGATAATGGAAGAGTACCTATGTCTTAGATATTCGCGATCACTACACAATTACACATTACATTAAATGGGTTTGAGTATTTACACCTTCCGATCAGCCACGTACAAATACGTACGTCATAACATTAAACATCTATTGTGTCTGCTAATTAGCGAGCCAACGGCTTAAACACTAACCAAATCAAAAGAGTTCCGATTGTTTTAGTGTACAAGTAGTCGAATTTTCTAAGCTATTTGTAAATATTCTTCCTAAAAAAAAGATTATCTGAGTCGCAACAATAATAATTACTAAAAGTAGCTATATGAAACATACATATTTTTCGTTAAAGAAATGTGTACCTACGTGTTATTCTAAGAAAACAGAACCAAGTCTTCAAGATTTTATGAAAATGTCACAATCGGCAATAACACATTACTCATGTGTTAATAATAATAAATCAAACTATACAAATTGATCGATCTCCTTCGATATGTCAATCATACTTCTAACACCATCTATTAATTACATATAAGTAGTCCGTAATAGGGATGCGCCGAATACGAATGCGAATAAAACTAAGTTTAAAAATAAATATTATTTTTATGTCAAATACGAAATATATTATTATTATTATAAAAGTAGCGAGAATGGGCCGCCTCATCTTTACACGGGTAAAAATCTTCTGACGCCAACGGTTTTTTTTTTTATAAAGCTATTGGTTAGGTAGCTCGAAGGACTCTGACTTGGCTAAATGACTGTCCTCAAATAATTGTCAATAACCGGGAAATTTAAACAAATTAACGTGCTCTTTGAAGGACAAAGATACTCTGATAAAAACACTTCTAGCGGCCATCCATCCGCTGACTGCGCTAAGAAGTGCATTCAATCAACGTTGGGTAGTTAGCATTTGTACTGCTACCTAACATTATGCTGAACTGTTGACCCTTTTGGCACTAACATTTAATTATTATTTTAGTTTAACTTTTTTTGCTGCTGTATTGCTGTGCCAATAAATGAATATTATTCTTATTCTTAATAACCGTTGAACAATAATTTATATGAATTTTCCGTAAATAGCCACATTTATTAACTGTGCTCACGAGGCACACGATAAAATCCAGTGTAGTAGTAAATATCCGCCTTATATCGTAAATCTATTGTCTGGTATCACACGATTTGGTCGACATGATTTTTCGCAACGCTAATATTAGTAACATCCCTAGTTCATAACATGACACTGGAACATTAAGATAATGTGTGACGTCAGAGCAAACCTTGAGTGTTGAAGTACTCTCTGAAATATTAGAGTGTTGACATATTGGATCATTGTTGAGTATTGATGTAAAGTATACTTATTCGATATGTACCTATGTCTGAAGAGTTAGTAATTGGTGTTTAGACTCTCTAGTTATGTACCTTTGATTATTTATAAAGTACATGACATAGGTGCTTAATTAGTAATACGACGACCACGAGAGGCAGGCACCTGTTCGGCCTGTGTGCCACTGTCAACTTCGACATTATTGCTCCAATGCATCTCACTCACTATCATCACAACACCGCGCACCTTCCCGATATTCTCGGTGTGGCGCTTCTAAAGAACGTAAACCTTCGTTTACAGTCTATAGAGACGTTACACGAGCTCAACTCCGACCATCGTCCTGTGATCATGGCACTAGCACCTCGCTCGGGGCCCTCTGATCCTTCCCGACCCCCTCCTACCCAAACGATCACGGACTACAATCGACCAGCTCCCCGCAGTTAGACTCTATTCCCGGCATCATCGCTTCGGTCACTGACACTACGAATGCGATCGATTCGTTCACCGGTCACGTACAATCCGTTTTGAACAGTTGTTCACGGGAAGTTCCATTGATGGACAACCATCACTGGAAACTACCGGCGGACGTACGCGAATTGGTAACCGAAAAGAACCCATCCGCACGTGCCTATAGCGCGTTTCCCGTGACGCGAATAAAGCCCACATGCGCTATTTACAGCGTGCTGTAAAGAAACGCATCGATGAGCAGCGTAACGCGCACTGGGATCAGACGCTGAGCGACTTAGAGCCCACTCACCAAGCATTCTGGCAGCTCCAAAGGAGACTTCAATCCAATGACGTGGCCACCATGCCCCCTCTCATCCGCCCCGATAAGAGCATAGCCTTCGACGACATCGAAAAGGCCGAGTGCCTGGCCGACAGTCTAGAAGCGCAATGCACTCCTAGCACCCAACCGGTAGACCGAGCGCACGTCCTCAAGGTCGACGCAGAAGTAGAACGCAGAGCCTCACTCCCGCCGTTCGAAGACCCCGACGACCCCCTGCCCCCCGTCACTCCCGACGAGGTGCAAGAGGTCATTAAAAATCTCAAACCCCGCAAAGCCCCCTTAGCCCAGCTTAGACGGCATCACTAACAAAGTTATGAAACTTCTCCCCGCCCCTCTCATTATACTCATGACCGCCATCTTCAATGGCGCCATGAGTCACAACGTCTTCCCGCAGTCGTGGAAAGAAGCCACAGTCATAGGTATCCCTAAGCCGGGTAAACCCCCAAACGAACCCACCAGCTACCGACCGATCAGCCTCCTCAACGTACTCCGTAAAATCTACGAGAAGCTTATTTATAAGCAACTCAAGGACTTTGCCGATGCGAAGAGCCTCATCTCCAACGAACAGTTCGGTTTTCGTACCCAACACTCGTGCGTACAACAGGTCCACCGCATCGTCGAGCACATAAGCGCCGGTTTTCAGCGCGGCACGATGACAGGCGCGCTTTTTTTCGACATAGCGAAGGCTTTCGACAAAGTCTGGCACAACGGCTTATTATACAAGCTGTCCCAACTCGGCGTGCCCGACCGTCTCGTGCTCATCCTACGGGACTATCTTTCGAATCGCACTTTCCGCTATCGCATCGAGGGCGCACTATCCGCTCCCCACTCTATCCGCGCCGGTGTCCCCCAGGGCTCCGTGCTCTCGCCGCTCTTGTTCACGCTCTTCACTAACGACATTCCGAAAAATAGAAAGGGCCAGTTAGCTCTCTTCGCAGACGACACTGCCATTTTCTACTCCGGTATCGTACGTGACCGTATAGCTAGCACTCTCCAAACCTCCGTCAACGTACTAGGTGCTTGGTTCAGGAAATGGAGAATAGAAGTCAATCCCGCTAAGAGTCAAGCCGTACTCTTCGCGAAACGGCGTAGGATCAAACCCCCCGACCCCAAACCGATAACCATGTTCGGCAAGCCGATCCCTTGGGAGGAGCAAGCCAAGTACTTAAGAGTCATCCTCGACAGACACCTGACCTTCGATGAGCACATAAGGTCGGTGCGCTCGCGCGCCGCCTTCGCTCTGGGTAGGCTTCACTTCATCATGAACGCACGCAGCAGATGGTCCCTCAAGTGCAAACTGCGCATTTACACCACGTGCATACGCCCCATAATGACCTACGCCTGCGTAGTGTTCCCACACGCGAAATCTCACCGCCTCCATAAGATGCAGACCCTCCAGAACCGTGCCTTACGTAAGGCCACGGGAGCCCCCTTCTATGTCAGAAACGAAAACCTCCATCTCGACCTTAAAATTCCCGCTATCCAACAGTTTCTAAAATGCACTTGCAAGCGTTATTTCGAGTCTGCTAAAAAGCACCCCAACCCTCTTATCGCGGCTGCCGCCCGATACACCCCCTCCCTAATAAGTAGAATTCGCCGTCCTAGGCATTCACTCTCGTACGACGCTATAACCCTCCTCCAAGAGAGCAGTAGGGCCACCAGCACAATACACAACACAGACCGCCGTCATTTCGGCCTCGCCGTCGAGGCCCGTCGCGACGTCCCCGTAATGCACCTAATGCATCACCTCCCCGACCCTTGCTCGTGCCAGCCCGCGTAGCCGCTGAGCCTGTAGCTTTAAATTCGTCCCATAATAATAATTATGATTCTTGTTCGATCCAGCCAGTCCCTTGCTGTCCTCCCACAAGCGACGCCCTAAGCCGAGGCTCGTACCCCGCAGGGGGTGCCCTTAGCGTTGTCGCTTTAGATTTAAATTAGTTCGTATGCCCCTGGCTGGAGGCCTTAATAATAATTTATTATTAGGGCATCCACAGGAAAGTCCGGTTAAGCAGTCGACAACCTCCTAGGTTGACCTGCAAGATGCCACAATCAAAAAAAAAAAAAGGTGCATAATTGTAACAAATGTTTTAATGTATATTTAAATTAGAATGAAGTCAAAAGTACCTTTTGTTAAATATTTCTTCAACATAGCTTTCGTTAGTGACGAGAGAGAAGTCGTAAGTTGGAATTATTAAAACAAAAGTATTATTTTTTTTGTTATAATTTCCATGAAACATTTTAATTATTTCAGTAAGCTTCAGGTAACGCGCCGAAAGTTTAAAGGTATGTCCAATAAAGCATACTATTAACATTTTTGTTAATGCCTAATATTTCAAGGAATTTTACTCGAGTATTTGACGAGGAGCAGCCATTAATCATTTTCCAGTACCTCCGTTCCTTATTCAGAATAATAATCTAGATAGGATTTTTCCGATTACCTTAATCGGCCTACTTCAATTTAGTTCATACCTATTTATGACAGATTGTTGATGGCACCATAAGTATAGGGATTCAGATATAAAATCTGCCTCGTTGGTCTAGTGGTCCCAACTGCGACTGCTGAGCAGGTCTCGGGTTCGATTCCCGGGTCCGGCAAAGTGTTATTGACTTATTCTATTAGGAAATTCTCAGTAACAGCCCGGAGTTTGCAATTGTGCCCGGTTGATGGCAATAGGCTCACCACCTATGGGACTTAATAACAGCATTGGTGAAAGATGGGTGTACAACTGTGTACACCTCTGCTTACCCCTGCGGGGATTACAGGCGTGATGCTATGTAAGTTCAGATGTAAGATATATAGGTAATACTACACTAAGTAAGCATTGGATAGAGATAGTATTATGATTTGTTTTATGTACATGGTACAATGTCCAACGATGACATGGGCTTCGGTCTCTTTTACTTAAAAGTTTTATATTGAAGCTGCGATATTTTATTTTTTACCGGGATAGCCATGCTTCGGCCAGAATGGGCCGGCTCGACCGGAGTGATATCAGGGCCTCACAGAAAACCAGCGTCAAACAACGCTTGCGTTGTGTTTCGCTGAGTGAGTGAGGGTACTAGAGGCCCAAACCCTTTAAAAGGCCGGCAACGCACTTACAACTTCTCTGGTGTTGCGGTCCGTCTGCTCAGTTGACCCTTACCTCATAATAAAAAAACATTTGTAAGCATTATGAAGATGGTTAAGTTGTACGAATTAAATGATTTTAAAATAGAAAAAAAGGACTCTACTCGTTGTTTAAATAGGTTTTACAAATATTAATTTGATCTACAGACACTAGCTCCGAAATCTAGGTCTAAGTGTGTGTCCAAGCGATTACATATGAGATGACTTATTGATGGTGGCGTGTGTGTTGGGTCATTAGATTCCCTATAATATGGTTGAGTCTGGTGATGCTGACACATGCGAAATATTCGTGAACGTGCGCCGTCAGTTGGGACTGTTGGAACTGGTCGTCGTCTCTAAACTGATATAGGAATTTTTTTAATCGTTAAACTAAAAACTCTTTTGGTATTGGAGTCATCTTACATTGTTCTCACATACTATCTTACAACGTAAAAAGTGGAACCAATACCTATTACTGTTACTAAAAACCTATTTGATGAAAAAGAGTTCTTGCCCGTTCTTCTCCATAGGAATCTACACTTGGGAAAGTGGTAACTAGCGTCTGACAATTTAGATGTGTCTAATTGATAAGAAATAAATACAGATACATCATTCAAATCATTAACGTATGCGTTGCGAACTTTAAAGTTATAATGTTTTGGCCTGACCGCAAGCTATCTCGACTTTAGAGTTCGCCAAGCATGCGTTAATGCTTTTCAAAGATTTATCTTGAACTATCTCGACCTCTTGGTCTAGAGGTCGAGATGGCTTAGCAGTTAGAGCACCCGGATTATTTATCCAGAAGGCGCAGGTTCGAATCCCTCTCACGACCGTATTTTAAATTCCACAAAGATATAAATGATTTAATTTGATATGTAAACTATAAACGCAACTACAAAAACAATCGAAGCTTTACTTCGGCCGATCAATCTGTGCAGCTGTTACTTAACCACGAGCCTCTCATTAGATACAGTCACACTCAATGGTCAATACAAAACAAAACACATAAAACAAACGACAATTAAACTTCATCAAATGAACACTGTGCACTATAATTAGTGACACAACTACCGTGTAAGCGAAGCAAACACTGTCGCCTCACTTATTTGACCCTTTGTCTGACTCAAAGCTAATGTGGCCCGGTCCGGTCCAGTCCGCTCCAACTCGGGCCAATAATTAGGAAGACCGCTTGCAACTTTGTTACTGATGTCAACTTGTAGCGACGCAACGCGCTGCTTACCTTTTTACTGGAAAAGGTTGGTAAAGGTGAGTTTTAATTAAAGGGGATGTGAATCTTTCTTGAATGTGATGAACGATTTTAGTATCAGAAAAACTGTTTTGCTGTTCTAACATGTCGAACTGTATGCGTAAAGATCCCCCATACCACGTTACGTAGCTGTACTTAATGGTCTTCTACGCCCCAATTGCGATTTGTATGCTGGTGAATGGACGGTGATCTTGTTGGAAAGCTTGGTGCTTATATGGTAGTGCTTTTCTAATGTTTTCAAGATAAACTCGGTTCTTTAGAAGGCTTGACTGGATATAATTCAAACACGCAAGAGGCCATTGTGAGAATTTTATTCTAAATTGAGGTGGGAAACCATGATTGCATTATTAAACAGCCATTGAGAGCTCCCGATAGGTGCAGTGCAAGTGGAGAAATTACATTAAAAAACAGTCTATTGTTTATAATAATTATATTTTACATGTAAACTGTAGTTGTTTTTTATGTTTGATGTGCCTTATTTGTTTTATCCTGCTAAATAGTAAATAAATAAAATACGTAGATATGTAGTTACATGTGGGTATTTAAGATTAATGGTATGGTAACATTGTATGCGAGATGACAGTGCGGGAATGAATGGACCCGACGAAGGGTGATTTACTCTTTATTTTTCAATATAATTAAAGATATCCTGTGTTTAAAAGGTTTCAAAGCAACCATTCAAAACTTTGTAGTCTAATAATGTTAATGTTATCGGTGGCAAGTTTACATACACATTTCAAATGAAGCTTTAAAAAAATGTGAATTTAGATATCCCATCTTTACAATCTATCTATACTAATATTATAAAGTTGAAGAGTTTGTTTG
The DNA here is from genome assembly GCA_935421205.1 of Xylocampa areola. Lineage (NCBI taxonomy): Eukaryota > Metazoa > Arthropoda > Insecta > Lepidoptera > Noctuidae > Xylocampa > Xylocampa areola. The sequence continues at coordinate 9,926,079 of OW285220.1, forward strand.
TTTGTTTGGCTGAACGCGCTACTCTCAGGAACTACTGGTTCGAATTGAAAATTCTTTTTGTGTTGGATAGGTCATTTATCAAGGAAGGCGATAGATAGCCTATCGCCTTCCTTGATAAATGGACTATGTAACTTAGGCTATATAACATCACGCTACGACGTATAGGAGTGGAGCATTAATGAAAATTGTTGCAAAAACGGGAAAATAATATTCCTTTTGAGAGCTTCCGGTACGTGCGCTGCGTAAACGGTTAAAGTTATGCATTATAAAAGTTCTAAAAAAAGTCCGCATAAAGCATTAGTCTATCTTTTAAGGTTGACTCACTATAACCTTTTTAATCGTTATCAAATTGGTTCTAAAATAATGCATTATTTGCGAATGTGTTTTTATAAACATGATATTAATTCTTATCCAAATAAACACGTTATTCATCACAATTATTTAATAATGAACAAAATTGCCCTTGACATAATTTGATAAAATTATACCTATTCAGCATAATGAAATAAGTTATTTTGCAATATTGTAAAATTTTATAAAAGAAACGCGTAGATCCTGTGACTGAAGTTCGTAGGTCTACAGGAAAAGCCTAAAATAAGCCTAAAAGACGTTAGAGTTGGCAACGCTGACTGAGTATCAACATTTTTAATTATTATGAATTTGTGTTCATACACGACATGGTGTTAATTTACGACATCCACGCGGACGGAGTCGCGGGCACAGCTAGTACTGTAATAAACGTCAAGTCCACGCCACTAAAGAAATCCCATAGGGGCGGCGCTAGTGTCTTTATCGTTGCTTTATTTGACAAGTAAAAAATAGAGAACCTCCTCCTTTTTGAAGTGGGTAAAAAATTGTCGTTCCACCATTCTTTCGCAGGTCTGCTCTCTTGGCGACGACACTTATTAACCACTGATTTTAAGCTTTCACGATTTGTACACATAACGTAACATAGCATCACGCCTGTATTCCCCGAAGGGGTAGGCAGAGGTGTACACAATTGTACACCCACATTTCACCAATGCTGTTATTAAGTCCCATGTAATAGGTGGTAGCCTTTTGCCATCAACCGGAAATAATTCCAAATTCAGGGCTGCTACTGAGAATTTTTCTAACAGAAAAACTGAAGAACACTGCCCGATCCGGGAATCGAACCCGAGACCTCATGCTCAGCAGTCGCGCTTGGGACCAATAGACCAATGAGGCAGTTGTATACATTTAAGAATGTACTTAATCTACCTAAACTACTTATTTATATACACTTAAACTACTTATTTGAGAGTCTACCCGTGACCACGGCCAGCATAATTCGGTCGAAACGTCGTGATACAAAAACGTACCGTAGAAGCCTTTTTTATACTAAAAAAATATCCAGACCGGATTAAGTATATACTAAAATGTCTACTTACCCATTTCCCTTTCTCGCAATAATATCTCACACATCGTTTTCCGTTTAAACTCTTCATGATTTCAACTAGTATTCATCTATCTCTTCCCAAGCATGTCACAACCGAGTTCCTTTTAAAGCATTCATTGAATTTTCTTTAAAAAGTTATTTTTTATAAGTCCCACAAAAAGTTTACTTCCTGTCGAGCCAAATGACGTAGCCAATCAAATCTGGCCTTTGTTAGAAATTATTTTCTTTCTATTAAGAACAAAGAGAAATTTCTTTTTCTATCAAACTTAATTAAACAATGTTGGGGTTTTCATATTATTTTCCTACTTTTGTTTTGATTGGCTTAATATTGTACTTGGTTTCGTTTCTTTTAAGTACCTATTTTTTCGTTATTGGTTTTAATAATTTGATATAGCAATTTTAACTTTGGATTTGTTTTGAGATACCATTTAAGCTTCAAGGTAATTCCGAGCCAGACATTCCGAGTAGATAATACCTCCCTCAGAAATCTTGTAATTTAACTCAGTTTCAGTATAAAACCTATAATAGTAATAAATGCAATAATTGCATCGCAATTTCCATGATTTCATTAGAGGGGCTCGTGGCTCGGGATGGCTTAGTTGATAGAGCATATGTAGTATTTATCCGGGAGGCGCAGGTTGAAATCCTGCTCACGACCGTGTTTTTCTTTATACCAAAATTTACAACTTTTGGAGTTCGCTACACATGCGATAATACGTTTGAAATATTTATCTATATCTATGATAGCCAATGCGGGTAATCGGAAGCCTGAAAATCGGTCTACCAGTTCACGAGATGCGGATTACCCAGTAAGTAATTAGATGCAGTCGCTCCATGTAAATTGTGATAATAAGCTGCATCCGGTTAGACTGGAATAACCGAAAAGTAATTGGGAAAAGGCTAGGCAGATTGTCATAGCATGCGTGTTATGATCATTCTGGTCCATAAAGTACTAGAGTAATTAAAAAGAATGTATGTCGAACTTCAACCTGCAAGTTAAAATAAAAATAATGTACCTAGTAGTTAGGTTAGATACACATATATTTAGTTACCTAACTAGAAGTGATTATCATGTCGTTTCCGTTAGTAAGTATTAGAGTAGCTCTCCATTTTATATTCCACATTTTGAACCCAGTTCCCGTGATTTATGACGACAATTATATCCGACTCCCGTTCTAAAATAAACTCGGAAATGTAAACAAATTGGACAAAATATATTTAACACCTAAAAGTGGAAACGGTAGATAATATTTCAACAAAAATTAACTATATTTTTCTGGGTTTTTTTTTCCGATGGTGCCCTTTAATTTATCTACCATTAATTTTAATTACTCAGCTGTTTTAAATACATAGAGAATTAGATCAAAGAAGTGGAAACTTGTAATTATTATAAGAGGAAGAAAAAAGGTCAAAATACTGACTTAATTAAACGTTCTATTGGGTCGTGCTGAAAATTAGAAAGTTAGCCGTTTTTCGGGGCACCGCCTTCCCTCTTTTTATTAATTAATAGCTTTATATAAAACAACCGCTGATACTTTGTTTTGGCCCCCGGCGATGCTCGCTCTGAAAGGCCGCAACTTGTACTCGTTGAAAAATTCAACAGTTAAATAATTTTCTTGGAATTAAAGCGATATTTTAAGTGGGTATTTTAACCTTTTGTGTGGTGCGGATGTCGACGAATATTAGGTTAAGTAGCTTTTTGAGAAATGAAAGATAAGTATTGCTTACTCGGCCTTGGGCTGGAAGGTTAACAACATAGCATCACGCCTGTATTCCGTGACAGTTTAAGCAGAGATACTCTCCTTAATTTCAACGGTGCCTTATTCTATATTCCCATCTACAAAAATAAAAATCCAAACGGACATACATACACAATTTTATTTACTATTACTCCAAATTATATAATAACGGCTCTCCCACGGTGCTCTTTATTAGGCTGAATACCAAGAATATATAATAAATATTCAGCTGAATATTATTATCACACGCAGGAATTACAACACTGTTGTTTTGAGAATTTTAAGCGAAACTTTGAAGGCTTTTGAGTAATTTGTGGTAATTTTTTTTAAACATTAATTATGTTTAGAGGATAGTAACATCCTCTGCCTCGTGTGTCTAGTGGTCCCAAGCGCGACTGCTGAGCAGGAGATCTCGGGTTCGATTCCCGAGTCGGGCAAAGTGTTATTGAGTTTTTCTGTTAAGAAATTCTCAGTAGCAACCCGGAGTTTCGAAGTGTGCCCGGTTGATGGCAATAGGCTCACATGGGACTTAATAATACCATTGGTGAAATGTGGGTGTACAATTGTGTACACCTATGCCTACCCCTTCGGGGAATACAGGCGAGATGCTATGATAGCAACATCCTCTTCTGAACTCATCAACAATTCGTGTGCCAGGTTTCGTGATAATTAAAATATTAAAAATAAACCATTTCAATATAAAACTTAAACATAAAGTTATTATATTAAATGGGAAAAGAATACGGTCGCGAACAGGACTCGAACCTGCGCCTCCCGGATGAATACTCCAGGCGCTCTGACCACTAAGCCTTCTCGACCTCTGCTCACCACCGCGAATTCTTCTTCCATATTTTAACACGTCTTATGGCGACGTCATTGCAATCAATTCAGTCCCTATACTGGTGACCGAACCGACACGACTAACTTTGCAGTTAATACAATGCCGTAAAGAATGCAATTACCTTAATAATTCAAGATAAATCTTTGAAAAGCAGTCGCCATAAGACGTGTTAACATATGGAAGAAGAATTCGCGGTGGTGAGCAGAGGTCGAAATGGCTTAGTGGTCAGAGCGCCTGGAGTATTCATCCGGGAGGCGCAGGTTCGAGTCCTGTTCACGACCGTATTCTTTTTCCATTTAATATAATAACTTTAGAGTTCGCTAAGCATGCGTTAATGCTTTTCAAAGATTTATCTTGAAACTTAAACATATAAATATTTTAAAGCATATTAAGGTTAGCGTAATAAACTATAAAGATATATTTTTGAGGATAGAACATAAAGGGCGTGAGCAGGATCTGAACGTGCGTCCCAAAATGCGCTTCAGGCGCTCTGGCAACTAGGAACCTCTGCTCACTACTCCGAATTCTTCTTCCACATCACGTCTTAAGGTAACGCCATCACTATCTATTAGGCTTTAGAAGAATAATTTTGTTACTAACTTACAATAACTCTTGTTGTGTAATTTGTAAATTATTAGTGAACATTGAAACTATTTTCCCCGATATTAGAAATTTATCTAAACCAAACAGCCCTAAAAAGCCACTTAAAAGTCAAGTTAAGCCTCACATAATATCCCAGATTTCTGCTAAAACACAAACTCCATAATAATTTTAAACCGTCCCAATCTCAAGGGTCTCTACCAGTACGTTAAAAGTACACATTAGGTTGTATGGCTCTTATTATTGAAGGCTTATTGAAGGCACAATGGCTGAGCAAACAATGAGCCGGTTCCGTATTGTATTCGGATCCGTGGGAGGTACAGACGTGGCACATACATCGTGTATGCCCATCTTTTAAGTTAAGATCGCATTGTGGAATTATTTGCGTTATGGTTTTAATATTAGACAAATGTTTATCTCAAAAAGGGTTTCGTGAAGATGTTTGATTTTAACAGAAGCTTCCGACTTTTTACATAATATTACATACAAAAAATTCACGTAGGCTTAGATCCAGCGACCTGGTTTTTAAGAAGCAGGTTTATCAAGGATCTAGATTAGGTTTTATGATTTATAATTATGTAGTTTTTACAAATAACTGTGATAAGGTACAAACTACATTTTGAAAGAATTCAGAAATACTGAAATTTAGTAAGTACGTACCTTACAGAATCGTAGCCAAAGTAACACCTACTTTTTTTGTAGTGTTGTTTTCCTGACAGTAAGCAAGGCCGCCACTGCGCCACGGGTGTTATTATCAGTGGGACCGGTTTATTTTGAATATCGCCGGCGATTCCTCTTACGGATTCAGCAACATGTGAGTATTGCGATAACTTGAATTGCGAGCGTCCTTAAGCTACTGGAATCGATTACCATCAGGCGGGCCCTATGCTTGTTTATCATCACAGTGGTATAAAAAAATACATTTGTCAGGTTTTGTGTCCAAAACTTGATGTTCTAGTAGCGGTTCTGTAAACACTAAACTAAGGTTTCTTCAACATTTCCAAATAAACTTAGCTTCAACTAAACTAAAGCTGTCATTATAACTAATATTGAACTAGTAAATTGGTTCAAAATGACGAGAAATACACCCACCTACTCGAGTAACTCACGCGACATGTCTGACTAAGTATATAGGCTAATAAATATTATATTATAATTACGCAACAAGACGACGAGCTAATCTGTGTAATAGTTTGATCCGACTCATATATTATGTAGCATGTAATGAGACAGTTAATAGCTCAAATATCTTCTGAAATTCATCCTCTATTTAGATTTTGTAATTGGTATATTCGCGAGCTTGTTACTGTTAATTGTTTACGAAAGTAATTACTTTGGAATCATTCGTTAGTGTCGTTGGAATACCATACGACTATTATTGTATAAGAAATCTATTCTTGTAAAGTATGATTTTCCACCGAATAGAAGCACGAGCTAGATGACGTCACAGAAGGCCCAAAAGGAGGTGACGGGATGAGAAAAGGTTATCTACTTTGAATCGAGAGGAGTGGAAAGATAGATGTAGGGAGGTCTTTGAGTTTGGAGGAAGATTATGGCTGATACATCGACGCCATATTGAAGCACTCACACCACATTGCAAACACGGGTCGGTAAGGGATGGTGGGCTTGTGGATGATGAGAGACTGTTAGAAGTATTTCCATCTGTCTCAGTGCCTCAGAAGGCACGTTAAGCTGAAGGTCCCGGATATTGTTATAAAAGTCGCTAAACTATGACAAAAGCCTATGAGCGACTTTACCAATTCTGACGTCAGGTTGACTTCAAAACATAAAGGTTGAACAAGAAAAATCTTTAAACATAGGTATATAAGTGTGCGTTGTTAAGGCCATCTAATGCCTATATTATGTATTATTTCAAAGGTCGTAAGGTATTATTTCACGGATCGTGGGTTCCAATCCCGTTCGTGTCTATTATTTTGAAATGTTTCCTTAGACAATAATATATAATCTTTAGAAGTTAGATGGAAATATATTTTTTATAAGAATAACTCGGTATTACTTAGCCTCACCAGGGAACCGAACCCGAGACCTCATACACAGCAGTCGCGCTTGGGGCCACTAGACCAACGAGGCAGGCAAAAAATTATAACTTCATCTAATAGCAACATGGTAGGGGTAAATGGGCCCGCTGTGTTTATCCTTTTTCGATACTAATAAAACTTGAAAATCTTAAAAAAAAGCACCCGGGCATTAGCTGAGTACACAGCCTTCCACACAAACAAGTACAAAATAGACCAGTTTCCCCTAAAAAAAAAATACAGCTCCCCATTTCTAACCCAGCCTAAACTGAAGAGCCTTTCAAATCCGAAGCACGTATAAAACCCAACCATCAGGTAACAATACACCACGTCGGAAACTCGACGTGACTTGCACAGAACGAAAAATGCACTAAAAATTCAATTCATACATCTTGCATAGTTTTATCGGACAGCTTGGTACTAAAAACCCCTCGTTACCTGCTACTGACGCCGATTCTGATGAAGCCCAACTAAACCAACTTCTTTTGTACATCGTGTGATTGGTGAACAAACTTGTGCCAAAATTGTAACCAATTGTAGGCCTCTGACACGGCTTTATACTCCATCGAGAACATTTCTCAAGCGTGATGGTTTCCTCGCAATGTATTCCTGCACCGTTTAATTAATTTCTAATACGCACATAACTACCAAAAGTCGGCCTTGGGTTCAAATCTACGACCCTCAACTTGACAGTCCATCGGTAATACTTCTCTTATATAGAATTTAAAGACGAGACAGACTAATATTTTCATATCAATTTAGTTTGAAATATTATTATTTATAATTTTAGTGGCTATATAAAAATCTATTATTTTTCACCAGTACTCACTTGCATTTTTTCGGGATTGCCCGACTAGTTTCAAACTCGAACGGAGCCCTTATTCATGCGGCGATGTCGCAAGTCTAACTCTCGTCGTCATCTAAAAATTTTCAGATTTTTTAGGTCAATGTCTCTTAATTCGTCTCGTCTCGCTTTTACAGAGGATGTTAGTAAAATTTAACAATTCTAATATTTAGGTTAGTCTCCATCAGAATCGACGTCAGCTGTACGTATTCTGGGAAAAATAAAATAATAACTACTTCTGGTCACGTTTTCAAATCTGCGGGCCCTGCAAAGAGGTGTGCAAAGCCTGTACGGGTTCTCTTGCTTTTTCCATTAAATCTTTTTTGGAATATACGAATATACAGTCCAAGAGAACCACCATTGCTTTCTGATGAATAAGTGGTACTACAGATTAACAGACTGCATTCTTAAATAATGATATTGATATGTTTAGTAAAGATTAATTTTATGCTGTACCTAATGAACTTCTCTAATAATCTACTCTATTAATGTTTTTGCTTATCTGTTTAATAAAAAAGTTATAAAATTTTGTGGAAACAAAATTACGGTGATGAGCAGGATTCGAACCTGCGCTTCCCGAATACATACTTCGGGCGCTCTGACCAACTAAGCCATCTCGACCTCTCGGACCTCTGCTCACTACCGCTACTACATTTTAATAAAACAACGTTGCCCCACACTAGGAAATTCTTCCTGTATCGTCGGTGCCTAACAGTCATAAAAATCTCACATGCACACACACCCATACTCGGAACAAGTACCTGTAGATCTCATTTACAAATATTTGTTCCGTGCGGGGGTCGAACCTGTGACACTCAGCGCACACAATACTACTGTGCACGTAGCAGCCCGTAGTAGCCCCTCTGATATAATTATAATCACACCGTACTGAATGAAAAAGCTAAGAAGAGTTCAAAAGTGAAAATAAGACGTGTTAAAATATGGAAGAAGAATTCGCGGTGGTGAGCAGAGGTCGAGATGGCTTAGTGGTCAGAGCGCCTGGAGTATCTATCCGGGAGGCGCAGGTTCGAATCCTGTTCGCGACCGTATTCTTTTTCCATTTAATATTGTAACTTTAGAGTTCGCTAAGCATGCGTTAATGCTTTTTCAAAGACATATCTTGAATTATTAAGGTAATTGCATTCTTTACGACATTGTATTAACTGCAAAGTTAGTCGTGTCGGTTCGGTCACTTGTATAGGTACTGAATTGATTGCAATGACGTCGCCATAAGACGTGTTAAAATATGGAAGAAGAATTCGCGGTGGTGAGCAGAGGTCGAGATGGCTTAGTGGTCAGAGCGCCTGGAGTATCTATCCGGAAGGCGCAGGTTCGAATCCTGTTCGCGACCGTATTCTTTTTCCATTTAATATTGTAACTTAACATTAAGAATATTTTACAGAAGAAAAATTATGTTGGTGTATAAATAATTATGTTGGTAGTGATGCAAGCGTAATATTTTCTTTTCCACAATGCAATTTCAGTTTAAAAAAGATCGGATGACTGTAATTTAATAAAAAATTCACAAATATGACTAAAAAAATACACCCTTTCAGCTTATATAGCACAGATTTCTGTTAAAATTTTCATTAATTTTAGTACCAACAAGCTCCATACAATGATTGCACGTCTCCTTTCCGGAAATCCGTTATACATGCTACCAAAGCGTAGTTTTTGTGTCGTTATCATTGTGGTGTATCACTTAAAGCTGTTGCTCTCTCTAGCGGGCACCAATCTGTGGACTAAACTCTCTGAACGTTGCTTAACCACAATAATAAAATTGTAATTGGTATGTTATAACATATATTTAGTTTATTTAGCTTTGTATAGGATGTAACTTAGGTGTTTGTGTCTCAAGAACAGACACGTGTTCTAAGTAATTACTTACATGTGTCTGTAAACCAAAGTGGATCAATGAAAACGATAGTATTTATATTTTTTAGGGTTCCGTTTCTCAATAGGAAAAACGGAGCCATCCTGCGACTACGACACCTGCAGTGTTCGAACCTTCAAGAAATAGGAAGAATAACTATAAAATTAGATTAGGTATAAACGTGACGTCTCGAGCAGGATTCAAACCTGCGCCTCCCGGATAAATACTCCAGGCGCTCTAAGCCATCTCGACCTCTGCTCACCACCACGAATTCTTCTTCCACATTTTAATACGTCTTTTGGCGACATCATTGCAGTTCAGTCCCTATACAGGTGAACGAACCGACACGACTAACTTTGCAGTTAATACAATGTTGTAAAGATACAATTACCATGAAAAATACAGTTTTTTTTTTTAAAGTATTAACGCATGCTTGACGAACTTTAAAGTTATACATTTTTGTTTAAGAATACGGTCGTGAGCGGGATTCGAACCTGCGTTTACACACTTACATTTACAGTCGGAGAATCGATCACATCGAATATCGATGTATAGCATAACATTTTTCAACAACAAACTTCAATTAGTCTCTCAATCAGACTTTTCTTTTCATTAAAGCAATGTTCGGTGCCCCCACAGTTATTGAAATTTGGTAATGTTGATTATACGGAACCTTCGGTGCGCGAGTCGCACTCTTGCTTGGCCGGGTCATAACTACCTGTATTGTCGTACTAGAATTTCTGGTGCATTATACATATATAAAACCAAGATCTGATATATAAGCTGCTTACGCTATTTTACAAAAGGCGAAAGGGAGGCGAATGCTTCAATAAGGTCTTATTTACAGGAACTGAAACTGTCAGATACTATGTTACACAGCGGTTAAGCAGCTTAGTATACAGGGTTTGTCGGTAACGCTTATTCTTAGAAATCTGGTTTGAATCGATTGTGAACTTATTTCTCATATATCTTGGGCTCATCCAACTCAAATCCAGAAGAATTAATTAGATATCTGTAGATCATTATGAGAAATCAAACCCGTTTCACGCGGCGCAGCTGCCGATCATTTCATCACATATCTAAAACAATAAGACACCACACTTATTTATTCAATAAACTGTCTTATATCATATTAAACACCAAGTCTTATTTACGTATTTATTTTACGTAAGTAACAGCCGCACAGATCGATAGATCAAGGTTAAGTTGCGCTTGCCGCGGTCGGTCTGTGGATGGGTGACCATCATTTCAAACCGAGACCCCTCCGTGCCTCGGAGAGCACGTTAAGCCGTCGGTCCTTGTTGTCAAATTAAAATCTATGACAGCTGTTACGGGTAGTCAGAGGCCTGAAAGTCTGACAACCAGTCATACCACGAGATATCGTGTTACCCAGTTACTGGGTTGTGGAGGTCAGATAGGCAGTCGCTCCATGTAAAAACTGGTATTAAGCTGCATCCGGTTTGACTGGAAGCCGACCCCAATGTAATTGGGAAAAGGCTAAGCATATATATTTATATACTCTTTATTGTACACCAAATAAATTACATAAGAAATATTTAACTTAATATTAATGTACAATGGGCGGCTTTATCGCTTTCCGCGAACTCTTCCAGGTAACCATAGGATGGAGAAGAAGATAATTATCATTGTTGGGGTAGGTTGTGGCGTATTACGTATAAACATACATACTATAAATACAGCATAAAAGCTCTCTCTCTTACTCGGGCATTAAAGTAGGTATTCCTCCGCATCATTGTCTTCTGGAAAAGTGTCCAGGAGACAGGTAGCATTGCCACGTCGGATGGAAATGCTGATTCTGGACCAAGATATGAGCCATGCAGTTTCTCGGAAATTGCTAAAGGAAAGCATACATCTATGGCCAAAAAGAATTAAACATTTGTCCAACATAAATAATTAACAATAACAACAAGATGAACATAATAAAAAAATTAAAATCCGCGTTTGCCATTTTTTTAAATCTTACTATCCTGTTTTACCAGGGTCAATATAGAATTCTAACGCTATGCCATACATCCAAATCGGTTCATACATTTAGAAGTTATGGTGTAATAAAGAAACTCACATACATACATATATACATACATACATGAACCCTAAATACATATCACTCGTGGGCAGTTGTGTAAACATAAAAACAAATTTTACCTACATACCAAATTTATAATATATGCTGTTAAAAATCCGTTGATATTACAACTAGTAATTTTACAGAGGGGGATACAAGGTAAATTCGCACTATTGGTGGCGGTTGGCACTTAAATGGCCCACAATTGGCCCTCCCAAACGGCAGGCCCGCACGGCACCGTCCTCTTTTGCATTGTAAATACCGATACCGTACCGCGTAAAAAATCGCTCGCGTGGTTACCCGCTACCAGTAACATAGACACCTCTCCACACAAACTTTCAACCAGTTTTACTCTTCATATCGTGTATCAGAGGTCTTCTTATACTGGTCAGAAATGTGTCAATTCTACCTTTTCGTTGTGGATAAAAGATTGTGAGAGGGGCAGAATGGAACCTCAATTGTGATAGGTTTTTTTCGACTGAAGTAATGTTAGTCATTTTGCTACGGGTGAATAAATTTGCGTAGTATTTTTCATTATCTTACTTCGGTTGAGACATTTTATAACAATGTGAATACTGGGGAATAAGTCAAGTTCGCGAGCCGACTGAAATAACATTAACAAGAGGCATGTTTTGTATTATTTACATTATTTTTAACCGACTTCCAAAAAGGAGGAGGTTATCAATTCGGTTGTTTTTTTTTTATGTTTGTTACCTCAGAACTCCGTCGTTTATGAACCGATTTGGAAAATTATTTTTTTATTTCAAAGGATTTACTTTCAGATTGCTCCCATTAAAATTTTATGAAAATTGGTTTGGTAGTTTGGTATTTAAATCAAAATAACTGAAAAATAATACGTCATCCAAGTTAACGAAATGGTGTATTTTGCTTTCTTGTGACTTTCCGGTGGTGTTTATGGTCTCTAGAATAGTTCTAATGAACTGCCTATTTTCCAGCTTCATCATTAGATGATGATAACTCCAAAAATAATAACAATTGTATATTATTCTCCTAATAAATTGATGTAATTCAGAATCCTCTAAAATTAAAAAAATATTTTTATATAAATTGTAGTAAGTAAATAATGCAATTATTTTATTACTTTTTAGTGCATTTTTACTTAACAGAAAGATTTTTGGAGTAGGTTCTTTTTTTTGTTATCGGATGAAGTGAACTATAATGTCTAAGACGTCGCAAAAAAGTTAAGAAAGCAATAGTCTAGGGCATTTACAATTAAATGTATTACAATGACAATAATAATTAAATAAGAAAACTACAATTTCCACATTACAATTTTCTTCCTTTACCAAATCATTCAAATTTCATTATATTCATATCAATGTTTCACGAGCCTTAAATAACGAATTCTGTTGCTAAAAATATATTCATAAAAGAAGAATTCAGCCAAAAATACTTTTATCAGTTATTTTTTTAAACAAATTTGAACCTATAATTCAAATCTTTATAATTATTATTAAGGTATGATCTGATCTCTCTTCGGTCGTGTCGGATTGCCGTCCCAAAGATGGAAAATATCTATGTTTGCATTTGTATAATATCTCTAAATCTAGAATCTAGAGATTGGCCGCCATGAAATCCGGGTGGGTAAGGTAATACAATAAAAGTATAAAATATAATATAAAAATGATACACCGAAATATCAACGTACCTACAGTATTAAAGTGTCCCTAATTCCCTATATAAGATCCTAATTTATTAGGTAATTTCATTTTAAGGGGTCAATGTGAAGTGATAAGGATTCATTTAAGCCATAATTATTTTTTTTACAATAATTTCATTTTTTTCTTAATGTTCGCCGTTCAAGGAGCACTTTTCGTCTTGCTAGTACTATGTTAATTACAAATAATTTGTTATATCCATTTAATTCTTAGCTTAAGTGAATGTATTTGATTTACATATTAACCCTTTCAAAGGAAATTACCTAATAAATTAGGACCTTATATAATACGTAAGATTTTGTATAATTCACCGTCAATGTGAGTCCCGCTTGAGGTGACATTGACTTACACAGCTTTTTATACATTTTATAACTTATGTTCTATAGTTTAGTACAATATGGTCACTATATAAAATGGCAATCCCAACCATTAACCCTATATCATCAACAAAACCGAACACAAACTTCAACAACATTTGAAAGCAAGTCTCTATTGATCTTAGACGCCTTTAACTCTTATTAAAACATTAATTCAAGTAGAATACAACATGACATTAAATATTTAACCCCATTCCGCCATTGTAGATTTGTGGGGGTTAATATTGACACAATCCGGAACAATAAGGTTATTTCGCAAACTATTCGAATGTTCTCCTTTGTTTGAAATAACAATGATAAATGCCAAATTCTTGACTTATGTCTTTAATAATGTTTCGAGGGGAGTCTGTTTATTTATATGTAGAAAAGAAGCCAAATTTAAAGGTATTTAATTGTTAATATGGTTCATATCACAAGCAATCTATATCTTCTAATTCCCCCAATCAGACACGTGCCCAAAAATTTGCTGAATACTTATGTTTTAACTTTAAGTAACTAACTCGTAAAATTCAGACAAATTAATTGCCATATTTTTTTAACCATGTATAGTCTCGTCACGATCTGCGAATTCTACCAGGCAATCTTGGCCCCTGGGATGGATTAATGAATCAAATGGTTGTATTAATTTGGGGTTTTACTGATTAAGACTATTTCCGGTTTAAGGTCTGCATAATGTGAAAAATGTCAATAACACCACAAATACTATAAAAAGTTTACCTAAATAAGTAATCCTAATAGTACCTAGCAAAATCAATAAATAAACCTTCCTTTTAAAATAATTTTCATTAGTGAAAACACTAGTGAAATCTGTTCAATAATTACTGAGAAAGCCATGCACAGACAGGCAGATAATTTATACCTATCCAGAGAGATTCAAAATGGTATGGTTATGGTTTCATAGGTGACCATTAACAAGTGATTAAATATCAGAAACCAAAGCAAATATAGTTGAACGGACGCCAGCTTCACGTGACAATTTCGAAGCTTGCAGGGAAACTGTAGAATACCTGAAATTCAATTTTGAAGCCCCTCCGAGGTAGCTGTGTGCTGATAATTCGATACTAATACTGCCTACCCTACAATGAGTGTGCTCTGGCAGACTGTTCCATGTATTAGTATGTATTGTGTATGAATACATGTTGTGTCTAGTAAATAGGACGATATACTGCGGGGGGTAATAGCTTGGGTAATACGGTAGGTATTACCCAAGCTATTATCTATTATTATTATTATTATTATGTAGTATGTCTTACTATTTACTGGACATGCTGTACCTATAAGTAAACGATTTAACATGTCATGCTTATTTGAAAAAAAAAAATAGCACATCTTATACAAAAATTTCCGAAGTTTCCAAAACATTTTTTTCACACAATTGCCCAAAAAAGGATTTCTGTCCACAAACATTTATAACTTAAGAAGTGTTATGTTTTTAGCATTCCCAATGAGGGTGACGTCAGGCAGGCGGCCGGTCATAAAACATTGCCAAAACATTAGCAGCGTACAACAAAAACAATTAGAAAGTGGAAGAAGAATTCATGCTGCGCCGACCCCAAATATGTTTTCATGTATGTTTGTCAGTTTCTCTATTCCACCATAACTTCTAAATGCCTGAACCGATTTTGACGAATGAAAAAAGAAAATGCATTCTAACGATACCCGTTAGAATTCTTGCATTTTCTTTTTTCATTAATTTCTAGCTTTGGTACACTAAAAAGTGTGAAATAAGAAATAATAATACTCCTATCGACCGTATTTCGGTCACGGCGGCCTATCTCCACAGAGATAAGCTAAGGACGCAGGAGATATTATAGTGCACAAGTGTATGCGCAAACACAGGTGCACTCCCTTTTCCTTCACTCTCATATTCCGATGGGACGGCAATCCGACACGACCGGAGAGAGATCAGGCGCAGGTCTAACGTGCTCTCCGAAGCACGGAGAAATAAAAAATAGTTACCTTATAAAAAAACTAAAAATCACGCCTAGCATGTGTGAACCAAAAAGTGAAAAACAAGATAGGTGAAGAATGGAGGACACCCCTCCTGCGACCACGAACGCTGCAAAGTGTTCGAAACGTCAGGAAAAACAAAAAACCAATAATACACGCGATTAATCCGGTTATAAGTTGTTTTATTATAATGTATTTTTTATCTACTTACTGATAAGTGTTATTTTTCGATACTTTGGAAAGGTATGACTTAAAAAACCGTTACATTTTGTGGAACATAATGTGCTATACATTGTATTTAGGTTTTTTTGGTATGTAGGTTTGGTTGATATTGCCCCAAGCTATCACCCCCCCACAGAATGTCTTACTATTTTACTGGACATGCTGTACCTATAAGTAAACGATTTAACATGTCATGCTTATTTGTACTTTTACTAAAACTGGAGCAGGAAAATAATTTTAAAGACTTTACTTTTATTTTTACTAAATGCAATAAATAATTTAAAACCAGACGGTGGTTTAATCGCCACTAATATTAAATAATCGCCACTAAAATTAAATATTACAAATTTTGGACGAATCTACAGTTTGTAATTTAGATATCCGTGGAAAAATATTGTCTTTAAATTATTTCGTACATACCTTATACTATAACTTGAATGCTTCGTTCGTTTAGTAGTCGCAAGCGCATTGCCTGTGCGTTAGGTCCAGAGTTAGATTTCCGGGTCGGGCAGTACTATCGGTTCTTCTGTTGGACAATTTTCAGTCACAGCCCAGAGTTTGGAATTGTGACCGACTAGTGGCAATAAACTCAACATCATATTGGACTTGATCACAGTATCGGTGGAACATGGGTGTACCTATCTTTTCCTAATCTTTCGGGGGGTTCTTATATACCGACACGAATAAATGCACATCTAAATTAGTTCAATTCATTTTCTGTACCAATCCCGATAAAAAAGCTCTGATATATTGGAATAATAAGTATAATTGTAGCACTTAGTGTGGGGAAACCGTGTAGATCGCACATCGTTAAGTGCACAGGAAGACGGTCCGGATATCTCTCGTTAAGGAAGTGTTCGCTACAGGAAAACTGCGGCACACTGTCACACCGGACCGTGGTAATGGGGCCTTTAATTTAGTTGCGTGTACATGTTACAATACTGCCCTACCAACTATAACCACTTTAACTGTATTATTACTGTTATTTTTTATTTTATTAGAAATGGGTTTGCTTTTGTCTCTAGTCTAGGTCAGGGGTGACAGAGACAAAGTCGACGATGGAGTGAGCTTACCCAGAAGAAGCTTGTTCACTCTAACTTTGAATAGATTAAGCTTGAATGCTTTGGGAAACACAGGCCCATTTTTTACACAAAAACAAACCCACAAAATTTTTCATGTTTTTTTTTTTTTGTATTGGTGTTTATATATGTCATCGAACTGATACCGAATATGAAAGAAAGAAAGAAAAAATGTTATTTGAAAGTCAGTAAGTACACAATTAATGTAACATAACATAGCATCACGCCTGTATTCCCCAAAGGGGTAGGCAGAGGTGTACACAGTTGTACACACACATTTCACCAATGCTGTTATTAAGTCCGCTGATGCATTTGACGCTTTCAAAATAATAATAATATTTTTAGAACGTGGTACAAAAATCATTTAAACCAAATCAAATACCTTCCATTTTGTAATTCGCATTCAAATCTTAACAAATTCTTATTAATATTATGAAATCGTTATTAATATTATGCAATCGTTATTAATATTATGTTACAAATCGGTCTAAATGTAGCCAATTGTAATGGCAGAACGCACAATAAGCAGGAATCAAATGCTCACCCGAGCCCTAAGATTACGTGCTATTTTGGGATAAATCAATTAGCATTCATTCTTCCATTCACTTTTAAGACACTTAAGTCATTTGTAGCTAGTTTTGTTAACCCATTGAGGGGCGCTAGATGTACTTCATCTAGCGCCATTCACTGTGTTAATTTTTAACGGTTATTTTTCACCGTTTTTTGTTGGGATTGTCTGATTACTTTCGATCTCGAACGGAGCCTTTAGTCATGAGCTGAACCCTAATATAAAATACTAATAATTAATGTCAAAAAAAAAACGGAAAGTGTAACCCCTCCCCCCCTATCCTCGAAATCAAATCAATTCCTGGGCTATGACTGTTAAGTACCTACTTCAACTTATAGTGCCCTAAATTGAATATCTTTTAAAAATATGTATATTTTTATGTTTTCTCGTTAACCTGAAGTTTCAATTTTTACAACCCTTTCTGGATATATGCTCCAGGCTATATTGAATTAATCTCGTACCATATGGTGCGTGTTGCATGTATTTATATAGGAATTTTGAGATATTTTTAGAAAGTGTAAATGCTCTACAACTTTGATTGACTTTCGGCTAGTATATGGGGTTTCGATTCTATTGAATTTATTGCACATTATTATGAACAAATGTTTAATTATATTATCATTCTAAAATTTTATTTCGATACATCCAATCTAAACGGCTTAATTCATAGATAAACACAAACCTCATATTATACAGAATCCACGATTCGGGCAAAGTTTTTCTCCTAGAAATGTTTGCCGATCTTTGCTGTATTGTGCTGAATACAACTGTTCTTAGACGCGTCTGTTTCAATACAAAACGTGACCAGATCAGAAGTCAGAGCTGACTGATGAAGTACACCTTCGTATGTCTTCTTATAGTTTTTGTATAAACATAACATTTGATATAGATGTATTCATTTGTGTTTTGTAGAAATAACGTGACGCAAAGCACTTAAAAGAAAATGAGAATGTAAAAAATGTATAGATATGTACCTAATGTAAATAAATAAATCAAATCTCAAGTTTGTGGACACGGTTGGAGCGAGTGGAACAGAGTGGTCGAGAGATCGGCTGCTGTACCGTATATCGCGGGTTTGATTGATTTAATGTTCCGGATCTGGGTGTGTGTACACGTGAGATTTGTGTCAGTAAATTCTACCCACAATATAGAAATAATAATACAAATCAGTGAGGCAACGTTTTTTTCACTTTAAATTATTTCAATTTCAAATTCTTGAGTTCTGAAATCGCAGAGCTTCTCTGGACTGTCTGTGCAGGCCAACTGTGGCCCCTGCACAAATTAAAGAGTCAGTTGACATTTTCGACGGGCCATTCCTAATCTGCTGACCTCTGGGGTTGCGGTCAATATAGTTCAGATCCCGGAATACCGGTATAGATTAGTCGAGGACGATCTAGTTTTAGTCCATGCATAACGCTGAAGTCATTATAAAAAAAATAGGTCACTTTAAAACAATCGATATTTAGGAACTTCTAACTTGATAAAACAGTTTTGACAACGTACAAATGCAGGCTAAGACACAAACACAATAAGTTCTTCTCCTAGCCAGACATAAATCCGTGCGATTGCGTCACAAATCGCATCGGTTACCAGTCAACAGTCGCAAGTACTGCTAGTAAATCGTTTCCTATAGTTGGCTCACATCTTGCGAGATGACTAATGGATTTGCGGTGTGTTTTTATTTTAAAGTTTCAGTTCCGAAGTGGGTAATGGATTTTATTTTTATGGTTTCACATGTTTATTTTTTTGGGCTGTCTCTTATTTTCAATTCGGGCAAAGACACATAAATCTAAAGCGCTTCACCACCAGACTTTTCATCTATTTATTTTATTTAACTTCTTCCAATTGTTATTACAGACAATAACTACCCAATGCAATAATGTAGATAGATATTGAATATTTTTTTGTCTCTATCTTATTTGTTCTACTTGGCCTTTTCCAAATTAAATTGAGGTCTGCTTCCAGTCAAACCGGATGCAGCTTAATACCAGTATTTTACATGGAGCGACTGACTATCTGATCTCCACAACCCAATAACTGGGTAACACGATATGTCGTGGTATGACTGGTTTTAGACTTGCAGGCCTCTGACTACCCGTGACGGCTGTCATAGATCTTAATTTGACAATTGGGACCGACGACGGTTTACCTATAATATCTACCTAGCTAATATTGTCCCATAGCAGGCAAAGACCTACCTTGCAATGAATTTATTTAATTTAGTAATTAACTATTTATTATCGAACGTACAAAATTTTACGTAATAACAATAATATTTATTTTGTTATTGGCGAGTCAACAGGTATTTAATTACACCAGTTGATTGGGAAGAAGTGTAAAATATAAATAATTATGTCGTTTCCGATGAAAGATTGATGGCCTAGTGGGATATTCGTTATACTGGCAAGTACTTATTCCTATGCTTCTTATAAATTAATGTATTTAAATAAGTGAAGGAACATCCTATATTAATTCTATTTTTCAAAGAAACATTGAAAAAATAATAGACAAGAACGGGGCTTGAACCCGCGACCTTTGACGTTCCGTGTCATCACTCTACCAACTGAGCTACCTTGTCGTGTTCAAACCTATTGAATTTTCAATCCTCTTTGTATACGTCTTAAGGAGACGCCTGGTGATATTTATCTAGTAATCATTTACAGATTTACTACACTCAGCGTTACCACTTTGCAGTTGTAAATCGCCACACGACAAGGTAGCTCAGTTGGTAGAGTGATGACACGGAACGTCAAAGGTCGCGGGTTCAAGCCCCGTTCTTGTCTATTATTTTTTCAATGTTTCTTTGAAAAATAGAATTAATATAGGCATTACATGGCCTCAACATGTATTAAAAAAATATAATTATATATGAAGGAACATCCCTTCTAGAAACCAACCTTAGAAATATATTCGACTGTATTGTGACGTTACTAAGTTGTTCATCAAACGAAAACATTAAAACGATTTTTACTATAGGGAACATGGCGCCATGTTGGTGAAAAAATGTTGTCAGTTACAATATACTTAAAGGAATGGTAACATTGGTTGGCGTGTTTCCTGTAGGTTTTTTTAAATCATTTGTTTCTTTTTCGAAACAACGTAGTTATTACCTTTTTTTCAATTATTATTTTTAAAGAACATATTAATCGCTTTTAAAGTGATTGTAGTTGTAATTTGTATGCGGCAAACATTTAAATGGCAAGTGTGCCCGACAAAACTAACTAACATATATATAAATTAATAGTTTGAATTTGAAGTCCGCCAGTCTTTTAAACATGATTCTACATACAAATAATAATATAATAATGTGTAGGTAAGGGTCATTTCATCAAAAATCATTTTTCACTTTTCGGCGCAGGTCGCTAAATCCTCCACGTGGATGATTTTACAAAGTACCTAGGTACTT
This sequence comes from Xylocampa areola, assembly GCA_935421205.1. Taxonomy (NCBI): domain Eukaryota; kingdom Metazoa; phylum Arthropoda; class Insecta; order Lepidoptera; family Noctuidae; genus Xylocampa; species Xylocampa areola. The sequence continues at coordinate 9,946,796 of OW285220.1, forward strand.
AGTTTTAGGTCAAGTGGAGTTTGAACTTTGTTAGAAAATAGGGCTAACATAGGTAATCTTTTTATTAGTACTTGAAGTCTTGCCGTGTTAGTTTTTGTATTTTGTGTAGAGTTTTCTCTTCCGTAATTTTGTTGGTTGAAGGAATTCTTTGTAACATTTTCATATTTAATGAGACAGTACTTTAGAAAGATTTTTTTATTATTGCATTATTATTCTATTATGCTGTCATGTTTCGAATCTAAATCGAAGCTACATGAAGTAAAAACTAATATATTTTTAGTAATTTACATAAATTATTTGCGATAACATAAAATAAAAAAATTACATTATTTACCTTTTTTTTTCCTGAACTTTGCAAGTGTCCAATTTCTATGAAAGCATTTAGGTAACATTTTTTAATATTTTCTCAAAACATTATATTAGAGGTCAAAGGCTGTATTTTATCTATAAAACATTTTTCGTATCATATTATTATGCGGCCAGTTAATATATTGCCCAAAGTACCCCACAGGCTATTTTACTTTTATGTCTCAATGAAATATTTTATGTGGCCTACCTATAAATAAAATGTAAACTTATTATTTCTAAACGTTTTTTGTAAGGTTCCAGTATAAATTTCTTTATTGTATAAACTATAAAATATGAGCGTAAGATTCTCATTTTTAACCTATGTAATTACATTTTACGATGTTCGTAAATCATATGTTTGTTGTTACTGCATTAAACATGAAGAATAAATGTATATCGTAGCGTTAAATACAATGAATTATAAAGTTTAATTTGTGTTTAAATTAAAATAGCATTGTCCCATATTTTATTACGAATTTATTATTTACGAAACATGTGCGAAGTCAAGGAAATGATACAATGGTTTTTTTTTTTTTAAATGTTACATTTTTAATTTTTCATTAGGAACTGCCTCTTTAGTCTAGTGATCCCAGGCACAACTGCTAAGCATGAGGTCCTAGGTTCGATTCTCGTTATTGGGTTTTTCTATTAGAACGTTCTCAAGAGCAGCCCGGAGTTTGGTACTGTGCCTGGTATATCAGGCTCACCACCAATTTATTACATAGGACTTAATAACAGCATTGGTGAAATGTAGGAGTACAACCCTGCATATCCCTGCCTACACCTTCAGGGACACACTAGGAATTTCTCCGATATTTCATATCTCCTCAGCTGACCAGCTACCACTTTAAAATAATTTATTTCCTTTTTTATATTCATAGTGCCGCTACTGGAATCGCGCCGCAACGGCAACTTTAGGGCGTTTGTGATGCGCGTGGTATTTTTACTAACATAAAGTTTCTATGCAAGCACTGTCATCTATCTAGACTATATTATAACTGACGTAGAGACAGGGGGTTGCGGTCTTCAGTACCCATGAGAGGTAAATAGTGGGTGCGGGGTACCCATTATCATAGACATAAAAACTGACCAGATATCGAACGATGATTATTCGCAACATCTTTTTGTCCTACTGCTTGTCTGTTCCCCTATAACATAAACTCTATTATACTCTACTAGACTACTTAGAAGCGATTACACACACTTTACTCAACAAGAATATATGTAAATACATTAATCATTAATTTTTCGGTCGGTGTGCATTTTTCTTTTTGAGTCATCACAGGGCATGAGCACCTACAGGATTTGCTAAAAACTGGCGCCGCTGTGTAGAGATACTATATATGTACAACTTCACAAAAAAAATAAAGTTTTTTCTACCTGTCCAAACTCTTATAACTTAAGAACCAGATAACCGATTCTGATGCGGTTTTCACTGTGGCGTAGCTTAGTAGCCCAGGCAATAGGTACGACATGATATTATTGTTTAATATACACGCGGAAAAAGTTGCGGGCACAGCTAGTTTATAATATGTTAGTTTGTAAGGTATCTATGGGCCAGAGTAGCCTGTTAATTGATTATTATATTTTAATATTATTACTGACAACGTACACCATATAAAATAAAAACCTCTGGCATGGGCTGCAACGAAGAAGTTCTGTTATTTCTCTCAACAAAGAAATTAAACCGTTACCACCTGTGTCAGATATCAGGAACAAATAAAGGCTTCATAGTTTCTTATTTTTATACGAAACGAGGAGGTAAGGAGGATCGGGTGGCGGGAATCGCACCTAACTGTTCAATTAAGAACGAAATTAATGGCGGTGTGTTCGCTCCGTATTTTATTTTAACTGTCCAAGTTTACGCGTAATTTGAGACGATTGGTTTTTTATTTTTCGTATTTTCTTTTATCTGTTACTATTGCCTACCTTGTTTTATTGAGAGATTTTTAACTGAATTGTTTTGTTTTTTAGTGTGTCGTTGTGTCGAATGTCGCCTGAAGGTGTCAACAGGCTCACCACCTAATTATATGCGACTGATAGCATTACAAAACGACACAAAAGTTAAATATGGCGTGAAATATATATTACATCTAAAATGGAAATGCACACGACATATACAATGAACTAAGGATGAAAGGTGGATTGAAGAAATAACTAAGTAACTGGTACACCATAGAATGTAAAAGAAAAGTTGGACGACCACAAAAAACATAGAGTGTCGATTTCACGATGATGACGAGGCCAACACAGGACAGGAAAGTATTGAAGGAAGCCTCCAATGATTTCGTTTCACCACCGTCGGCGGTCCTTAAACGATATTAAGTTAAGAAGTAAAAAACGCTCCGAGGTGCTATTGAGAATTAATTTCCTAACAGGAAAAATCAATTACACTTTGCCCGACACGGGAATCGAACCAGGACCAGCAGTACCTCAGCAGTACCGCTTGAGCCCACTGGACCAACGAAGGTAGCTCTAAACATTATTAGTATAAAGTCATTGGTGAAATTTAGGGTGTGTTCAACTCTGCTTAATCCACAGAGAATTTAGGCGTGATACTATGCATTTTTTGTTCATATTGTATCTGCCTGACACTACACAATGGATAGATCCCGTAACTAAATCCCAAAATAACCGAGCCGTCATTAATATGATAATCTGTGGGTAAAAACCGCTGTCATTATGCAACAGCTCGCCCGCCATAATACCATGCCGCCATGACAGGTGTCCACGTAAATCCCATGTGCACGGTATTGATATTAGTTTTCATACTAAACCACATATGTCCCAAAATGAATGCTTTTGTATAGCGTTTGAGCTTCACAAAGGTGTGGCCCACACTTCACCAAGACGAAAAAAGTAGAAAAAAAGAGAGGCTGCCGTGCAGTGGGGCAAAAGAGGCCAAAATAATAATGAGCGTTGCGTTTAACAGAGAACATCGGTAAAAGACTATTATATGTTCTATAGTAAGGCTAAAGGAACAGTGTCGTTTTGGTTGAGAGGAGTTCGGCATAAAGTAATTAACGATCAAGTAACGATCAGCGTCGTAAGGGAGCGTTGTGAAATGAACGCAGTGCTGGTTTGTGCATGTAAAAAGGATGGATGAAAGGAGATTGATCAAACTAGTAAGTATACGAGATGAGAATCAGGGCTCACTGCATTATGACAGCTGTTACGAGTAGTCAGATACCTGAAATTATGTTACCCAGTAACTGGGTAGTGGTCATATAGGTAGTCGCGCCATGTACTGTTAATATTATACTGGAAGCCAACCTCATCGTTGGGAAAAGGCTCGGCAGATTTTATATTCGTGACCCATAATTTTGTAGCTTGTCGTAAAGACATCATGCACTTCTAAAGTGTGTTGTTGATGAGTTCAAATATTTGATACTATTAACATATTATCGACCTTACTCTTTTCAGGTTTGTATTATACAAGGCTGCTCTCCAAGCCCTGCAAAGTATTGTATAAAGAAATGTATTATTCTACGCGACATCGCCATTAAAATACCTCTTGTCCACTGTAGTGTGGTATAGTACAGCGACTTTCTTCTTGAAAGGATTCACTCCGGTTTCAATGTGAATGGACCGACTCAGCGTTCTCGCAAAGATTACGATGACTCTCAAGCACATTTAGATTTCATGAGGACTTTATTTTGACTATGAATGCAGAGCTTTATTGCTTTGAGAAGGTATCTGATTTTAAACTTTTCAAAAGTGCTTATTTTGCAATTTAAATCATGATATTAATATAGTATACAGTGATGACTTGAAAGAATCAGTTACCTTTAGGAAATATACCCTAAAAATTTAAAATAGCTCTATTACATAATGGCAGAAACTACAGAAAGCCATCTGCTACGATCCTTACATACGCGTTTTGCTTCGTCCACTTTCATACATCTAGTATGAATACATGCGCAGCGCTTGCGAGTACTAAGCACCTTACCTTTATGGAGGATATCTATCTGCCTAGCCTTTTCCCAATTATATTGGGGTCGGCTTCCAGTCAAACCGGATGCAGCTTAATACCAGTATTTCACATGGAGCGACTGCCTATCTGACCTCCACAATCCAGTAACTGGGTAATACGATATCTCGTGGTACGACTGGATGTCAGATTTTCAGGCTTCTGACTACTCGTAGCGGCTGTCATAGATCTTAATTTGATAACCGGGACCGACGGCTTAACGTGCTCTCCGAGGCACGGAGGGGTCTCGGTATGAAATGATGGTCACCCATCCACAGACCGACCGCGGCAAGCGCAGCTTAACCTCGATCGATCGATCTGTGCGGCTGTTACTTAGCCACGAGCCCCTCCACCTTTATGGAGGATATGTAGGTATCATAATAATAAGGTCAGTGTATATCCTTCTAGGGCGTCCCCTTCCGGCATTTCCACTTATACCTTTTGTTAACCATCTTTCATTCATTCTCAATATGACCAAACCATCTAAGCATACTCTTTTCAATTTTCGTCACTATGTCTTCTTTTATACCGCAACGTTGTCCTATCAAATCTTTCCTCAATTTATCATCCATAGTTACACCACACATACTTCGCAAGGAACAGCTGTATTAATTAAATATACATATTTGAAAAATGGTAAGAAAAATGGAAATCGAACCTGTGACCTTCCGTTTACTTAACTGGTCTACTTAACAGGGTTCGAGTCCCGCTTGCGGCCCGTTACCTGATATATACTCGTAGATATTAACTTAATGCCGTCAGTTTTAATAGGTGATTAACATTGACCCATTACTTATTTTTTTTAGTTTTAGCTACTATACCCGTGATGATTTAGTCAAAGATCTATGTAAAAAGCAGTTGGTAGTGGAGCAGAATTATTGACTTTAGATGATGATGATAACGATTTTCAGACCAATATCGATCACGGCAACTGCTGCGACTCCGTCTTATAAATAACATGTACATAGTTGTCCCTCGTATGAATGAAAATGAACTATTTAAATAAACAAAAGATTTATTTATATCACAAAATTATCAAATCACTTGATAGACCGATAATTTAAGAAAATACCACATGGATTCAAAGCTGAAACTGCCCACCATTAAATTTATTTATTTATTTTTGTAAACAATCAACAAGCTTACAGAAGACAAGGTTGTTATGTTTATTGCCATATGTTTTTAGAATGTGTTGTGTGAATACCTACGCTTAATTGAATTAATTTATATTTAAGAACATAATTCACTTCTCTGTCGCATTAGGTTAAGCTCCTGTTATGATAGAATATGTAAGTATGAAATAAATAAATAATTATTTGACTTCTTGGGTATCTAGTTCGAAATTGTATAGTTTACCTGATTAAAACTTCTCAATCCTGTTTACTGAACCCATAAAACGCTTCACAGTACGGAAAAGTTTCCTAAAGCAGTTTAATTTAATATAGCATGATAAACCGTTGATTAAAAATTTTACGCCTGCAAGAAAACTGATGGCAATAAGTTGCAGACTAACAACTTGCGTTTATCATATTGTAGTATTATTTGCTGTATTAATATAGATTGATATTAATCTATCAAATGATATCTACTGTTCTTATTAATCTTATGACAAACAATTTATATTATTTTATTTTAAGTCCATCCACTTCACTTAAGTTTATTGCTAATTAATAGCCAGTTAACTTTTTTAAGTGTTGCCAGCAATATGCTTTCTACAATATTATCAGTCCCTAATCTGAAACTCCATAAATAAATCGGATTTTTTCATTTTTCCTTTATTAAAAACAACATCGCAGACCACAATAAAGTGTATCGTAACAAAAGCAATTACTAGAAAATTGTACCAAAGTAAAGCAACGTTTGTGGACCACTAGGAACGCATCTAGAAGAAATATGCCGTATTTCTCGTGCAGTTTGGCCCCGTTCCAACCACACGCTCCTTTGGTTTATTTTGAGTATACCGCGTTCAGTTGACGCCGCGATAAAGTAATCGATTCAACGAATTGAATTTGCACCAATTTGTCCCGACTCCAACAAATACCTATATTATTAAGACCAGCAGTTCGAATAAAAGTGGTTTCCGTGGTGAAAGTTAAAGTTCGTAACCGGTGGGGCCGCTGTAATCAGCGCTAATGTTCGAAGTTCTGGAAACCAGGAATTCGTTTGATCGCTCAAAATGTACGTACCATGTGTGTAATTTTACTGTAGTATGATCCAAATTATTGATAGAATTTGTTAATGAACAAACTTATATTATTGTAACAAGGCGTTAGCTTTGTAAGTGACTAAAATGTTATAAAGAGTTATAGCGTTAGCTTTGTAAGTGACTAAAATGTTATAAAGAGTTATAGCGTTAGCTTTGTAAGTGACTAAAATGTTATAAAGAGTTATTAAGACTGTCTAATCAATGTCTGGGGCTTGTTGTTTTTAATTTCACAGTTGGGCTATACGTTTATTATGTTGTCAGTGTATTATTGATAAACAAAATAATGACAGTAGGTGATAAAAACAACTGACAGTAAACGTGTTAAATACGAAAACATATATTTCTTGACATCACGGAAATAGGCACCGCTAATTGTCTTTACAGTAAATATATTCATTTTGACTGGTATACCTAGACATAAATACAGATAAATACGTTTTCCACAAAAAAAATATAACTTTATGGTACAGATATAGTTAATTGGTTAGGGACCTTTCTTGACGGATTTTATTTAAATCACCAATGGTACTAGTTTATCCGTATAATAATTTTCGAAATAACAAATTTGTTATGTCTGACACACACAAAGAACATTCGACTCTCTGCTAAAGGCAGGTTCGGATGCTTTCAGATTAGCGTATGTAGCCCATATGTGCTGTAATGTTACCTTAATTACGACCCACTCTTAAATGAAGGTTCTAAGCCCGGTACGACTTAACTATTGTATTAATGTAATAACCTAATTATTGCCACATACTTTCGTGAACATATTTTCGGTTAAAACCTTTCTAACTAAACTGTCTTTAGTCCTTAGACTCCTGCCAACGACCACACGGTCCTCCGCTAACTTTTACCGAGGTTCCAATGATCGCAACTCCATTTGCGTCAACTCTCTATCTACGTGAGCCTATAAACCCAGGCCTCAGATTTGAAGTAAGATTAAGTGGCTTTATAATACATGGTTACATATTTTGATATACCTACTTTCATTTTCAGGTACGTTCAATATTTAATAGTGTTGCTTTCGTCAGCCTGCCTTGTCAAAGGGCAGCAGGGAAGATGCGACCAAACCCCTCCCCAGGCTACTAGACTGGAGCCCTCCGAAGACAAAGGCATCTACCATTTAGACATACAGAATACGCCTCCGAACGAGAAAGGGATAACTTACTATACGCCAGATCAAACATATGTTTGTAAGTTTTGTTTTATTATTTCTTAATTAAAATCTACGCCCCTGCCTACCTTTGCGGGGAATAAAGGCGTGCGTAAATACAATATTACCGAAGTTTCTATTACTAGGTTTGGTTGAGCGCCTGACTAATTTGCGTTAGCAAAATAATGAACGGAATGAATTGCGCTCAATAAAAATTAAGGTTGACTTATAATTTTACGGTTCATTGTTATGTCTGCACTAATAACGTGACTGTGCCGGTTTTTATTGTAAACCGCGTTGCCTTAAGATGCAAGTGACCTCTAGCTTGTCACTTCGAAAGCAATGGGCGTCTAATGCTTAGACTAAGTTTGGAATGATTTGCATTTGACTGCTATAAAAATATTAAAATTGAATAGCAATAAGTATCTGACCATCCGGCAAATTGATGCCTTTATTGACCGTTGTGGAAACCAGTTGGCTTGCTAGCTGTTGCTACAGCTACATAACGTCATGCCTATGTTCCTCGTTGAGTAAGGCAGAGTTGTATTGCAGTTGTAAACCCATATTATATGAATGCTGTTATTATGGTCCCATGTAGTAGGTCTGTCTCGTTGGTCTAGTGGCCCCAAGCGCGACTGCTGAGCATGAGGTCTCGGCTTCGATTCCCGGGTCAGGCAAAGTGTTATTTGAGTTTTTCTGTTAGGAAATTCTCAGTAGCAGCCCGGAGTTTGGAATTGAGCCCGGTAGAAGGCAATAGGCTCACCACCCATTACATGGGACTTAATAACAAACAGCATTGGTGTAGTGTGGGTGCACAACTGTGTAGGTACACCTCTGCCTACCCCTTCGGGAAAAACAGGCGTGGTGTTGTTATGTAGTAGGTGTTGAGTGCCATGTCATAAATGCTATAGCTAATAAACATTAAATCAAAACGATTTTCTTTTGTTTTTCCTAGTGACCATATACACGACAGTACCTACCCGCCCCTTCCACTGGTTCATGATAACAGCAGAAGACCCAGATGTGGATAACAATATATTCGAGTTTACTCACAAGAGTAGTGACGTCGGCAGTTTGAAGACTTTGGACATAGACAAGTCGCGGTATAGTGAAAGATGTTCCAGCTCTGTGGAAAATGCTGACAATTCTGACAAGACCAGCGTTGAGGTAAGACGATACGAAATTGTCACGTTTACTCAACTGTTCTGCTTGTTCCTCTGCCTGTTTAAAAGCAAGATTCTAATGATACATGCATACATCTAAATCAGGGCAGCTGTTTAGAAGTTATGGTGGAATAAAGAAACTCACGAACATACATACATACATGAACCCTATTACCCTAAAAATATAACACTCCTTTATTTTGGGCAGTTGTGTAATAAAATGCACGCACTTTAAAATATTGACTGTCGCAGCTTACTGATCTAAGATATGTAGAACAATGACGATTCATTTAATCGAACAAAAAAGAACATTAAGTTTATTATTTACATAATTGGTTAGATTTGATAATTTTATGTCTGTTTGTGGGTTACCGTTCACTGGATATAGCTCACGCGCATTATGTGGAACGTCAAATGTACGAGACAATTTTCCGAAAATTAAAAAAATCTTTTAGCCATACAAAAGAGTAACTTAACCTAAGTATTTTTAATTATACTCAAATACTTTACTCATTAACTCAACCTGAAATTTCTTCACGATAGATCCACTGGGTGTCTCCGAAACAAAGTTCACATAGCCAGACAGTTCGGATTCGGGCAATGGTCGCGGAGAACAGTGAGGCATGGTACTCTGGACCAAACCTGACCATAGTGCTGCATAAGACCACTCAAAACGCCCTTGATAGTCCACCTTATCCACCGGTTACCGAATGCAATCTGTGCAGTGAAGCTAGGTACGAGGTGAGTTGAATTTATAATAAAACGACTTTTAACCGGATTAATCGTGTGTATTATTGTTTTTTTTTTCTGACGTTTCGGACACTTTGCAGCGTTTCTGGTGGCATATAAGATGACAGGCGTAATAACCATAACGTTTAACTGCTAAAAATAATTAAATATTTTTTGTCTCTGATACAGTTTTAAAACTAAGCGAATTTTATTGAAAACGTTTTTTTTTGTTTCTTTGGTATGGTTAGAATCATGGTGTTGGAAACCATCGAGAACATCTCTCAGGTTTGCTGGTTTCTTCGAGCCTTTCCTTTAGGTATCGATTACCAAACTGGTACACGGTACCCTCAGGAGTTCAGATTTTGTCAGATTACAAAATCTGAACAATGCAGAATGTTTCTTGTAGCAGTGTGGTAGCAGTTATTCAACCTCAAATTGACTGCACCAAGCGTTGCTTAACATCAACGATTGTTTACTAACCAGATATTTCAACTGGTTATGAGAGCTTCAATTCAACGCATTAATTAACTGAACTTGTCATATTTCCTTGTTGGTCTTAGTGATCCCAAGCGCGACTGCTGAGTATGAAGTCTCGGGTCGGGCAAAGTGTTATTAAGTTTTTCTGTTAGAATATTCTCAATAGCAGCCCGGAGTTTGGAATTTTGTGCCCGGCTGATGGCAATAGGCTCACCACCTGTTACATGGGACTTAATAACAGCATTGGTGAAATGTGGGTGTACAGCTGTGTACACCTCTACATATCCCTACAGGCGTGATGCTATGTTATGTTATGTCAAATAATTATATAGACGACACAGAGAAGAAGATATACCGAAGCTATAGATTTCCGATAGTTGCTGCCACCAAACGACGCCGACGTAAGTACTTCAAGCTTCGAATTGGATACCATTTATACCTCTCAGGCTTCCGTTTATCAAGATGTGAACTTAGATATCCCACGTTTACTACGAATCAGATCTGTATATGCAATGCCATTCCCTCTAGGTCGCCTTCCGCCTTCTACTGATTTACGAGCCAGCTTTTGTCAAAAAAACTAAACGCAGTCAATGTCAAGTTATGCGATGCTTGTCACGGTTAGTAAGCAGATGAGTCACTGCTAGAATCGTTTCCATCTTAGCATCACCGTGCTTCGGAAGCCATATTGAACTGTGTGTCCCGGCTGTTATCAATATAATATATGAAATCTACGGGGGTCTTGAACAATCACCAGGTTGACTTCTCACAGCTCTAACCACACGACGTGTGTCGTATACAGGTGACTGAAACAACACGACCAACTATAGGACTGAATAGATAGCAATGACGTCACCAAAAGATGTATTAATATGTCGTAGAGAGAAAGTAGTGAGCAGAAGTCGAGGTGGCTTGGTGGTCAGAGCGCCTGGAGTATTTATCCGGGAGGCGCAGGTTCGAATCCTGCTCACGACCGTATATTTATTTCCATAAAAATTTATAACTTTAGAGTTTACTACGCATGCGTGAATGCCATTGTAAGATTTATCTGTATTATATAGAGGTTATGTTCTTATTTTTTTGTCTTAGGGCTAGTTTCATTGTTAATTTTGTTCTAGGTGATATTCCTCGGAAAATGGTCAAGAGTGGCCCATCCGCGCAACTACCCCAGTAAACCTGATATGAATGGCTACAGCCATGTGGTAGGATGTTCTCATGCATACAACTACTCTCTATGGCAGCAAGGACTCAGTGCCAGTTTTGGCCTTAAACAGCTGGCTGAAACAGGCGACACTTCAGAGCTTGAAAAGGAGATCATTTCACAGGTAAATTGAGCTATTAGTACCTAAGTGGATTAATATTTCTAAATTGAGTATGAAGAGCTAGAAGGGGCGAAGCACAAGAGAATGATGCTATGAATTTTGGTGGATGGCGGGGAAAGCGAGAACAAAGAATAAATTAGATGGATTATGTGAGGGACGATAGAAATGAAAAGGGAGTGAACGATAACGTGACGGCTGGCGGAGGAGAATGAGAGACAAAAACACATATCCCAAATACCTTGGGACCAATGACCAGTCTGCTCCGACTTTCGGTATCTAGGTTCTATCGTACAATGCGATTGCGAAATAGACCGGAGCGATAAGCATAGAACTAACACAGGGTGGATGAAATGGCGGCAGGTCACGGGAACTATTTGTGACCCCCAAATCCCCCTTAAACTTAAGGGGAAAATCTATAAAACTATTATTAGGCCTGCCGTCTTGTATGGTTCAGAATGTTGGCCCACGAAGGGAATGATTGAAAGACATGCACTGAAGATGAAAATGTTATGAGGGATGTGTGGTGTGACGCGGATGAATAGAATTAGAGATGAATATATAAGAGGAAGTCTGGAAGTGACAGGTAAAGGAAGGAGGAAAGTAGTGGTATATTAAAGGCTACAGGTGGCTTAAGCTCTGACACTAGGTTATTCATCAACCATAGGATTGGAGAAGAAGGGTCAGACTAAGGAAGACCAGCATACAGCACGATGAAGGATTTTAGCTTCCAACTTAATTCTTCTTGACGTTTTGCATGACAGTCGGTGTCTGTGATTATTCTTGTTTTTTCTTGAGATTTTATATTATAATTTATGATTATGGATTGTATCATATCTGAGGTGCATAAATAAATATATATAATTCACTTATATAACATAAAAAAATATAAATTCTTGTAATAGGTGTACGTACATACATATATCAATAAATAAAAAATAAATGTTCTGTTAATTTTAGATGGCTCCAACAACTGGGACCAGAACCCTGATAAGAGGAAAGCGTCGCCACCACCCCTACATGTCGGAACCCTCACACGCCCTCTTCAGGGTCGACAGATTTCATCACCTGTTTTCCATAGCCGTAGCCATGAGACCTTCCCCCGACTGGTTTTTGGGGACATCCAAGTTTGAGCTGTGTACTAAAGATGGGTGGCTGGAGAATTATGACATACCCTTGTATCCTTGGGATGCGGGGACGATGGATGGAGTTTCTTATGAGGTATGCAGTATGGCTTTTTACACGACTGCCCAAAAAGGAGTGTTAAGTTTTTTATGTATGTTTGTAAGTTTCTTTATTTCACTATGACTTCTAAATAAACGCCTGAACCGATTTTGATGTATGGTAGGTATATGGTTAGAATCCTTACATTATCCCTAGTAACGTAAGATTTAAAAAAGTAGTGTATATATAGTATAATGGTACACAAAAAGGTGTGAAATAAAAAATAAAAGAAACCACGCGTGACAGGCGAGCTTCTTAATTTCTTAATGAATTTTATCTTTTCCTAGTTTCATTATCTGCGAAGAATAGCCATACCTTCCTGAATATTTTAAGGGTTTGAGTCATATTTTACTGAACCCGTTATTAAGTCCCATCTGCGGTCTTTTATTGCCTACCCTATTGCCATCATTTGGGCACAATTCCAATCTTTGAATTTTCTGACGGAAAACCTCACTAACACTTTGTCCCACCCGGGATTCGAACACAGGAGCTCACGCTGAGCAGCCGCTTGCGGCCACTGTACCAACAAGGCAGTATTTTTATGTTTACAGTCAATTCCAACCGTGTCCACACCGGTGGACAATGTGGAGCGAGTGGCAGTCGGTTCCTTCGACGAGGAGTCCCCATTTTACCAGATGAACTTGAACGATCTGAAAGAGTTCGCTCGTCTGATCATCAGGAGACTGGACGTGTTTCCGTTGATAGGTGCCGAGTGCAGCGAAGATGGTGGAGGTAATATAAATATTTTTGCTTGTGTGCAAAATACATTATGGTAGCTGTGCCGGACCCCTATCGGCTAAAAACCGCACATCCCAAACATTTCCGGGATAATACGGTTTTTTGGGAATTATTAATTATTTCCTTAATATCACAAATAAATGAAACAGAAATCTATACTAAATATAGGTTAGTCAAAATAAAATACAGAGATCAATGTCGTCTACATTTACAAGCTTTTTTAATAAGAAATAGTCAGTTATTGTATATTTTAATTTGTTTGAATGTATATTCTGCGTAGTTATCTACACTTTTTTTTTATTAATACCACACTCTTAATACCTACTTTGATTTCTTATCTGGGGGCACGGTAGCACTACCTACCTTTTCTGGAAGCTCTTCGTCGTATTTTCAAACCGTCATAGCTTCACTCTGGATAATGCTAGAAAGTAGAGCGGAGCGCTATGTACTTTGTACTTTTTGAAAGACCCCGTAGTCTATGATGTGCAATATAAATCCGACCTCAGTTATGAGTTTGGTTCTACTAGAGATCTCATAACTTTTTAAGAGTGAAAGCACAATGAACTTGAGAATTTTGGCAACCAACTTTACATGAAATATTTTGGGATTATTTATTACGTGCTTTCTACGTCACCTGATCAAGCTCTCCGCCCTTCAAATACGTTCAGATTTTCACAGACACTATCACGATGATTATGTGTTTTAATTCAAGTATATTTTCACTGGAAAAATAAATGGTATTTATTTTCTCTTTCAGAAAATGAAGAAGAACTGCAGGTGGAAGAAGTGGAGGAACCAGAAGAGTAAGCTTTTTCACATCACTCTCTTATGACCGACACCGAGTCCCTTCTTCCCTCTCGTGTGGTTAGAAGCGAAGCGTCAGAATTGTTCACGCTACTCAGAGGCCTTCGATAGGCTTCTTTTTCTTCTTCAATTGCCGAGTGTAGAGTTTCTATATAGAAAGAAGAAAGAAAGAAATCGTAATTTTAGCCTCGCGGCAGAAGTACTGTACATACACAAAAAAAAGAAACAAAAAAAATAAGAACAATAAAAAACAAAAGTCAAGAAGTCGAAACATATATCTATTATAGTAATATTATCATGTGTATAATTTTGTACACCTCGAACTACCCCTTATTCTTCTCTGTATCATACCTATCCAAAAGTTGCCTGATAGAAATCACCGGGAGCGATAAGGCTGCCCATCGTACCTCCCTTTATTTGAACTTGTAGTATTCTATTTTATTTGTTCAGTGAACAAAAAAGGGACAAAAATAAATAAAAAATGCGTCACTCTTTATTCTTGGGGCTTCCGCATCCAAGTTCTTCCCGCTCCCTTGACCAGGTCGTCCGCGCATCGTCTACTCCTTAGCTTAATAATTTCTGTCTAATAACAAATACCCGAATCGTTTAACACAGTCAACAAGGACTTGGTGGTGAGGTAATATGATTGCCTAGATGATGCCTGTATATGCTATACAGAATGCTATACAGAACTAAATTTACTAGTTTTTATGGAAATGAAAATATGCTGCCTGGGCGTAACTAAACGCTTCTCAATATTTAATAGCCCTCAAACCTCAAATCTACGTAAGTACGTACTCTCTCAGTCACTTTAAAGCTCAAAGTGACCGTAAGAATAATTAAAAGAGAATAATAGGCAAAAAGTCACCATATTTGCCCAAATCATTCCTAGATTGTAATAACCCGAGAACATAACTTAATGTACCACACCTGAGCTGCATGACTTGAAACATCTTCGAATGGGAGAAGTACAAAATTATACTTCATAATAATATAAATCTTAACTCCACATCGACCTCAGAGTGCCCACTATTACGCAATTCATGAAAAGGGCATCGAAGAGATACTTCGAGTCCACCCAAAACCATCCGAATCGCTTAGTTGTCTCTTCCGCCGACTACAGGCCGTCCCAGATCAACCAAATCCGCCGACCACGTCACGCTCTCCTCCGTCCCGATGATAGGATCACTGTAGCTCAAGAGTCTAACAGACACACAAGCACACTCCGACGCGCTCGATCGCCTCGCCGGCGAGGTCCGCGTCCGTCGCAAAATATTTCATCATGTCCGCCCCGACCCTTGCTCGAGCCGGCCCGCGCTGAGCTAGTAGCTTTAAACTCGTCCTTTAATAATAAGGTAACCGATATGATCCAGCTAGTCCCTAGTTTTCACCCCCCCCCCCCATAAACGCCCTAAGCCGAGGTTCGTATCCCGCAGGGGACGCCCTTAGTGCTGTGTTGCTTAGTTTGTAGTTAATAAAAATATGTTCTGGCTGGAGGCATCAAAATGCCTCGCCTTAGCTATTGTCCGGTTACGCAGATCAAACCCCTATGGGTTAACTGCAAGAGGCCACGTCATAAAAATAATAATATATAAATCTTTTGTGTCTGGCATGTAATTAGCGAGCCGACAGATAGGAATAAAAATAAATCTATTAAATACAGATAAATCCTTGCAAACTCTATAGTCACAATTTTATCTGTATTTGCTAATGTAATTGCATCTGTTCGACATTGTAATAACAGCAAAGTTAGTCTTGTCGGTTCAGTTTCCTGTAAAGGGAAGGAATGAGATGGCAATGACGTTACCAAAAGACGTATTAAAAATGCAGCAGAGGTCGAGATGGCTTAGCGATCAGAGCACCTGTAGTATTTATCCGGGAGGCGCAGGTTCGATAATTTAATTCACACGACAAAAAAAATATCCATAGGCTGACCACAGCAAACGAAATTTGACGTTCTAAATCCATATGGCTATTTTAATCACAATTCCCTAACAAGAATTGCAGATAAATGATTATTGTTTTATATTCTAGAGATCTCGAAGAGCCTGTATTAGGTGAAGTAAAGCAAAATATAGGAGCTGATGAGAGGTGTTCCATCGGAGAATGGGGTTCCTGGTCGCCATGTACACTCAAAGAGGGAGACTGCGGGAGTGGCTTCAGGACTAGGACGAGACATCCCATCAACCAAAATATTTACAAAGAGAACTATGATGTGTGTACCTAAGTATATCACTATTTTCAACTCTCGAACAATATAAAATTTTAAGTAGTTCTTAAATCTATCGCTTTAGGGCGAAATTATAATAGCAAGAGATGTCCACGTCAACATAAATGAAATTTTGAATTGGTAAATAGTGTTTTAAACGTAAATAACATATAATATTTTTTATATAAATACAATAATTTCTAACTTAACGTAAATATTACCACTTCATAAAATTAACGGTCAAAGTTACATTTACGCAGACACAAGGCAGTTTTTTTTTATTAAAGGATTCATTGCCCCACAATATTAATGTCTCCTATATCATAGACCCAAATCTCTCTTGCACATACACTCCGAGTCTAAACAATTAATTACCTATCTGTAGATTATAGTTACAAACATTTTGTTCCGTGCAGGAAACAGGAATCGAACCTGCGACACGCGTTAATCTCGGCCCGATAGTATTATATTAGTACCTAGTACCTAGTAGTATACTACGGCAGATTCGCCAATTTTATCGAATTGTACTTCTGATTCAATAGGATTTTAGTAAAAATACAATCTAAAAACACTTACCTTATGTTTATATGGCAAGCCTGCGATAGTTAAGCATCTAATTAGGTAGGTACTTACCTGATATTTTCGTAACAAACACTTCAACTGTGTAATAATTGGAGCATTCATCCATTGTTTCAGTATCAAGATAACCCTCAAGCGCAGCCGATGAGCAACAACTGTGAAGATCAGAGTGCTAAACGAGTTGAATATCAAAACTGTTTTATCGATTGCTATTAGAACGGATACTAACCTTCTCAATAAAACGCCTTTAAGAATAGATGAGTATTTTATTTCTATACCTGGGTTGACTAGGTGTTAACTGGAAACAGGCTCGGGTCGTGGAGAGATCCTGTCTTCTCGTTTTTGCGCGAAAATAACCAGTTTGTTAGTTTCGCCGGCTGCCCGGCGTCGACGGACCTAAGCGGGGGAAATACGGCGGGCGGACCGCGGACGGCAGGGGGGGGACCGCTGTCAACATTGTTTGTGCTTGTCGGGTATGAACATAGGCACGGATCGCGCATGCTCCGAGCGCAACGGCCCGCCTCGCGCGCGATCGCAACTTGTTGATTGTTCACTCACTTCACGCCAGTTGAGTCGCGAACGATGCGCCGGCTGGTCGTGTCCCGTGTACGCATCGTTGTCGCTCCGAACTTCGAAATTGTTTTACGAAAATATGTGAAGTTTCCAAATTCAAAATTGTGCAGAACTACCGTGCCGGACATGTTTAATTGTGATCGGCCCATGTAGAACGTTATAAATAAGTAGTTTTAAGTCATTGAAACTTAATAGGCTTACTCGTTTTACCTGCATGCATCGTCCCACGTCTGAGCGGTTACCTACCTTATCGGATAAACGAACATTTTTCAAATGGATGTGCGTTTAAGTTCTGTGATAGTGTGCGTGTTATGTGTTATAAAGACTTCGTGAGAGCGTTATAGGGGTTTGTGACAAGTTTTTACTATAGTGACGTGCTCGGAGTAGTGATACGAAAAAGTTGAATTACCTCAAGTCAAGAATCATGTTCGTGCGCGGGAGTGAGGGGGGCATCCTCGCCGCGTTGTTGCTCTATTCGCTAGCGGTGGCGTCGGCGCAATACACAAAAGGTAAAAACTGCTTTCTTACCTGTGCATACGCAGCCCTACGTTTGTCGTGGTGCTTTGTTCTATTGCCTTTTGTTCACAACTTGGAACGTCTTAAGAATTTTAAAAATTAGAATGCCTAAATGACGTCATAAACGTGTTTTAACTCCTTTCCTAACTCATTCATAGTTTACCTTGGCGCTTTTCCGGAGTTGCAGTATTAAGTATAAATATGTAGTAAGAATAGTTAGTACATATTGAATAAAGTGTTTGTTTCCTGTTTCGTGGTAAATTCGAGTGACTAAGTTAAATGACTAGTTGTGACAAGCACTTGATAACGGAATTTTACGATAAGACCAGCGCGCCACACCTATCAATAAATTCTTACCTGCTGCTGGCCTAGTAAATAATATTATTAGTTACCTATTATATTTGTTGAAGAGTACCTATGTAATTACTAAGGAGGTAAAGATAGGTAGGGACCTCTTTAACTATAGCATAACTTTGTAAATAGGTAGATACGTTTCCACTCGCGGTTTTGCCACATGCCTGTAATTATTATTATCTCTGGTTTTGCATAACACGTGTTGATAAGGTGCGTCAATAGTTAGTGTTCATTTCCGAGCCGATTAGCAAAAAAACTGTATAGGTAAGACCATTCCAATTACAGAATTATCCGTTTTAATGAAAATATAAATTAATTTTCTATGTACTGTTTGACAGTTGAAGGCAAATGAAATCATAATACCTACCTAATGTAATTTTAAAATTGTTACCTACCAACATTCTGTGCTTGTAAGTACATAGCATAGGTCGGTACACACAATATCTACTTACGTACAATAGGTACAATCCAAAATTCTAATGTCAACGTCAAAAACAATGCGAAGTCATCTCAATGAAGCACGCTTGCATAATAAGATATTAAATATCTACATTTTATTTAATAATTATGTATCTAAAGTAACTTTGATATTCAAAAGTACTTATGACTATTATAATAAAAAATATACCTACGCATTGAGAACCAAATTTTTTCGTCGGTTGCAAATTCAATATTAATCGAACAAAATTACCTGCAAGTCCTCATCTCCTGGAGTAGTACTTGCTCATCTACACAACTAGGTATCACTTAATTAGAACAAAAAAAACTAAGTACCTACCTTCTGGTTACCTGCCTAGGCAACATTTAAAATGACTAGTCCTAAGCAGCGACTACACGCGACATTTCGTATAAAATCTTGTTACACAGTATTAAGTCATAACAAAAACCGTAAATCATCATAACCCGTCCCTCTGTCACTGAATCGTAATAAGTTACAAAACGAATACAAGTACTGAGAGAAAAAAAAGGTTACATATTAGGCACGTAGAAAGGTAGCTTTCTGCCTTAAAAAAAGGAAAAACCAGAAAATTGTATCATCTCCTTGAGCAGTGCTACAAATTAAAAAATATTCCAGGAAAATATCTGGTACAGATTGCTAATAATAAAAAAAAACACGCTTCCAAGAACGTAGGTAGGAGGCCAGATTGTCTTGTACTAAGCTCGAGTCTTTATTTTTAAATTAACCTTTTAGAGATATTATATTCGAATGAATCATAGTATTTCAGGATATGGTGCAATATTAAACTAACATTCTAAAATTATGAACTATAAAAAAACACCACGACGCATTCTTCACGTTCTTTTCTTAGAATTAGAAATACTTAATAAGTTAGCTTAATTTTTCATAGTATAGGTAAGTAAGTACATTCTCGAAGACTGATGAGAAATTATAATTAAATAAAATATAAAATAATTATGTTTGAAAATGTACGAAATTCGAATGAGATTTTAGTTTTCCATTTTTGCATTTACACTCGGGATTCTGCTTTCATACGCCATGTTGAGTGTTTTAATAATAAGTTACAAGCCTAGGTTTGTAATTTAAAAAAAAAGACTCCTGTCATGTATGAATTATATTTTTTATTTCAGTCCTTTTAACTATTCATTATTGGTGCCACTATATTACTAGTCTATGTTACCCGGGACATTGTTAAGATTCTAACGATACATACATAAATATATCCTTACATACATACATGAACCCTAAAACATAACAATCTTCTTTTTAGGCACTCGTATAAAAACTAATTAGGTGGTTATAGTTTACATAATATAGTATTGATGGTACAATTCTTGTTTAGAAACAGATCCTGTCGTATACTTCATTATCATTAAAAACTGGTTATGATGTTATTAATTAATTACACAACATCTTGATTTAGGTAACTATCGTTAATGACAACAATGTCAGCATTTAGTCGATTAGAGTAAGCATTCACCCACTAGTGTACAAAATTACTTAGTTTCACAACTTTAGCATTCAAGGGGCCGTTTTAATCAAATTTCTCTTGTTTATCCAGTAAATTCTGGCGGAGGGCCCTTTATATTATTTTATTAAATAATATAACTAGAGGTCGGCCATTAGTTAAGATGGTCGATAAAGTCATTTGTCTTGGTGAAAGGCGATCGTGACCAGTACGTAGGCAACCTATTGTTACTTTGAATTGCCTCGGCCATAGACTAAGAAAGTCCCCTTCATATGACCCAGATGGCCATGTATTCATAACTGGAAAGGTTTCAGTTGTCCATTATTGTTCATTGTTTATGTGAAATCACCTTCACCTGAACTTGGGCGATTCTAAAGGTAATTAGTACTTGTTTTTCAGATTTTGTAAAACACGTAGGGTACCATTATGCTTTAAATAATAAATATTAGGTATAAACGACAATGTTTTTAGTAAGTAATACCTCCAAAATTACCTACAGAAATGTCAATGAAAATAAAATTGAATAACGTTATTTGAAGTCATATTTATCAAAAACAATAACGTTTTTAAGGTGAGATAACCAATTAAATTGTATGAATGTCATTTGGAAAACGGAAGCAATCCTGAAAGTCAAAATTCAAGACGCACTTAACAATACCGAGAACACTTGACTTATTAGTAAATATTTTAACAAGATCCAATAATTGTTTATCCCATGAGATGTTTAATTTAACTCTTTGTCAATTATGTTCAGGCATTAAATAAATAATCTGAATGTAACAGTAATAAATACGGCTGCGCTTTATAAAATTTAACTTCATGGGATTCGTTAATTCGTTATTTATGATTCAAATTAAAAATAATATAATAACTTTAGAGTTCGTTAGGCATGCGTTAATGCTTTTCAAAGATTTATCTTGAATCTTGTATGATCTTTGACTATTTTATGTTCTTTTGTAAGTAAGTATACATAGATGTCATCGGCAAAAACAGTCATATTTGTGAAAACACGGCCGCCGCATAAACTTACTTCTTTTTATCAGTTATTCGTAGTTATTTAAAAAATAAACTAGTGCGGACTTCCAAGACTGCAAGCGTAACAAATAAGGTTATGACCAAGTAGGTCCTACTTAATATGTACTAGGCTTAAGCTCAACTCCTAAAGCCATATCGAGAACAATGGCAACCCCGACGGACTGCAAACCCGCGACTCGTTCTAGTACAAGTATGAACCGTACCTTTCAATAAACCGGTCTAACAGACTTAGCAAGAGTGGTTCGATATTTGAATTTAAATGTTTTGCAAGCTTATTTATTGCATTGTTGAGATTTTAATAGTGGCTGTTTGCGTACCGGCGAACTCAGATACGTTCGGAAAAGTTAAACCTTACGAAATTATGTTTATTAGTGTAGTGGTAAAATAGGCTTCGAAGGATTTTTAATGATGCTCAGGAAAGGTGTCCAATTTCAATAAACCTATACCTACCTACTCAATACAAGAATACGCGGACTTTGATTGTTCACAGAAATTATAACATGTGGTATTTCTTTCTATCACTGTTGATAACTTGAACGAAAAATATAGAAACAAAATATTCGCTTCGTAAGCCCTGTGCAGTCATGTATGCCCCACACAGTAACACGAGCGACCCACCAATAATAATTTCCTGTCCTCCACACAATAAGTCATTCATTAGCCTTAATTTATGCTCCTTGCTCTCACCTCAACCACTGACAATTTCTACAACATAAACTGTGTTTTATCCACAACCGACTTCATTACTTGCTCCCTTCAAGTTTTTGTGAAGAGGTTTTTACTAAAGTGGCAATGTAGAGTGACGTTTACGATGTCGGTCGCGTTGGTTCGGTCAGTGGTCTGTATATGGCTTCTGTGACACGACTGCCTATCCGATGACGTCACCATGCAACCGGAGTACCCGGCCACTCAATGGCAGTGGTATGCAAGCTGTTATTCATGGCTGACCTTTTTGTGAAAGGTAACAATGAGTGCTGTTAGTTATTATAATTGTTCAGTTGTCGAAAATGTGCAAGGTTTTTTTTTTATAATCTTTCCGTGATGAATAATGAATTTTCAATTGATGGCATGGATGGCAAAATTATCAACTCCAATAACATAAAAACATAAAACAATACTATTCAATTCTTTTTTAAATCCCATGCTGTCTTTGTCAGGTTAAGGCTAAGTGACCAACAGTGACAGCACAAATTATGAAACTGAACGTGAAATACTAACTATTTTCTGATGTCGTTAATCCGAGGCTAATAGCTTTTATTCAATTCTGAGCCAAACAGAACAAAAAAACATTTATCGTAATAACACTTTGACCGACTTAGGATCGAATACAAGACCTTGCTCAGAAGTCGCGCTTGGGACCACTAGACCAATGAGGCAGTTTAGTTCAGTTCAAAATTCCTAACTAGTCGGGCAGTAGCCCGGAGTTTTAAATAATATCCGGTACATCAGTCCCGCCTCTTAATCATAATTATAATATTCTCCCCAGGTCATGAAATCATCGCTTTAAGAACCATAATACACCTGTATCCTTATCCCTTCGGGAAATCTAGGCTCAAAAGTTTATAATATATTACTCTGCGTACATTTTATTACCTAGTGACAGATTGTGTACGAGTATCGCATTAACCTATTTCCGTCGATCGACTTCATAAAGCCAATACGATACGGCACAATGGCGATAAAATGAAAATCAGAATCACATTCGTGTGAATACGATGCACACAACAACGATTCAGCAAGGAATTAACATTTTTGACTACACAAATAATTTCAGCCAATAAAATAAATCATGTTAAGTAAACCTATTGATGAGTGAAATGACAATTAATTTCATGAATGTGTTATTAATATAAGGCTTGGCTCAGATGACGCGTGTTTATGATACCGCAATAAAACGCGCGTATGCAAATACAGAATAAATAGACCCCAAGACCTCGTTTTTTTTTTACAAATTGGAAATGTCCACCTCTCTTTACAGAAAAGTTACAACCAACCATAGACACTGTATAGTCGATGCAACCAACTGTTTAAATAATCGATAAAACGATTGAAATAAGAACCAACTATATAAGACGCATAACACAAAATTTTCTCAGAAGCAGCGTTTCGAATGTTGAACTTTCGTCTCGTATATTACGCATAGTTTAAATATTTTCAGAATGCCCGATCGATAGCAATTGTGTCTACCTAAGCGAACGACCAGTGTTATCGATGATATGATAACAGAACTTGGTCGATTCGCTTGTGTACAACACTACTCAGTTACGCGATTAACGTCACGCGAAACGGGCTAGTTTGTAATGACTTCCAAAAAATCCTGACTGGGTTTCTATTTCTACCTATAATATACGTAGTAGGTATTCCTTATACTATACACAAGGGTACAATTAAATAAACTATTACCTGTCTTTCAATGTCAGAATAATGATTGTTGGACTATTACAAGATTTTGTTATCTCAGATTTATTGTTATCAAATACATTTGATCAGTACATAAATAATGAAAACAAAATATGGCTCAGAACATAGTTACAGAGTAGTAAATAAGAGAGAGCTTCATTAATAACACAATCGTGAACATTAGATATGCACTTAGCATTATTTTGTTTTTTGTTCTAACTGTACAGCACTTAAAGAATAAACTACACACAATATTAAATGTGTATGAATATTAAAAAAAAATTAGAAAACTTTCAAGTTGGCTTACTAATGTTACGAAAGGTCTTTTTTAAATGTTTTAACAACAAAGGAATCTCAATTTCTTCTCCAATGTGTAAAGGTGGGGACATATCGGTAGAAGGTAATTCGATCATGGCTGTGACTCGGCGCTGTCAACTTAAGTAAGTACATAATGGGAGTCCTATGTTTTTACTCCTTGAGTGGATGAAACTCTGGTGCTTTTATGTTTGATATCATAGGTTATATATGTAGCGTGTTTTAGTGTCAATTATAATTGTATTATTTGCTTACATATTTTTTTTTCAATAATTACAAGTGTTATGTAAAAATATTGTTCTATTAAAAAATTTTTTTTACAGGACACATTATAAAAAGCTTTGCAAAGAAATTACTTAATATTTTAAGTTTAATAATTTCTTTATTTCATAACTTTGTGTCAATAAACTAAATTCTTTATTCCTTTCCTCTAGTGCGGTCGTCAAGTGTGATTCTAATAAAAATAAATTTAGAATTTCCGCTCAGCTTCTTTAATATCATGATCTGAAATATATCTACAAGAAGTATAATGATGAAAAAAGTGACCCTTCAAAAACCAATTAAGTTTCCGAACGCTTAATTAAAGTTTAACTTTAACGTAATTGGAATTCTAGTTTTAACACAAATCCTATTAAAGAGTAGAACAAATTTAAATGTCCAAAGGCTATTTGTATTTTCTGCACCAAACACCAACTGTTAATCTTGTTGGCTCGAAAAACTGAGATAGTCCAAAGAATTACTGGGGACTGGCAACGACAAATATAAATACCTGTGCTGCTTTGAATGCACAAATAAGCGGATATTGCTTAGTTTGTGACTGTGTGCACTCTGCCTTTTATCTTTGCTGAGTAAAATACAGGTTTTATTTGCGACCAAGTTGCGCGATTAAAGTGTATGTATCGCGCGACGTATTCAAATAGCATCATGTCTGTGTATTCTCCTCGGGTTAGGCAAAGGTGTAGGTTCTGTTGTATACCATCATTTCGCCGACGTCGATTTAATCTACATGCGTAATAGTTTGTGAGTCTATTGCCATTTAACAGGTACAATACCGGCACCTCGCATTGATCTGCTGTGCTTCTGTCTTCAAACCAATGAAGTAGTTAAAGATTAGAAAACATATTCAACAAAATAAAAAACGCTTTGCAATGCAGAGCCACGCAGCCCCGCATAAAAAAAAAACTCCCGCGTAAAACCCGCGAACAAAAGCGCCCCATGTGAAACAGATCTTACCTCTTTAAAATATATTATTCATTTCAATGGATTCCTCCAAAAACGAACGAACCTGCGCCTCCCAGATATATACTTTAGATATTCTAACCACTAAGCCATCTCGACTTCTGCTCACTATTTCGAATTATTCTTCCACATTTTAATACGTATTTTGGTGACCTATCATTATATAAATCCATTTCCTTTTCAACTTTTTATATAATCATCATCATCATCATTCATACCCCTGCCCTTATCCCAATTTATATGGAGTCGGCGCAGCATATCTATGTATATCTGTATGCTGCTAAAGTTTTGGCTATGTTTTATGACCGGCCGCCTGCCTGACGTCAACCCTCTTTGAGAATGCTGTTGTTGGTGGGACACCGATATCGGCATTCGTTAGAAGAATATCCAAGCCCACTCCATCGTGAAACTAACAAGATTATATCTTCAATATTTAGTTTCCTTGCTCAGCTGCCTAGACTGCCATCGCCTTTAAAATACTTGAAATTATATTGTAATGAGTTTCCATTACTTCAAGTGGGCTATTTCGGTTTACGAGCTTGTGTTAAGAGGAAAGTGCTGAGAGAAAACAAGTATAATGTCCATCCGTTAGGATAGTGGAAACCTGTGGATTTTTACTCATGTTCGCAGATTATCTAGAAAACAGCTATTCAATGCGGTGCACGTTATTGGATGTTAAACTTCCGTTAAGATATTTATTGAAACGGGAACTCTGGTAAGCGGCTTAACATCGTCGCTGAACATAATCGAGTAACTGACTAAATCTTCTTATAGTTTTATCCCACGTATCGATGGAAGACTGGGTGTAGCCATTTATTTGCAGCTTTATCGAGAATTCAACCTCTATTTAATAAAAAAGTTATACCAGTCGGACAAAAAATATTTTAGATTTTATTTCAACTATCTCAATCGTTTTAATAGCTGGCGCGGCTGCTGAGTGTAAAGCTAGATAATCTGGGTTCAATTCCCGGTCCAGGCAGTGTAATTGAATATTTCTGTTAGAAAGTTCTCAGTATGGCATTGTGTCCCGTTTATGGTATGCTCACCTCCTATTAGAAAGAAAGAAAGAAAGAAATAACATGAACACTTGATCATGGCATCGGTGAAATGTGGGTGTACATTACAGGCGAGATGATATATTTTTAGCTAGATTTATCGAGAGCGCCTGGAGTAATTTATCCGGGAGGCACAAGTTCTAATCCTGCTCACGTATTTGTCTTTCCACAAAAACTTATAACAGGCTGATTCGACAAACTGTGCTGTCCAATTCAAGATAAATCTTTGAAAAGCATTAAAGCATGCTTAGCGAGCTCTAAAGTTAGTATATTAAATGGAAAAAGAATACGGTCGCGAACAGGATTCGAACCTGCGCCTCCCGGATAAATACTCCAGGCACTCTGACCACTAAGCCATCTCGACCTTTGCTAACCACCACGAATTCTTCTTCCATATTTTAACACGTCTTATAGCGACGTCATTGCTATCAATTCAGTCCCTATACAAGTGACCGAACCGACACGACTTACTTTGCAGTTATTACAATGTCGTAAAGAATGCAATTACCTTTACAATTCAAGATATCTTTGAAATGCATTAAGGCATGCTTAGCGAACTCTAAACTCTCGCCTCCCGGATAAATACTCCAGGCGCTCTGACGACTAAGCCATCTCGACCTCTGCTCACCACCGCGAGCATTTTGATTTGTGCCGTCCAAATTCCAAAATACCAAAAAATAAGTAAAGATTTTTCAATCTTACAGGCAACTTTTTTTTTTTTTGTTTTGTGTAAAACCTTATTTCGACTAGATCGGTTCGGCCAATTTCAAGTTGTCGCTTATCAACCAGCATTTCATTTTAAAAATATATTTTCTCTATTAAGTAAACACTAATTGTTGTTTGTTTGTCTTGTTCATTAATTAGCCATGGCAAAACATCCTATTGACCTACGGAACATCCTCAATATCAGTTGAACAGATGTAATTAAGCCAGCGGATATCACAATGGATCCCTATTAGTCCAGCTACACGTTCCTCAAGGGTATCGTGGAAGGCAATATAAGCAACGATCACGGCCGAAATCTTCCGATTATTGCCGAACAACTATCTACGGCCAATTGCTAAGGAAACGTGTTTGTATGTTTATTCCGAGTTCACGGTAATGTAATGAAACTGGGGAGTTTCTGAGAGATTTTGGCAATGTTCTGATGATTTTCGATTTTACTTCGATTTTTTTTGGTTCCAAGCGCGACTGCTGAGCATGAGGTCCTGGGTTCGATTCCCGGGTTCGGCAGTGTTATTGGGTTTCTCTACTAAGAAATTCCGGAGTTTGGAATTGTGCCTCGTAGATGGCAATAGGCATCACCACCTATTAAGTGGGACTTAATAACAGCATTACTGAAATGTGTGTGTACAACTATGTACACCTCTGCCTACACCTTCACGGTATACAGGCGTGATGATATATTATGTTTTTGCATGAGATTGTAGGTAGATACTTTATGTATATTTTATGAATTACGCATAAGTCTTTATAACATCTGGATATCTGTATGGAAATAGTAATTACTTAAGTAATTATTAAAATATGGGAAGTCATAAATGCACTGGAATAACGAAAATGAAAGACACCACTAGAACTTGAATGAGGTCAAGCACATCATTTCATAACACAAATTTTATTTTATGATACTGATTTTAGTTCATTCCGAGCATAGCCCAGCAGTAAACTAGTCTACATAATCACAATCTAAGCGAAGACCTTACAGTAAACAATCGTAATTAATTGGCACAGATACAACAATACATCCCTATTAAACGAACATCGAGTAAATGCGCCCCTAGGGCATCGTGCCCACAAAGCCATGGCGCACGATTTAAAAATAGACTCCGCGATTACAGCCTTCCTTTCAGTGACAGAATTTTAATTGATTTTCGAGCTAACGCCATTGTTAGTCTTCCTTCGACGATATTTTCACAAAATTTACTTAAAATTACTCTGAACGTCAACAGGTTCAAGTATACTTGAAGTTTGAAGTTTGTACTTACTTAGGTTTGTACTTATGATTTTTTTATCGAATAATTTCGACGTTTATTGAAAATTTGATTCTTTAACTAAGTTTGAAGTTTGTTGTAATGTCGTGGTGGCAATGATTTACACATACCGGTACGCCCATTGGGTAATATGATTTTCGTTGCCTAAGATAACACAGAAGTACGGTGAGGGAAACTATCGTGGCAAAATCTGTATTTGATGGGTTAAAATCATCACATCACTGAGTGCTGCAGGTGATAAAACACACGGTCAGCTAGTGTAGTAATTGATGTTAGTGCCTTCTCTGTATGAAAAGAGGCCTTTCTTTGTCTTGCAGTGGGACAGTTACGAGCTGGTTGTTATTTCAGTTCCTTTTATTTAAATCAATCACCGGTGGTGATTAATAAATAGAAAATCAAGTGCGGGTTGTTCTATCTCGTCGGTATCCGTTGAAACTAGTTGCGATGGTTTCCGATTGCTTTTAGCTCTCACAATAGAGGCTCAATACCGGACCGACTGCAAATAACGTACTCGTTATCGGTTTCTTGATTGTATACGACCAAATGACAGCTCTTAAAATGAGCCTAGTTGAATGACAGCGTATTATTAGGCTAACTTTTGTCTGACATGGACGTCAAGCGACGAGAAGTGCCATCAAAACGCTGTGGAATGAAGTACGTTTCGCGCCAAGCAGCTACTATTAGCGCTAGACCTCCATGATTGCTCATTGTTGAATCGCTCACAATGGCCAATCAATGCCCATTCGTGCCCACCGAATATTTTTGTGGCTTACAATAACCATCACGTTTTACCGTTTCACGTAAAATCTTCAAACTCAAAGAACATTAATTTAATTAGCCAAGTTCGTAATAAAATATAGCATATTTTAACACCGGTTAAATGGGATATTTTGAAAGGTCCGCCATTAATTTTAATGTTTGACTGTGCTGTATTCCGGGCACGCTGCAATCATCCGAAATTCTTGGACTGTCTTCCTTTATACGGATATTTTACTCCACCCCATAAATGGCACCATTAAAAAGCTAAGACGAAGAGGAAACGGAGCTACTTAGGTATACTTTGCACGAATGCGCAAATTGATATAAAATACTTCATCTTTTGATATCTGCCTCCAGGATAGTCGCCCATCTACGAGATGTTTTATTAACACCGTTTTATCTTACGCCCGAGAATGTTATGATAAGGAATTTTTATTGCCATGTTAGTCTAGCGGCTGCTGGGTGTGTAATTATAACAATTACTAATTCGTTACAATCTGTTAACCAATAACGATAATGTTATCCTGTTAAATATTGTTTTCAATCGGAATGTTCGGCTGATTATTTCAAATTTCAATTACTAGAGGAAGTATAGTTACAGGCCTCCTTGACATCACAAAACCAAAGAAAAGTGAAGGATTAGCCTTGAATTTTCTAATTAATTTAGTTAATCTATTTAAATGTCCTTAAGGGGGATTTCATACTGTGCGTTGCGGTACCTTTTGTGATCGTTTTCATAAATAGTATATTTTATTTATTATAAAAATTATATTATTGTTTTATTTATTTCATAAAGAATAATTATTATAATAACTTTAGAGTTCGCTAAGCATGCGTTGATGCTTTTCAAAGATTTATCTTGAATACAAAACAACTAAGATTATGAATATTACATACACTGTGCATTCAATATCAAACTGTTTGCTGTCAGGGTCATTTGTTTTACCCTATAAATAACAGGGCCTTACATGCTGTGCTATAAGAGCACATTGTTGGTCCCAACTGCAAAAAACAAAGAAACATAGATACTTAGACAAGTAATAAAATATGATTTATATCAAATTATAGAATTTGATAAAATTACAATAATCGAATAAATTAAAAATTAAATAATTTTCTGCTTTAGCACCTTTATCACACTATCTATTCTATATACAACTAAGGCAATTCCTGACATAAAAATGTGAACAGTAATTGGTATAGTACAAAAAGGGTACTTGGTATAGGAAAAAACAAAAACACCGGCGAGATCCGCGTCCGTCGCGAAATGTCTCATCATGTCCGCCCCGACCCTTGCTCGAGCCGGCCCGCGCCGAGCCAGTAGCTTTAAATTCGTCCCTTAATAATAAGCAAACGATATGATCCAGGTAGTCCCTAGTTGTCCCCCCAGCAACGCTCTTGGCCAAGGCTCGTGTCCCGCAGGTGACGCCCTTAGTGCTGTGTTGCTTAGTTTGTAACCCAAATTACTACAAACAAAGCAACAGCTTTGTTTGTAGTAATTTAAGATATGCTCTGGCTGGAGGCATCAAACTGCCTCGCCTTAAACATTGTCCGGTTACGCAGACAAAACCCCTCTGTGATTTTGCAAAAGGCAATATTAAAAAATAAGATAAAATGAAAATAAAAAAACTTTTTTTTTCTACAAAATAGCTTTAATTCTAGGATTTATAGAAAGGTGTAATAGATTTACACTTCAATGGTTTGTCCCTTGAAATTTATAAGTCAAAGCAGAAAATGCGACGTGGATAAGTAACTATATCAACAAATTTAATAGGTTACTTTATCCCTTGGAGTCGTTACGAGTGCCAATGGATGCATTCTCCGTAGTGACTCGTGGTCAATTTCTGGGTGACTGTCGGATCGTGATTGGAAGGCCAATCAGCTCGAAGATATGAGTACCTAATCCTTCCCAAATAACTGGATTCTTTACTGTAATTATTACGGCTTGTGTCATTCGCCGTCTTATGTAAGGCATTCAGCATTTGCGTGATATTTTACCTAAATCCAAACGTAATAAGATAAATGCGAAAGTAACTCTATCTAAAGTTACAATATTAAGTAAGTTATCGCTAAGCATGTGTTAATGCTTTTCAAAGATTTATCTTGAAGTAACTCTATCTGTTAATTGTTTGTAACGTTTTCACGCCTAAACCGCTGAATCAATTTTGAGGAATTTTGTTATACAGTTAGATTAGACCTTGGAGAAGGACATAGACTACCTTTTGCCGCGCATGTGATTTCGCGTTTTAAAGCTTTAATTTTAAATACTAAACATTCTATCAGAACCTCGCATAACAATAAAATCCATTATGTAATTCATACTTTTAAATTATCTAAAGTGCTCAGCATATAAAAGTTTTTGTTTTAAAATTGCGAAAGAGTCAATGTCCTTTATAAAGTGTGTGATCTGGAATAAGCGACCGTAGATTATTGTACATGGAATTGACTTTCAAATAAATATGTAGGTAATACTTAGACATCGAACGTAGACGAGGATTTCTTGATTCCTTACTAACCCGCCCTTAGGGATCAAGGAATCTATTAAACACTTGATGGGTTCTATATTTAGTTTCTATATCCTTACCCAGCTAAGAATCCAGGGTGAAAAAAATCCCTAGGGTGTCCTGTGACGTAACTTAGGGATAAAATACTCTTAGTTAAAGAGGAGGAACGTATATGGAACTAACTCGACGAACATCGCGTTATCTCTTATCGAAATATATAAATATAAACTCACACCCTTTTCCTATGGGGTAGGCAGAAGTTACACGTTATACGCTCTTTTTTCGGGCGTTTTTTATTAAAAGCACCACGTGGTTACACTAGTGGTACTTTTGGCTTCTCAGAACCAATAATAATATTGTATGGCGTATTTACTTGCCCTTTGCTCAAGAATGTGTGTGAAAATAAACTTATTTATAAGATAGGGAAAAGGTTAAAGGTATTCCATCAAATGAGCTGCGGAAATAAATGACAGCCAGCATTGGAGAGAACTCCAGCCATATTTCTGGGAAAAATATAGGGCCTTATAATTATTTTGAGTTTTGACGCCTTCAAAGTAATTTCAAACGATTCGTCTTCGCCTTTCGCTACTCCATTAGCGATGTCATCTTCCCAACTTGTGGTCTGTCGTTGAAATATCAATCATTAAAATGTTTGCCTCGACATTCATCATAATTACTGCGTCCGAGAATTCTGACAGATTTTAATCTTTCGTATAATTACTGAATTACATGCATTTTTTTTGTTGAATGGTCTATTAAGCAAACACGTGCTAACATTCGCCCAGCCGTGTTATAGGGATGTTTTTCAACACGTTCACCGGACTCTAACACGTGTTACCATCATGGAACTGTGACATGTTATGAAAGTGGAATATCTCTCCGTCCCGCAGGGTTGCCCCGCATCGTTTCCCGCTGTGTCGCGAGCTTTCCTGTTTGTGACAACCCTGTTCATAACAACCTCGTTTTATTATTCGGTCCATACGGGCAGTTTAGAATTTTAATACGCTCACTGTGTTTTTGATCTAGAAATGGCGGATTTATTATTAATTAATATTATTATTCTCTGATCTCTGAAATTAATTTGTCAAGTTCAGTTACAATAAAGTTAGTATAGTAATTGCTTACAGGTAGCATGGGATTATCGTTTATCGTAGAACTATTTTATTTTTACCACTGCAAATAATTCTGTCACATAATGTATAGTTGGCTTATTTGTGAGTCTATTTCATAGTTAAGTAGTCGAAATTTTCAACGTTCCGGGATGATGGCCTAAACTAATAAAACCAGAGATATAAATATGAGGCCAGAGAGACCCTGTCTGTGGCCTCATATTTTACGGAGACCACCGTGACAGCCCTATCATTTCCATTGTATTGATATTAAATTCTTTCACTGCAAGTTTAGAGCACTTCATTGTGTATTATATTAATGGTGAATTGTAAGTTATTTCTCCTCACATTATTACTTCTAACTTGCATTATATTCTGATTTTCGACCGTATGCTTAAGGACTGGTAGCCACTTGAATTTATGCAACCATTTTGGTCTCGTTTAAGAAATTATACTTAGAAAATAATATTATCACTTAGAAGTCCACCATCGACCTTCTCATGGAACGAAATAGTGTCTGCGAAAACATAATTCTTAATTTAACTAGAGTAGCAACTATCAGTCAATTCTTTGCCGATGATGAACATAACATTGAAAAACACAAGTCAAAATTGACGAACTGCCTCGTTGGTCTAGTGGTCTCAAACGCGACTGCTGAGCAGGAGGTCTCGGGTTCGATTCCCGGGTCGGGCAAAGTGTTATTGAGTTTTTCTGTTAGGAAATTCTCAGTAGCAGCCCGGAGTTTGGAATTGTGCCCGGTTGATGGCAATAGGCTCATCACCTATTACATGGGACTTAATAACAGCATTGGTGAAATGTGGGTGTACAATTGTGTACACCTCTGCCTACCCCTTCGGGGAATACAGGCGTGATGCTATGCTATGTTATGTTAAAATTGACGAGTTAATCAGATACTGACATACCACGGGGTTTTATGTACTTGTATAAGTGTAATGAGCAAGACAAATAGCTCCTGTTTTACTGATAATGATAACAACGATACCGCTTGCTCCACTTGGCAACGCACTGTAGACACTTGATGACTCATTTTGTTTCAACCGTGTAATTTGTTGATCAATCAGTTGGAAGCAAACTTTACTCCACAGACTGAGCAAGAAATTCTATTAAACTTCTCTCTTGTCTTGACTAACTTTCGAGGCTTCTTAACAACTTTGAAGGACTGTCTACTTAGTGAGATCATTTTATACCGCTCACTCTTCACCACGACTTTGCCCCACATCCATATTAGGCTAACCCGAATCGTTATCCAGTTTGCAATTATAATTTTATACTTCGAAAACTCGAGAACAAAGAACCGAATAACAAAATAAGCAAAATAAAACAATACTAAATATAAAAGAATATTTTCCTTTGAAGTCGCGAACTCAGCCAAAAAGCGAATACCAAAACAAATTGAACTAGTTCAGCGAGACCTGCATTTGCTGACCTGAGTTTTTACCTTCCATTCAAAGCAGAGTGCTTCGTCCAAAAGAAGCTCTTAGCACAATCACAGGAAATAAACCAACAATCCGGTGTGATTCGTCGAATACAACACAAAAGTAATGGTTTATAGGGTGGGCCGTGGGCCCCGCCGGCGAAGTTTCGCAAGTTTGTATTCGATTTCGCGGTGACTCACCGGCCGAATCGAATGTATCGAGCGACCACCGTACAACTTTCAGCTTTTATTGCTTTCCAGCCACGCTGGAAACCTTAAAAGTAACTTTAACTCTAATATACGTATAACATTCCCCTTGTACGGAGCTGGCTACAAATGCACGCTGTATTTCAGTATGATGTTTGAAGGAAATTGTAATGTAAAATTTGCTATTCGTCGGACTTTATCGAGCAAATCTGGAGAATATCCCGTGAGTCACGTCGCTAGTATAATAAAGGTACGGTTCCCAAAACAATGTGATAGTTGTAGTTTATAGTGTATAATAAAACTATTGCGCCATGTGGTGCAGTGTTAATATTGCGCCGCGAGAGTAATATCATCAAAACGGGAATAAGGGTAAACATAAACTACACGACATTAAAGGTCTCAATTACCGTCGTCTACTAACTTTACACTAGACATTATTTTTACCTTTTACGGCTATAACCACTTATGTGGGGAAAGTTCTAAAGAAAACATAAATTCGTGCATGTCTGGAGGTCTATAAAAGCAACTTACGTGGAAGGAATCGAACCGTGTGTCTCATTATTAGTTGCGCCTTCAAAGTTTGGGGTTGTCTGGGTTCCTGAACGTCAGCCAATCGGAAAGCAACGACGACCACCTGCCGATGCCGACTCGTAGGAAAAAAGAAGAAGCTTTTTCAACATGTATCTTTTGTTAAACAATTCGTCCCTTAAGTTTTCGTGTCGGGGTTTAGTGTTGTTGTTCATGTGTTTGATACATTGCGCGATTGGAACCATGCATCTAAGTAAGATTTGTCTTCTTTGTACGATCAAGCAAAATACAAGTACGACCGGATAAATTAAGCAAATAAAAACTATAAAGCAAGAACTGGTAACTTAACTCTTTACACGCACGTACGCCTTAATAGTAGCTCATTAATTTTAATAGCATAATTTTAAGCCAACTAAAAACTGGAAAAAAGCTAACTATGTAAGTACATTCAATGTAAGACATGTCTCCACAATTTACCAGACAATACTACCAGCGGATGGCGACGATTTGTACATTGGTAATAACTGGAGACACACGCAAAGGACGCATTTGAGATCACGCAATGCACTGCAGCCGACCGACCGCGACGTTTTGAATTTCGAGGCTCAATTAGTCAGGAGTCCCACTGTCAACGTGTAATATAAGTAACGTAAAACCTCGGAAACCCCAACTGTTTTTATTGTAATAAGTAATTGGACTAGTAAATAATTATAATAAAACAACTTTTAACCGGATTAATCGCGTGTATTATTGGTTTTTTGTTTTTCCTGACGTTTCGAACACTCTGCAGCGTTCGTGGTCGCAGGAGGACTAAGGTGTCAGGTGTCTTAACAATTTATTTAAAATATAAACTGTTGTTACAAAAAACCAATAATACACGCGATTAATCCGGTTAAAAGTCGTTTTATTATAATGTGTAGTGATCGC
Organism: Xylocampa areola; assembly: GCA_935421205.1. Taxonomy (NCBI): domain Eukaryota; kingdom Metazoa; phylum Arthropoda; class Insecta; order Lepidoptera; family Noctuidae; genus Xylocampa; species Xylocampa areola. The sequence goes on from OW285220.1 coordinate 9,982,590, forward strand.
GCAAACCTAAGATATTACTAGTAAATAATTATTTAATTTCCTAAATAATGACTGTTAAATATGTAGACTTAAAACATTTTAGACACTGCTGACACACAAATATATTATTTCTGGGTTAACCTACCATATAAAAATTGTGTAATCGATTCTTCCTTTGATTCGGAAAAAATCTGGTTGCAGGTATTGCGTTTTTTCCCTGTTATTATTACCACCTTACCCGATCTCAAGCGATGGTGTGGTCGACGACAACAAGCTTAAATACTAAATTACTCTTGTTGTATCAAAACGTTTGTGTTACTTAAACTTTTATTCCAGACCATTTCCGGACATATATTCCAAAGCTTTGTCCGTCTGTGTGTATGTTTATTACCTTTGACGGGAACCAATGCCTCTGAATCGAACTTGATGGAATACGGCGCAAAGATAGCTTGCATTGTGATGACGATTATAGGCAAATAAATTTATGTAAGGGAACCGGCAAGTAACACCGGATTTAAAGCACAAAATTTCAACATGAAATCTAAAAAACTTTTAAATAAACTACATTTATACAATATAAAATATGCATGAATCATGTGAAATAACCTAATACGTTTTAGTAAGAGAAACTGTGATTTATATCTTGAGTAAATTAGTTTTGTTTAGCTTACAAAAAAAACTTCAATAGTAATTTATTCGACATAGGTAAGAAAGAACCCGTATTACTCTAATTTGTAAAAGTTACTCTAACTTTCTTTTTAACCGTTTACGCGACAGCAAAGAAGGGTTATTGTTATTAAGCTGTATTTCTTGCTTGTAAGTCTCGTCTCTAGTTTTTGAATGTCATTTTTAAACATTCGCGCGCGAACAGCGTTTCGTAATATTGTGAGAATATTTTTAACGATGCTTTTATATTTGTTTTATTTTACATGGTTGAAAAATTTGATGAAATTAAACTAAGGACCAACATTATGAATATTTAATAAAATAATGTATTTTTGTATGCCTTTTCAGTATCACACTGTAGCTATACGTTTAGTGAGAGAAGTTAGTTAGTTTAGTAAGAGAAACTGTGATTTATATCTTGAGTAAATTAGTTTTGTTTAGCTTACAAAAAAAACTTCAATAGTAATTTATTCGACATAGGTAAGAAAGAACCCGTATTACTCTAATTTGTAAAAGTTACTCTAACTTTCTTTTTACCCGTTTACGCGACAGCAAAGAAGGGTTATTGTTATTAAGCTGTATTGTTTTGTAAGTCTCGTCTCTAGTTATTGAATGTCATTTTTAAACATTCGCGCGCGAACAGCGTTTCGTAATATTGTGAGAATATTTTTAACGATGCTTTTATATTTGTTTTATTTTACATGGTTGAAGAATTTGATGAAATTAAACTAAGGACCAACATTATGAATATTTAATAAAATAATGTATTTTTGTATGCCTTTTCAGTATCACACTGTAGCTATACGTTTAGAAAAATCACAATCTCTATTTGATAATATTCTGAAATCGCCAATCCACAGTGAGGAAGAGTGGTGAGCATGCTCATGCCTTCTTATTAGGAGACGAGGTACTTGTCCTGTAGTAGGATAGTTAAGGGCTGATTATGCTAGTACCAACATTTAAGGCTTAAAACTTAATTAGTTTAGCTATCGACCAAAATATTTGTCCTCGTAACAATTAGGTAGTACGTTTATAGCACATTTGAAATATACTACCAAAGATAATGATATCGTTTATCAGATAATAACGTTATTACACAATAATTTAATTCTAATTTTGCCGCTGGGTGCTGTTTCTTACTTATCTTAACGATAGGTACTTGATAATATTTTATGAAGTTGGTGAATACATATTTTGAAGTCTAGAATAGTCTAGATCCATTAATTATGAGCCCTGTTTTGTACTCAAACAGGAATTTCAGCAGGGGCCTTTAAATGGACGTTATTATTTAGTGATTGTGTTATCTGTGGTCATAATACCTACTATTAATAATTACCAAAAGTAGCATATTTTTGCAAAAAATTTCAAGGACTGTTTCGAAGATTTTCTTAAAATATGTCATTAATCGTGCACACAATGATTTGTTTGACTTTCCTTATCATATTTAGCACAAGGAAAAAAAAGAGAGGTAAATGACTCATTTGTTTATAAGTATTCTGCAAGAGTTAATATCTAATTTATCACGAGTTGACAACCATATGCGGAACAATCATTTATTGTTTATATATTATATGACTCACAGTGTAAATAAAAAAAACTTCACACATACGTGAACCTTGAAGTCTTTTCGATTTCTGATCTTATCATTAAGGTAATAGGGTATACAGTTGTATCACATAACATTGTGAGTACAGTAATTATGTGAAAAAATCCACAGAAGCGAAACCGACCTGTACTATAAATTATCTTAAACAATAGTGTGATCGCATAATTTCTCATTGTAAGTATCACAATAATGTAAAATTATATGAAAAAGTAAACAAGGTTCTCATCAGATGCTGTTGATAGTACCTCAAACGTATTAAAAGTAAACCACCAGATTAATTAGGTGTTTCGCAGACAGCGGTCATTTTTGCGGGAAATACGTCTATTTCTGTCCGTTGTACGTCGCGAATGTCGCCGCCTTTACAATTTTAAATTAAAAAAAAACAAGCAATTATACGTCGAAAACCAAACTAAAAAAAAAAACATATCTTTGTTATTGCTAATTTTATAGTAGATATTTTCAAATTATATTGTTATTAGAGACGACGTGGAATAAAAATAAATAATTTTAAATTAAATTACTAATGTATGTCTCATTAGGTAAGTACTATTTTGAACAAAGAAGTTGGAATTTCTTTTTTGTAAATTTCCGAACTGCTTCGATTTACTCGTAGTTTAAGAAAATATGGCTACTGTACTAGATAGAAACATTAAGAATTAAGAGTTGATTAGTAAGACCTCTGATGGCAATTAATAAGCCTAATAGTAACGAGTCATCTCATGTCTTGTCCGACTATGTCTTAATTGCTGTTTGCGGCAGCTTGTTGACATATTTAGATAAATAACTCTATGGTTGGTACGCTATGAATTATTTATGATAGCGTTCTAAATAACTAATTATAATTGCAGGCCTTGTGAACTCAATGACTTAAGACTGGTTAGTTGAAGGCTAGATAGTCTAGGTACGTCCTACCGCATGTCAGCGGTATGGTAACGCTTGAACTACGAAAATCATCCTTACTGCTACGATATAGAGGCGCTGTTAATGATTTTTTTTAACATCGACTTGCCGTTGACCGTAGATAAAGTACCAGTTATTCAGAGATTGATTAAACTATAATTCTGGACTAATGTGTCCACTGGACCAATCCGGACCATCAGTGCGTTATAATAATGATTAGACGGACAGGTGACCTGTAAAGGATGTTAAGGAACGCCTGGATGCGAACAGCACATACCAGGGGAGCATAGCACAAAAATGATGAGACCAAATACTCTGTAGTGAGTGACACAAATCTGTCAATGACGATGGTGAAGAAAGTGGGTCTTTAGATGAATATAAGCTTGAGTGTTAGGTACTTGGAGTATTATAGAATGACATCATGTATTATTTTGAAGCATAACTAGCAAAAGCAGTAAAACTAAGTAAGACCACAACTTGTGCATTAACATATTTACCAACAGAATTATCTCTTTATTCTTCTCTACATAAAAAGGGAGTTTCATGTTGTTGTAATATCAATTAAATACTATTAATAAAGCGGGAAATTCTCCGTTAAAAGCAAAAGGAAAAAAAAATTAAACCTTCCGGTATCGGAAAGACGATGTCATTGAGTTCCGCCGCTTGTTCCATTATTAATTTAAAGGGTCGTTTAAAATCTGCCTGGAATATTATTTATTTTGGAACGAAAACGTACGTGGGTAGTTTTTATTCAGTGTTTGTCGGGGAATAAATTAAGCTGTCTGCTTGTGACTGACGACAAACCAGCGATACGTGAATGTCCTGGGCTCATTATTTATATCGCTTTGGTTTTGGAATTTCCATTTCAATCCAATACTTACTTATCGCAATGTCAATACAACGATGTTAATTTAGAAACAATACGTAATAATTTAATTAATTTCCTACATCACAGTCACAGTCACAGATTAAAATTTTAAAGCACGCTTGCATTGTAGAATCCATAATTTTAAACCAATTGGACTTCAAAAGTACATAAGTAGTACACACTGACGAGATCCAATTCCAATCGAGTCAAATTATTTTCAAGGGCAACCCAGCACGTACGATATGGTCAACAGTCGACGGCTGTCGTAGAGAATGCGTCATGTACCGCAAAAAATATTTGAATTTTGCAAATCGAATGATCGGACCATCTCGTAACGTACTATACTACCTATCAGCAACTCTAGTGACGGCGACTTAGAAGATGCGTCATGTCCGAATCATATTTGAATATCGAACCATCTCGTAACGCATCAGGATATTCAAAATGACCGTTGAAAAAAACTACGTTAGGTATAATCGGAACGGTAAAGCAGCCGTGTTGGTCCCGACGACTGAAACCGGTTTTAGCCGGAAAGTGGAGCGTTGCCCTCATTCTCTTGAAGTGTGGTTACGTTTTGATTTCTTGTTGAGTTTGTTGTTTAATGGTTGATTGAAATACTGTTATAATCGATCTTGATGTATGTACAATTCATCATAATGTACAGCTAATACTTACATGTTATAAATTAATTTACCTATTTTTATGAATATGAAATGTTTTTTTTCTGATTTTTAAACGACTCTAGGAATTTGTCTTGTATCGATACATCGATGCACACTCACACCCGCTTTTTTTGTAGATCATATAAATATTTGTTCCGTGCTGAGATCAAACCTGCAATGCGCGGCACAACAACCGATTTTTCGACCACTGTGCCAACAGCATCTTCAAAGTATGAAATACTTGTAATAATATTAAGAACTTGTCTGTGTTACTTTTTTTGTAATAATCGTTTCATTGTAAAAACCCTGAGGTTAACTAGTGAAACGCTTTTCAAAGTACTTAACGAGAATTTTTTATCCATTCTGTTTACCATTGTTAACAGAAGCGTTGTCTGATTAGGTACGCTTTCACCATTTCGTAAGAATATAATTTTAATTTGATATTTAATGTTTAATATTGCATAGAGTCATAACTTACGTAAGTTACACGCGAAAACATTACACCGGGACATTTTGTGGTTTAAGTAATGTAACACGGTTGTTATTTACAAGTAGCAGTATATTTGATATGACAGATAAAATAGAAACTTTACTATCTGTATTATTGGTTACAGTAAAAATATTTGTATAATAGCATTAATAACTTTCGTGAGGCATATTTATATTAATTACTGTTCACCGGTAATTACTCACGTGCATTCTTCGGGTTTGCCGTGAGCTCTAAACTAGTCGGGCAAACCAGAAGAATGCACGTGAGTAGTAACTGGTAAACAATAATTAATACAGTAAAAATGGATGTGCCTAAACTGTTGGTGAGCCATTCGAGTTTGATGCTATGAAATGTGAAATTTGGTAAGTTTAATAGTCGGGCAGAGCCTTCCGACATTTCAGCGATGCAGGGTCCTTAAGACGCATGTTTATTGCCATCAACTGGTATTAATGCCAAAGTCCGGGCTAGAATTTCGCCATAGACCTCCCTTTTACCACATTCTACCTGTTTTGGGTTTAAATCTTATCTAGGTCTTCCTATAACCCTGACTATATCCCCCCATATAAAAAACACAGCCCTACTAAACGTTCAGAATAATAAGCAAAGAGTATTTTAATATTTTAGAACTGCTCGTTAGGCAAAAAGCGGACATTACTAAATGCAATTGTAGAATTCGCTGACTATTCTCTATTTTATTCCTGTTTGTGTTATTTCTAACTAAAAGTTTTGCGGTAAGTAATCGCGAATGAAATTGTCTGACTATATTTCACTTTGAATTATTCAAAGCGGTAGATTTTGCTGATTAGTGATGAAGTCTTAGTATTATAGAGGAACGCTGACGCGCATATTATTGTAAGACCGGAGTCATACAGCGCTGGGAAAGTGGGAACTTTAGTTGTCCCGTACCCCGCACTACAGACGCGCGCATTAGGTCACCAATTTTGTGTGTGCGTGTATTGTCTGAAGGATTTGTGTACAGAGAGCGCAATAATATGCGCGACATAGTTCCTCTACAGTATATTGTAAAACATCTCTATACTAATTATCGGTCAACGGTAATTACTCATGTGCATTCTTCGGAATTGTGTCCCGAGTCAAACACTACTAGTTTGACCCGCTACATCGCCGCGGGCTCAGCTCATGAACAAGGGCTCCTAGTCTAGTAACTAGTCGGGCAATCCCGAAACATGCACGTAAGTAATAAGTAATAAACGTTAAACAATAATTAATATGAATATGACTCACGAAAGTTATTATACAACATCTCTATACATTCAATTAATTGTTGGTCAACAGTTTATTTCCATTATTAAAAGAGTGCAAAGTAATTTATCTAGATATCCTATAAACAAGCCTTATAAAGGAATCTTCTGCTGCCTCATTGGTCTATTGGTCGTAAGCTTTACTTCTGTGTGTGAAAGCCTAGGTTCGGTTCCCCGGGTTGGACAAAGTGTTATGTGGTCTTTCTGTGAAAAAATTGACTGCAGCCTGGAGGTTAAAATTGTTGATCTCTCTGATGTGTGTACATAGAGGACTTCAGACATGATGTTATGATGCAGAGTATCAAATTTGACTTACATTTATTGTATTATATTTATACACATTTACCCTTTAAAGGGAGTTTAATAATAATAATACCGTAGGACCTTATTAAAACACACTGTATCAAAATAAAAATATTCCATTCAGTAAATAAATCCCCAATAAGGACAACAAAGCAAGTATATCCGTATGATAATTAATTATATTTATCATTTATTTGTTTGTCCTTTATTCCGGTTAAGTTAATATGAACGGTAAAATAAATATCCTATGCCCTTTGTTATTTATACTTTCGGCATGTTTTATCTGTTATATTATTGTATTCTGACTTTTAATTATTCATAAGATGTAATAAGCTGATCATGTATTTTGTATTCAAAACGTTGCGCCGAAGTGCTTTGTTTATTATTCCAAAATTAAACGTCGTTATGTGATTTTCATGGAATCTCTTTCTCTTTAGACGTCCTCGACTTCCCAAGAAGTTGGATGAAATTTAATAATGTGACTTTTCATATACAAGCTGCTGAGCTATAATCAGGTCATATTTAAAAGAAAAAATTATAATAATAGAGCAATAGATAAAATAAATTGTGTAAAATTACTATTATATTATTAACTATTTATTTAAAAAGAGTGTCTGTCTTGCCGGCTATTCTCCATAAGATCAGCTTTTTGGAACCGAGTAACTATGTAGAATCATTTGTTGTTTCTTAAGTGCATGGAATAAAAATCTTTTGACATGAATTTGGCTTTATGTGGTTCCTGACGAAGAAACACCCTTGAAAACAAAGAAATGAAATCGGCGACAGTAAATATTTCAATAATCCGCCAGCAAAATGTTTATTTATTAAAATTGCGCCCACACAACTCTTGTGCGGTGATTGTAGTAATTTTATTGTAGCCGTCATTGAGACGTATTTTTTTTGTATAAAACATGAAGTATTTTGACGTCATACAATATTTACCAATTACTTTGTCCAGGGTTTACGATAAACAGTCAATTTACATAACACTTCTTAACATAAAATCTTCAAACCAACAATGTCGGTGGTTTCCCAGAAAGACTTAATATAAATACACTTGAACCGGCTGCTTCAATAAAAACGGGATAAAATTCGAGGATTTACGAAGGGAGTTTTATTTAGAACTGCCCTTATCATTGCGGGCAGGCTTATGACTTGGAGTAAGTATTTTTATAATAAACTCCGGCAGGAGTTACACCGTTATCTATTGGCAACAGAAAAAAAAAGATATGACTTTTTTAATCTCGGAGGCTCTCCGGCCTGTTTTGATTAAATTATGAAGGAGCTAATATTACTACAAAAATGTTCTTGAAAATTCTTGTGCCTCGGTTATTGCTGTCGCTGTGCTGCGCTGTGCAAATTATTTTAATATATGCAGGTTAAATACATAACCAAAAATATTTAAATGGAACTACGTTTAGAATACAACTATAAAATTACAGCTAAATCGAACAGCTTATCGAAATAGCATGGTCTCAATTATTGTTTTACTACTAGTAACTATCTATCTACCAAACCCGTTCCCTGAAAATGCTTAACGACATTAGGGTAGACCTAGGCAAAGATGAGAGGGATGAGCTTGACGTCTGCACTTGACAAAGAAAAGTGGGGTAAGGAAAGAGAGGTCTTTGTATTGCAGTGGCACAAAACAGACCAAGATAATAATAATTATTACGCTATATCTTGCTACCCCTTTAAGCCATATTGCTATATCATCCATACTCTGCCCACCCAGTATCCCATCATAATTTATTACGATCGGTTTAATAAAAAAAGTCTTTAAAACTTCACGCTTTAAGACGTCGTTTCATAGGATATTACCCAATTTTACGCTTTCATATTTAGCTAAGAGCTCGCCCAAATGAGGCGTCAATCTTGAAACAATTTGCGCGGTGTCGCGGTACGAATATACCTACTTAATGTATTGTTCAGCACAAGGCGTGAACTCAAAGTCGCGCGATGCTTGTACTTTTAGATTGGATTAAAACTGGAAAGCTCATTTACTTCTGGAAGACAGAAATTGAAACAAATTTTTATACATTTTGTGACCATGTACCTACTACTACTAATTTTATCAAGATCACGAAGATTTCACCAGTTAAACTTGAAATTGGATAGGTGCTAACAGCGATTCGGTAGTTAGAGCATTGGCATGGTGCGGCGGGATCTCGGGTTCAAGCCCCGCGCGCTGTCTCCGTCTTAATGTTTACTTAAATGAAATCGGAAATAGAATCCTTCATTTGGGATTGGATTTCGTTTGATTTACAAAGTTTAATGTAATCAAATTGTGTTGTCGCCTAGCAACGCGTGAATTTGCGTGTCTGTCGCGTTGACGCGCCTAAACGCGTCATCTGGATAAACTCTTAGTCGTAAGTATGAGTAAAAATGGAGGACGGCACATAAGTCACGATTATTGATTACATTTACTGCTAGTAAACTACTTTACTGTGGCGAGCTTATGAAGGGCGTGTGTTCCCATTGTTAGATGTGTATTCGTGTGATAGGGACATTATTGTTATTGGATGAGTAGGTGTATAGCGTGATGTATTTATGACGTTATAGAAAAAAGGTTTTACTGACCACAAATCTTGTGATTCACGTAACAATTGTTTTATACCTAAATAATTATTTAATTCAGTTGGAAACTTGCAACAGAGTATCAACAACGACATATTATTTAATAACAATTTCTTATACTTAAATAATTATTTACGTCACAATTGGTTATCGCAGTCTGAACTGGGACTTTCGAAAATGAGCTCGTATTGAATAGCAAGCTTCGGTTTAATGTCCGATAAAAAACTACCGAATTTGACAGTAAGTTTAGCACAGTGGTCAAGAGATATGTTTCTTTGCCGCAAATCGCGAGTTCGATTCGGGTCCCGCAAGGAAGAAGTAACTATTTTATTACGTGTAAATAATTGTCTCGGGTATGGGTTTTTATCATGTAAGATATAAACGCACTCAAGAAGCAGTGAGTAGAGAAATATCTAGTGCGGGGCAAAAATACTGCCATTTTGCAATTTTTTTTGCATATTCCAAGTAGTTACGAAATATATCGTTTACCGTTCCCGTGTCGTGAGACAGTGGAGCCAAGCAGGCATGGTGATAAAAGTGAGTCGGCCTTATCTTCGGTTTTTATGGTGCATTGCCGTAGCCCACGTCAGCATAAGTACGAGACTACGGGTGTGCTGTAACTATGGGGGCCATAGTTTACTTTGTTGGTTGAATAGGTCATACAAACCTACATATGAATCATAGGTTTCGGCCGTTCTGCGGTACGGCCTGCAACGTAAGCAGGTCTTAATTTGTTTGCGTTCATAGATAGACAGTTTACATGTACACACACTTACTAAAAACAATACTCTTAATAGGTAATATTTCTCGCTATTGTTTCCAGTTTTTTTTTAGTAACCACTTTTTTCTGTTATGTCATATCTAACAATAAGTAACAACTTAAGCCTTCATAATATTAATATTCAAACCATCTTGAACTTAACCTTATGTATGTATCAAATAAACTATAATAAGCCTCCAAAATTGGACTAATAGAGGTATTATCATGTATTGAAAGAACGTTACTATCCCTATGGTAAGTATTGTCAAACAATAATAATTTGAACCTCGACATAATAAACGACTTCTAGACAGGATATACAATACAAAAAAAATATACACGTTTTGCATATAAATGTATCAGGCGTATCGTTGTCTTGAACAGAAATACTTTCACGTAGCTTCGCCGAAACCTATAATTTCTTGTGATCCTGTCAGGTTGATATAAAAATGGTGTGCCATCAGACCGTGGAATCTCGCTTCGAATTACTACGTGTGAAGAAAGGGGTTTTTTACATTTTATTTTAAAATGCTGGCTGGATCGATGATTTGAAAGATATTGAAGGACTAGCAACCCTACTCTCTTCAAAGGTAGAGTGAACAGGCTTCTTCTGGATAAGCTCACTCCATAGTCGACTTGGTTTCTGTCACCTTTGACTTAGACTAGAGTCAAGAGCTTACCCATCTCAAATAAAAAAAGTCCCACGTTCGTAATACTCACCGCGACGCGTGATTAGTACCTACTACTTACTGAGGAAAAACTTTAAACAAGGTTTAAAGATAGTAATTATCATCATGTACATTCAAGCTGTTGATGAAAATGTAAAGCAAATTAGGGACTTTCTTACCATGATACCTTGCAGCAACAGGAGTTCTGAATTCATTGTATTATACATACCAATAAGTCGTCAAGAATCCTCTTAATACATATATTGATTTGTTCCAAAACCGGTTCTGATACTATTTCAAAAAACCAATTCACACTAAATCCATTTCTATAACAACCATTACAGCTAAAACCTTTAATCAACATAAAAGTATACCCCCACAAAAACTAGTTTCTTTTCCATTAAGTTCTGGCATTTGGCCAAGGATTTATCAAATTGACGTGTTAATTTGTATAAAACTATGTCGTTCAGTGTTGCATAGAGATTATGTTGTCGTAATGACGTGGATTGATTATGCACTAGCATACACAAATAACTATAAATTAGTAACGACCCCTTTGTTTGAAGTAAGGAATGAAAATTATGTTGTTGAAGTTAACGTATGCAAAATTTGCTTGTATTGTGTCAAGATCAGTGGGGTTACTCTTGAAACTAATACCAATTCCAATCCAATTTCAATATTAAATTGACGCCTTAAAACAACGCGTAAATTTAAAATAAATTTTCCTACATTATAGTTACCTCAATTTTAAAGCATGTTGTCTTCATAATATCCTGAATCTATAATTATTTATTAGACATTTTGGTATTTAAAAGTACGAACTGACATATTTCCAATGTCAATCGAGCGGAATTATTTTCAAGAGTAAGCCCATAGGTCCCTACATAAATAAACAAATGAAATCTTTGAACGGATTTTTTGGTTTTCGAATTATTTTCTAGGATTTTATAAAACGTTTGATTGTCATAAACTCCTGTAGCATTAAACGTTTGTCTTTCCCAGAATAAAGGTAGTATTCGCAATATTTCACTGTCTAGAAAGTGATACTTTTATAAACATAAAAAAAACCGCGCCGCCATTTCTTTATTCAAGAAACCGACTCTGTACAACGTTGTAGGTTAAGTGTCGCTTCCGCATTAATTAAATCAGAGCCTTCTTTCACCACAGCGGTTAGCATCCCCAACCATTTCGCAGTACCACTCCATATCCCTTCATGTAACTGAAAAAGGGGTGACAACGACCCTTCATTACTACGAAGTACCTTCATTAAAGCGTCAACATAAATCACAATTCTTAAACAAAAAACAAAACTCGTCTCCAAACATTTATTACTTAAATAAGACAAGCATAGCGAAACACAGGGTAATGTTTCCCCTGTCAATTAGGCAAATTAAATATACGGAACCGGGGTTGGTCGGTAGAAATTAATATCACTTTCGCACCGTCAATTTAGTGTCGAATAAGCCGAGCCTTTACGTGCTAACCGAAAATATGAGGCGTTGTTCCAGACTATTATTTATGGTTCACTATGACGGTAACTGGGAAGTGTGAAGAAAAGTCTAGTTTGAGTTTAGAACCGGTTTTTTTTAGGAAAACTAGTTGGAGCCTAACGTCTTATATGTAAGACATTGAAATCCCAGGTTTTTAATATCCCCAGCGTAGAAAGCTCATGCTTAAGTTGGTTATGTTGATGAAAATGAAGATGCCCAGCTGAGAAAATTGTCACCGATGTGGTTCATATAGTTCCGATTGTTACGTATAAGATATTTTTTATCGTTAGTTTTTTTTTTTCGGGTGGTTGATGAACAACCTATTGTCAGTCTTACAAGCCACAGAGAACATCTCTCAGGTGTGCTAGTTACCTCACGGTGTTTTCCTTCACCGTTTTAAGCAAGTGGTAATTAATTACTTTATTGCACATGATTACGAAAAGTCAGTGGTTGTTTTGGGTTCAGACTGTTGACTTGCCATTCCAACAGTCCAGTATACCACTAGAAAAATAAAGAAAAATGTGATTTAGCACCCACACCACTCTCATTGAAACTTCCTTCAGTCTTAAAGTTCAAGATTAGAAACTAGTTTTAATCAAGACGGGTAGTTTTAAGAAATTTATGGCCGTGGTTAATACGAAAAGCTTAAGCGTGTCTCAAATTGATAGTGCGGAAAATTGGCACTTTTAAAACAGAAAGTTTATTCAGTCACGGAGTAAAACCAATATTCTGAAACTAACCTAACAGTGAGAACGTGATAACAGCAAAATAGTTGACAATAAAGTCTCTCTTTTCATAATATTCTCATATTTTGTGATAGATTTTGAAGAGAATATCATGCATCATCATGAAAGACATAAGAATGTCTACCACTGAATGAACATAAGCCTGCTCCCATGGCGTTCCAAAGAGGTTTGAACTTAAGAAACTACCTGCATCCAATGATTTCCAGGACCAGCTTTTCCTAGCAATATTCGGATTGAATTATCCGAATATTGCTAGGAAAAGCTGGTCAGTGACGTGACTATTTGGTACATTTCCAGCAGGCCATCCATTACATTGCACTGTTATCCAAGACGCACTTTGTTAAAATGATATCTGAAGTGCTCCTAGCACTTTTTCCTGCTGTAATGATCCATTAGAAATGCTTCTCAAGCAGATTTGTGTTCTTTGTGGTCTGTATTTAGAACTACACATTCATTTTAAAGAAATTCATTGATTTACTCGGTGACAATGGATTTGTTTATTTTTAACGCAAAACCTTGTGAAAAATATCACCGAATTTTCAGCACCACTTTTCTAGCCGTATATTTTTCAGATATCCTGAAAGGTCAACGTATATCACCTTGAATTCTTTAAACAAATATGGCAACATGGCCAAGTGTGTGGACGAGGTAAAAATTCTTTAAACATGTTTCTGCTGACCATGGTTTTATTATGAACCACGTTTGAAGTATTATTTGCTATGCTGAAAAAATAAACAGTATTTTAACACCACGCGTTTAAATGAATTGATGAACGCATAACTCAAAATTCAACTGGTTTTGTGTTACCGGTTGAAATATATTATATCTTTCAACAGTTAAATTGAAAGTACATATTGAATCAAGCTGTGTATCCAATGCTTGTTAAACTGTTTTTTTTTGAGAAATTGTTATTATAAATTTTGTTGGGAGTCGGAACTACATTTTAAAATAGAATCTTCCTATTTCTCTATTGATGTTGACCGTACCACGCAATTACTTCATAACCGTACTTGAACCCATCAATAAAATACCGACGGCAGCCATGATGGACAACTTAAGAGGAGTAAATGCGATATTTCCATTATCTAGTCTCGACTAAGTATCTTACTGGCTAGCTCTAGATTGCTCCCAAGATACCTACGCGGCTAATTCGCCACTGTATAAGACCATCACGTACGAGGTCGTATCATGATGAATCGCTCTCAGGGATATTACAATTTTCGTCCTCATAATAAAAACGGTGCTATTTGTTCTAGCACGGACCTTATCAGTATTCTTTCCTTATTTCATGAAGATTAAATAGAAACGTATTTTTTTGTATCTACCTCTGTCATAACATAATTTTCTTTCACGTCCTTGAAGGCTTCTTCCTCCATAAACTTATCGAACCTTAATTATACTTTTCGGTGTGCAGTTAAATTTAAATTTCATATTTCGAGAGGAAATGTCAACTTTGATGTAGGTTCCCGAACAAATAATTTACAAACCTTCATAAAAGTCAGAACAAATTTCGCAACAAAATCTCTGAACCGAATACATAAAAGAGTTTTGCTAATGCATAAAAGTATGAATTATTGGAGAACAAAATTTTCTTTTGTACAAATTTTAAGGGAATACTCAACAATCTCAAGTCGTAACAAAGTTCTAGAAAACTTCAACATTTGTTATGCAACATCATCTTGTTTAAAGTTTGCTGTTCAGACATACATTAGTTTCTCACATGGCATCTTACACCGCTTCTTGAATTATTGAAGTTCGCCCAACATTATTAAAATAACGTAGGAAGACGGTCCTAAATTATTCGACCACTTATTAGAAGTAACTCAATCGCCCGAGGCAACGAAATCGATACTCCACCACTAACTCGAACTCGCCCTCTAAACCGATATCGATAGTTGCTGTAATGTTCTTGCAATATTGCACGGCACCACCAGATAGACATCGATAAACAGGTATACGTTTCTAACTTTCTGCAACAACATTCAGTGTAGATAACATTTTATCATTATTTTCTTGTTTGAATCTGATGTTCCTCAATTTAAGATCTTGACTGCCGCGTATTTGAAGCTGCATTGGGATTACAATTAAGTAGGTACGTTACTATCGAATAAGGAATCTTTAGTTTCCAATCCAATTTGCTGTATTCCCTTGCGTGTCTTAAGGGGAAGCGATTTATTTTGATTATAGCTGTTCCAACGGTAGAAAACAAGCTATAAATTAACAGCGACGACTTAATTAGCCCGCGTGTTCCCAATACCATTAGCGGTACACGATGACAGCTCCCTGATTCGAAAAAGAAATTGATGTAATATCTGGAAGGGCGTTGCCGAAATTAATGTTACTGCTCTGACAAATTGGCTACGGGAGAAATTGAGGAGATTTTAAATAATTTTACGCGGCAAGGTGATGCCTTCATTGCAAATACGTAAGGGGAAAATTTCCCTCCAACCATATTAGATTTTGCACACTCCTGATCCTTTTATCATAAAACTGCTCTTATGTCAGCGACAGAGCCTGTTCAAGGATAAAGTTCAAGATGACATACGCCATTTTCGCATAAGCTGCCAATGAGAAACTGGTGGGACTTCGCAGGAGGCTTAATACTACTTAACATCACTTAACGCATTTACTTACGGAATTCTGAGCATACATTGAGCTGCCAAAAATTACTTATGATATAACGGGCTTTAAGCAAGATTTTAATTAACTTTGTGTCAACTTTATTAAGTTTAATTAAAAAATAAGCTTATTTATTAGTCTCGCCAACAATAATGTTACATAGCATGATGTTTGTATACACACACAGTTGTACACATTTTGTCCAATGCTGTTATTAAGTCCCATTTTATTGGTGGTGAGCCTTTTGCTACATACCGGGCACAGTTCCAAACTCCTAGCTGTTACTGAGAATTTCAAAAAACAAAAAAAAAAATTACACTTTCTCAGACCCGGGAGTAAAATCCGGGATCTCATGATCAGCAGTCGCGCTTGGAACCACGAGAACAACGAGGCAGTTACAATAAATTTATCATGGGTTTTTATAATATATAAGAATCATAAAGAAGAGTAATCAAAGGGAATGGTCTTCAACGGCTTGATTCAAACACATTACTATGTAAACGTCAGTCATCCTCTCAGCCATTAGGCTATTGTCTCTTCAATTTGGCACTGTACTAAGACCGTTAATTGCTGCAAGTAATGTGGATCTCGAATTTACCAACGACCGTCTACGAGCTGTTACGTATTTGGGGAAATGTAAAGTAGATAAAGCAGTGAGACTCCTGGAAACGACCATGTTATATATGAACCTCTTATTGATTGCTACAGTTAATGATCCAAGGATGTTATGATAATCATCGTTTTTGGTGACAAAATTTGGACTTTAGCAGCTGCTTATAAGATAAGTCACATCTCACGACACTCTTTCACTCCTAGCTTAAGTTCGGTGGTCTATGCTTCTTTATTGTTGTCTATTCTTATATTTTTTTCTTTTGCGAATATCTTATGTTTATTGCGAATCCAATTAAATCCAGAAGTTTCTTTATCCAATTCTAGAAGAATAAGACAAGATTTATCCTGCTTGCTGGAGTTACAACATTTCTTGAGGGTGATATGCTGTTGTAGGTCATTCATTAAATTATTTTCGCCTCCAAAAATCCTGCGTCTTCCTTCCTAAGACTCGAGTATACGAAAGGCCGGATTACTTCATCTTCACAATGTTTATTTGGAACGGATACATACGTTTATGTAAGATATTCAATATACCAGGAAAAGTCGGGATCACATGAATTACGATCGTCCCTTCCTAGCGTTGCGACTGCATGTAACAGTCTAGTTGGTTTCCGTTTTTTACTGAGTATACTTTTCTATCCAGAAATTATTTTTAGATGTTACTTTCACATCTTTGTTCAGGCGTTTTTGATTGTTAAAGTTGTCCTCGATAATATGTACTAATAATGAATGTCCACTTCTTATAGTTCTCTTTGTTCATTGCAGTTAACTTTTGTTAACAATTCACTTCACTATATTTTTTTATAAAATTCTTGATTAATAATTCTTTATATCCTATTTTATCATTATGCATTATTTTATTTTATTGTTATTTTGGGCATCCACCAAAATAGAGACCATTTCTTCCAAAAATGTTAGGTTGGTACTACACATATTTCAAGAAGTCGTCCATATAAGAATGTCGAGTTGTTCAGACTTGTTGCTCCATCTCCAGCAGTTAGCAAGTTATGCGAACGTGAATGCTTTTACGTGAAACGGTTCCTAAGCACGCGAGATTTCGCTGGCTGTTACCTTAATTAGACCTCTGTGCTAATGTTAAGGGCCGTGAAAAGCCTCGATAATTGTTACCTGGGGACCCACTATTTGTATAACAGACAGTTTTCCTAAAATTACTGACAAAAGTTTTGAACATTTTAGGATAAATTTAGAACGTTTCGGTTTGCTTTGATTAAAGATGGTTTACCACGATAAGAACAGTCACATGCAAAAATCTAAAGTCAGACATCTAGAACTTGAATATTCCATTTTGGCCCAATAACATTATATCCAACCCAAAATCTTATTTTTTTATAATAAAGTTCGCAAAATTCTGTTGTCGATCTCTTTTAATTAACATATAAATTACAGGGTCACTTTCTATGAATACAGTCCTCTGTTTTATTAAGCGGCTAAAATTCATGAAGAACCTAGATGTGTGTAAAATAGAAGATAAGTTTCAGGTGCGTGAAGTCTCTGGCTATTGACTCTGAGGCGTTTCTGTTCACGAAACGTTTTATTATACGTATTAAAGAACTAGACACGCATGTATATAAGTTTATTTATAAGCTTAACCCAAAACACGCCATGTTTCATTGAACTGTTTGCCATAATTACAATTGAAACCGTACAAACGTTGGATATACCTAATACCATTCTTTTCGTGGTCATTCAATGAAAGTTAGATTTGTATTGTGTAAACCTATTGTAACAAACTATGGAGTCATGCACGCAATATTTAGCATATTGTGTCGGCAAATTGCTTTTAATATGGTGCTTTAATAGTGGCTAATTTTCTGCCACCATCGTTTATGGTATTCTCGCGTGGGTATGGGACAACCTGTTTCTTTTTTGAAGGACTTGTTACGTGTTTTCAAACTATACGCAAAGAAATCACGTCAAGTTAACTGTGTACCATTTCTGGCTTTGTTTTCGTTACATGTACTTGTTGTATTTTATATATGCAAATTTAAAAACTTGGCTATATAAATTGTTATGGTAATGATTCAACTTTTAACCGTCTTCATTCGTTCTGACACAATCAGGCCAAGATACATCGTACCCTTTTCCTTAAAAGAAAGGAAGCGTGAACTTTCTCAACTTCTTACTCAATAAGTTCCATTTGGACCATGTAGCCCCTTAAGAATAAGGAAGGGCATAAAACCTAAATTCAAAAGGTCAACAGTAAATGGACAAGTAACAGGTAAGATCTAAGCAACAGAAAAAGTTTTAATGTGTTCGGATATAAATCGGGCTATTTGTCTTTATAAGCATCCCTTGGTGCCATGGAAGTGAGAGATACAGACGTGTACATAGGATGACTAACTTGGAAATGTACACGAGTTTGTACATGTTTCCTATAAAATATTTTGTCATGTATGAGAGAGCTTCAGGGATTTTAATTTTATGTCTAACATTATGATGAATATCACTTAGAATATAATTTCATGTGAATATCTTGAAATTAATTCTTCTGATCTAGATCGAGTCCATAGTATTTTTGATCGGTATAAAAGACTTAAATCTAGAAACAAACAAAATCCTGGATGTAATTAATTACAATCAGTTCAACACATTCTGTGCAATGCGAGTCAAAGAAACAGTCCGAACATACATTTAATACAATCAATAACCTGTGATTTAATTTGCCATTTAGTCTGAAGTTCAAGTAAAACTCACATTGTAGCAAAAAATTCGCCAAAACCTTACATTTACCGTAAAATATTACGTTCATAAAAAACATGATGACATCATAACAATAAAAGAAACATAATCATCAGCAGATCGTAAAACGTGTGGGATTTTCGATGAATAAGCTACACTGACCTAAACCCACTTTATTGAGTCAGTTTCCACATGAATATCTGATTAGGTCACCTTTGTTGTAACACCTGTGGCAAGTCTAGAAATATACCTTTTCTAGCTATAATAACATTCGTATAAACTATTAGGCATTTGTGTTCTTTTGTCTATCTCAGATTACCTATGAGTGTCTTTGAAAGACGATACTCCTTTGTTATTCAAATCTTCTGATATTAATTCTGTCTCATTTTTGATTACTTTGTCTTTTACGTCTTGTCCTATTTAACCTGAATGATCAGAACTTTCCAGTATCAAGGTTACAATGTCTGTTTCATTGCTGTTCCGTCGACTATCAGTTAGACTTAGCAAGGGACTGACATATCTCCATTTAAGTATTTCAACAAACTCCTCACAGCCCAAACTTGAGGCGTTATTTTATCCTCCGTGACTTGAACGTACCCCAGTTATTATCTTTACGAGGGGTTGAAAGCTCTCACTTTTTATTATTGCCTTTATATTGTGCTGTGGCGTACTTAACTGGAACCGAGGTCAATCCGAAGGGCCTGTACGAAACAAAGCACTTCTTTCGTTACGATTGTTATATTCTAAAGTTTTATTTATTGTGAGCCCGTGGAAACTCCTTACATTCGTGATCCGTTACAAATTGGGTTTTTTGCCGAAGGGTTGTTTGTGTTCTAGTTGGAACCAATTATTTTTAATATATGCGACGTATGGGACGCGTTAACCTTTATAAACTTTAGTGTTGTGTTACGATCGTCCGAGGGTTACACTATATTATTCTAATGCTGGTTTCTCTCCAGAGAGCTGTTTTACCCTGTATTAGTTTCCACTATATTATCTTGTGCACAAACAATGGTGAACATTAAAATTTCCTTTCTTAATTCTTGGATAGTTTACGTGGAGTTAAATGCTTTAATTTGCTAGAACTTGAAGGTGCTGGCACAATAATAAGTGAGATAATAAGTCTAAAACTCTTTACTGTAGCGGCTCTGATGAGTAATTATACAATTAATTCAACAAGGCACCTAATATTAAGGTCGGAGATAATAAAGTTTGTTTTTGCAAGAAATAAGAAACAATGAGAGTTGTTTGTTTAGAATTTTCTGGAACTTCTTAAGCAGCTGTTGTTTCTTATTAATGTTACATTGTGATGTTGTAATGTATTGATGACGTTGTCTTCCGTCCGTATAATAAGGCGTTCGTTTCGTCGTATCCGAGAGAAAATAAAGACATTACTGAAATGTTTCCCTAACCTACTTCCGCCTAAAAGTGGAAGTAAAAGAAAAAAAAAACTGTTTAGCCAACTTCTTATTTGTATTACCTACAACGTTATTTTTGCTTTCGAACAGTCTTTTTTTTGGTGCCTATGGTGTTACTCAAAGCATTTTTTTTTTGTGACTGCTAACTGAACCTTTGAGGAAAAATAATCTAAGGATCGTCTCCAGAAAGATTTAGTACGTTACTGAGTGGAGACGTCCTCATATATTAACAAGTAAATAAAAAAAGACCCCTTCAACCGTTCGGCCCTCTGAATCAAGACCGCAATTATACGTTTTGTCAAGATCACAATCTTAAGTACAAACAGATAAATACTAAAAACAAACCAAGTATTATTCGTGACTACTCTGTTACGCGCTGATCATGGTAATATCGCTGTCTCGCTCTCGCGTAACACATTCCGTTCCATGCATAATTGAATTTATTCTGCTGTTGCCCGTTCCAAGGTCAAAACTATTGCAGTTGAATGCAGGCGGCATGGATACTAGGTTATGACCTTTTTCATCAGTTTTGCATTTACTTTTCTAAACTTACATAATAATATCACGCTTATTTCCTATTGGAGTGTGTAGACACTATTGATTACCATCTGCTACAATTCTTACACACTTCTTTCGCTGTTTGTTTTTATAGGTTGATGGCTTTATTTTTATTTTGAACCCGTTCATTAGACTGGGAACGCGATATTGTTTTGGATTTTATTCACAGCCTATTATACTCGCCGTCATAACAATACTAGCTCTACAGGGCATGGGCGCCTTCTTATACAGAGAGGGACTGTGACCATCAGCTTAGTATTGGTAAATAAGAGGCTCTAGCGACATCAAAACAAATGGTCACCGCGATGACTGCTTACTGTAGATTGTAGCATGACGTCACTAGTACACTTATGTACTTTAATTTATATGGCTTTTGCAACAACCACTACCTTTTAGCTTATTTATGGACCATAGCATCACGCTGTAGTTAAATATGAATAGGAAAACAAATAACTTTTTGAAAAAACTATATTTTACTAACATAAAGTTCAAGTTTCTGTATAATGCGGCTGGCGGATGGCCATTCACAAAGCCGGAACATATTGTTATGAAAATATATACATAATTTTCAACAAAGAAAACACGAATTCAAAATTCTCTAACAATTATGAGGTTCTGTGAAAGTTCGAATACCTACATAACATTTGTCGCACTGATACAGACAGACTCACAGAGTTCAAGAACAAAATAAGGGCGTGTTTTCACTGAGTCTTGACATGTATATAATTTAGGGCGCTAATATGTAACTACGATACTTTTACAGTTTATTTATTTATTTAATAAATACCTACCGATTTGGGAACCTCCTCCTTTTTAAAGTCGGATAAAAATATATAACATTTCTGTACATAATACTTCCGTATTATTTCTTAGGTATACACTAATTATAAGTGTACATAGCATTCAATATAGCGAAACGTCAGACAAAGCCTGCGAAATCAGGCTAATATTAAAAACAGAGTTGAAGGAGGTGGATCTATAGGTGTAACTGATTACATAAAATAAATATAAAAGTATGCCTTAGAAAACCGAATTAATTTCGCAGTTTTACTGTTTTTTGCGTATACGTTGTGTCATAGCCATCGCCGCATCGTGCGCAGTAGGCACAAGGACGGCACCGCGCGCCGACAAAGGCCGTACACGAATATTTCACAGAGAAGCGTTAGCTGTTACGAGACGAATAGGGCGTTGACCTTTTGGCTATTATTGTTTTAATTATTTTTATACAACATATAACTTGTTGCTGTATATGTTCCTACAATATGGCCACTGTTCAAAACCACAGCCTGTATAGTAAATATTTAAAATTCAAAATCTATACGGGCATTACGAACCTGTGGTGGGGCAATAAGTTTCAACTATGTATATAAATTAAAATGTGATTATGAATACAATTTAGTATTTTATTAGAAATTAGTTAACTATACGAACACTATCAAAGATTTTTTTCCGAATACCTCCGAAGGAGTCAGTTGGACGACTATGGTCTTAATTCAAATGTGTGATGAGAGAATGATCCTTCCGATGATAATTTTGCACTAAAATATATAATTATTGTTGTCATGATTATGTGAACCTTAACAGTTCAATTTTAATATAAACGTCAGGATACTAGACTGGAATCGCGCCCTAACGGTTGTGATTCGTACAGAGATACCTCTATTTATATTAGATATAACGCCTTGAGTGACACGTTAAGTCCTTTTTGCTGAACATTCAGTGTAGTCCTCATTTTGCTCTCTTGTATTTTTTCGGATTGAAATATTTTACTTTTTAAGTGAACCATTAAAGGGAGTTTATTTGAGTGGAAATAAATACTTATTTCTTTTTCAGACAGCAACAACCCTATGAGTGACAAAATCATGTTAAATTAAAAGATTAAAGGTAGCAACACTCTTAAATTAATGTTTTATTTATACTTTGGTCTTTATAGACAAGAAACTGGTCCCTTTTGTTGTTACTACCGTACGTTTCATTACGGTTGTGTAACATTGTTAATTCATTATAACAATTCAATAGACCTGTCACCGTCTCGATCGTTCCACTTGTAAGTTGTAACTTAATAGTTCCCCCTTTCTCTTTGTTACTCTATGTAATTAGTTTTCTCGTTTACCTATAGCAGTGAGACAAAAAACTTATACGGCCGCAGATATGTAAATTTGCCGCCCCATTTTGGTCCTTTTTAGCATTTTTTGCAGAATAAACGCTTATTTTTTTGCTGGTCCTGACAATCTTATTTAGCTGTTTGATATGGGCTCTATTTTTAGTTCGCTTTGAGCTTCTATACATGTTGAAGGACAACGGAAATTCTTTTTAGCCGAGGTTTTTCTCAAAAAACACTGAGCATACTTTTTGTCCTTCAGAAATTCCATACAGTGGCCCCTTACTATTATTACTCGTAACCCAAATATTGTCATATGAGGAACAATATCCAGCCACGTCGGTCATCCAACAGTCCTGTAATCTGGTTAGGGCCCTTCCGTAATACCCGAATAATGTCGTAATAGCACTTACGACAATTTTCGCTGTCCGTCTGACGTATTACCGCGATGTTTATCGCGCTCACCCGTTTTCATATGCTATATTTTTTCCTTTATGATATGTTATACCCGACCGCAGTGTGTAATATTTTCATCAGTTTCTTTTACATGTTTTTATGGCTGTAGCTTGAAAATGAGGGACATATTCTTGGAACAGGCGGGCTTGGCTCGTGATTGATGCATACATATAACTTACTAGAAGTGGGCCTTTATACTTGATGTTAAAATTTGTTTTTTATACCGTGTTCTATGTGAAACATTTGTAGTGAATCTTTTTAATTTGCCAGGAAATTATTAACTTTCATTTACCAATTTCTGACTATTTTATTTTGTTTTATTTTGCATTGTAGTACTTACTAGTAACAGTATAAGATCTAAATTAAAATTTTCTTCAATATCCGTGTTACCTGTTTCATTTACAAGCGCCTGTCGTCTATTGTTACGCCGAAATAGTAAATGGAACAGAACCAAATTGTAACTTGCGGACTACCGGTTCGTCGGATTGCACGAGTTCAATGATTTTAAGTAGGTTTCGGTTCGTGATTCACAAGAGCAAACATTCCAATACTCGGGTCGATCGTTTCTGAGTATTACCCATTAAAATGTTGACTACCAGTTAAAATTAGACTCGTAGCAATTTGATCTAAGCCGACCTACTTAATGAACAGACTTTCATTGTAGGTACTTATTGGTCTTGAAGTATTATTACCTAATATATTTTGTCTCATTCTTGCATTGATATTCGTTTTTTATTAGAAAAGGACGGAATCATTTTTGTTGAGTCACAAATCGCATTGTCCGGTCTGAACTGACTCACGAACTCTTGCGGTCACTGAGTCACATGAAAGATTGCGTTTTGCACCGCTCTGAGTTATTCATCGGCGCCTGCGTTGAT
Organism: Xylocampa areola; assembly: GCA_935421205.1. Classification (NCBI taxonomy): domain Eukaryota; kingdom Metazoa; phylum Arthropoda; class Insecta; order Lepidoptera; family Noctuidae; genus Xylocampa; species Xylocampa areola. The sequence continues at coordinate 10,006,909 of OW285220.1, forward strand.
CAAACGATTAAACATGTAAGTACACACGTACAGTCACCGAGGCCAAGTTTTTTTTTCTATGTACCGCGAACCACTGTTTGAAATTGCATGACTGTAAATAGCTTTTCTACAAAATTCTCATCACCTGACGTCATCTGCTTTTTTAGGAAATAGAAACCGTTTTCTTTTACAGTAATTTCTCTAATAGATATTTTAATTAATTTAAAAATAAGAATTAATAATCGTTTCATTTATATTCGGTTACTGGGTAACCCATGTTACTGTTTGTCAGACTTTGCACCTGAATACTCGTAACGACTACCATAGATCTTCATTTGACAACTGGGACCGACGGTTTAACGTAATGCTCTCCGAGGCACGCTTAATGTATTCCTACAGTACAGCTAATAAATAAAACAGTCCCCTGAAAATGAGTTGACATTACTTGCAAAACACATCCGCATCTTCTTTGCTCTTAAAAGCCGAATTAAGTTGAATTTAAGCATCTGTTATCTAAAACATGCTTAAAGTTGTTTACAAGCTGTCGATACCTGATACTGAACCTTAAGCTACAAAATAATCAATACCAAAAATTTAATTATTATAGTAATATCTTAGGTTTTCGCGCTCACTACAAATTATGATAAAACAACTTTTAAACGGATTAATCGCGTGTATTGTTGATTTTAGTTTTTCTAGACATTTCGAATACTTTGCAGCGTTCGTGGTCGCAGGAGGACTAAGGTGTCAGGCGTCTCAACAGTTTATTTAAAATTATTTCAGTCTACCGTACATATAATTGATAAAATTCATAACATTATTTTTGTCTAAGATACATATTTAAAATTATTATTGGTATTTCAAACAAATTCGCCCATGGGCTATGCGCAACGAGAACCGTCCCTTGTAAAATAACCAAAAAAACAGGCATAAGAATTTTGAAATAAAAAAAAACGCTAATGTTTTGGAGTGAAAATTTGGCTAATATCTAAATAACCGTAGATGTTTTTAAGTAATTTTACATTTTTTTTTATTATTTACATTAAACAGGCGTTTTATCATTCGCTCTATAAATATTGCACGGGTGCCTAAAACTAATAGCTTGTATATTTACAAAAGTAACAATTGCACACACGCCTTTTCTGTTCTGTACAGTCAGTCTGCTGGGGTCGGTTTCCAGTCAAACCGGATGCAGCTTAATACCTGACTACTAGACTGCCTATCTGACCTCCACAACCCAGTTACTGGGTAACACGATATCTCGTAGTAAGACTGGTTGTCAGACTTTCAGGCCTCTCTCTCAGGCTGATATAGATCAAAATTTCACAAACCGAGACGAAGTGTTCTCCGAGGCACCGATGGGTCTCAGTATGAAATGATGGTCACCCATGCACAGACCAAACGCAGCTTAACCTCGGTCGCTCGATCTATGCGGCTGTTATTTAGCCATGAGCCCCTCCTCTACTGTCGGGTCTGTACCGTGGAAACATTAAAATATTCCGAGCCATGCTTTGATCTCACACAATTTGTATAGGTACATAAATTATTATTATTCGGTTGTATAAGCGTTCGTAATGAAAACATTCCGGTTTTTGTTTTAAAGGTACTTCCTATTATTATTGTCCTAAACATTCCCGTAAATGGAAATTACGGTTTTGATCAAAGCAGTAAGTATTTTGAACTTGGATAAAGACGTAAGTGGAAATAAGACTGTGAATTTATATGAAGACATTACTGAATTTATTTTGTGGCGAAATTTAATGGAATTGAGCTATTTCGGGTTGAAGAGGGTACTTGAATTTTTTTAAGGTTTCAATAAAATCCTAGTAATATTATAAATGCGAATGTTTGTTGTTGTTTTTTGTTGAATTTGCGGAAGTGAGCAGAGGTCGAGATGGCTTAGTGGTCAGAGCGCCTGAAGTATTTATCCGGGAGGCGCAGGTTCGAATCCTGCTCGCGACCGTAGTCTTTCCCCCAAAAATTATAACTTTAGAGTTCGCTTCGCATGCGTTAATGCTTTTCGAAGATTAATCTGTATAAAGTTATTGTTTTTTTTGGATAAAACATATATGAACGCTACTAAAAGTTCAAGATAAATGAAGTATTTATTTGTGTTTCATAAACTAACTAGTAACTAAAATTTCTGGCAGACTGGTCGACACTTCGCGTGACTCGAGGGCTGGCCTGTTTCTTGGTCAGAGAATTAGCATTGCCATTCAACGTGGCATTGCTGCCAGTCTTCTGGGCACATTACCGGATGACAGCGATGCGGAGGAATACTTCGACGCCTAAACCACGTTTTTCCTTTTATTCTCTCTTTTATAGTAGTCAATATAATTTAGGTTTTATTTTTGTAAATATTTTTAATTATTATGTACATATCTATAATTCTTGAATAAATAATTAGTTACTAAAAGTACTCTACCAACTGACCCTAAAACACCTAAACCGTATCTTCGTCCAATTTTGATGACATCTTACGGTGGCGTCACGAATACTTGCCTACCGATTTAATATTTAAAAGATTGAAACACAAAACGATCAAATTTTAAATTCCTGTCCGACGGCCGACTACAAAGATTATGGCTTGGAATTATTAAAAAGTTATCCATTACACGGTGAAGGAAATCCCGTTAACGTTATTGGGGGCAACACTAAGTTCTAATTCAATTACCGTGTTCGCTGTATAAAACACCATTTCTGTTTGTTAGTTAAGCTATGTAATGCGAAGGATTATACACGGTTTATTTGATACACCCGTATTGATTGCTGGATATTTATTTGTCTTCTATTTTTGAGAAAATTATATTTCCTTTTCTCTAGACGAATTTCTGATGCTTCACTGCTACGGATTTAGATTTATGATTTTAAAAAACATAACCCAACACTAATATTTTCTGAGAACTGTGTCGTTGATTTAGTGATCCTAAGCATGGGTGATGATTTTAAGGTTCTGGGTTCAATTCCCGAGTTGTTATTCGAGTTTTGTGTTAGAAAGTGCTCAGTATTAGCCCGGAGTTTTGGATTGTGCCTGGTTGATAGCAAAAGGCTCACCGTCTATTACTCCCATGTATATCATGGGACTTAATAAAGGCATTGCTATAAATATATCGTATAAAAACATTTTTTAAATATATTATTACGATGATTTAACGAATGTATTATTTCTTTGTTCCAGGTAAGAAAATAACTCAGATAACCAACTTTCAATATCTCTCGATCCTTCCCACAGTTCATCGTATTGAGAATCGAAATACATTCCTGTTGAAGAAGCAAAAATTTCATCACAAAATGGAAAAATAGTAAATAGTAAGGTTAGTTAGTAGCATTATTATAAAAAAACCTAAACAAAAATACCGGCCATCGAAAAAAAAATACACATTTTGTGTTGCTTACTTCGTAGTTCAGCTTCCCTAGAGGCTAAAGTCGGGAAGTTGGTTTTCCCCACAACTACAAGAAAGAAAAAGTCTACGACACCAGCCAGTAATGATTGCATGGTGCGGCTCGTTATTACCATCGAATGGCAAAATAGCTTTGTAAGGTTCTGGAAACACTGAAGGACCCTTCTGTGAATGATGTTATCATAGACACATGTATCTTTGAGCTTACAGGCAGGTAATTGAGGTAGGTATGTAGATCAAAGAGCATAGCTGAATGGATTGCCGAATATTGACGCTTCTACATTACCGAATTCGGTTTCATTTCCGAAGTATGTCTTATTGTTTTGAAGATTATTGACTATGGTATTGATTAGATCGTGTGTGCTAATTGTAGTTGGTAAATCTCTGCTCTACAAATTTACTGACTACTGAAATTCCGAGGAATATGTTCACGAACAATGTAACCTATATTTAAAATGGAAACGGTTGTCTGCTCATACAAAAATATCGCGATAAACAGATGATAGTATAAGAAAATGTTTGGTTAACTTGCGCATTTTTTGCCAGTTATCTTGATTAAAACTACCTCATTGGTCTAGTAGATACTAGCGTGGCTGCTGAACTTTTGCTCCTAGATTCGATTTCTGGATCGGATGGTGTTATATATTTGGTATTTGCTAGGATATTCTCAATAGCAGTCTGGCTTAATCTATATCGCAATAGACTCTTCGCCATCTATTACATAGGACTGTTTAACGATATCAGACAGTAGATATATCTCTGTATGTAACGTAATCTAATATTGATTAAAGCCTTGAACTTATTATGAAGATTTCTTGTCAAAAGTTGTGATTAATTTAATATTGTTGTAAACTATTCATCAAAAGATTTCAAAGTTTAAATATCATCTATTTAGTCTAAAACTACATAGTTTTGAGTTTCTGAATTTGCATTGTCTCATTAGAATTTTGTCTTACAATTGTCTTTGAAGGGTTTAGGTAGATCAATGCTTAACTATGTTTTTACATAATCAGTGGTAGCCAAGTGGTATGACCATTGACACTAGTATGGCATTGACATTGACAAGCCAGAGGTCCCAGATTCGAACCCAAGTCTTGCACCACTGACTTTTCGAAGTTATGTGCGCATTTGAAATTATTTATCACTCGCTTAAAACATGTAAGGAAACCAGCACACCTGTGAGATGTTCCCGATGGTAAAAGTAAAGCCAACTCAGAGACCTAGAGGGGCTTTCAACCCTCTGACACTAGGTTGTTCATGAACCACACCATAAGAAGAAATGCTCGATGGACCCTGAATTGCGCTTACTGCTCATCAATTCGCAGAAACTTGAGCGTACCAATTTGCTTAGTAGGATGTGTTAAAAGAACTTGATTTATGTGTCTTCTTCTTTAATTTAGTAGCTGAGCTCTTGTCTGTGGAACATTCACCACTGTTCTCTATCCTCTCAAATCCGACCTCTTGATACTACGACGTGAGTCTCATAATGAACCGAAACTGAAGGGTTACCCCTTCGAAACTGAAGTTTGCTATATTTCACCAATGCAGTTAATTAGTTTCACGTAATATATGGTGAGCTTATATACCATCTCAACTCATCATCAACTCTTTGGGCTGCTATTGAGAATTTTCTATAAGAGAAACACAATACTTCCCGATAACGAATCAAACCCAGGTCCTCTCAGCAACCGCGCTTACGTCTGCCAAACCAATGAATATATTCTATTATTGTTATGCTTAACGTAAAAGATGTTTTATGCTTATTCTTAACATCCACAACAAGATAAAATGAATTAACAAATTAATAATTAAACGCACGCCTGCCGTTTCTGTATTTTTTATTTTCTTATCTTTTTGTGTACCATAGCCACTCCATTACTATTTTTTTTTAAATCTTACTATCCTATGTTACCCGGGATTGTATAATGATTCTATCGATCCTATACATCGAAATCGGTTCAGGCGCTGACAAGATATGGTAGAATAAAGAAAACCCACAAACATACATACATAGATACATACTTACTGACGTACATAGTTACATGAACCCTAAAAACATAACACTCCTTTTTTTGGTAGTCGTGTAGAAATTATTATAAGGCTCAGTCTACAAGTCTCACGGAAATGACATGATAACCGCCGAGTGTTCGTTCTCATGAGCACAGATAAATTCACAGTAACTGCATTAGAAGACATAACCGCTCATGTGTAACGGTCCTAAGTGGGACGGACCGATTCTATGGGTTCCCAGTAAATCATATGAAGGAAATGACCATTTGACAGGCCATTTGAATATAATTTTAATTGAATTGCCAATTGGTTCTTAAAATTATAATTTATTACGGTTTTGGAGTAACGAAAGGCTATGAGAGTTGAAAAATTTTGCTAGCCATTTCTTAATTACGTAACGGTTGGCCTTTAGCCTAACTCTAACCGGATGCAGTTTAATACAGCAGTTACTGGGTAACACAATATCGTGTAGTAAGACTGGTTGTCAGATTTTCAGGCATTCCCATAGACTACCCGCAGGATATCTTATTTTGACAACCAGGACCGACGGGTTAACGTGCTCTGCGAGGCACGGTGGTCTCAGATATGAAATGATGGTCACACATTCACAGACCAACTGCAGTAAGTGCAGCTTAACTTAGATCAATTGACCTGTGTGACTGTTGGGCCTGGTAAGGCCCGAGCCGCTGATTCATTTCATGGATATAATTATGATAGTTTGTGAAAGTTGTTCATAGCAACGTAGCATCACGCGTTTATTCCCCGAGGGAAAAGGCAGAAGTGTCACAATTGTGCACTCACATTTCGCCAATGCTGTTATGAAGTGCCATGTAATAAGTGGTAAGCCTATTGCCATCAACTAGGTACATTTCCAAATTACGGGCTGATAATGAAAAAAAAAACCCAATATCACTTTGCACGACCCGTGAATCGAACCCAGGACCTCATGCTCAGCAGTCGCGCTTAGGACCACTAAACCAACGAGGCAGTAATGTTCAGATTAATTCAATCTTGATATTGCTGCATGCAACCGCACCACATGGCTTTCATTATAATGGGTGGATTGTACCACATACAGGGGCTAATCAAAGGTTAAACGTTTGAACAGCCGAATGTGCATTCATTAATCTAGCACTCACCGCTTAAATTAAATTAATAGCTACTTAACCTTCTTTAGGAAGTCTGGAACTTTAATGTACTGGCTCAGTACCATGGGCTGCAAATAGTTACGTAATTTGAGCCTATTTTTAACGGCTGAAGATGGAGAAAGTTAGTGGAGAGAAAGGTGTTAATTGTTAATTAGTGATTAATCGGCTGATTAATTTTAAACTAAGACTGAGCCGTAAAGTAAAATTAATTAGCTGTATCTATATTCAACTAGAACTTTCATTAAAAGCCTTAACCACCTGTCCAAGATGAAACAATTAAATTTTTTATTTTACTGAATCTAGAACTTTAATAAATTGATGGAAAGCGGTATTGAAATTTTGATAGCATCAGCTCATAGTATGGAATTATGCATGGTAGATCACTAAAGGCTCACCGCTTAAATGCTTAATAATGATATTGATGAAATATGGATGTGAACATCTGTGTATCTGATGCTGTGTTTGTAAAGGCTTTATTAAACTCTTCCGTGTTGGTTCAAATGTCCGATACGGAAGCTTATCATTCTATACAATGATAAATAAATTCTAAATAATTATGTATAATCACAATTTATTTTGTGTACTCAGTGTGAACTTAAACACCTCCCTTTTTCAACCCCCTAATGATATTTAAAGCTTAGCATTTGACATTCTCTGATCAAAACGTTATATATACCTATCGATTATAATTTATGTCATAATCGAGATATCCAAGAAGTTTAAAAAACTGCCTCGTTGGTCTAGTGCTCTCAAGGGCGACTGCTGAGCATGAGGTCTCGGGTTCGATTCCCGGGTCGGGCAAAGAGTTATTGAGTCTTTCAATTAGAAAATTCTCAGTAGCAGCCCGGAGTTTGGAATGTGCCCGGTAGATGGCAATAGGCTCACCACCTATGGCACATGGGAATTAATAACAGCATTGGTGAAATGTGGGTGTACAACTGTGTACACCCCTGCCTACCCTTCGGGGAATACAGGCGTGATGCTATGTTTAAGAAACTGAAGGAAGACCTCGTGAGGAAACCAGCACACCTGAAAGATATGCTTGATGGTGTTTAATGTTATGTCAGACGTCTATCGGTGGTAAAAAGTCGGACACTAGGCTGTTGATCAACCATACGAGAAAGAAGTATGTCTTGCTTCCGATCCTCGACCAAATTGATCGAAATTGTTTATTCTGTAAATAGGTCTGGTTAAACTCTACGTGTCACTATGGTCTACAGGGCATTTCCTATCTGACTACCTGTGAAGAAACTCAGAGTCAAGGTGTCTTGTAAAGTCCAGATATCATTATACATCTTTATGTGAGCATAACCATGTAGGGTATCTTCTAGCCTTTAAAGATAGAGCCAAAGAAGCCAAAGCCAGTTTCTGTCCTAACTAACGGCACACATGCATTAGTCATCGTGTGCCATTGGAAATTGGGAGTCATTATTGAAGGGAAACGGTTCACTTCACTTATGGAACAGGCTGGGATGAACGTGAACTGCATAGGGTTGTGGCAAATACATTCGCTGTCCCGAAATATTTGGTAGTTAGAAAACACCATGGGTTTACTTTGTTAAAGGATTATGATAAGTAAAAAAGGCGTGATGATGAAGTAGTGAACCTTCAATCAACTTACAATTCCCTTAAAAAAACATATTTCTTTTACAAGGGTTTTAATATTGATGATATGTTAATGTATTAGAGAGTTGTTGTCAGACCTTGACACATAACTACACGTACTCATACTCTATGTACAATATACATAATACGTTGTACAGTTGTGCAGTCAATTGTCAGTCATTCTTTTGTCGCCTGTTGCGTGCTCAATGGCAAACAAAATGCCATAAGTGTTCTTTTTTTACGTTAACGTGCGTATGTGTTGGGGAATAAAAAAAAGTGTTGTATTTCACGTTTAGAATTTCTGTATTTAGTAGGTATATCGTTGTTAGGTCAACCTTTTGAACTTTCACCTCTGTTTGACTTTTAATTATTTCTGGTGGGTGTTCTATATACGTAAGATTACCATTCTCCTGGCTCTTTTTATTACCGTTCTCCTGGCTCTGTGAATCGAATTTTAATCAGTAATAATTTTCTCTCCCTAACTACTCGATCTTATTAAGTCCTATTTTCTTTACGCCTAGTTCTATTATTAGCAATTCTACGTAAAATTCTTCTATTGAATTTACCCATCAAAGGTTCTTACTGAAAATGAATAATAATATTTAGATAATTGTACGACCTTATATCGAGTATCAGATAACTAGGTGAGATCATCAACTTCAGATCGGCCACTAATAGATAGAATATTGTCGATAGCAATAATAACAGTTTGACATTGAGAGCACCTATAACTCGTCACAATTAAAGCAGTTTTTGCTTTGTTGCTATGGGTCCTGGTAACCACACCTGTGGTTCTGGTCCTATCGCACCACTAATCCGCGTGTATGGTGATTATGAAAATAATATCAGCACCATTACTTAGAGTGGCCTATTGCCCATTAAGACCCCCTAGAGAGTGATATGGGGCACTCACGTCATAGTCTACATATTTACTGTATTCAATTAACGGATAATGAAAAATTATAAACGTTTATATTACAGCTGGCATTGGGGTTCATTAATTTTATTTGTTCTTTTTTTATGGTAGGCTGCTGTACAGTTTATATTATGCCAGTAATACTACGTTTTATTTTTATGGCCTTCGGTTAACTTAACAGTTTATGTGCCCTCATCTAAGAATATGATAAATTATTTAACTCTCTTGTGGTCGCGATTATATTGTTCTATATCAATGGATTGGCTTTCCATGCCAATGAAAACAGTTTCTACGAAAAAAATAATGAATTTATTGATAGAACAGGTTCTGTATATTCATTGTTGTTAGCTCTTTTAAATGTTTTTTTATACATGTTAAGGCAGTTGAAAGCCGACCCTAATGTATTTGGGAAAAGTCTTTGCAGATGATGATGTTAGGGCCATTTAATACCTATATTAATCATTATTTTCTAAGGAAACATTAAAAATAATCGGCACGAACGGGATTCTAACCCGCGACCTTTTATATACGGTGTCATGGCTCACCCAACTGAGCCACCGTGTCGCATATGTGTACTGAAAAGTTCCCACAAAATTCACATTACTTATTAATCATTCCCGCGTTGAGTTGGAATAGATCTTGTTATACGCAAGACTTTCATCGTTGGAAGTAAATCTAATTCATAATATCATAACTAAATTCAAGATAAATCTTTGAAAAGCATTAACGCATGCTTAGCGAACTCTTAATATTGTAACTTTATCATAACTAAACTTAATATTCCAAACCTAAGATATATAATACTTTATTCTCATTTTTCCTTCACCACAAAATCCGAAACCGGCATAGAATAACAATGTTAAGTGTGGGCACAAACTGACAAAGTGATTTCACTAGACAATTCACAATAGTCGTGCATAGCAGACCACGACTAAAACCGGTTGCGGAGACTAGTGCGCGTTCTCTGAGGTGCCTAGTACTTACATAGATACCTATGTAGATAGATGCAAAGTTCCTAGCTTGCTAATACGATAGGTATGCGCTGGCGCAAGTTTTTTTGTTTGGCGATGCATACAATAAAACGAAGAAGGAAGATTGAACTTTTTTTTTATTAGATGTAATATTATAAATCGCTAAACGGTTTTTAAAATATGAGAGAAAAGGAATCGATTATAAATTTCTGCGACAAAAAAAAAATGCAGTCGTGAGCAAGATTAGAACCTGCGCGTCCCGGATAAATACTCCAGGCGCTCCGACCTCGTAGAGATAGAGTTTTTTTTTCCACAAACATTTATAACTTTAGAGTTCGCTGTGCCTAATGCTTTTCAAGGATTTATCTAGAATTTGATAATTTTTTAATTTATATAGTTCTCATAAATTTGTCCATATGGTATGGGCTCGTTGTTCGTATAAAACGTTTAAAAAGTAATGAAAAAGCGCGTAGGTTTTATTTGGACTCTTCACCTTTTTGTGAAGGCTTATGCACATCAAAGTACCGCCATTGACTGTTGATGGAAATAGGCACAGATGAAAACACAAAAGAATATTCAGTCTGGGGTTTCGCAGAATTTGTTTATTTCAAGACTTTTGATCCGAACTTTTGCGTGTGGCCTAAGCTTTATGTAAATTTTATATTTGGAAAAAAATAGTTACATATTTCAATAAAGAGATTAAGGACAATAACCTAAGGTAAAATTATAAGGCTAGTGTCTTAACAAAGTACGACGCAATCATCTTCGGATTCAGTCCTTACCCTAAAAAATAAAATATCTGTAAGAAGAGGTACTCAGAAAATTATATCAAATCCTTCTACACTATTACGATATCAAACTTCCAGATTATTACAATACTCTTAGAGCGTCCCTAAGGCAATAAGGCTCACTGTCCCATACTAACATTTCAAAAAGCAGCTTACAAAAGGTACGCAGTGGCAATTACATCGTGCAAGCCAAAGTGGCCTTAATGTCTATAACGGTAACAGTGGCTGTCGCAATCCTTGGTAATTTTAAAGGTTTAAATGTCATAAATAGTTAAGTGTTTTGTTGTACCTTCTAGCTATTTGAGGCTATGATTGCATGTCTGCCCTTTGAAATTATGGTACGGCACAGTTATCGTTTATTATAGAAAACAACGTTATTTGTGTGATTTTAGTATAAAGATGGGTCGAATGTGGGTGGCTGGAGTGTTATTTCAACCTACGCGTGTACAAAAAGCAAATTCAAGTACTCTTAATGTAAATAAAACTGTTCTTTTGATTGTCAAAAAGTCTTTATTAACCTATATTTTTCACATATACCTACTTAGGCTAGGTTTTACCAAAGTCAAGATAACTCTATCCGAGAGATAGGTACGTTAAAATGTTGCCAGCTTTCTTTTATATATTGCCTGCCAAAAATTCAAAGTTGTTCCTAATATAGCGTTATCTGACAAAAGATTGCAAGGTACCCCAAATAGCTTGGGACCAGGACAGGAAGAAAAAGAAGACTGCTATGTACCTCTACTTGTTTAATACTTTTTCTAATAAACAGCTTTCTTCGGTCAAGGCCCAAAGGACCAGAAGAAACTAGCAGCTCATAAAATCCAGATAATCACACTTAACGTAATAGCCCGACAAAGTTACCACCAAAATAAACCGTGTATTTAACAACTAACGTTTGGAACAAATTACGAGTGTTTTGTTCAATAGCCCACATGCTTACCTACCTACTTTATGAATGGCTCATAATGCCCCAATTATCACGCGAACTTGGCACATTTCACGGGACTATTTATACTAATTATTCCCTATATATTAGCGTGTATAAAATGTATGCACATATATAGAATCACGCCTGTAATTTCTTAAAGGTTAAGGAGATGTATGTAGACCCACATTGCCTCGACTGCTTGCCAGTTTTACTGTTAGGAAATATTCAGTAGCAACCCGGAGTTAGGATGTAGGCGGTGTGTTCTTCGGAGACCACGTAAAGCCGTCGGTCCTACGCCTCATCTCTACGGTCGTGTTGGATTGCCGTCCCATCGGACTATGAAAGTGACGGAAGAGGGAGTGCACCTGTGTTTGCGCATACACTTGTGCACTATATCTCCTGCGTATTCGGCTAATCTCCGTGGAGATAGGCCGCTATGACCGATATACGTTCAGGAGAAATATTACTAATTACACCCACATTTTACCGATGACAATATTAAGTTGTATGGGCAGTGAGCCTCTTGCGATTTACCGGACAAAGCTGAAGCAGACAGTAATCGCTATTGCGTCAACTAGATCAATGAAACATATTTATTTTAAACCAATTTATTTTAAAAAGAGTGTCTATGGAGTTTCTTGCCGGCTCTTCTCCATAAGATCAACGCCTTGGAACCGTGCACCTAGTTTTGACTTTTCATAAGTGCCTGTAATATGGTTTATTTGAAATAAAAATATTTGAATTTGAATTTGAATTATATTGTAAGTATAGCAATTAATTTGAAGAGACTCGGTCTTCTTCGTATCGTGTGGTTCATGAACAACCTAGTGTCACAGTTTAAACCACCCGTAGGTCTCTGACACGGCTTTACATACCATCGAGAATATCTCTCAAGTGTGCTAGTTTCCTCACGATGTTGTCCTTCACCGTTTTAAGTAAGTGGTAATTAATTTATAATACTTACATGACTTTGAAAAGACCGTGGTGCGTGCCTTGGATTCGAACTTGTGACCTGTACTTGTCAATCCAACGGTCATTCCACTAGGCTATCACTAGCCGGTGTGCAATAATTTTAAGCTATATGCAATTTTTACATTGTTTTGCATGTGACTGTACTTACACCGTTGACTGTTTATTTCGTAAAGCCTTGAACCAATTCCGAGGCTCAACAACCCCGCACTTCTAAGAAATATTAATGGACCTATTTTTAATAATAATTGACCTAGGAAATTTTCAAGAAATAAGTCTTTTCGCCTTTTGAGTCTGAGTTTTGCCGGATTTGATAATGTAAAAGGAAGGAAATATGTAATTTAAATTAGTAACATTGGTTTTTCTTACATAGCTTTACTTCTGTAACAACCACACTTCTCGTCAATTTTGCTCAAATGTTGGAACTGTATTTAGGAATACAGATAAATCTTGGAAAAACTACTACTCTAAAGTTATAAATATTTGTGCAAAAATATATTTATCCGGGAGGCGCAGGTTCGAATCCTGCTCACGTCCGTATTCATTTTCCACGAAAAACTATAATTTTAAATTTAGGAAGCTTAGTTTAAAATTAAAACGGCTGTTTATTGTTGTGTTGGTGAAGTCGGGCCCAATTTGAAACGGTTATCATACATCACCAGTTGTTTCAGATTCTTTGGCGATAACTAACAACATTCTCAAAAAAACCTCAAAAGTGGACAGACTTTTTACAAGACCTAAGACTGCTCTCAGTTGCTGTATTACTTTGCTTAAGTTTTGATAAGTCCAGTTGCAAACTTCACAGCAAATCGCACATTACGGCGATTTAAAGTTGAAGAACCAGCTTTATTTTATACCACATTTGGCCGATTATAAACATCACGAGGGAGCATCCAATCCGATTTGCGAAATCCTTACAAAGTTGACGTGGATTTAGTTAAGGATGTTAAACCGACGCGACGTACACTGACATGTATGGTAAAGCCGGATCGTTTTGACGCTCTATTTAATTCAGAAATGGTTGAATGTCGTGGATTTGAATGATATACATTGTATGTGTAAATGCCTTCTATATGTATACAAACGCGATGCGACTTTGCGGTATATATGAACTCACATACTGTTGCGACAAGTCGTCTTGCGACTTTGTCGAGTGTTCGTGACTTTATGTAGTGCGTCGCGCGTCAAGTCGCACTTGTATGTGAGAACCTTATAGGCATGAATATTTATTTGAAGTGTGATTACTTACTACTACGATATTGCTGTCAATTGGTTAGGTTGTGTTGCAAATTTAGAGTAACTTGTTTGCTTTGAAATATCGCTTATTGAGGTAGGGTGTTGGGTTTTTCTCACATGACTTTCGTAGGCCCGAAAAAAGATGTCTCTCAGACATGATGCCATAAGTTGTCTGGGGACCTAAACAGCATTGGTGAAATGTAGGTACACAAATATGTCTACCCCCTCTGGGAATACAGGCGTGATGTTATGTAAAATATAATAAGTGCATATTTTGTGGGAGATAAAAAATACTTATGTTAAGACGGGCACTTGGTTTCGTCTTTATTATAAAGTTATGTAGAATTAGACATAAAACTAACTTAACTAAGCGAGACAGACTAGATGAGGGGTCAGAAAACCTTTTACTGACTATGTATATGAACTACATATTAAGGAGATTCATAATAATATTAAAGAAGCATATAAATACATACATGGGGTTGGCAGTGCAGTATTTATTGTAATTAGAAGTATGTTTAACCAAACTTGTTAAAATATACTTACTTAAACATACCATGAATTAGACAGCGTTAGTCCGAAAAATATAAAAACTGAGTTTCAGACAATAGTGAATATCAAAAAAACAATAGAACGACTGTTTTACAGGAGTCGTAGTACAAAAAGTAAAAATGAGTACATACTAATATTATATACTCATAAGTTTTTATGGAAAGAACAATACTGTCAGGGTTTGAACCTGCACCTTTTAGATAAATACTACTGGCAGAACCATATTTTTCGTTCGTAAAACTTTATAATTTAGATTTCGCTACGCAATAAAATATTTATCTGTATTTACTAATATTTCCTGTTTTTATCCAACGATACCGAACAACATTTTTATATGTACTTACTTAGAATGGTTGTACCAATAATTGTGTATCTCATTCATCGTGAAGGAGTTCAACTCCCCATAACCTCTCGATCATCAGCCTTAGAATATAGCCTAGACCAACCAAATGGGTTTCTTGCAGCTTCGGTAAATGTTCAGCAGAGGTGTGATCCTTTATTTTGTTGAAGATAGTATCAGGTAATACCTTCTTTAATGTTTCTTTTAGCAAAATTTGTGCAGTAACTGGTTTTTCTCCGAAGATAACTTTCTATTAGTTCTTAAAAAAACTTATGTACTTAACAACTTAAAAGCATATACCATGTGCTCGTACTTGTTTTAAGAATGGTTAATGTTCACGCGAATGCTGCGCGGGCGTCGGTCAGCCGAGGTCAACGACCGGGGGCCGCTCGACAACCTTTGTGGCCGCAACGGGTTGCTTGCTTGGGGCTAGTGACCATTGGCGGATACGTCACGAGTCGATAGTTTGAGGCCGTTTAACGTAAAAAGTTTAATTAAAAAGGTTTTTTTTTTCGGGTAATGGTTGAGTGATTTTAAGATGAAGTTAAGTAGACGTTTAAGTATGTATAGCTTGAAAAAATAGTGGTGGTGTTATACTTTGATCTTACGTATATTGGAGACAGACAGAATGTCATAAATTACTACTAAGTCAATTGTGATCTTTTTATAATTTCGTATAATTTGATCAATGTTTAGCTACTTAGTTTTAAGCGTTATGAATATTTTGTTAATATATTTTACAAACATAA